>CM056197.1:20614287-21299005 GCA_029692085.1 Gymnothorax javanicus | reverse complement strand
TCAGATGGTTTAAACAATTTTTATTAGCAAATAAATTAATGTTAAAGTTAATGTAATGCTAATCAATCTATTTACTTCTGCTCATGTATATGAAGTGCTTATTGAAATAAGATATGCATTAAGCTACATGAATATGAAAATGGATAATGCTATCCTTCTGTATATAGGCAAACCAGTAATGTTATGTTTGAATGCTGCTCACTTGTAAGCTAGCAATCTAATGCTAGTGATAATATCAGTCAATGTTATATGTGTCTTATGATGAAATATGAGATCAATGGATAAAACTTAATATAATGTTAATATTTGAATGCTAATGTTAATTCTAATGCTAGCTATCTAATGCTAGTGCTAATATCTGGGCATTGTTATACTGTAAGTGTCCTTATGATGAGAATAAGACGTCAGATGGCATTTAACATAACCTTCATGAGAATAAGAGATCAGATGGCATTAAGCTTATCCATTCTTGTATATAGGCAAATACAGTAATGTTAATGTTGAATGCTAATGCTAACTTGCTAATGCTAGCATCTAATGCTAGTGCTAATATCTGCTCATTGTCATACTTAGTGTACTCTATGAATATGATCAGATATTAAGATATCCAGATATGAGATCAATGCTTTTAATTAACTTGTATATATAGCAAATACAGTAATTTAATGTTTGAATCTAATGCTAACTTGCTAATGCTAGCGATCTAATGCTAGTGCTAATATCTGGTCATTGTTAACATGTAAGTGTCTCTATGATAGAATAAGACATCAGATGGCATTTAAAGCATAACCCTTCATGAGAATATGAGATCAGATGGCATTTAATCTTATCCATTCTTGTATATAGGCAAATACAGAATGTTAATGTTGAATGCTAATGCTAACTTGCTAATGCTAGCGATCTAATGCTAGTCTAATATCTGTCTTGTATACTGTAATATCTTATGAAATAAGACATCAGATGCATTTAAGCATAACCCTTATGAGAATATGAGATCAGATGGCATTAAAAGCTTATCTATTCTTGTATATAAGGGCAAATACAGTAATGTTAATGTTTGAATACTAATGCTAACTTGCTAATGCTAGCGATCTAATGCTAGTGCTAATATCTGCTCAATGTTATACTGTAAGTGTCCTCTCAGTAAATTATGTGATCAGATGGCATTTAAAGCACCTCCTTCATGAAATATGAGAATCAGATGGATTTTAATTAACTATTCTTGTATAGGCAAATACAGTAATGTTAATGTTTGGCGAATGCTAATGCTAACTTTCTAATGCTAAGCGATCTAATGCTTGTGCTAATATCTGCTCATTGTTATACTGCAAGTGTCCTTTATGATGAGAATAAGACATCAAGGTAGCATTTAAGCATAACCCTTCATGAGAATATGAGATCAGATGCCATTTAATTAACACTTCTTGTATATATTCAAATACAGGAATGTTAATCATTAACTACTAATGCTAACTTGCTAATGCTAGCGATCAATGCTAGTGCTAATATCTGGTCATTGTTATACTGTAAGTGTCCTTTATGATGAGAATAAAGAGATCAGATGGCATTTTAAGCATAACCCTTCATGAATATATGAGATCCAAGATGTTTAATAAACTTCTTGTATATAGGCAAATACAGTTATGTTAATGTTTGAATGCTAATGCTAACTTTGCTAATGCTAGCGATCTAATGCTAGTGCTAATATCTGTTCATTTGTTATACTGTAAGTGTCCTCTATGATGAGAATAAGACATCAGATGCCATTTAAGCATAACCCTGCATGAGAATATGAGATCAGATGGCATTACATCTTATCATTCTTGTATATAGTACAGGAATATTATGTTTTGAATGCTAATGCTAACTTGCTAATGCTAGCGATCTAATGCTAGTGCTAATATCTGCTCAATGTTATACTGTAAGTGTCCTCTCTGATGGGAATATGTGATCAGATGGCATTTAAAGCATAACCCTTCATGAGAATATGAAAGATCAGATGACTTTTAATTAACCATTCTTGTATATATAGGCAAATACAGTAATGTTAATGTCTGAATGCTAATGCTAACTTGCTAATGCTAGCAATCTAATATGCTAGTGCTAATATCTGCTCATTGTCATACTGTAAGTGTATCGCTTTATGATGAGAATAAGACATCAGATGGCATTTAAAGCATAACCCCATGAGAATATGAGATCAGATGGCTTTTAATAAACCCTTCTTGTATATAGGCAAATACAGTTATGTCAATGTTTGAATGCTAATGCTAACTTGCTAATGCCAGCGATATAATGCTAGTGCTAATATCTGTTCATTGTTATACTGTAAAGTGTAATAAGTCTATGATTAGAATAAGACATCAGATGGCATTTAAGCATAACCCTGCATGAAAATATGAGATCAGATGGCATTTATGCTTATCCATTGTTGTTGTATATAGGCAAATACAGTAATGTTAATCTTTGAATACTAATGTTAACCTGCTAATGCTAGCGATTTAATGCTAGTGCTAATATCTGCTCATTGTAATACTGTAAAGTGTCCTCTATGATGAGAATAAGACATCAGATGCCATTAAAAGCATAACCCTGGATGAGAATATATGAGATCAGATGGCATTAAAAGCTTATCTATTCTTGTATATAGGCAAATACAGTAATGTTAATGTTTGAATGCTAATGCTAACTTGCTAATGCTAGCGATCTAATGCTAGTGCTAATATCTGCTCAATGTTATACTGTAAGTGTCCTCTCTGATGGGGTATGTGATCAGATGGCATTTAAGCATAACCCTTCATGAGAATATGAGATCAGATGGATTTTAATTAACTATTTTTGTATATAGGCAAATACAGTAATGTTAATGTTTGAATGCTAATGCTAACTTTCTAATGCTAGCGATCTAATGCTTGTGCTAATATCTGCTCATTATTTATACTGTAAAGTGTCCTTTATGATGAGAATAAGACATCAGATGGCATTTAAGCATAACCCTTCATGAGAATATGAGATAAGATGGCATTAAAAACTTATCCATTCTTGTATATAAACCAAATCAGTGATGTTAATGTTTGAATGCTAATGCTCCTTGCTAAACCTAGCAATCTAATGCTACTGATAATATCTAGTCATTGTTATACTGCGTGTACTCTATGATTTTAATATGAGATCAGATGGCAATAAAGATTAACCCAACTTGTATATAATCAAATACAGTAATGTTAATGTTTGAATGCTAATGCTAACGTGCTAATGGTAGCGATCTAATGCTAGTGCTAATATCTGGTTACTGTTAAACTGTAAGTGTCCTCTATGATGAGAATACGAGATCAGATGGCATTTAAACATAACTCTTCATGAGAATAAAACATCAGATGGCATTTAATCTTATCCATTCTTGTATATAGGCAAATACAGTATTGTTAATGTCTGAATGCTAATGCTAACACTAATGCTAGCAATCTAATGCTAGTGCTAATATCTGCTCATTGTCATACTGTAGTGTACTCTATAATGAGAATATGAAATGAGATGGCAATAAAAAGCTTAACCCTTCTTGTATATATTAAAATAAAGTAATGTTCATGTTTGAATTTTAATGCTAACTTGCTAATGCTAGCGATCTAATGCTAGTTCTAATATCTGGTCACTGTTATACTGTAAGTGTCCTTCATGATGAGAATAAGAGATCAGATGGCATTTAAGCATAACCCTTCATGAGAATATGAGATCAGATGGCTTTTAATCAACCCTTCTTGTATATAGGCAAATACAGTAATTTTAATGTTTGAATGCTAATGCTAACTTGCTAATGCTAGCGTTCTAATGCTAGTGCTAATATCTGGTCATTGTTATACTGTAAGTGTCCTCTATGATGAGAATAAGAAATCAGATGGCATTTAAACATAACTCTTCATGAGAATAAGACATCAGATGGCATTTAATCTTATCCATTCTTGTATATAGGCAAATACAGTAATGTTAATGTCTGAATGCTAATGCTAACTTGCTAATGCTAGCAATCTAATGCTAGTGCTAATATCTGCTCATTGTCATACTGTAAGTGTACTCTATAATGAGAATATGAAATCAGATGGCAATAAAGCTTAACCCTTCTTGTATATATTAAAATAAAGTAATGTTCATGTTTGAATGCTAATGCTAACTTGCTAATGCTAGCGATCTAATGCTAGTTCTAATATCTGGTCACTGTTATACTGTAAGTGTCCTTCATGATGAGAATAAGAGATCAGATGGCATTTAAGCAAAACCCTTCATGAGAATATGAGATCAGATGGCTTTTAATCAACCCTTCTTGTATATAGGCAAATACAGTAATGTTAATGTTTGAATGCTAATGCTAACTTGCTAATGCTAGCGTTCTAATGCTAGTGCTAATATCTGGTCATTGTTATACTGTAAGTGTCCTCTATGATGAGAATAAGACATCAGATGGCATTTAAGCATAACCCTTCATGAGAATATGAGAACAGATGGCATTTAAGCTTATCCATTCTTGTATATAGGCAAATAAAGTAATGTTAATGTTTGATAGCTAATGCAAACTTGCTAATGCTAGCGATCTAATGCTAGTGCTAATATCTGGTCATTGTCATACTGTATTTGTCCTCTATGATGGGAATGTGAGAACAGATGGCATTTAAGCATAACCCTTCATGATAATATGAGATCAGATGGAATTTAATTAACCCTTCTTGTATATAGGCAAAAACAGTAATGTTAATGTTTGAATGCTAATGCTCACTTGCTAATGCTAGCGATATAATGCTAGTGCTAATATCTGGTCATTGTTATAGTGTACGTGTACTCTATGATGAGAATATGAGATCAGAAGGCAATAAAGCTTAACCCTTCTTGTATATATTCAATACAGTAATGTTAATGTTTGAATGCTAATGCTAACTTGCTAATGCTAGCGATCTAATGCTAATGCTAATATCTGGTCATTGTTATACTGTGTCATTTATGATGAGAATAAGAGATCAGATGGCATTTAAGCATAACCCTTCATGAGAATATGAGATCAGATGCCATTTAATTAACCCTTCTTGTATCTATTCAAATACAGGAATGTTAATGTTTAACTGCTAATGCTAACTTGCTAATGCTAGCGATCCAATGCTAGTGCTAATATCTGGTCATTGTTATACTGTAAGTGTCCTTTATGATGAGAATAAGAGATCAGATGGCATTTAAGCATAACCCTTCATGAGAATATGAGATCAGATGGCTTTTAATAAACCCTTCTTGTATATAGGCAAATACAGTTATGTTAATGTTTGAATGCTAATGCTAACTTGCTAATGCTAGCGATCTAATGCTAGTGCTAATATCTGTTCATTGTTATACTGTAAGTGTCCTCTATGATGAGAATAAGACATCAGATGCCATTTAAGCATAACCCTGCATGAGAATATGAGATCAGATGGCATTACATCTTATCCATTCTTGTATATAGGCAAATACAGGAATGTTAATGTTTGAATGCTAATGCTAACTTGCTAATGCTAGCGATCTAATGCTAGTGCTAATATCTGCTCAATGTTATACTGTAAGTGTCCTCTCTGATGGGAATATGTGATCAGATGGCATTTAAGCATAACCCTTCATGAGAATATGAGATCAGATGGCTTTTAATTAACCATTCTTGCATATAGGCAAATACAGTAATGTTAATGTTTGAATGCTAATGCTAACTTCCTAATGCTAGCGATCTAATGCTTGTGCTAATATCTGCTCATTGTTATACTGTAAGTGTCCTTTATGATGAGAATAAGACATCAGATGGCATTTAAGCATAACCCTTCATGAGAATATGAGATCAGATGGCATTAAAGCTTATCCATTCTTGTATATAGGCAAATCCAGTAATGTTAATGTTTGAATGCTAATGCTCACTTGCTAAAGCTAGCAATCTAATGCTAGTGATAATATCTAGTCAATGTTATACTGCACGTGTACTCTATGATGAGAATATGAGATCAGATGGCAATAAAGATTAATTCAACTTGTATATATTCAAATACAGTAATGTTAATGTTTGAATGCTAATGCTAACTTGGTAATACTAGCGATCTAATGCTAGTGCTAATATCTGGTCATTGTTAAACTGTAAGTGTCCTCTATGATGAGAATAAGAATCAGATGGCATTTAAACATAACTCTTCATGAGAATAAGACATCAGATGGCATTTAATCTTATCCATTCTTGTATATAGCCAAATACAGTAATGTTAATGTCTGAATGCTAATGCTAACTTGCTAATGCTAGCAATCTAATGCTAGTGCTAATATCTGCTAATTGTCATACTGTAAGTGTCCTTTATGATGAGAATAAGACATCAGATGGCATTTAAGCATAACCCTGCATGAGAATATGAGATCAGATGGCTTTAAATAAACCCTTCTTGTATATAGGCAAATACAGTTATGTCAATGTTTGAATGCTAATGCTAACTTGCTAATGCTAGCGATCTAATGCTAGTGCTAATATCTGTTCATTGTTATACTGTAAGTGTCCTCTATGATTAGAATAAGACATCAGATGGCATTTAAGCATAACCCTGCATGAGAATATGAGATCAGATGGCATTTATGCTTATCCATTGTTGTATATAGGCAAATACAGTAATGTTAATCTTTGAATGCTAATGTTAACCTGCTAATGCTAGCGATTTAATGCTAGTGCTAATATCTGCTCATTGTAATACTGTAAGTGTCCTCTATGATGAGAATAAGACATCAGATGCCATTTAAGCATAACCCTGGATGAGAATATGAGATCAGATGGCATTAAAGCTTATCTATTCTTGTATATAGGCAAATACAGTAATGTTAATGTTTGAATGCTAATGCTAACTTGCTAATGCTAGCGATCTAATGCTAGTGCTAATATCTGCTCAATGTTATACTGTAAGTGTCCTCTCTGATGGGAATATGTGATCAGATGGCATTTAAGCATAACCCTTCATGAGAATATGAGATCAGATGCATTTTAATTAACTATTCTTGTATATAGGCAAATACAGTAATGTTCATGTTTGAATGCTAATGCTAACTTTCAAATGCTAGCGATCTAATGCTTGTGCTAATATCTGCTCATTGTTATACTGTAAGTGTCCTTTATGATGAGAATAAGACATCAGATGGCATTTAAGCATAACCCTTCATGAGAATATGAGATAAGATGGCATTAAAGCTTATCCATTCTTGTATATAGGCAAATCCAGTGATGTTAATGTTTGAATGCTAATACTCACTTGCTAAACCTAGCAATCTAATGCTACTGATAATATCTAGTCATTGTTATACTGCACGTGTACTCTATGATTTGAATATGAGATCAGATGGCAATAAAAGATTAATTCAACTTGTATATAATCAAATACAGTAATGTTAATGTTTGAATGCTAATGCTAACTTGCTAATGCTAGCGATCTAATGCTAGTGCTAATATCTGGTCATTGTTAAACTGTAAGTGTCCTCTATGATGAGAATAAGAGATCAGATGGCATTTAAACATAACTCTTCATGAGAATAAAACATCAGATGGCATTTAATCTTATCCATTCTTGTATATAGGCAAATACAGTAATGTTAATGTCTGAATGCTAATGCTAACTTGCTAATGCTAGCAATCTAATGCTAATGCTAATATCTGCTCATTGTCATACTGTAAGTGTACTCTATAATGAGAATATGAAATGAGATGGAAATAAAGCTTAACCCTTCTTGTATATATTAAAATAAAGTAATGTTCATGTTTGAATTTTAATGCTAACTTGCTAATGCTAGCGATCTAATGCTAGTTCTAATATCTGGTCACTGTTATACTGTAAGTGTCCTTCATGATGAGAATAAGAGATCAGATGGCATTTAAGCATAACCCTTCATGAGAATATGAGATCAGATGGCGTTTAATCAACCCTTCTTGTATATAGGCAAATACAGTAATTTTAATGTTTGAATGCTAATGCTAACTTGCTAATGCTAGCGTTTTAATGCTAGTGCTAATATCTGGTCATTGTTATACTGTAAGTGTCCTCTATGATGAGAATAAGAGATCAGATGGCATTTAAACATAACTCTTCATGAGAATAAGACATCAGATGGCATTTAATCTTATCCATTCTTGTATATAGGCAAATACAGTAATGTTAATGTTTGAATGCTAATGCTAACTTGCTAATGCTAGCGTTCTAATACTAGTGCTAATATCTGGTCATTGTTATACTGTAAGTGTCCTCTATGATGAGAATAAGAGATCAGATGGCATTTAAACATAACTCTTCATGAGAATAAGACATCAGATGGCATTTAATCTTATCCATTCTTGTATATAGGCAAATACAGTAATGTTAATGTTTGAATGCTAATGCTAACTTGCTAATGCTAGCGTTCTAATGCTAGTGCTAATATCTGGTCATTGTTATACTGTAAGTGTCCTCTATGATGAGAATAAGATATCAGATGGCATTTAAGCATAACCCTTCATGAGAATATGAGAACAGATGGCATTTAAGCTTATCCATTCTTGTATATAGGCAAATAAAGTAATGTTAATGTTTGATAGCTAATGCAAACTTGCTAATGCTAGCGATCTAATGCTAGTGCTAATATCTGGTCATTGTCATACTGTATTTGTCCTCTATGATTAGAATAAGACATCAGATGGCATTTAAGCATAACCCTGCATGAGAATATGAGATCAGATGGCATTTATGCTTATCCATTGTTTTATATTGGCAAATACAGTAATGTTAATCTTTGAATGCTAATGTTAACCTGCTAATGCTAGCGATTTAATGCTAGTGCTAATATCTGCTCATTTTAATACTGTAAGTGTCCTCTATGATGAGAATAAGACATCAGATGCCATTTAAGCATAACCCTGGATGAGAATATGAGATCAGATGGCATTAAAGCTTATCTATTCTTGTATATAGGCAAATACAGTAATGTTAATGTTTGAATGCTAATGCTAACTTGCTAATGCTAGCGATCTAATGCTAGTGCTAATATCTGCTCAATGTTATACTGTAAGTGTCCTCTCTGATGGGAATATCCGATCAGATGGCATTTAAGCATAACCCTTCATGAGAATATGAGATCAGATGGATTTTAATTAACTATTCTTGTATATAGGCAAATACAGTAATGTTAATGTTTGAATGCTAATGCTAACTTTCTAATGCTAGCGATCTAATGCTTGTGCTAATATCTGCTCATTGTTATACTGTAATTGTCCTTTATGATGAGAATAAGACATCAGATGGCATTTAAGCATAACCCTTCATGAGAATATGAGATCAGATGGCATTAAAGCTTATCCATTCTTGTATATAGGCAAATCCAGTAATGTTAATGTTTGAATGCTAATGCTCACTTGCTAAAGCTAGCAATCTAATGCTAGTGATAATATCTAGTCAATGTTATACTGCACGTGTACTCTATGATGAGAATATGAGATCAGATGGCAATAAAGATTAATTCAACTTGTATATATTCAAATACAGTAATGTTAATGTTTGAATGCTAATGCTAACTTGGTAATGCTAGCGATCTAATGCTAGTGCTAATATCTGGTCATTGTTAAACTGTAAGTGTCCTCTATGATGAGAATAAGAGATCAGATGGCATTTAAACATAACTCTTCATGAGAATAAGACATCAGATGGCATTTAATCTTATCCATTCTTGTATATAGGCAAATACAGTAATGTTAATGTCTGAATGCTAATGCTAACTTGCTAATGCTAGCAATCTAATGCTAGTGCTAATATCTGCTAATTGTCATACTGTAAGTGTCCTTTATGATGAGAATAAGACATCAGATGGCATTTAAGCATAACCCTGCATGAGAATATGAGATCAGATGGCTTTAAATAAACCCTTCTTGTATATAGGCAAATACAGTTATGTCAATGTTTGAATGCTAATGCTAACTTGCTAATGCTAGCGATCTAATGCTAGTGCTAATATCTGTTCATTGTTTTACTGTAAGTGTCCTCTATGATTAGAATAAGACATCAGATGGCATTTAAGCATAACCCTGCATGAGAATATGAGATCAGATGGCATTTATGCTTATCCATTGTTGTATATAGGCAAATACAGTAATGTTAATCTTTGAATGCTAATGTTAACCTGCTAATGCTAGCGATTTAATGCTAGTGCTAATATCTGCTCATTGTAATACTGTAAGTGTCCTCTATAATGAGAATAAGACATCAGATGCCATTTAAGCATAACCCTGGATGAGAATATGAGATCAGATGGCATTAAAGCTTATCTATTCTTGTATATAGGCAAATACAGTAATGTTAATGTTTGAATGCTAATGCTAACTTGCTAATGCTAGCGATCTAATGCTAGTGCTAATATCTGCTCAATGTTATACTGTAAGTGTCCTCTCTGATGGGAATATGTGATCAGATGGCATTTAAACATAACTCTTCATGATAATATGAGATCAGATGGCATTAAAGCTTATCCATTCTTGTATATAGGCAAATCCAGTGATGTTAATGTTTGAATGCTTATGCTCACTTGCTTAACCTAGCAATCTAATGCTACTGATAATATCTAGTCATTGTTATACTGCACGTGTACTCTATGATGAGAATATGAGATCAGATGGCAATAAAGATTAACACAACTTGTATATAATCAAATACAGTAATGTTAATATTTGAATGCTAATGCTAACTTGCTAATGCTAGCGATCTAATGCTAGTGCTAATATCTGGTCATTGTTAAACTGTAAGTGTCCTCTATGATGAGAATAAGAGATCAGATGCCATTTAAACATAACTCTTCATGAGAATAAAACATCAGATGGCATTTAATCTTATCCATTCTTGTATATAGGCAAATACAGTAATGTTAATGTTTGAATGCTAATGCTAACTTGCTAATGCTAGCGATCTAATGCTAGTGCTAATATCTGGTCATTGTTAAACTGTAAGTGTCCTCTATGATGAGAATAAGAGATCAGATGGCATTTAAACAACTCTTCATGAGAATAAGACATCAGATGGCATTTAATCTTATCCATTCTTGTATATAGGCAAATACAGTAATGTTAATGTCTGAATGCTAATGCTAACTTGCTAATGCTAGCAATCTAATGCTAGTGCTAATATCTGCTCATTGTCATACTGTAAGTGTACTCTATAATGAGAATATGAAATCAGATGGCAATAAAGCTTAACCCTTCTTGTATATATTAAAATAAAGTAATGTTCATGTTTGAATGCTAATGCTAACTTGCTAATGCTAGCGATCTAATGCTAGTTCTAATATCTGGTCACTGTTATACTGTAAGTGTCCTTCATGATGAGAATAAGACATCAGATGGCATTTAAGCATAACCCTTCATGAGAATATGAGAACAGATGGCATTTAAGTTTATCCATTCTTGTATATAGGCAAATAAAGTAATGTTAATGTTTGATAGCTAATGCAAACTTGCTAATGCTAGCGATCTAATGCTAGTGCTAATATCTGGTCATTGTCATACTGTATTTGTCCTCTATGATTAGAATAAGACATCAGATGGCATTTAAGCATAACCCTTCCCTGCTTATCCATTCATGAGAATAAAGTAATGTTAATGTTTGAGATCAAAGATGGCATTTATGCTTATCCATTGTCATTGTATTTGTATATAGAATAAGACAAATACAGTAATGTTAATGGCATTTATGCTTATCCATTTTGAATGCTAATGTTAACCTGCTAATGCTAGCGATTTAATGCTAGTGCTAATATCCGCTCATTTTAATACTGTAAGTGTCCTCTATGATGAGAATAAGACATCAGATGCCATTTAAGCATAACCCTGGATGAGAATATGAGATCAGATGGCATTAAAGCTTATCTATTCTTGTATATAGGCAAATACAGTAATGTTAATGTTTGAATGCAAATGCTAACCTGCTAATGCTAGCGATATAATGCTAGTGCTAATATCTGGTCATTGGTATACTGTTAGTGTCCTCTATGATGAGAATAAGAGATCAGATGGCATTTAAACATAACTCTTCATGAGAATATGAGATCAGATGGCATTTAATCTTATCCATTCTTGTATATAGGCAAATACAGTAATGTTAATGTCTGAATGCTAATGCTAACTTGCTAATGCTAGCGATCTAATGCTAGTGCTAATATCTGGTCATTGTTATCCTGTAAGTGTCCTTTATGATGAAAATAAGAGATCAGATGGCATTTAAGCATAACCCTTCATGAGAATATGACATCAGATGGCATTAAAGCTTATCCATTCTTGTAAATATGCAAATACAGTAATGTTAATGTTTGAATGCTAATGCTAACTTACTAATGCTAGCGATCTAATGCTAGTGCTAAAATCTGCTCAATGTTATACTGTAAGTGTCCTCTCTAATGGGAATATGTGATCAGATGGCATTTCAGCATAACCCTTTATGAGAATATGAGATCAGAAGACTTTTAATTAACCCTTCTTGTATATAGGCAAATACAGCAATGTTAATGTTTGAATGCTAATGCTAACTTGCTAATGCTAGCGATATAATGCTTGTGCCAATATCTGGTCATTGTTCTACTGTAAGTGTCCTCTATGATGAGAATAAGAGATCAGATGACATTTAAACATAACCCTGCATGAGAATATGAGATCAGATGGCATTAAAGCTTATCCATTCTTGTATATAGGCAAATTCAGTTATGTTAATGTTTGAATGCTAATGCTAACTTGCTAATGTTATCGATCTAATGCTAGTGCTAATATTTGGTCATTGTTAAACTGTAAGTGTCCTCTATGATGAGAATAAGAGATCAGATGGCATTTAAGCATATCCTTTCATGAGAATATGAGATCAGATGGCATTAAAGCTTATCCATTCTTGTATATAGGCAAATACAGTAATGTTAATGTCTGAATGCTAATGCTAACTTGCTAATGCTAGCGATATAATGCTAGTGCTAATATCTGCTCATTGTCATACTCTTAGTGTACTCTATGATTAGAATATGAGATCAGATGGCAATTAAGCTTAAACCTTCTTGTATATATTCAAATAAAGTAATGTTAATGTTTGAATGCTAATGCTAACTTGCTAATCCTAACGATCTAATGCTAGTGCTAATATCTGGTCATTGTTATACTGTAAGTGTCCTCTATGATGAGAATAAGAGATCAGATGGCATTTAAGCATAACCCTTCATGAGAATATGAGATCTGATGGCTTTTAATTAACCCTTCTTGTATATAGGCAAATATAGTAATGTTAATTTTTGAATGCTAATGCTAACTTGCTAATGCTAGCGATCTAATGCTACTGCTAATATCTGTTCATTGTTATACTGTAAGTGTCCTCTATGATGAGAATAAGAAAACAGATGGCATTTAAGCATAACCCTGAATGAGAATATGAAATCAGATTGCATTTATGCTTATTAATTGTTGTATATAGGCAAATACAGTAATGTTAATGTTTGAATGCAAATGCTAACCTGCTAATGCTAGCGATATAATGCTAGTGCTAATATCTGGTCATTGGTATACTGTTAGTGTCCTCTATGATGAGAATAAGAGATCAGATGACATTTAAACATAACCCTGCATGAGAATATGAGATCAGATGGCATTAAAGCTTATCCATTCTTATATATAGGCAAATTCAGTGATGTTAATGTTTGAATGCTAATGCTAACTTGCTAATGTTATCGATCTAATGCTAGTGCTAATATTTGGTCATTGTTAAACTGTAAGTGTCCTCTATGATGAGAATAAGAGATCAGATGGCATTTAAGCCTATCCTTTCATGAGAATATGAGATCAGATGGCATTAAAGCTTATCCATTCTTGTATATAGGCAAATATAGTAATGTTAATGTCTGAATGCTAATTCTAACTTGCTAATGCAAGCGATCTAATGCTAGTGCTAATATCAGCTCATTGTCATACTCTAAGTGTACTCTATGTTGAGAATATGAGATCAGATAGCAATAAAGCTTAACCCTTCTTGTGTATATTGAAAATAAAGTAATGTTAATGTTTGAATGCTAATGCTAACTTGTTAATGCTAACAATCTAATGCTAGTGTTGATAGCTGTTCATTGTTATACTGTAAGTGTCCTCTATGATGAGAATAAGACACCAGATGGCATTGAAGCATAACCCTGCATGAGAATATGAGATCAGATTGCATTTATGCTTTTCCATTGTTGTATATCGGCAAATTCAGTAATGTTAATGTTTGAATGCAAATGCTAACCTGCTAATGCTAGCGATATAATGTTTGTGCTAATATCTGGTCATTGTTATACTGTACGTGTACTCTAAGATGAGAATATGAGATCAGATGACAATAATGCTTAACCCTTCTTGTATATATTCAATACAGTAATGTTAATGTTTGAATGCTAATGCTAACTTGCTAATGCAAGCGATCTAATGCTAGTGCTAATATCAGGTCATTGTTGTACTGTAAGTGTCCTCTATGAGGAGAATAAGACATCAGATGGCATTTAAGCATAACCCTTTATGAGAATATGAGATCAGATGTCATTTAATTAACCCTTCTTGTATATATTCAAATACAGTAATGTTAATGTTTGATTGGTAATGCTAACTTGCTAATGCTAGCGATCTAATGCTAGTGCTAATATCTGCTTATTGTTATACGGTAAGTGTCCTTTATGATGAAAATAAGAGATCAGGAGTCATTTAAGCATAACCCTTCATGAGAATATGAGATCAGATGGCTTTTAATTAACACTTCTTGTATCTAGGCAAATACAGTAATGTTAATGTTTGAATGCTAAAGCTAACTTGCTAATGCTAGCGATCTAATGCTCGTGCTAATATCTGCTCATTGTTATAATGTAAGTGTCCTCTTTGATGAGAATAAGACATCAGATGGCATTTAAACATAGCCCTGCATGAGAATATGAGATCAGATGGCATTTACACTTATCCATTGTTGTATTTAGGTAAATACAGTAATGTTAATGTTTGAATGCTTATGCTAATTTGCTAATCCTAGCGATATAATGCTAGTGCTAATATCTGCTCATTGTAATACTGTAAGTGTCCTCTATGATGAGAATAAGACATCAGATGGCATTTAAGCATAACCCTGCATGAGAATATGAGATCAGATGGCATTAAAGCTAATCCATTCTTGTAAATATGCAAATACAGTAATGTTAATGTTTGATTGCTAATGCTAACTTACTAATGCTAGCGATCTAATGCTAGTGCTAATATCTGCTCAATGTTATACTGTAAGTGTCCTTTATAATGAGAATAAGAGATCAGATGGCATTTAAGCATAACCCTTCATGAGAATATGAGATCAGATGGCTTTTAATTAACCATTCTTGTATTTAGGCAAATACAGTAATGTAAATGTTTGAATGCTAATGCTAACTTGCCAATGCTAGCGATATAATGCTAGTGCTAATATCTGGTCATTGTTATACTGTAAGTGTCCTCTATGATGAGAATAAGAGATCAGATTGCATTTAAACATAACTCTTCATGAGAATATGAGATCAGATGGCATTTAATCTTATCCATTCTTGTATATAGGCAAATACAGTAATGTTAATGTCTGAAAGCTAATGCTAACTTGCTAATGCTAGCGATCTAATGCTAGTGCTAATATCTGCTCATTGTCATACTCTTAGAGTACTCTATGATGAGAATATGAGATCAGATGGCAAATAAGCTTAACCCTTCTTTTATATATTCAAATAAAGTAATGTTAATGTTTGAATGCTAATGCTAACTTGCTAATGATAACGATTTAATGCTAGTGCTAATATCTGGTCATTGTTATACTGTAAGTGTCGTTTATGATGAGAATAAGAGATCAGATGGCATTTAAGCATAACCCTTCATGAGAATATGAGATCAGATGGCTTTTAATTAACCCTTCTTGTATATAGGCAAATACACTAATGTTAATTTTTGAATGCTAATGCTAAATTGTTAATGCTAGCGATCTAATGCTAGTGCTAATATCTGTTCATTGTTATACTGTAAGTGTCCTCTATGATGAGAATACGACATCAGATGGCATTTAAGCGTAACCCTGCATGAGAATATGAAATCAGATGGCATTTATGCTTATCCATTGTTGTATATAGGCAAATAAAGTAATGTTAATGTTTGAATGCAAATGCTAACCTGCTTATGCTAGCGATATAATGCTAGTGCTAATGTCTGCTCAATGTTATACTGTAAGTGTCCTCTCTAATGGGAATATGTGATCAAATGTCATTTAAGAATAACCCTTCATGAGAATATGAGATCAGATAGCTTTTAATTAACCCTTCTTGTATAAAGGCAAATACAGTAATGTTAATGTTTGAATGCTAATGCTAATTTGCTAATGCTAGCGATATAATGCTAGTGCTAACATCTGCTCATTGTAATACTGTAAGTGTCCTCTATGATGAGAATAATACATCAGATGGCATTTAAACATAACCCTGCATGAGAATATGAGATCAGATGGCAATAAAGATTAACCCAACTTCTATATATTCAAATACAGTTATGTTAATTTTTGAATGCTAATGCTTACTTGCTAATGCTAGTGATCTAATGCTAGTGCTAATATCTGGTCATTGTTAAACTGTAAGTGTCCTCTATGATCATAATATGAGATCAGATGGCATTTAAACATTACTCTTCATGAGAATATGAGATCAGATGGCATTTAATCTTATCCATTCTTGTATATAGGCAAATACAGTAATGTTAATGTCTGAATGCTAATGCTAACTTGCTAATGTTAGCGATCTAAAGCTAGTGCTAATATCTGCTCATTGTCATACTATAAGTGTACTCTATGATGAGAATATTTGATCAGACGGCAATAAAGCTTAACCCTTCTTGTATATATTCAAATAAAGTAATGTTAATGTTTGAATGCTAATGCTAACTTGCTAATGCTAACGATCTAATGCTAGTGCTAATATCTGGTCATTGTTATACTGTAAGTGACCTCTATGATGGGAATATGAGATCAGATGGCATTTAAGCATAACCCTGCATGAGAATATGAGATCAAAAGGCATTAAAGCTTATCCATTCTTGTATATAGGCAAATACAGTAATGTTAATGTTTGAATGCTTATGCTAACTTGCTAATGCTAGCGATCTAATGCTAGTGCTAATATCTGCTCAATGTTATACTGTTAGTGTCCTCTCTGATGGGAATATGTGATCAGATGGCATTTAAGCATGACCCTTCATGAGAATATGAGATCAGACGGCTTTTAATTAACCCTTCTTGTAAATAGGCAAATACAGTAATGTTAATGTTTGAATGCTAATGCTAACTTGCTTATGCTGGCGATCTAATGCTAGTGCTAATATCTGGTCATTGTTATACTGTAAGTGACCTCTATGATGAGAATAAGAGATCAGATGGCATTTAAGCATAACGCTTCATGAGACTATCAGATCAGATGGCATTAAAGCTTATCCATTCTTGTATATAGGCAAATCCAGTAATATTATTGTTTGAATTCTAATGCTCACTTGCTAATGCTAGCAATACAATGCTCGTGCTAATATCTGGTCATTGTTATACTGTACGTGTACTCTATGATGAGAATATGAGATCAGATTCCAATAAAGATTACCCGAACTTCTATGTATTCAAATACAGTAATGTTAATGTTTGAATGCTAATGTTAACTTGCTAATGCTAGCGATCAAATGCTTGTGCTAATATCTGGTCATTGTTAAACTGTAAGTGTACTCTATGATGAGAATTAGAGATCAGATGCCATTTAAACATAACTCATCATGAGAATATGAGATCAGATGGCATTTAATCTTATCCATTCTTGTATATAGGCAAATATAGTCATGTTAATGTCTGAATGCTAATGCTAACTTGCTAATGCTAGCGATCTAATGCTAGTGCTAATATCAGCTCATTGTCATACTCTAAGTGTACTCAATGATGAGAATATGAGATCAGATAGCAATAAAGCTTAACCCTTCTTGTATATTTTCAAATAAAGTAATGTTAATGTTTGAATGCTAATGCTTACATGCTAATGCTAGCGATATAATGCTAGTTCTAATATCTGGTCATTGTTATACTGAAAGTGTCCTCTATGATGAGAATAAGACATTAGATGTCATTTAAGCATAACCCTTTATGAGAATATGAGATCAGATGTCAGTTAATTAACTCTTCTTGTATATATTCAAATACAGTAATGTTAATGTTTGATTGCTAATGCTAACTTGCTAATGCTAGCGATCTAATGCTAGTGCTAATATCTGGTCATTGTTATCCTGTAAGTGTCCTTTATGATGAAAATAAGAGATCAGATGGCATTTAAGCATAACCCTTCATGAGAATATGAGATCAGATGGCATTAAAGCTTATCCATTCTTGTAAATATGCAAATACAGTAATGTTAATGTTTGAATGCTAATGCTAACTTTCTAATGCTAGCGATCTAATGCTAGTGCTAATATCTGCTCAATGTTATACTGTTAGTGTCCTCTCTAATGGGAATATGTGATCAGATGGCATTTAAGCATAACCCTTCATGAGAATATGAGATCAGATGGCTTATAATTAACCCTTCTTGTATATAGGCAAATACAGTAATGTTAATGTCTGAATGCTAATGCTAACTTGCTAATGCTAGCGATATAATGCTTGTGCTAATATTTGGTCATTGTCATACTCTTAGTGTACTCTATGATTTGAATATGAGATCAGATGGCAATTAAGCTTAAACCTTCTTGTATATATTCAAATAAAGTAATGTTAATGTTTGAATGCTAATGCTAACTTGCTAATCCTAACGATCTAATGCTAGTGCTAATATCTGGTCATTGTTATACTGTAAGTGTCCTTTATGATGAGAATAAGAGATCAGATTTCATTTAAGCATAACCCTTCATGAGAATATGAGATCAGATGGCTTTTAATTAACCCTTCTTGTATATAGGCAAATACAGTAATGTTAATTTTTGAATGCTAATGCTAACTTGCTAATGCTAACAATCTAATGCTAGTGCTGATAGCTGCTCATTGTTATACTGTAAGTGTCCTCTATGATGAGAATAAGACACCAGATGGCATTGAAGCATAACCCTGCATGAGAATATGAGATCAGATTGCATTCATGCTTTTCCATTGTTGTATATAGGCAAATTCAGTAATGTTAATGTTTGAATGCTAATGCTAACCTGCTAATGCTAGCGATATAATGTTAGTGCTAATATCTGGTCATTGTTATACTGTACGTGTACTCTTAGATGAGAATATGAGATCAGATGACAATAAAGCTTAACCCTTCTTGTATATATTCAATACAGTAATGTTAATGTTTGAATGCTAATGCTAACTTGCTAATGCAAGCGATCTAATGCTAGTGCTAATTCCTGGTCATTGTTATACTGTAAGTGTCCTCTATGAGGAGAATAAGACATCAGATGGCATTAAAGCATAACCTTTTATGAGAATATGAGATCAGATGTCATTTAATTAACCCTTCTTGTATATATTCAAATACAGTAATGTTAATGTTTGATTGGTAATGCTAACTTGCTAATGCTAGCGATCTAATGCTAGTGCTAATATCTACTTATTGTTATACGGTAAGTGTCCTTTATGATGAAAATAAGAGATCAGGAGGCATTTAAGCATAACCCTTCATGAGAAAATGAGATCAGATGGCTTTTAATTAAAACTTTGTATCTAGGCAAATACAGTAATGTTAATGTTTGAATGCTAAAGCTAACTTGCTAATGCTAGCGATCTAATGCTAGTGCTAATATCTGGTCATTGTTATACTGTAAGTGTCCTCTATGATGAGAATAAGAGATCGGATGGCATTTAAACATAACTCTTCATTAGAATATGAGATCAGATGGCATTTAATCTTATCCATTCTTGTATATAGGCAAATACAGTATTGTTAATGTCTGAAGGCTAATGCTAACTTGCTAATGCTAGCGATCTAATTCTAGTGCTAATATCTGCTCATTGTTATTCTGTAAGTGTCCTTTATGATGAAAAAAAGAGATCAGAATGCATTTAAGCATAACCCTTCAAGAGAATATGAGATCAGATGGCTTTTAATTAACCCTTCTTGTATCTAGTCAAATACAGTAATGTTAATGTTTTAATGCTAATGCTAACTTGCTAATACTAGCGATATAATGCTAGTGCTAATATCTGGTCATTGTTATACTGTTAGTTTCCTCTATGATGAGAATAAGAGATCAGATGGCATTTAAACATAACTCTTCATGAGAATATGAGATCAGATGGCATTTAATCTTATCCATTCTTGTATATAGGCAAATACAGTAATGTTAATGTCTGAATGCTATTGCTAACTTGCTAATGCTAGCGATCTAATGCTAGTGCTAATATCTGCTCATTGTCATTCTCTCAGTGGACTCTATGTTGAGAATTTGAGATCAGATGGCAAGAAAGATTATCGCAACTTCTATTTATTCAAATACAGTATTGTTAATGTTTGAATCCTAATGCTAACTTGCTAATGCTAGCGATACAATGCTCGTGCTAATATCTGGTCATTGTTATACTGTACGTGTACTCTATGATGAGAATATGAGATCAGATGCCAATAAAGATTACCCGAACTTCTATGTATTCAAATACAGTAATGTTAATGTTTGAATGCTAATGTTAACTTGCTAATGCTTACGATCAAATGCTTGTGCTAATATCTGGTCATTGTTAAACTGTAAGTGTCCTCTTTGATGAGAATAAGAGATCAGATGGCATTTAAACATAACTCTTCATGAGAATATGAGATCAGTTGCCATTTAATCTTATTCATTCTTGTATATAGGCAAATACAGTAATGTTAATGTCTGAAAGCTAATGCTAACTTGCTAATGCTAGCGATCTAATGCTAGTGCTAATATCTGCCCATTGTCATACTCTTAGTGTACTCTATGATGAGAATATGAGATCAGATGGCAATAAAGCTTAACCCTTCTCGTATATATTCAAATAAAGTAATGTTAATGTTTGAATGCTAATGCTAACTTGCTAATGCTAACGATCTAATGCTAGTGCTAATATCTGGTCATTGTTATACTGTATATGTCCTTTATGATGAGAATAAGAGATCAGATGGCATTTAAGCAGAACCCTTCATGAGAATATGAGATCAGCTGCCTTTAAATTAACCCTTCTTGTATATAGGCAAATACAGTAATGTTAATTTTTGAATGCTAATGCTAACTTGCTAATGCTAGCGATCTAATGCTAGTGCTAATATCTGTTCATTGTTATACTGTAAGTGTGCTCTATGATGAGAATAAGCCATCAGATGGCATTTAAGCATAACCCTTTATGAGTATATGAGATCAGATGTCATTTAATTAACCCTTCTTGTATATAGGCAAATATAGTAATGTTAATTTTTGAATGCTAATGCTAACTTGCTAATGCTAGCGATCTAATGCTAGTGCTAATATCTGTTCATTGTTATACTGTAAGTGTCCTCTATGATGAGAATAAGAAAACAGATGGCATTTAAGCATAACCCTGCATGAGAATATGAAATCAGATGGCATTTAATCTTATCCATTCTTCTATCTAGGCAAATATAGTAATGTTAATGTCTGAATGCTAATGCTAACTTGCTAATGCTAGCGATCTAATGCTAGTGCTAATATCAGCTCATTGTCATACTCTAAGTGTCCTCTATGATGAGAATTAGAGATCAGATGCCATTTAAACATAACTCTTCATGAGAATATGAGATCAGATGGCATTTAATCTTATCCATTCTTCTATCTAGGCAAATATAGTAATGTTAATGTCTGAATGCTAATGCTAACTTGCTAATGCTAGCGATCTAATGCTAGTGCTAATATCAGCTCATTGTCATACTCTAAGTGTACTCAATGATGAGAATATGAGATCAGATAGCAATAAAGCTTAACCCTTCTTGTATATTTTCAAATAAAGTAGTGTTAATGTTTGAATGCTAATGCTAACTTGCTAATGCTAGCGATCTAATGCTAGTTCTAATATCTGGTCATTGTTATACGATAAGTGTCCTCTATGATGAGAATAAGACATCAGATGTCATTTAAGCTTAACCCTTTATGAGAATATGAGATCAGATGTCATTTAATTAACCCTTCTTGTATATATTCAAATACAGTAATGTTAATGTTTGATTGCTAATGCTAACTTGCTAATGCTAGTGATCTAATACTAGTGCTAATATCTGGTCATTGTTATCCTGTAAGTGTCCTTTATGATGAAAATATGAGATCAGATGGCATTTAAGCATAACCCTTCATGAGAATATGAGATCAGATGGCATTAAAGCTTATCCATTCTTGTAAATATGCAAATACAGTATTGTTAATGTTTGAATGCTCATGCTAACTTACTAATGCTAGCGATCTAATGCTAGTGCTAATATCTGCTCAATGTTATACTGTAAGTGTCCTCTCTAATGGGAATATGTGATCAGATGGCAATTAAGCATAAACCTTCATGAGAATATGAGATCAGATGCCTTATAATTAACCCTTCTTGTATATAGGCAAATACAGTAATGTTAATGTTTGAATGCTAATGCTAACTTGCTAATGCTAGCGATATAATGCTTGTGCTAATATCTGGTCATTGTTATACTGTAAGTGTCCTCTATGATGAGAATAAGAGATAAGATGACATTTAAACATAACTCTTCATGAGAATATGAGATCAGATGGCCTTTAATCTTATCCATTCTTGTATATAGGCAAATACAGTAATGTTAATGTCTGAATGCTAATGCTAACTTGCTAATGCTAGCGATATAATGCTAGTGCTAATATCTGCTCATTGTCATACTCTTAGTGTACTCTATGATTAGAATATGAGATCAGATGGCAATTAAGCTTAAACCTTCTTGTATATATTCAAATAAAGTCATGTTAATGTTTGAATGCTAATGCTAACTTGCTAATCCTAACGATCTAATGCTAGTGCTAATATCTGGTCATTGTTATACTGTAAGTGTCCTCTATGATGAGAATAAGAGATCAGATGGCAGTTAAGCATAACCCTTCATGAGAATATGAGATCAGATGGCTTTTAATTAACCCTTCTTGTATATAGGCAAATATAGTAATGTTAATTTTTGAATGCTAATGCTAACTTGCTAATGCTAGCGATCTAATGCTAGTGCTAATATCTGTTCATTGTTATACTGTAAGTGTCCTCTATGATGAGAATAAGAAAACAGATGGCATTTAAGCATAACCCTGCATGAGAATATGAAATCAGATGGCATTTATGCTTATTAATTGTTGTATATAGGCAAATACAGTAATGTTAATGTTTGAATGCAAATGCTAACCTGCTAATGCTAGCGATATAATGCTAGTGCTAATATCTGGTCATTGGTATACTGTTAGTGTCCTCTATGATGAGAATAAGAGATCAGATTTCATTTAAACATAACTCTTCATGAGAATATGAGATCAGATGGCATTTAATCTTATCCATTCTTGTATATAGGCAAATACAGTAATGTTAATGTCTGAATGCTAATGCTAACTTGCTAATGCTAGCGATATAATGCTAGTGCTAATATCTGGTCATTGTTATCCTGTAAGTGTCCTTTATGATGAAAATAAGAGATCAGATGGCATTTAAGCATAACCCTTCATGAGAATATGAGATCAGATGGCATTAAAGCTTATCCATTCTTGTAAATATGCAAATACAGTAATGTTAATGTTTGAATGCTAATGCTAACTTACTAATGCTAGCGATCTAATGCTAGTGCTAATATCTGCTCAATGTTATACTGTAAGTGTCCTCTCTAATGGGAATATGTGATCAGATGGCATTTCAGCATAACCCTTTATGAGAATATGAGATCAGAAGACTTTTAATTAACCCTTCTTGTATATAGGCAAATACAGCAATGTTAATGTTTGAATGCTAATGCTAACTTGCTAATGCTAGCGATATAATGCTTGTGCCAATATCTGGTCATTGTTCTACTGTAAGTGTCCTCTATGATGAGAATAAGAGATCAGATGACATTTAAACATAACCCTGCATGAGAATATGAGATCAGATGGCATTAAAGCTTATCCATTCTTGTATATAGGCAAATTCAGTGATGTTATTGTTTGAATGCTAATGCTAACTTGCTAATGTTATCGATCTAATGCTAGTGCTAATATTTGGTCATTGTTAAACTGTAAGTGTCCTCTATGATGAGAATAAGAGATCAGATGGCATTTAAGCATATCCTTTCATGAGAATATGAGATCAGATGGCATTAAAGCTTATCCATTCTTGTATATAGGCAAATACAGTAATGTTAATGTCTGAATGCTAATGCTAACTTGCTAATGCTAGCGATATAATGCTAGTGCTAATATCTGCTAATTGTCATACTCTTAGTGTACTCTATGATTAGAATATGAGATCAGATGGCAATTAAGCTTAAACCTTCTTGTATATATTCAAATAAAGTAATGTTAATGTTTGAATGCTAATGCTAACTTGCTAATCCTAACGATCTAATGCTAGTGCTAATATCTGGTCATTGTTATACTGTAAGTGTCCTCTATGATGAGAATAAGAGATCAGATGGCATTTAAGCATAACCCTTCATGAGAATATGAGATCAGATGGCTTTTAATTAACCCTTCTTGTATATAGGCAAATATAGTAATGTTAATTTTTGAATGCTAATGCTAACTTGCTAATGCTAGCGATCTAATGCTAGTGCTTATATCTGTTCATTGTTATACTGTAAGTGTCCTCTATGATGAGAATAAGAAAACAGATGGCATTTAAGCATAACCCTGCATGAGAATATGAAATCAGATGGCATTTATGCTTATTAATTGTTGTATATAGGCAAATACAGTAATGTTAATGTTTGAATGCAAATGCTAACCTGCTAATGCTAGCGATATAATGCTAGTGCTAATATCTGGTCACTGGTATACTGTTAGTGTCCTCTATGATGAGAATAAGAGATCAGATGACATTTAAACATAACCCTGCATGAGAATATGAGATCAGATGGCATTAAAGCTTATCCATTCTTATATATAGGCAAATTCAGTGATGTTAATGTTTGAATGCTAATGCTAACTTGCTAATGTTATCGATCTAATGCTAGTGCTAATATTTGGTCATTGTT
The DNA here is from genome assembly GCA_029692085.1 of Gymnothorax javanicus. Classification (NCBI taxonomy): domain Eukaryota; kingdom Metazoa; phylum Chordata; class Actinopteri; order Anguilliformes; family Muraenidae; genus Gymnothorax; species Gymnothorax javanicus. Next base: position 21,273,787 of record CM056197.1, on the reverse strand, counting down.
AAACTCTAAGTGTCCTCTATGATGAGAATAAAGAGATCAGATGGCATTTAAGCATATCCTTTCATTAGAATATGAGATCAGATGGCATTAAAGCTTATCCATTCTTGTATATAGGCAAATATAGTAATGTTAATGTCTGAATGCTAATTCTAACTTGCTAATGCAAGCGATCTAATGCTAGTGCTAATATCAGCTCATTGTCATACTCTAAGTGTACTCTATGTTGAGAATATGAGATCAGATAGCAATAAAGCTTAACCCTTCTTGTATATATTGAAAATAAAGTAATGTTAATGTTTGAATGCTAATGCTAACTTGTTAATGCTAACAATCTAATGCTAGTGCTGATAGCTGTTCATTGTTATACTGTAAGTGTCCTCTATAATGAGAATAAGACACCAGATGGCATTGAAGCATAACCCTGCATGAGAATATGAGATCAGATTGCATTTATGCTTTTCCATTGTTGTATATATGCAAATTCAGTAATGTTAATGTTTGAATGCTAATGCTAACCTGCTAATGCTAGCGATATAATGTTTGTGCTAATATCTGGTCATTGTTATACTGTACGTGTACTCTAAGATGAGAATATGAGATCAGATGACAATAAAGCTTAACCTTTCTTGTATATATTCAATACAGTAATGTTAATGTTTGAATGCTAATGCTAACTTGCTAATGCAAGCGATCTAATGCTAGTGCTAATATCGGGTCATTGTTATACTGTAAGTGTCCTCTATGAGGAGAATAAGATATCAGATGGCATTTAAGCATAACCCTTTATGAGAATATGAGATCAGATGTCATTTAATTAACCCTTCTTGTATATATTCAAATACAGTAATGTTAATGTTTGATTGGTAATGCTAACTTGCTAATGCTAGCGATCTAATGCTAGTGCTAATATCTGCTTATTGTTATACGGTAAGTGTCCTTTATGATGAAAATAAGAGATCAGGAGTCATTTAAGCATAACCCTTCATGAGAATATGAGATCAGATGGCTTTTAATTAACACTTCTTGTATCTAGGCAAATACATGAATGTTAATGTTTGAATGCTAAAGCTAACTTGCTAATGCTAGCGATCTAATGCTAGTGCTAATATCTGTTCATTGTTATACTGTAAGTGTCCTCTATGATGAGAATAAGATATCAGATGGCATTTAAGCATAGCCCTGCATGAGAATATGAGATCAGATGGCATTTACGCTTATCCATTGTTGTATTTAGGCAAATACAGTAATGTTAATGTTTGAATGCTTATGCTAATTTGCTAATCCTAGCGATATAATGCTAGTGCTAATATCTGCTCATTGTAATACTGTAAGTGTCCTCTATGATGAGAATAAGACATCAGATGGCATTTAAGCATAACCCTGCATGAGAATATGAGATCAGATGGCATTAAAGCTAATCCATTCTTGTAAATATGCAAATACAGTAATGTTAATGTTTGATTGCTAATGCTAACTTACTAATGCTAGCGATCTAATGCTAGTGCTAATATCTGCTCAATGTTATACTGTAAGTGTCCTTTATGATGAGAATAAGAGATCAGATGGCATTTAAGCATAACCCTTCATGAGAATATGAGATCAGATGGCTTTTAATTAACCCTTCTTGTATTTAGGCAAATACAGTAATGTAAATGTTTGAATGCTAATGCTAACTTGCTAATGCTAGCGATATAATGCTAGTGCTAATATCTGCTCAATGTTATACTGTAAGTGTCCTCTATGATGAGAATAAGAGATCAGATTGCATTTAAACATAACTCTTCATGAGAATATTAGATCAGATGGCATTTAATCTTATCCATTCTTGTATATAGGCAAATACAGTAATGTTAATGTCTGAAGGCTAATGCTAACTTGCTAATGCTAGCGATCTAATGCTAGTGCTAATATCTGGTCATTGTTATTCTGTAAGTGTCCTTCATGATGAAAAAAAGAGATCAGATGGCATTTAAGCATAACCCTTCAAGAGAATATGAGATCAGATGGCTTTTAATTAACCCTTCTTGTATCTAGTCAAATACAGTAATGTTAATTTTTTAATGGTAATGCTAACTTGCTAATGCTAGCGATATAATGCTAGTGCTAATATCTGGTGATTGGTATACTGTTAGTGTCCTCTATGATGAGAATAAGAGATCAGATGGCATTTAAACATAACTCTTCATGAGAATATTAGATCAGATGGCATTTAATCTTATCCATTCTTGTATATAGGCAAATACAGTAATGTTAATATCTGAATGCTAATGCTAACTTGCTAATGCTAGGTATCTAATGCTAGTGCTAATATCTGCTCATTGTCATACTCTCAGTGTACTCTATGTTGAGAATTTGTGATCAGATGGCAAGAAAGATTATCCCAACTTCTATATATTCAAATACAGTATTGTTAATGTTTGAATCCTAATGCTAACTTGCTAATGCTAGCGATCTAATGTTAGTGCTAATATCTGGTCATTGTTATACTCTAAGTGACCTCTATGATGGGAATATGAGATCAGATGGCATTTAAGCATTACCCTGCATGAGAATATGAGATCAAAAGGCATTAAAGCTTATCCATTCTTGTATATAGGAAAATACAGTAATGTTAATGTCTGAAAGCTAATTCTAACTTGCTAATGCTAGCGATCTAATGCTAGTGCTAATATCTGCTCATTGTCATACTCTTAGTGTACTCTATGATGAGAATATGAGATCAGATGGCAATAAAGCTTAACCCTTCTTGTATATATTCAAATAAAGTAATGTTAATGTTTGAATGCTAATGCTAACTTGCTAATGCTAACGATCTAATGCTAGTGCTAATATCTGGTCATTGTTATACTGTAAGTGTCCTTTATGATGAGAATACGAGATCAGATGGCATTTAAGCAGAACCCTTCATGAGAATATGAGATCAGATGCCTTTTAATTAACCCTTCTTGTATATAGGCAAATACAGTAATGTTAATTTTGGAATGCTAATGCTAACTTGCTAATGCTAGCGATCTAATACTAGTGCTAATATCTGTTCATTGTTATACTGTAAGTGTCCTCTATGATGAGAATAAGACATCAGATGGCATTTAAGCATAACCCTTTATGAGAATATGAGATCAGATGTCATTTAATTAACCCTTCTTGTATATATTCAAATACAGTAATGTTAAGGTTTGATTGCTAATGTTAACTTGCTAATGCTAGCGATATAATGCTAGTGCTAATATCTGGTCATTGTGATACTCTAAGTGTCCTTTATGATGAGAATAAGAGATCAGATGGCATTTAAGCATAACCCTTCATGAGAATATGAGATCAGATGGCTTTTAATTAACCCTTCTTGTATATGGGCAAATACAGTAATGTTAATGTTTGAATGCAAATGCTAACTTGCTAATGCTAGTGATCTAATGCTAGTGCTAATATCTTTTCATTGTTAAACTGTAAGTGTCCTCTATGATGAGTATAAGACATCAGATGGCATTTAAGCATAACCCTGCATGAGAATATGAGATCAGATGGCATTTATGCTTATCCATTGTTGTACAGAGGCAAATACAGTAATGTTAATGTTTGAATGCTAATGCTAACTTGCTAATGCTATCGATCTAATGCTAGTGCTAATATTTGGTCATTGTTAAACTAAGTGTCCTCGATGATGAGAATAAGAGATCAGATTGCATTTAATCTTATCCATTCTTGTATATAGGCAAATATAGTAATGTTAATGTCTGAATGCTAATGCTAACTTGCTAATGCAAGCGATCTAATGCTAGTGCTAATATCAGCTCATTGTCATACTCTAAGTGTACTCTATGATGAGAATATGAGATCAGTTAGCAATAAAGCTTAACCCTTCTTGTATATATTCAAATAAAGTAATGTTAGTGTTTGAATGCTAATGCTAACTTGCTAATGCTAACAATCTAATGCTAGTGCTAATATCTGCTCATTGTTATACTGTAACTGTCCTCTATGATGAGAATAAGACACCAGATGGCATTGAAGCATAACCCTGCATGAGAATATGAGATCAGATGGCATTTATGCTTTTCCATTGTTGTATATAGGCAAATTCAGTAATGTTAATGTTTGAATGCTAATGCTAACTTGCTAATGCTAGCGATATAATGTTAGTGCTAATATCTGGTCATTGTTATACTGTACGTGTACTCTAAGATCAGAATATGAGATCAGATGACAATAAAGCTTCACCCTTCTTGTATATATTCAATACAGTAATGTTAATGTTTGAATGCTAATGCTAACTTGCTAATGCTAGCGATCTAATGCTAGTGCTAATATCTGCTCATTGTTATACTGTAAGTGTCCTCTATGATGAGAATAAGACATCAGATGGCATTTAAGCATAACCCTTTATTAGAATATGAGATCAGATGTCATTTAATTAACCCTTCTTGTATATATTCAAATACAGTAATGTTAATGTTTGATTGCTAATGCTAACCTGCTAATGCTAGCGATCTAATGCTAGTGCTAATATCTGGTTATTGTTATACTGTAAGTGTCCTTTATGATGAGAATAAGAGATCAGATGGCATTTAAACATAACTCCTCATGAGAATATGAGATCAGATGGCATTTAATCTTATCCATTCTTGTATATAGGCAAATACAGTAATGTTAATGTCTGAATGCTAATGCTAACTTCCTAATGCTAGCGATATAATGCTAGTGCTAATATCTGCTCATTGTCATACTCTTAGTGTACTCTATGATTAGAATATGAGATCAGATGGCAATTAAGCTTAAACCTTCTTGTATATATTCAAATAAAGTAATGTTAATGTTTGAATGCTAATGCTAACTTGCTAATCCTAATGATCTAATGCTAGTGCTAATATCTGGTCATTGTTATACTGTAAGTGTCCTTTAGGATGAGAATAAGAGATCAGATGGCATTTAAGCATAACCCTTCATGAGAATATGAGATCAGATGGCTTTTAATTAACCCTTCTTGTATCTAGGCAAATACAGTAATGAGAATTAATGGTTTGAATAAGAATATAAAGCTAAGATTGCTAATGCTAACCGATCTAATGCTAGTGCTAATATCTGTTTAATGTTATTGTCCTCTATGATGAGAATGCTAAGCTAACTTGCTAATGCTAGCGATCTAATGCTAGTGCTAATATCTGTTCATTGTTATACTGTAAGTGTCCTCTATGATGAGAATAAGACATCAGATGGCATTTAAGCATAACCCTGCATAAGAATATGAGATCAGATGGCGTTTACGCTTATCCATTGTTGTAATTAGGCAAATACAGTAATGTTAATGTTTGAATGCAAATGCTAACCTGCTAATGCTAGCGATATAATGCTAGTGCTAATATCTGGTCATTGGTATACTGTTAGTGTCCTCTATGATGAGAATAAGAGATCAGATTTCATTTAAACATAACTCTTCATGAGAATATGAGATCAGATGGCATTTAATCTTATCCATTCTTGTATATAGGCAAATACAGTAATGTTAATGTCTGAATGCTAATGCTAACTTGCTAATGCTAGCGATATAATGCTAGTGCTAATATCTGGTCATTGTTATCCTGTAAGTGTCCTTTATGATGAAAATAAGAGATCAGATGGCATTTAAGCATAACCCTTCATGAGAATATGAGATCAGATGGCATTAAAGCTTATCCATTCTTGTAAATATGCAAATACAGTAATGTTAATGTTTGAATGCTAATGCTAACTTACTAATGCTAGCGATCTAATGCTAGTGCTAATATCTGCTCAATGTTATACTGTAAGTGTCCTCTCTAATGGGAATATGTGATCAGATGGCATTTCAGCATAACCCTTTATGAGAATATGAGATCAGAAGACTTTTAATTAACCCTTCTTGTATATAGGCAAATACAGCAATGTTAATGTTTGAATGCTAATGCTAACTTGCTAATGCTAGCGATATAATGCTTGTGCCAATATCTGGTCATTGTTCTACTGTAAGTGTCCTCTATGATGAGAATAAGAGATCAGATGACATTTAAACATAACCCTGCATGAGAATATGAGATCAGATGGCATTAAAGCTTATCCATTCTTGTATATAGGCAAATTCAGTGATGTTATTGTTTGAATGCTAATGCTAACTTGCTAATGTTATCGATCTAATGCTAGTGCTAATATTTGGTCATTGTTAAACTGTAAGTGTCCTCTATGATGAGAATAAGAGATCAGATGGCATTTAAGCATATCCTTTCATGAGAATATGAGATCAGATGGCATTAAAGCTTATCCATTCTTGTATATAGGCAAATACAGTAATGTTAATGTCTGAATGCTAATGCTAACTTGCTAATGCTAGCGATATAATGCTAGTGCTAATATCTGCTAATTGTCATACTCTTAGTGTACTCTATGATTAGAATATGAGATCAGATGGCAATTAAGCTTAAACCTTCTTGTATATATTCAAATAAAGTAATGTTAATGTTTGAATGCTAATGCTAACTTGCTAATCCTAACGATCTAATGCTAGTGCTAATATCTGGTCATTGTTATACTGTAAGTGTCCTCTATGATGAGAATAAGAGATCAGATGGCATTTAAGCATAACCCTTCATGAGAATATGAGATCAGATGGCTTTTAATTAACCCTTCTTGTATATAGGCAAATATAGTAATGTTAATTTTTGAATGCTAATGCTAACTTGCTAATGCTAGCGATCTAATGCTAGTGCTTATATCTGTTCATTGTTATACTGTAAGTGTCCTCTATGATGAGAATAAGAAAACAGATGGCATTTAAGCATAACCCTGCATGAGAATATGAAATCAGATGGCATTTATGCTTATTAATTGTTGTATATAGGCAAATACAGTAATGTTAATGTTTGAATGCAAATGCTAACCTGCTAATGCTAGCGATATAATGCTAGTGCTAATATCTGGTCACTGGTATACTGTTAGTGTCCTCTATGATGAGAATAAGAGATCAGATGACATTTAAACATAACCCTGCATGAGAATATGAGATCAGATGGCATTAAAGCTTATCCATTCTTATATATAGGCAAATTCAGTGATGTTAATGTTTGAATGCTAATGCTAACTTGCTAATGTTATCGATCTAATGCTAGTGCTAATATTTGGTCATTGTTAAACTGTAAGTGTCCTCTATGATGAGAATAAGAGATCAGATGGCATTTAAGCATATCCTTTCATTAGAATATGAGATCAGATGGCATTAAAGCTTATCCATTCTTGTATATAGGCAAATATAGTAATGTTAATGTCTGAATGCTAATTCTAACTTGCTAATGCAAGCGATCTAATGCTAGTGCTAATATCAGCTCATTGTCATACTCTAAGTGTACTCTATGTTGAGAATATGAGATCAGATAGCAATAAAGCTTAACCCTTCTTGTATATATTGAAAATAAAGTAATGTTAATGTTTGAATGCTAATGCTAACTTGTTAATGCTAACAATCTAATGCTAGTGCTGATAGCTGTTCATTGTTATACTGTAAGTGTCCTCTATAATGAGAATAAGACACCAGATGGCATTGAAGCATAACCCTGCATGAGAATATGAGATCAGATTGCATTTATGCTTTTCCATTGTTGTATATATGCAAATTCAGTAATGTTAATGTTTGAATGCTAATGCTAACCTGCTAATGCTAGCGATATAATGTTTGTGCTAATATCTGGTCATTGTTATACTGTACGTGTACTCTAAGATGAGAATATGAGATCAGATGACAATAAAGCTTAACCTTTCTTGTATATATTCAATACAGTAATGTTAATGTTTGAATGCTAATGCTAACTTGCTAATGCAAGCGATCTAATGCTAGTGCTAATATCGGGTCATTGTTATACTGTAAGTGTCCTCTATGAGGAGAATAAGATATCAGATGGCATTTAAGCATAACCCTTTATGAGAATATGAGATCAGATGTCATTTAATTAACCCTTCTTGTATATATTCAAATACAGTAATGTTAATGTTTGATTGGTAATGCTAACTTGCTAATGCTAGCGATCTAATGCTAGTGCTAATATCTGCTTATTGTTATACGGTAAGTGTCCTTTATGATGAAAATAAGAGATCAGGAGTCATTTAAGCATAACCCTTCATGAGAATATGAGATCAGATGGCTTTTAATTAACACTTCTTGTATCTAGGCAAATACATTAATGTTAATGTTTGAATGCTAAAGCTAACTTGCTAATGCTAGCGATCTAATGCTAGTGCTAATATCTGTTCATTGTTATACTGTAAGTGTCCTCTATGATGAGAATAAGACATCAGATGGCATTTAAGCATAGCCCTGCATGAGAATATGAGATCAGATGGCATTTACGCTTATCCATTGTTGTATTTAGGCAAATACAGTAATGTTAATGTTTGAATGCTTATGCTAATTTGCTAATCCTAGCGATATAATGCTAGTGCTAATATCTGCTCATTGTAATACTGTAAGTGTCCTCTATGATGAGAATAAGACATCAGATGGCATTTAAGCATAACCCTGCATGAGAATATGAGATCAGATGGCATTAAAAGCTAATCCATTCTTGTAAATATGCAAATACAGTAATGTTAATGTTTGATTGCTAATGCTAACTTACTAATGCTAGCGATCTAATGCTAGTGCTAATATCTGCTCAATGTTATACTGTAAGTGTCCTTTATGATGAGAATAAGAGATCAGATGGCATTTAAGCATAACCCTTCATGAGAATATGAGATCAGATGGCTTTTAATTAACCATTCTTGTATTTAGGCAAATACAGTAATGTAAATGTTTGAATGCTAATGCTAACTTGCTAATGCTAGCGATATAATGCTAGTGCTAATATCTGCTCAATGTTATACTGTAAGTGTCCTCTATGATGAGAATAAGAGATCAGATTGCATTTAAACATAACTCTTCATGAGAATATTAGATCAGATGGCATTTAATCTTATCCATTCTTGTATATAGGCAAATACAGTAATGTTAATGTCTGAAGGCTAATGCTAACTTGCTAATGCTAGCGATCTAATGCTAGTGCTAATATCTGGTCATTGTTATTCTGTAAGTGTCCTTCATGATGAAAAAAAGAGATCAGATGGCATTTAAGCATAACCCTTCAAGAGAATATGAGATCAGATGGCTTTTAATTAACCCTTCTTGTATCTAGTCAAATACAGTAATGTTAATTTTTTAATGGTAATGCTAACTTGCTAATGCTAGCGATATAATGCTAGTGCTAATATCTGGTGATTGGTATACTGTTAGTGTCCTCTATGATGAGAATAAGAGATCAGATGGCATTTAAACATAACTCTTCATGAGAATATTAGATCAGATGGCATTTAATCTTATCCATTCTTGTATATAGGCAAATACAGTAATGTTAATATCTGAATGCTAATGCTAAATTGCTAATGCTAGGTATCTAATGCTAGTGCTAATATCTGCTCATTGTCATACTCTAAGTGTACTCTATGTTGAGAATTTGTGATCAGATGGCAAGAAAGATTATCCCAACTTCTATATATTCAAATACAGTATTGTTAATGTTTGAATCCTAATGCTAACTTGCTAATGCTAGCGATCTAATGTTAGTGCTAATATCTGGTCATTGTTATACTCTAAGTGACCTCTATGATGGGAATATGAGATCAGATGGCATTTAAGCATTACCCTGCATGAGAATATGAGATCAAAAAGGCATTAAAGCTTATCCATTCTTGTATATAGGAAAATACAGTAATGTTAATGTTTGAATGCTAATTCTAACTTGCTAATGCTAGCGATCTAATGCTAGTGCTAATATCTGCTCATTGTCATACTCTTAGTGTACTCTATGATGAGAATATGAGATCAGATGGCAATAAAGCTTAACCCTTCTTGTATATATTCAAATAAAGTAATGTTAATGTTTGAATGCTAATGCTAACTTGCTAATGCTAACGATCTAATGCTAGTGCTAATATCTGGTCATTGTTATACTGTAAGTGTCCTTTATGATGAGAATATGAGATCAGATGGCATTTAAGCAGAACCCTTCATGAGAATATGAGATCAGATGCCTTTTAATTAACCCTTCTTGTATATAGGCAAATACAGTAATGTTAATTTTGGAATGCTAATGCTAACTTGCTAATGCTAGCGATCTAATACTAGTGCTAATATCTGTTCATTGTTATACTGTAAGTGTCCTCTATGATGAGAATAAGACATCAGATGGCATTTAAGCATAACCCTTATGAGAATATGAGATCAGATGTCATTTAATTAACCCTTCTTGTATATATTCAAATACAGTAATGTTAAGGTTTGATTGCTAATGTTAACTTGCTAATGCTAGCGATATAATGCTAGTGCTAATATCTGGTCATTGTGATACTCTAAGTGTCCTTTATGATGAGAATAAGAGATCAGATGGCATTTAAGCATAACCCTTCATGAGAATATGAGATCAGATGGCTTTTAATTAACCCTTCTTGTATATGGGCAAATACAGTAATGTTAATGTTTGAATGCAAATGCTAACTTGCTAATGCTAGTGATCTAATGCTAGTGCTAATATCTTTTCATTGTTAAACTGTAAGTGTCCTCTATGATGAGTATAAGACATCAGATGGCATTTAAGCATAACCCTTCATGAGAATATGAGATCAGATGGCATTTATGCTTATCCATTGTTGTCAGAGGCAAATACAGTAATGTTAATGTTTGAATGCTAATGCTAACTTGCTAATGCTATCGATCTAATGCTAGTGCTAATATTTGGTCATTGTTAAACTAAGTGTCCTCTATGATGAGAATAAGAGATCAGATTGCATTTAATCTTATCCATTCTTGTATATAGGCAAATATAGTAATGTTAATGTCTGAATGCTAATGCTAACTTGCTAATGCAAGCGATCTAATGCTAGTGCTAATATCAGCTCATTGTCATACTCTAAGTGTACTCTATGATGAGAATATGAGATCAGTTAGCAATAAAGATTAACCCTTCTTGTATATATTCAAATAAAGTAATGTTAGTGTTTGAATGCTAATGCTAACTTGCTAATGCTAACAATCTAATGCTAGTGCTAATATCTGCTCATTGTTATACTGTAACTGTCCTCTATGATGAGAATAAGACACCAGATGGCATTGAAGCATAACCCTGCATGAGAATATGAGATCAGATGGCATTTATGCTTTTCCATTGTTGTATATAGGCAAATTCAGTAATGTTAATGTTTGAATGCTAATGCTAACTTGCTAATGCTAGCGATATAATGTTAGTGCTAATATCTGGTCATTGTTATACTGTACGTGTACTCTAAGATCAGAATATGAGATCAGATGACAATAAAGCTTCACCCTTCTTGTATATATTCAATACAGTAATGTTAATGTTTGAATGCTAATGCTAACTTGCTAATGCTAGCGATCTAATGCTAGTGCTAATATCTGCTCATTGTTATACTGTAAGTGTCCTCTATGATGAGAATAAGACATCAGATGGCATTTAAGCATAACCCTTTATTAGAATATGAGATCAGATGTCATTTAATTAACCCTTCTTGTATATATTCAAATACAGTAATGTTAATGTTTGATTGCTAATGCTAACCTGCTAATGCTAGCGATCTAATGCTAGTGCTAATATCTGGTTATTATTATTGTTGTTGTTATACTGTAAGTGTCCTTTATGATGAGAATAAGAGATCAGATGGCATTTAAACATAACTCCTCATGAGAATATGAGATCAGATGGCATTTAATCTTATCCATTCTTGTATATAGGCAAATACAGTAATGTTAATGTTAATGTCTGAATGCTAATGCTAACTTCCTAATGCTAGCGATATAATGCTAGTGCTAATATCTGCTCATTGTCATACTCTTAGTGTACTCTATGATTAGAATATGAGATCAGATGGCAATTAAGCTTAAACCTTCTTGTATATATTCAAATAAAAAATGTTAATGTTTGAATGCTAATGCTAAATGTTTGAATGCTAATGCTCCTAATGATCTAATGCTAGTGCTAATATCTGGTCATTGTTATACTGTAAGTGTCCTTTAGGATGAGAATAAGAGATCAGATGGCATTTAAGCATAACCCTTCATGAGAATATGAGATCAGATGGCTTTTAATTAACCCTTCTTGTATCTAGGCAAATACAGTAATGTTAATGTTTGAATGCTAAAGCTAACTTGCTAATGCTAGCGATCTAATGCTAGTGCTAATATCTGTTCATTGTTATACTGTAAGTGTCCTCTATGATGAGAATAAGACATCAGATGGCATTTAAGCATAACCCTGCATAAGAATATGAGATCAGATGGCGTTTACGCTTATCCATTGTTGTAATTAGGCAAATACAGTAATGTTAATGTTTGAATGCTTATGCTAATTTGCTAATCCTAGCGATATAATGCTAGTGCTAATATCTGCTCATTGTAATTCTGTAAGTGTCCTCTATGATGAGAATAAGACATCAGATGGCATTTAAGCATAACCCTGCATGAGAATATGAGATCAGATGGCATTAAAGCTTAACCATTCTTGTAAATATGCAAATACAGTAATGTTAATGTTTGAATGCTAATGCTAACTTACTAATGCTAGCGATCTAATGCTAGTGCTAATATCTGCTCAATGTTATACTGTAAGTGTCCTCTCTAATGGGAATATGTGATCAGATGGCATTTAAGCATATCCCTCAATGAGAATATGAGATCAGATGGCTTTTAATTAACCCTTCTTGTATCAAGGCAAATACAGTAATGTTAATGTTTGAATGCTAATGCTAACTTGCTAATGCTAGCGATATAATGCTAGTGCTGATATCTGGTCATTGTTATACTGTAAGTGTCCTCTATGATGAGAATAAGAGATCAGATGGCATTTAAACATAACTCCTCATGAGAATATGAGATCAGATGGCATTTAATCTTATCCATTCTTGTATATAGGCAAATACAGAAATGTTAATGCCTGAATGCTAATGCTAACTTCCTAATGCTAGCGATATAATGCTAGTGCTAATATCTGCCCATTGTCATACTCTTAGTGTACTCTATGATTAGAATATGAGATCAGATGGCAATGAAGCTTAAACCTTCTTGTATATATTCAAATAAAGTAATGTTAATGTTTAAATGCTAATGCTAACTTGCTAATCCTAATGATCTAATGCTAGTGCTAATATCTGGTCATTGTTATACTGTAAGTGTCCTTTATCATGAGAATAAGAGATCAGATGGCATTTAAGCATAACCCTTCATGAGAATATGAGATCAGATGGCTTTTAATTAACCCTTCTTGTATATAGGCAAATACAGTAATGTTAATTTTTGAATGCTGATGCTAACTTGCTAATGCTAGCGATCTAATGCTAGTGCTAATATCTGTTCATTGTTATACTGTAAGTGTCCTTTATGATGAGAATAAGAGATCAGATGGCATTTAAGCATAACCCTTCATGAGAATATGAGATCAGATGGCTTTTAATTAACCCTTCTTGTATATAGGCAAATACAGTAATGTTAATTTTTGAATGCTAATGCTAACCTGCTAATGCAAGCGATCTAATGCTACTGCTAATATCTGCTCATTGTCATACTCTCAGTGTACTCTATGTTGAGAATTTGAGATCAGATGGCAAGAAAGATAATCCCAACTTCTATATATTCAAATACAGTATTGTTAATGTTTGAATGCTAATGCTAACTTGCTAAAGCTTGCGATCTAATGCTAGTGCTAATATCTGGTCATTGTTAAACTGAAAGTGTCCTCTATGATGAGAATAAGAGATCAGATGCCATTTAAACATAACTCTTCATGAGAATATGAGATCAGATGCCATTTAATCTTATCCATTCTTGTATATAGGCAAATACAGTAATGTTAATGTCTGAAAGCTAATGCTAACTTGCTAATGCTAGCGATCTAATGCTAGTGCTAATATCTGCTCATTGTCATACTCTTAGAGTACGCTATGATGAGAATATGAGATCAGATGGCAAATAAGCTTAACCCTTCTTTTATATATTCAAATAAAGTAATGTTAATGTTTGAATGCTAATGCTAACTTGCTAATGATAACGATTTAATGCTAGTGCTAATATTTGGTCATTGTTAAACTGTAAGTGTCCTCTATGATGAGAATATGAGATCAGATGGCATTTATGCTTTTCCATTGTTGTATTTAGGCAAATTCAGTATTGTTAATGTTTGAATGCTAATTCTACCCTGCTAATGCTAGCGATATAATGTTAGTGCTAATATCTGGTCATTGTTATACTGTACGTGTACTCTAAGATGAGAATATGAGATCAGATGACAATAAAGCTTAACCTTTCTTGTATATATTCAATACAGTAATGTTAATGTTTGAATGCTAATGCTAACTTGCTAATGCTAGCGATCTAATGCTAGTGCTAATATTTGGTCATTGTTATACTGTAAGTGTCCTCTATGATGAGAATAAGACATCAGATGGCATTTAAGCATAACCCTTTATGAGAATATGAGATCAGAAGTCATTTAATTAACCCTTCTTGTATATATTCAAATACAGTAATGTTAATGTTTGATTGCTAATGCTAACTTGCTAATGCTAGCGATCTAATGCTAGTGCTAATATCTGCTCATTGTCATACTCTTAGTGTACTCTATGATGAGAATATGAGATCAGATGGCAATTAAGCTTAACCCTTCTTGTATATATTCAAATAAAGTAATGTTAATGTTTGAATGCTAATGCTAACTTGCTAATGCTAACGATCTAATGCTAGTGCTAATATCTGGTCATTGTTATACTGTAAGTGTCCTTTATGATGAGAATAAGAGGTCAGATGGCATTTAAGCATAACCCTTCATGAGAATATGAGATCAGATGGCTTTTAATTAACCCTTCTTGTATATAGGCAAATACAGTAATGTTAATTTTTGAATGCTAATGCTAACTTGCTAATGCTAGCGATCTAATGCTAGTGCTAATATCTGTTCATTGTTATACTGTAAGTGTCCTCTATGATTAGAATAAGACATCAGATGGCATTTAAGCATAACCCTGCATGAGAATATGAAATCAGATGGCATTTATGCTTATCCATTGTTGTATAAAGGCAAATACAGTAATGTTAATGTTTGAATGCAAATGCTAACCTGCTAATGCTAGCGATATAATGCTAGTGCTAATGTCTGCTCAATGTTATACTGTAAGTGTCCTCTCTAATGGGAATATGTGATCAGATGGCATTGAAGAATAACCCTTCATGAGAATATGAGATCAGATGGCTTTTAATTAACCCTTCTTGTATATAGGCCAATACAGTAATGTTAATGTTTGAATGCTAATGCTAATTTGCTAATGCTAGCGATATAATGCTAGTGCTAATATCTGCTCATGGTAATACTGTAAGTGTCCTCTATGATGAGAATAAGACATCAGATGGCATTTAAGCATAACCCTGCATGAGAATATGAGATCAGATGGCAATAAAGATTAACCCAACTTCTATATATTCAAATACAGTTATGTTAATTGTTGATTGCTAATGCTTACTTGCTAATGCTAGCGATCTAATGCTAGTGCTAATATCTGGTCATTGTTAAACTGTAAGTGTCCTCTATGATCATAATAAGAGATCAGATGGCATTTAAACATTACTCTTCATGAGAATATGAGATCAGATTGCATTTAATCTTATTCATTCTTGTATATAGGCAAATACAGTAATGTTAATGTCTGAATGCTAATGCTAACTTGCTAATGCTAGCGATTTAATGCTTGTGCTAATATCTGCTCATTGTCATACTATAAGTGTACTCTATGATGAGAATATTTGATCAGGCGGCAATAAAAGCTTAACCCTTCTTGTATATATTCAAATAAAAGTAATGTTAATGTTTGAATGCTAATGCTAATTTGCTAATGCTAACGATCTAATGCTAGTGCTAATATCTCGTCATTGTTATACTGTAAGTGTCCTCTATCATGGGAATATCAGATAAGATGGCATTTTAGCATAACCCTTTATGAGAATATGAGATCAGATGCCATTTAATTAACCCTTCTTGTATATATTCAAATACAGTAATGTTTATGTTTGATTGCTAATGTTAACTTGCTAATGCAAGCGATCTAATGCTAGTGCTAATATCTGGTCATTGTTATACTGTAATTGTCCTTTATGATGAGAATAAGAGATCAGATGGCATTTAAGCATAACCCTTCATGAAAATATGAGATCAGTTGGCTTTTAATTAACCCTTTTTGTATATGGGCAAATACAGTAATGTTAATGTTTGATTGCTAATGCTAACTTGCTAATGCTAGTGATCTTATGCTAGTGCTAGTATCTTTTCATTGTTATACTGTAAGTGTCCTCTCTGATGAGTATAGGACATCAGATGGCATATAAGCATAACCCTGCATGAGAATATGAGATCAGATGGCATTTATGCTTATCCATGGTGTATATTGGCAAATACAGTAATGTTAAAGTTTGAATGCTAATGCTAACCTGCTACTGCTAGCGATATAATGCTAGTGCTAATATCTGCTCATTGTAATACTGTAAGGGTCCTCTTTGATGAGAATAAGACATCAGATGGCATTTAAGCATAACCCTGCATGAGAATATGAGATCAGATGTCATTAAAGCTTATCCATTCTTGTATATTCGCAAATACAGTCATGTTAATGTTTGAATGCTAATGCTAACTTGCTAATGCTAGCGATCTAATGCTATTGCTAATATCTGGTCATTATTATACTGTAAGTGTCCTCTATGATGAGAATAAGACATCAGATGGCATTTAAGCATAACCCTTCATGAGAATATGAGATCAGATGGCTTTTTATTAACACTTCTTGTATCTAGGCAAATACAGTAATGTTAATGTTTGAATGCTAATGCTAACTTGCTAATGCTAGCGATATAATACTAGTGCTAATATCTGGTCATTGTTATACTGTAAGTGTCCTCTATGATGAGAATAAGAGATCAGATGGCATTTAAACATAACTCTTCATGAGAATATGAGATCAGATGGCATTTAATCTTATCCATTCTTGTATATAGGCAAATACAGTAATGTTAATGTCTGAATGCTAATGCTAACTTGCTAATGCTAGCGATCTAATGCTAGTGCTAATATCTGGTCATTGTTATACTGTAAGTGTCCTTTATTATGAAAATAAGAGATCAGATGGCATTTAAGCATAACCCTTCATGAGAATATGAGATCAGATGGCTTTTAATTAACCCTTCTTGTATATAGGCAAATACAGTGATGTTAAAGTTTGAATGCTAATGCTAACTTGCTAATGTTATCGATCTAATGCTAGTGCTAATATTTGGTCATTGTTAAACTGTAAGTGTCCTCTATGATGAGAATAAGAGATCAGATGGCATTTAATCTTATCCATTCTTGTATATAGTCAAATATAGTAATGTTAATGTCTGAATGCTAATGCTAACTTGCTAATGCAAGCGATCTAATGCTAGTGCTAACATCAGCTCATTGTCATACTCTAAGTGTACTCTATGATGAGAATATGAGATCAGATAGCAATAAAGCTTAACCCTTCTTGTATATATTCAAATAAAGTAATGTTACTGTTTGAATGCTAATGCTAACTTGCTAATGCTAACAATCTAATGCTAGTGCTAATATCTGCTCATTGTTATACTGTGAGTGTCCTTTATGATGAGAATAAGACACCAGATGGCATTGAAGCATAACCCTGCATGAGAATATGAGATCAGATGGCATTTATGCTTTTCCATTGTTGTATATAGGCAAATTCAGTAATGTTAATGTTTGAATGCTAATGCTCCCCTGCTAATGCTAGCGATATAATGTTAGTGCTAATATCTGGTCATTGGTATACTGTACGTGTACTCTAAGATGAGAATATGAGATCAGATGACAATTAAGCTTAACCCTTCTTGTATATATTCAATACAGTAATGTTAATGTTTGAATGCTAATGCTAACTTGCTAATGCTAGCGATCTAATGCTAGTGCTAATATCTGGTCATTGTTATACTGGAAGTGTCCTCTATGATGAGAATAAGACATCAGATGGCATTTAAGCATAACCCTTTATGAGAATATGAGATCAAATGTCATTTAATTAACCCTTCTTGTATATATTCAAATACAGTAATGTTAATGTTTGATTGCTAATGCTAACTTGCTAAAGCTAGCGATCTAATGCTAGTGCTAATATCTGGTCATTGTTATACTCTAAGTGTCCTCTATGATGAGAATAAGAGATCAGATGGCATTTAAACATAACTCTTCATGAGAATATGAGATCAGATGGCATTTAATCTTATCCATTCTTGTATATAGGCAAATACAGTCATGTTAATGTCTGAATGCTAATGCTAACTTGCTAATGCTAGCGATCTAATGCTAGTGCTAATATCTGCTCATTGTCATACTCTTAGTGTACTCTATGATGAGAATATGAGATCAGATGGCAATTAAGCTTAACCCTTCTTGTATATATTCAAATAAAGTAATGTTAATGTTTGAATGCTAATGCTAACTTGCTAATGCTAACGATCTAATGCTAGTGCTAATATCTGGTCATTGTTATACTGTAAGTGTCCTTTATGATGAGAATAAGAGGTCAGATGGCATTTAAGCATAACCCTTCATGGGAATATGAGATCAGATGGCTTTTAATTAACCCTTCTTGTATATAGGCAAATACAGTAATGTTAATTTTTGAATGCTCATGCTAACTTGCTAATGCTAGCGATCTAATGCTAGTGCTAATATCTGTTCATTGTTATACTGTAAGTGTCCTCTATGATGAGAATAAGACATCAGATGGCATTTAAGCATAACCCTGCATGAGAATATGAAATCAGATGGCATTTATGCTTATCCATTGTTGTATAAAGGCAAATACAGTAATGTTAATGTTTGAATGCAAATGCTAACCTGCTAATGCTAGCGATATAATGCTAGTGCTAATGTCTGCTCAATGTTATACTGTAAGTGTCCTCTCTAATGGGAATATGTTATCAGATGGCATTGAAGAATAACCCTTCATGAGAATATGAGATCAGATGGCTTTTTAATTAACCCTTCTTGTATATAGGCCAATACAGTAATGTTAATGTTTGAATGCTAATGCTAATTTGCTAATGCTAGCGATATAATGCTAGTGCTAATATCTGCTCATGGTAATACTGTAAGTGTCCTCTATGATGAGAATAAGACATCAGATGGCATTTAAGCATAACCCTGCATGAGAATATGAGATCAGATGGCAATAAAGATTAACCCAACTTCTATATATTCAAATACAGTTATGTTAATTGTTGATTGCTAATGCTTACTTGCTAATGCTAGCGATCTAATGCTAGTGCTAATATCTGGTCATTGTTAAACTGTAAGTGTCCTCTATGATCATAATAAGAGATCAGATGGCATTTAAACATTACTCTTCATGAGAATATGAGATCAGATTGCATTTAATCTTATTCATTCTTGTATATAGGCAAATACAGTAATGTTAATGTCTGAATGCTAATGCTAACTTGCTAATGCTAGCGATTTAATGCTTGTGCTAATATCTGCTCATTGTCATACTATAAGTGTACTCTATGATGAGAATATTTGATCAGACGGCAATAAAGCTTAACCCTTCTTGTATATATTCAAATAAAGTAATGTTAATGTTTGAATGCTAATGCTAATTTGCTAATGCTAACGATCTAATGCTAGTGCTAATATCTCGTCATTGTTATACTGTAAGTGTCCTCTATCATGGGAATATCAGATAAGATGGCATTTTAGCATAACCCTTTATGAGAATATGAGATCAGATGCCATTTAATTAACCCTTCTTGTATATATTCAAATACAGTAATGTTTATGTTTGATTGCTAATGTTAACTTGCTAATGCAAGCGATCTAATGCTAGTGCTAATATCTGGTCATTGTTATACTGTAATTGTCCTTTATGATGAGAATAAGAGATCAGATGGCATTTAAGCATAACCCTTCATGAAAATATGAGATCAGATGGCTTTTAATTAACCCTTCTTGTATATGGGCAAATACAGTAATGTTAATGTTTGATTGCTAATGCTAACTTGCTAATGCTAGTGATCTTATGCTAGTGCTAATATCTTTTCATTGTTATACTGTAAGTGTCCTCTCTGATGAGTATAGGACATCAGATGGCATATAAGCATAACCCTGCATGAGAATATGAGATCAGATGGCATTTATGCTTATCCATGGTGTATATTGGCAAATACAGTAATGTTAAAGTTTGAATGCTAATGCTAACCTGCTACTGCTAGCGATATAATGCTAGTGCTAATATCTGCTCATTGTAATACTGTAAGGGTCCTCTTTGATGAGAATAAGACATCAGATGGCATTTAAGCATAACCCTGCATGAGAATATGAGATCAGATGTCATTAAAGCTTATCCATTCTTGTATATACGCAAATACAGTCATGTTAATGTTTGAATGCTAATGTTAACTTGCTAATGCTAGCGATCTAATGCTATTGCTAATATCTGGTCATTATTATACTGTAAGTGTCCTCTATGATGAGAATAAGACATCAGATGGCATTTAAGCATAACCCTTCATGAGAATATGAGATCAGATGGCTTTTTATTAACACTTCTTGTATCTAGGCAAATACAGTAATGTTAATGTTTGAATGCTAATGCTAACTTGCTAATGCTAGCGATATAATACTAGTGCTAATATCTGGTCATTGTTATACTGTAAGTGTCCTCTATGATGAGAATAAGAGATCAGATGGCATTTAAACATAACTCTTCATGAGAATATGAGATCAGATGGCATTTAATCTTATCCATTCTTGTATATAGGCAAATACAGTAATGTTAATGTCTGAATGCTAATGCTAACTTGCTAATGCTAGCGATCTAATGCTAGTGCTAATATCTGGTCATTGTTATACTGTAAGTGTCCTTTATTATGAAAATAAGAGATCAGATGGCATTTAAGCATAACCCTTCATGAGAATATGAGATCAGATGGCTTTTAATTAACCCTTCTTGTATATAGGCAAATACAGTGATGTTAAAGTTTGAATGCTAATGCTAACTTGCTAATGTTATCGATCTAATGCTAGTGCTAATATTTGGTCATTGTTAAACTGTAAGTGTCCTCTATGATGAGAATAAGAGATCAGATGGCATTTAATCTTATCCATTCTTGTATATAGTCAAATATAGTAATGTTAATGTCTGAATGCTAATGCTAACTTGCTAATGCAAGCGATCTAATGCTAGTGCTAACATCAGCTCATTGTCATACTCTAAGTGTACTCTATGATGAGAATATGAGATCAGATAGCAATAAAGCTTAACCCTTCTTGTATATATTCAAATAAAGTAATGTTACTGTTTGAATGCTAATGCTAACTTGCTAATGCTAACAATCTAATGCTAGTGCTAATATCTGCTCATTGTTATACTGTGAGTGTCCTTTATGATGAGAATAAGACACCAGATGGCATTGAAGCATAACCCTGCATGAGAATATGAGATCAGATGGCATTTATGCTTTTCCATTGTTGTATATAGGCAAATTCAGTAATGTTAATGTTTGAATGCTAATGCTCCCCTGCTAATGCTAGCGATATAATGTTAGTGCTAATATCTGGTCATTGGTATACTGTACGTGTACTCTAAGATGAGAATATGAGATCAGATGACAATTAAGCTTAACCCTTCTTGTATATATTCAATACAGTAATGTTAATGTTTGAATGCTAATGCTAACTTGCTAATGCTAGCGATCTAATGCTAGTGCTAATATCTGGTCATTGTTATACTGGAAGTGTCCTCTATGATGAGAATAAGACATCAGATGGCATTTAAGCATAACCCTTTATGAGAATATGAGATCAAATGTCATTTAATTAACCCTTCTTGTATATATTCAAATACAGTAATGTTAATGTTTGATTGCTAATGCTAACTTGCTAAAGCTAGCGATCTAATGCTAGTGCTAATATCTGGTCATTGTTATACTCTAAGTGTCCTCTATGATGAGAATAAGAGATCAGATGGCATTTAAACATAACTCTTCATGAGAATATGAGATCAGATGGCATTTAATCTTATCCATTCTTGTATATCGGCAAATACAGTCATGTTAATGTCTGAATGCTAATGCTAACTTGCTAATGCTAGCGATATAATGCTAGTGCTAATATCTGCTCATTGTCATACTCTTAGTGTACTCTATGATGAGAAAATGAGATCAGATGGCAATTAAGCTTAACCCTTCTTGTATATATTCAAATAAAGTAATGTTAATGTTTGAATGCTAATGCTAACTTGCTAATGCTAACGATCTAATGCTAGTGCTAATATCTGGTCATTGTTATACTGAAAGTGTCCTTTATGAAGAGATGAGACATCAGATGGCATTTAAGCATAACCCTTCATGAGAATATGAGATCAGATGGCTTTTAATTAACCCTTCTTGTATATAGGCAAATACAGTAATGTTAATTTTTGAATGCTAATGCTAACTTGCTAATGCTAGCGATCTAATGCTAGTGCTAATATCTGTTCATTGTTATACTGTAAGTGTCCTCTATGATTAGAATAAGACATCAGATGGCATTTAAGCATAACCCTGCATGAGAATATGAAATCAGATTGCATTTATGCTTATCCATTGTTGTATATAGGCAAATACAGTAATGTTAAAGGTTTGAATGCAAATGCTAACCTGCTAAAGCTAGCGATATAATGCTAGTGCTAATGTCTGCTCAATGTTATACTGTAAGTGTCCTCTCTAGTGGGAATATGTGATCAGATGGCATTTAAGAATAACCCTTCATGAGAATATGAGATCAGATGGCTTTTAATTAACCATTCTTGTATATAGGCCAATACAGTAATGCTAATGTTTGAATGCTAATGCTAATTTGCCAATGCTAGCGATATAATGCTAGTGCTAATATCTGCTCATGGTAATACTGTAAGTGTCCTCTATGATGAGAATAAGACATCAGATGGCATTTAAGCATAACCCTGCATAAGAATATGAGATCAGATGGCAATAAAGATTAACACAACTTCTATTTTTTCAAATACAGTTATGTTAATTTTTGATTGCCAATGCTTACTTGCTAATGCTAGCGATCTAATGCTAGTGCTAATATATGGTCATTGTTAAACTGTAAGTGTCCTCTATGATCATAATAAGACATCAGATGGCATTTAAACATTACTCTTCATGAAAATATGAGATCAGATGGCATTTAATCTTATCCATTCTTATATATAGGCAAATACAGTTTTGTTAATGTCTGAATGCTAATGCTAACTTGCTAATGCTTGCGATCTAATGCTAGTGCTAATATCTGCTCATTGTCATACTATAAGTGTACTCTATGATGAGAATATTTGATCAGAAGGCAATAAAGCTTAACCCTTCTTGTATATATTCAAATAAAGTAATGTTAATGTTTGAATGCTAATGCTAACTTGCTAATGCTAACGATCTAATGCTAGTGCTAATATCTGGTCATTGTTATTCTGTAAGTGTCCTCTATGATGGGAATATGAGATCAGATGGCATTTTAGCATAACCCTTTATGAGAATATGAGATCAGATGTCATTTAATTAACCCTTCTTGTACATATTCAAATACAGTAATGTTAATGTTTGATTGCTAATGTTATCTTGCTAATGCTAGCGATCTAATGCTAGTGGTAATATCTGGTCATTGTTATACTGTAAGTGTCCTTTATGATGAGAAAAAGAGATCAGATGGCATTTAAGCATAACCCTTCATGAAAATATGAGATCAGATGGCTTTTAATTAACACTTCTCGTATATGGGCAAATACAGTAATGTTAATGTTTGATTGCTAATGCTAACTTGCTAATGCTAGTGATCTAATGCTAGTGCTAATATCTTTTCATTGTTATACTGTAAGTTCTCTGATAGTATAGGACATCAGATGGCATATAAAAGCATAACCCTGCATGAGAATATGAGATCAGATGGCATTTATGCTTATCCATTGTTGTATATAGGCAAATACAGTAATGTTAAAGTTTGAATGCTAATGCTAACTGCTAATGCTAGCGATATAATGCTAGTGCTAATATCTGCTCATTGTAATACTGTAAGGGTCCTCGATGATGAGAATAAGACATCAGATGGCATTTAAAGCATAACCCTGCATGAGAATATGAGATCAGATGGCATTTTTAATTATCCCTTCTTATATATGCAAATACAGTCATGTTAATGTTTGAATGCTAATGCTAACTTGCTAAAGCTAGCGATCTAATGCTAGTGCTAATATCTGGTCATTATTATACTGTAAGTGTCCTCTATGATGAGAATAAGACATCAGATGGCATTTAAGCATAACCCTTCATGAGAATATGAGATCAGATGGCTTTTTATTAAACGTTCTTGTATCAAGGCAAATACAGTTATGTTAATGTTTGAATGCTAATGCTAACTTGCTATTGCTAGCGATATAATGCTAGTGCTAATATCTGCTCATTGTCATACTGTAAGTGTACTCTAAGATGAGAATATGAGATCAGATGACAATAAAGCTTAACCCTTCTTGTATATATTCAATACAGTAATGTTAATGTTTGAATGCTAATGCTAACTTGCTAATGCTAGCGATCTAATGCTAGTGCTAATATCTGGTCATTGTTATACTGTAAGTGTCCTCTATGATGAGAATAAGACATCAGATGGCATTTAAGCATAACCCTTTATGAGAATATGATATCAGATGTCATTTAATTAACCCTTCTTGTATATATTCAAATACAGTAATGTTAATGTTTGATTGCTAATGCTAACTTGCTAAAGCTAGCGATCTAATGCTAGTGCTAATATCTGGTCATTGTTATACTCTAAGTGTCCTCTATGATGAGAATAAGAGATCAGATGGCATTTAAACATAACTCTTCATGAGAATATGAGATCAGATGGCATTTAATCTTATCCATTCTTGTATATAGGAAAATACAGTAATGTTAATGTTTGAATGCTAATGCTAACTTGCTAATGCTAGCGATCTAATGCTAGTGCTAATATCTGCTCATTGTCATACTCTTAGTGTACTCTATGATGAGAATATGAGATCAGATGGCAATTAAGCTTAACCCTTCTTGTATATATTCAAATAAAGTAATGTTAATGTTTGAATGCTAATGCTAACTTGCTAATGCTAACGATCTAATGCTAGTGCTAATATCTGGTCATTGTTATACTGTAAGTGTCCTTTATGATGAGAATACGAGATCAGATGGCATTTAAGCATAACCCTTGATGAGAATATGAGATCAGATGGCTTTTAATTAACCCTTCTTGTATATAGGCAAATACAGTAATGTTAATTTTTGAATGCTAATGCTAACTTGCTAATGCTAGCGATCTAATGCTAGTGCTAATATCTGTTCATTGTTATACTGTAAGTGTCCTCTATGATTAGAATAAGACATCAGATGGCATTTAAGCATAACCCTGCATGAGAATATGAAATCAGATGGCATTTATGCTTATCCATTGTTGTATAAAGGCAAATACAGTAATGTTAATGTTTGAATGCAAATGCTAACCTGCTAATGCTAGCGATATAATGCTAGTGCTAATGTCTCTCAATGTTATACTGTAAGTGTCCTCTCTAATGGGAATATGTGATCAGATGGCATTGAAGAATAACCCTTCATGAGAATATGAGATCAGATGGCTTTTAATTAATCCCTTCTTGTATATAGGCAAATACAGTAATGTTAATGTTTGAATGCTAATGCTAATTTGCTAATGCTAGCGATATAATGCTAGTGCTAATATCTGCTCATGGTAATACTGTAAGTGTCCTCTATGATGAGAATAAGACATCAGATGGCATGCAAGCATAACCCTGCATGAGAATATGAGATCAGATGGCATTAAAGATTAACCAACTTCTATATATTCAAATACAGTTATGTTAATTTTGATTGCTAATGCTTACTTGCTAATGCTAGCGATCTAATGCTAGTGCTAATATCTGGTCATTGTTAAACTGTAAGTGTCCTCTATGATCATAATAAGAGATCAGATGGCATTTAAACATTACTCTTCATGAGAATATGAGATCAGATTGCATTTAATCTTATCCATTCTTGTATATAGGCAAATACAGTAATGTTAATGTCTGAATGCTAATGCTAACTTGCTAATGCTAGCGATTTAATGCTAGTGCTAATATCTGCTCATTGTCATACTATAAGTGTACTTATGATGAGAATATTTGATCAGACGGGCAATAAAGCTTAACCCTTCTTGTATATATTCAAATAAAGTAATGTTAATGTTTGAATGCTAATGCTAATTTTGCTAATGCTAACGATCTAATGCTAGTGCTAATATCTGGTCATTGTTATACTGTAAGTGTCCTCTATGATGGGAATATCAGATAAGATGGCATTTTAGCATAACCCTTTATGAGAATATGAGATCAGATGCCATTTAATTAACCCTTCTTGTATATATTCAAATACAGTAATGTTTATGTTTGATTGCTAATGTGAACTTGCTAATGCAAGCGATCTAATGCTAGTGCTAATATCTGGTCATTGTTATACTGTAAATGTCCTTTATGATGAGAATAAGAGATCAGATGGCATTTAAGCATAACCGTTCATGAAAATATGAGATCAGATGGCTTTTAATTAACCCTTCTTGTATATGGGCAAATACAGTAATGTTAATGTTTGATTGCTAATGCTAACTTGCTAATGCTAGTGATCTTATGCTAGTGCTAATATCTTTTCATTGTTATACTGTAAGTGTCCTCTCTGATGAGTATAGGACATCAGATGGCATATAAGCATAACCCTGCATGAGAATATGAGATCAGATGGCATTTATGCTTATCCATTGTTGTATATAGGCAAATACAGTAATGTTAAAGTTTGAATGCTAATGCTAACCTGCTACTGCTAGCGATATAATGCTAGTGCTAATATCTGCTCATTGGAATACTGTAAGGGTCCTCTTTGATGAGAATAAGACATCAGATGGCATTTAAGCATAACCCTGCATGAGAATATGAGATCAGATGTCATTAAAGCTTATCCATTCTTGTATATACGCAAATACAGTCATGTTAATGTTTGAATGCTAATGCTAACTTGCTAATGCTAGCGATCTAATGCTATTGCTAATATCTGGTCATTGTTATACTGTAAGTGTCCTCTATGATGAGAATAAGAGATCAGATGGCATTTAATCTTATCCATTCTTGTATATAGTCAAATATAGTAATGTTAATGTCTGAATGCTAATGCTAACTTGCTAATGCAAGCGATCTAATGCTAGTGCTAACATCAGCTCATTGTCATACTCTAAGTGTACTCTATGATGAGAATATGAGATCAGATAGCAATAAAGCTTAACCCTTCTTGTATATATTCAAATAAAGTAATGTTACTGTTTGAATGCTAATGCTAACTTGCTAATGCTAACAATCTAATGCTAGTGCTAATATCTGGTCATTGTTATACTGGAAGTGTCCTCTATGATGAGAATAAGACACCAGATGGCATTGAAGCATAACCCTGCATGAGAATATGAGATCAGATGGCATTTATGCTTTTCCATTGTTGTATATAGGCAAATTCAGTAATGTTAATGTTTGAATGCTAATGCTACCCTGCTAATGCTAGCGATATAATGTTAGTGCTAATATCTGGTCATTGGTATACTGTACGTGTACTCTAAGATGAGAATATGAGATCAGATGACAATTAAGCTTAACCCTTCTTGTATATATTCAATACAGTAATGTTAATGTTTGAATGCTAATGCTAACTTGCTAATGCTAGCGATCTAATGCTAGTGCTAATATCTGGTCATTGTTATACTGGAAGTGTCCTCTATGATGAGAATAAGACATCAGATGGCATTTAAGCATAACCCTTTATGAGAATATGAGATCAAATGTCATTTAATTAACCCTTCTTGTATATATTCAAAAACAGTAATGTTAATGTTTGATTGCTAATGCTAACTTGCTAAAGCTAGCGATCTAATGCTAGTGCTAATATCTGGTCATTGTTATACTCTAAGTGTCCTCTATGATGAGAATAAGAGATCAGATGGCATTTAAACATAAATCTTCATGAGAATATGAGATCAGATGGCATTTAATCTTATCCATTCTTGTATATAGGCAAATACAGTCATGTTAATGTCTGAATGCTAATGCTAACTTGCTAATGCTAGCGATCTAATGCTAGTGCTAATATCTGCTCATTGTCATACTCTTAGTGTACTCTTTGATGAGAATATGAGATCAGATGGCAATTAAGCTTAACCCTTCTTGTATATATTCAAATAATGTAATGTTAATGTTTGAATGCTAATGCTAACTTGCTAATGCTAACGATCTAATGCTAGTGCAAATATCTGGTCATTGTTATACTGAAAGTGTCCTTTATGAAGAGATGAGACATCAGATGGCATTTAAGCATAACCCTTCATGAGAATATGAGATCAGATGGCTTTTAATTAACCCTTCTTGTATATAGGCAAATACAGTAATGTTAATTTTTGAATGCTAATGCTAACTTGCTAATGCTAGCGATCTAATGCTAGTGCTAATATCTGTTCATTGTTATACTGTAAGTGTCCTCTATGATTAGAATAAGACATCAGATGGCATTTAAGCATAACCCTGCATGAGAATATGAAATCAGATTGCATTTATGCTTATCCATTGTTGTATATAGGCAAATACAGTAATGTTAATGTTTGAATGCAAATGCTAACCTGCTAAAGCTAGCGATATAATGCTAGTGCTAATGTCTGCTCAATGTTATACTGTAAGTGTCCTCTCTAATGGGAATATGTGATCAGATGGCATTTAAGAATAACCCTTCATGAGAATATGAGATCAGATGGCTTTTAATTAACCATTCTTGTATATAGGCCAATACAGTAATGCTAATGTTTGAATGCTAATGCTAATTTGCTAATGCTAGCGATATAATGCTAGTGCTAATATCTGCTCATGGTAATACTGTAAGTGTCCTCTATGATGAGAATAAGACATCAGATGGCATTTAAGCATAACCCTTTATGAGAATATGAGATCAGATGTCATTTAATTAACCCTTCTTGTACATATTCAAATACAGTAATGTTAATGTTTGATTGCTAATGTTAACTTGCTAATGCTAGCGATCTAATGCTAGTGGTAATATCTGGTCATTGTTATACTGTAAGTGTCCTTTATGATGAGAAAAAGAGATCAGATGGCATTTAAGCATAACCCTTCATGAAAATATGAGATCAGATATTTTTTTAATTAACATATATGGGCAAATACAGTAATGTTAATGTTTGATTGCTAATGCTAACTTGCTAATGCTAGTGATCTAATGCTAGTGCTAATATCTTTTCATTGTTATACTGTAAGTGTCCTCTCTGATGAGTATAGGACATCAGATGGCATATAAGCATAACCCTGCATGAGAATATGAGATCAGATGGCATTTATGCTTATCCATTGTTGTATATAGGCAAATACAGTAATGTTCAAGTTTGAATGCTAATGCTAACCTGCTAATGCTAGCGATATAATGCTAGTGCTAATATCTGCTCATTTTAATACTGTAAGTGTCCTCTATGATGAGAATAAGACATCAGATGCCATTTAAGCATAACCCTGCATGAGAATATGAGATCAGATGGCATTAAAGCTTATCCATTCTCGTATATAGGCAAATACAGTCATGTTAATGTTTGAATGCTAATGCTAACTTGCTAATTCTAGCGATCTAATGCTAGTGCTAATATCTGGTCATTATTATACTGTAAGTGTCCTCTATGATGAGAATAAGACATCAGATGGCATTTAAGCATAACCCTTCATGAGAATATGAGATCAGATGGCTTTTTATTAAACGTTCTTGTATCAAGGCAAATACAGTTATGTTAATGTTTGAATGCTAATGCTAACTTGCTAATGCTAGCGATATAATGCTAGTGCTAATATGATGGTCATTGTTATCAGATGGTATTTCTAAGATGAGAATATGAGATCAGATGACATTTAAGCTTATCCCTTCTTGTATATATTCAAATACAGTAATGTTAATGTTTGAATGCTAATGCTAACTTGCTAATGCTAGCGATCTAATGCTAGTGCTAATATCTGGTCATTGTTATACTGTAAGTGTCCTCTATGATGAGAATAAGACATCAGATGGCATTTAAGCATAACCCTTTATGAGAATATGAGATCAGATGTCATTTAATTATCCCTTCTTGTATATAGGCAAATACAGTAATGTTAATGTTTGATTGCTAATGCTAACTTGCTAATGCTAGCGATCTAATGCTAGTGCTAATATCTGGTCATTGTTATACTGTAAGTGTCCTCTATGATGAGAATAAAGACATCAGATGGCATTTAAACATAACTCTTCATGAGAATATGAGATCAGATGGCATTTAATCTTATCCATTCTTGTATATAGGAAAATACAGTAATGTTAATGTTTGAATGCTAATGCTAACTTGCTAATGCTAGCGATCTAATGCTAGTGCTAATATCTGCTCATTGTCATACTATAAGTGTCCTCTGATGATGAGAGTATTTGATCAGCATGAGAATATGAGAAATCATTTAATTATCCCTTCTTGTATATATTCAAATAAAGTAATGTTAATGTTTGAATGCTAATGCTAACTTGCTAATGCTAACGATCTAATGCTAGTGCTAATATCTGGTCATTGTTATTCTGTAAGTGTCCTCTATGATGAGAATATGAGATCAAATGGCATTTTTTTAGCATAATCTGATGTCATTTAATGAGAATATTCAAATACAGTAATGTTCATGTTTTGATTTAATGTTATCCATTCTAATGTAGTGCTAATATCTGGTCATTGTTAAATAACAGTCAGATGCATTTATGCATAACCCTTCATGAAAATATAGAGATCAGATGCTTTTAATTAACCCTTTTGTAATGCAAATACTAATGTTAATGTTTGAACTTGCTAACTTGCTAATGCTAGTGATTTAATGCTAGTGCTAATATCTTTTTCATTGTTATACTGTAAGTGTCCTCTATGATGAGAATAAGACATCAGATGGCATTTAAGCATAACCCTGCATGAGAATATGAGATCAGATGGCATTTTATTAAACCTTGTTGTATATAGGCAAATACAGTAATGTTAAAGTTTGAATGCTAATGCTAACTTGCTAATGCTAGCGATATAATGCTAGTGCTAATATCTGCTCATTGTAATACTGTAAGGGTCCTCTATGATGAGAATAAGACATCAGATGGCATTTAAGCATAACCCTGCATGAGAATATGAGATCAGATGGCATTAAAGCTTATCCATTCTTGTATATATGCAAATACAGTCATGTTAATGTTTGAATGCTAATGCTTACTTGCTAATGCTAGCGATCTAATGCTAGTGCTAATATACGGTCATTATTATACTGTAAGTGTCGTCTATGATGAGAATAAGACATCAGATGGCATTTAAGCATAACCCTTCATGAGAATATGAGATCAGATGGCTTTTAATTAACCCTTCTTGTACCAAGGCAAATACAGTAATGTTAATGTTTGCATGCTAATGCTAACTTGCTAATGCTAGCGATTTAATGCTAGTGCTAATATCTGGTCATTGTTATACTGTAAGTGTCCTCTATGATGAGAATAAGACATCAGATGGCATTTAAGCATAACTCTTCATGAGAATATGAGTTCAAATGTCATTAATTATCCATTCTTGTATATATTCAAATACAGTAATGTTAATGTTTGAATGCTAATGCTAACTTGCTAATGCTAGCGATCTAGTGCTAGTGCTAATATCTGGTCATTGTTATACTCTAAGTGTCCTCTATGATGAGAATAAGAGATCAGATGGCATTTAAACATAACCTTCATGAGAATATGAGATCAGATGGCATTTAATCTTATCCATTCTTGTATATAGGCAAATACAGTAAACTGTCTGAATGCTAATGCTTGCAAATGCTAGCGATCAAATGCTAGTGCTAATATCTGCTCATTGTCATACTCTTAGTGTACTCTATGATGAGAATATGAGATCAAATGGCATTTTAGCATAACCCTTTATGAGAATATGAGATCTGATGTCATTTAATTAACCCTTCTTGTACATATTCAAATACAGTAATGTTCATGTTTGATTGCTAATGTTAACTTGCTAATGCTAGCGATCTAATGCTAGTGCTAATATCTGGTCATTGTTATACTGTAAGTGTCCTTTATGATGAGAATAAGAGATCAGATGGCATTTATGCATAACCCTTCATGAAAATATGAGATCAGATGGCTTTTAATTAACCCTTCTTGTATATGGGCAAATACAGTAATGTTAATGTTTGATTGCTAATGCTAACTTGCTAATGCTAGTGATTTAATGCTAGTGCTAATATCTTTTCATTGTTATACTGTAAGTGTCCTCTATGATGAGAATAAGACATCAGATGGCATTTAAGCATAACCCTGCATGAGAATATGAGATCAGATGGCATTTATGCTTATCCATTGTTGTATATAGGCAAATACAGTAATGTTAAAGTTTGAATGCTAATGCTAACCTGCTAATGCTAGCGATATAATGCTAGTGCTAATATCTGCTCATTGTAATACTGTAAGGGTCCTCTATGATGAGAATAAGACATCAGATGGCATTTAAGCATAACCCTGCATGAGAATATGAGATCAGATGGCATTAAAGCTTATCCATTCTTGTATATATGCAAATATAGTCATGTTAATGTTTGAATGCTAATGCTTACTTGCTAATGCTAGCGATCTAATGCTAGTGCTAATATATGGTCATTATTATACTGTAAGTGTCGTCTATGATGAGAATAAGACATCAGATGGCATTTAAGCATAACCCTTCATGAGAATATGAGATCAGATGGCTTTTAATTAACCCTTCTTGTACCAAGGCAAATACAGTAATGTTAATGTTTGCATGCTAATGCTAACTTGCTAATGCTAGCGATTTAATGCTAGTGCTAATATCTGGTCATTGTTATACTGTAAGTGTCCTCTATGATGAGAATAAGACATCAGATGGCATTTAAGCATAACCCTTTATGAGAATATGAGTTCAAATGTCATTTAATTAACCCTTCTTGTATATATTCAAATACAGTAATGTTAATGTTTGATTGCTAATGCTAACTTGCTAAAGCTAGCGATCTAGTGCTAGTGCTAATATCTGGTCATTGTTATACTCTAAGTGTCCTCTATGATGAGAATAAGAGATCAGATGGCATTTAAACATAACTCTTCATGAGAATATGAGATCAGATGGCATTTAATCTTATCCATTCTTGTATATAGGCAAATACAGTAATGTTAATGTCTGAATGCTAATGCTAACTTGCTAATGCTAGCGATCTAATGCTAGTGCTAATATCTGCTCATTGTCATACTATTAGTGTACTCTATGATGAGAATATGATATCAGATGGCAATTAAGCTTAACCCTTCTTGTATATATTCAAATAAAGTAATGTTAATGTTTGAATGCTAATGCTAACTTCTAATGCTAACGATCTAAAGCTAGTGCTAATATCTGATCATTGTTATACTGTAGTGTCATTTATGATGAGATGAGAGATCAGATGGCATTTAAGCATAACCCTTCATGAGAATATGAGATCAGATGGCTTTTAATTAACCCTTCTTGTATATAGGCAAATACAGTAATGTTAATTTTTGAATGCTAATGCTAACTTGCTAATGCTAGCGATCTAATGTTAGTGCTAATATCTGTTCATTGTTATACTGTAAGTGTCCTCTATTATTAGAATAAGACATCAGATGGCATTTAAGCATAACCCTGAATGAGAATATGAAATCAGATTGTATTTATGCTTATCCATTGTTGTATATAGGCAAATACAGTAATGTTAATGTTTGAATGCAAATGCTAACCTGCTAAAGCTAGCGATATAATGCTAGTGCTAATGTCTGCTCAATGTTATACTGTAAGTGTCCTCTCTAATGGGAATATGTGATCAGATGGCATTTAAGAATAACCCTTCATGAGAATATGAGATCAGATGGCTTTTAATTAACCATTCTTGTATATTGGCCAATACAGTAATGTTAATGTTTGAATGCTAATGCTAATTTGCTAATGCTAGCGATATAATGCTAGTGCTAATATCTGCTCATGGTAATACTGTAAGTGTCCTCTATGATGAGAATAAGACATCAGATGGCATTTAAGCATAACCCTGCATGAGAATATGAGATCAGATGGCAATAAAGATTAACACAACTTCTATATATTCAAATACAGTTATGTTAATTTTTGATTGCTAATGCTTACTTGCTAATGCTAGCGATCTAATGCTAGTGCTAATCTCTGGTCATTGTTAAACTGTAAGTGTCCTCTATGATCATAATAAGACATCAGATGGCATTTAAACATTACTCTTCATGAGAATATGAGATCAGATGGCATTTAATCTTATCCATTCTTATATATAGGCAAATACAGTAATGTTAATGTCTGAATGCTAATGCTAACTTGCTAATGCTAGCGATCTAATGCTAGTGCTAATATCTGCTCATTGTCATACTATAAGTGTACTCTATGATGAGAATATTTGATCAGACGGCAATAAAGCTTAACCCTTCTTGTATATATTCAAATAAAGTAATGTTAATGTTTGAATGCTAATGCTAACTTGCTAATGCTAACGATCTAATGCTAGTGCTAATATCTGGTCATTGTTATACTGTAAGTGTCCTCTATGATGGGAATATGAGATTAGATGGCATTTTAGCATAACCCTTTATGAGAATATGAGATCAGATGTCATTTAATTAACCCTTCTTGTATATATTCAAATACAGTAATGTTAATGTTTGATTGCTAATGTTAACTTGCTAATGCTAGCGATCTAATGCTAGTGCTAATATCTGGTCATTGTTATACTGTAAGTGTCCTTTATGATGAGAATAAGAGATCAGATGGCATTTAAGCATAACCCTTCATGAAAATATGAGATCAGATGGCTTTTAATTAACCCTTCTTGTACATGGGCAAATACAGTAATGTTAATGTTTGATTGCTAATGCTAACTTGCTAATGCTAGTGATCTAATGCTAGTGCTAATATCTTTTCATTGTTATACTGTAAGTGTCCTCTCTGATGAGTAGAGGACATCAGATGGCATATAAGCATAACCCTGCATGAGAAGATGAAATCAGATGGCATTTATGCTCATCCATTGTTGTATATAGGCAAATACAGTAATGTTAAAGTTTGAATGCTAATGCTAACCTGCTAATGCTAGCGATATAATGCTAGTGCTAATATCTGCTCATTGTAATACTGTAAGGGTCCTCAATGATGAGAATAAGACATCAGATGGCATTTAAGCATAACCCTGCATGAGAATATGAGATCAGATGGCATTAAAGCTTATCCATTCTCGTATATATGCAAATACAGTCATGTTAATGTTTGAATGCTAATGCTAACTTGCTAATTCTAGCGATCTAATGCAAGTGCTAATATCTGGTCATTATTATACTGTAAGTGTCCTCTATGATGAGAATAAGACATCAGATGGCATTTAAGCATAACCCTTCATGAGAATATGAGATCAGATGGCTTTTTATTAACCCTTCTTGTATCAAGGCAAATACAGTTATGTTAATGTTTGAATGCTAATGCTAACTTGCTAATGCTAGCGATATAATGCTAGTGCTAATATCTGGTCATTGTTATACTGTAAGTGTCCTCTATGATGAGAATATGAGATCAGATGGCATTTAATCTCATCCATTCTTGTATATAGTCAAATATAGTAATGTTAATGTCTGAATGCTAATGCTAACTTGCTAATGCAAGCGATCTAATGCTAGTGCTAATATCTGGTCATTATTATACTGTAAGTGTCCTCTATGATGAGAATAAGACATCAGATGGCATTTAAGCATAACCCTTCATGAGAATATGAGATCAGATGGCTTTTTATTAACCCTTCTTGTATCAAGGCAGATACAGTTATGTTAATGTTTGAATGCTAATGCTTACTTGCTAATGCTAGCGATATAATGCTAGTGCTAATATCTGGTCATTGTTATTCTGTAAGTGTCCTCTATGATGAGAATAAGACATCAGATGGCATTTAAACATAACTCTTCATGAGAATATGAGATCAGATGGCATTTAATCTCATCCATTCTTGTATATAGGTAAATACAGTAATGTTAATGTCTGAATGCTAATGCTAACTTGCTAATGCTAGCGATCTAATGCTAGTGCTAATATCTGGTCATTGTTATACTGTAAGTGTCCTTTATGATGAAAATAAGAGATCAGATGGCATTTAAGCATAACCCTTCATGAGAATATGAGATCAGATGGCTTTTAATTAACCCTTCTTGTATCTAGGCAAATACAGTAATGTTAATGTCTGAATGCTAATGCTAACTTGCTAATGCTAGCGATCTAATGCTAGTGCTAATATCTGGTCATTGGTATACTGTAAGTGTCCTCTATGATGAGAATAAGAGATCAGATGGCATTTAAACATAACTCTTCATGAGAATATGAGATCAGATGGCATTTAATCTTATCCATTCTTGTATATAGGCAAATACAGTAATGTTAAACTCTGAATGCTAATGCTAACTTGATAATGCTAGCGATCTAATGCTAGTGCTAATATCTGCTCATTGTCATACTCTCAGTGTACTCTATGTTGAGAATTTGAGATCAGATGGCAAGAAAGATTATCCCAACTTCTATATATTCAAATACAGTATTGTTAATGTTTGAATCCTAATGCTAACTTGCTAATGCTAGCGATCTAATGCTAGTGCTAATATCTGGTCATTGTTAAACTGTAAGTGTCCTCTATGATGAGAATAAGAGATCAGATGGCATTTAAGCATAACCCTTCATGAGAATATGAGATCAGATGGCTTTTAATTAACCCTTCTTGTATCTAGGCAAGTAAAGTAATGTTAATGTCTGAAAGCTAATGCTAACTTGCTAATGCTAGCGATCTAATGCTAGTGCTAATATCTGCTCATTGTCATACTCTTAGTGTACTCTATGATGAGAATATGAGATCAGATGGCATTTAAGCATAACCCTTCATGAGAATATGAGATCAGATGGCTTTTAATTAACCCTTCTTGTATATAGGCAAATACAGTAATGTTAATTTTTGAATGCTAATGCTAACTTGCTAATGCTAGCGATCTAATGCTAATGCTAATATCTGTTCATTATTATACTGTAAGAGTCCTCTCTGATGAGAATAAGACATCAGATGCCATTTAAGCATAACCCTAAATGAGAATATGAGATCAGATGGCATTAAAGCTTATCCATTCTTGTATATAGGCAAATACAGTAATGTTAATGTTTGAATGCTAATGCTATCTTGCTAATGCTAACGATCTAATACTAGTGCTAATATCTGCTCATTGTTATACTGTAAATGTCCTCTATGATGAGAATAAGACATCAGATGGCATTTAAGCATATCCCTTCATGAGAATATGAGATCAGATGGCATTAAAGCTTATCCATTCTTGTATATAGGCAAATCCAGTAATGTTTTTGTTTGAATGCTAATGCTCACTTGCTAATGCTAGCGATATAATGCTAGTGCTAATATCTGGTCATTGTTATACTGTACGTGTACTCTATTATGAGAATATGAGATCAGATGCCAATAAAGATTACCCCAACTTCTATATATTCAAATACAGTAATGTTAATGTTTGAATGCTAATGCTAATTTGCTAATGCTAACGATCAAATGCTTGTGCTAATATCTGGTCATTGTTAAACTGTAAGTGTCCTCTATGATGAGAATAAGAGATCAGATGGCATTTAAACAGAACTCTTCATGAGAATATGAGATCAGATGGCATTTAATCTTATCCATTCTTGTATATAGGCAAATACAGTAATGTTAATGTCTGAATGCTAATGCTAACTTGCTAATGCTAGCGATCTAATGCGAGTGCTAATATCTGCTCATTGTCATACTCTTAGTGTACTCTATGATGAGAATATGAGATCAGATGGCATTTAAGCATAACCCTTCATGAGAATATGAGATCAGATGGCTTTTAATTAACCCTTCTTGTATATATTCAAATACAGTAATTTTAATGTTTGATTGCTAATGTTAACTTTCTAATGCTAGCGATATAATGCTAGTGCTAATATCTGGTCATTGTTATACTCTAAGTGTCCTTTATGATGAGAATAAGAGATCAGATGGCATTTAAGCATAACCCTTCATGAGAATATGAGATCAGATGGCTTTTAATTAACCCTTCTTTTATATGGGCAAATACAGTAATGTTAATGCTAACTTGCTAATGCTAGTGATCTAATGCTTGTGCTAATATCTTTTCATTGTTATACTGTAAGTGTCCTCTATGATGAGTATAAGACATCAGATGGCATTTAAGCATAACCCTGCATGAGAATATGAGATCAGATGGCATTTATGCTTATCCATTGTTGTATATAGGCAAATACAGTATTGTTAATGTTTGAATGCTAATGCCAACCTGCTAATGCTAGAGATATAATGCTAGTGCTAATATCTGCTCAATGTAATATTGTAAGTGTCCTCTATGATGAGAATAAGACATCAGAAGGCATTTAAGTTTAACCCTGCATGAGAATATGAGATCAGATAGCATTAAAGCTTATCCATTCTTGTATATAGGCAAATACAGTGATGTTAATGTTTGAATGCTAATGCTAACTTGCTAATGCTCACGATCTAATGCTAGTGCAAATATTTGGTCATTGTTATACTGTAAGTGTCCTTTATGATGAGAATAAGACATCAGATGGCATTGAAGCATAATCCTTCATGAGATTATGAGATCAGATGGCTTTTAATTAACCCTTCTTGTATATAGGCAAATACAGTAATGTTAATTTTTGAATTCTAATGCTAACTTGCTAATGCTAGCGATCTAATGCTAGTGCTAATATCTGCTCAATGTAATACTGTAAGTGTCCTCTATGAAGAGAATAAGACATCAGATGGCATTTAAGCATAACCATGCATGAGAATATGAGATCAGATGGCATTAAAGCTTATCCATTCTTGTATTTAGGCTAATACAGTAATGTTAATGTTTGAATGCTAATGCTAACTTGCTAATGCTAGCGATCTAATGCTAGTGCTAATATCAGCTCATTATCATACTCTAAGTGTACTCTATGATGAGAATATGAGATCCGATGGCAATAAAGATAATCCCTTCTTGTATATATTCAAATAAAGTAATGTTAATGTTTGAATGCTAATGCTAACTTGCTTATGCTAACGATCTAATGCTAGTGCTAATATCTGCTCATTGTTATACTGTAAATGTCCTCTATGATGAGAATAAGACATCAGATGGCATTTAAGCATATCCCTTCATGAGAATATGAGATCAGATGGCATTAAAGCTTATCCATTCTTGTATATAGGCAAATCCAGTAATGTTTTTGTTTGAATGCTAATGCTCACTTGCTAATGCTAGCGATATAATGCTAGTGCTAATATCTGGTCATTGTTATACTGTACGTGTACTCTATGATGAGAATATGAGATCAGATGCCAATAAAGATTACCCCAACTTCTATATATTCAAGTACAGTAATGTTAATGTTTGAATGCTAATGCTAACTTGCTAATGCTAGCGATCAAATGCTTGTGCTAATATCTGGTCATTGTTAAACTGTAAGTGTCCTCTATGATGAGAATAAGAGATCAGATGGGATTAAAACAGAACTCTTCATGAGAATATGAGATCAGATGGCATTTAATCTTATCCATTCTTGTATATAGGCAAATACAGTAATGTTAATGTCTGAATGCTAATGCTAACTTGCTAATGCTAGCGATCTAATGCTAGTGCTAATATCTGCTCATTGTCATACTCTTAGTGTACTCTATGATGAGAATATGAGATTAGATGGCATTTAAGCATTACCCTTCATGAGAATATGAGATCAGATGGCTTTTAATTAACCCTTCTTGTATATAGGCAAATACAGTAATGTTAATTTTTGAATGCTAATGCTAACTTGCTAATGCTAGCGATCAAATGATAGTGCTAATATCTGTTCATTGTTATACTGTTAGAGTCCTCTCTGATGAGAATAAGACATCAGATGCCATTTAAGCATAACCCTGCATGAGAATATGAGATCAGATGGCATTTATGCTAATCCATTGTTGTATATAGGCAAATACAGTAATATGAATGTTTGAATGCTAATGCTAACCTGCTAATGCTAGCGATATAATGCTAGTCCTAATATCTGCTAATTGTAATACTGTAAGTGTCCTCTATAATGAGAATAAGACATCAGATGGCATTTAAGCATAACCCTGCATGAGAATATGAGATCAGATGGCATTAAAGCTTATCCATTCTTGTATATAGGCAAATACAGTAATGTTAATGTTTGAATGCTAATGCTAACTTGCTAATGTTAGCGATCTAATGCTAGTGCTAATATCTGCGCAATGTTATACTGTAAGTGTTCTCTCTAATGGGAATATGTGATCAGATGACATTTAAGCATAACCCTTCATGAGAATCTAAGATCAGATGGCTTTTAATTAACCCTTATTGTATATAGGCAAATACAGTAATGTTAATGTTTGAATGCTAATGCTAACTTGCTAATGCTAGCGATATAATGCTAGTGCTAATATCTGTTCATTGTTATACTGTAATTGTCCTCTATGATGGGAATATGAGATCAGATGGCATTTAAGCATAACCCTTTATGAGTATATGAGATCAGATGTCATTTAATTAACCCTTCTTGTATATATTCAAATACAGTAATTTTAATTTTTGATTGCTAATATTAACTTGCTAATGCTAGCGATATAATGCTAGTGCTAATATCTGCTCAATGTAATACTGTAAGTGTCCTCTATGATGAGAATAAGACATCAGAAGGCATTTAAGTTTAACCCTGCAGGAGAATATGAGATCAGATAGCATTAAAGCTTATCCATTCTTGTATATAGGCAAATACAGTAATGTTAATGTTTGAATGCTAATGCCATCCTGCTAATGCTAGAGATATAATGCTAGTGCTAATATCTGCTCAATGTAATACTGTAAGTGTCCTCTATGATGAGAATAAGACATCAGAAGGCATTTAAGTTTAACCCTGCAGGAGAATATGAGATCAGATAGCATTAAAGCTTATCCATTCTTGTATATAGGCAAATACAGTGATGTTAATGTTTGAATGCTAATGCTAACTTGCTAATGCTCACGATCTAATGCTAGTGCTAATATTTGGTCATTGTTATACTGTAAGTGTCCTTTATGATGAGAATAAGACATCAGATGGCATTGAAGCATAATCCTTCATGAGATTATGAGATCAGATGGCTTTTAATTAACCCTTCTTGTATATAGGCAAATACAGTAATGTTAATTTTTGAATACTCATGCTAACTTGCAAATGCTAGCGATCTTATGCTAGTGCTAATATCTGCTCAATGTAATACTGTAAGTGTCCTCTATGATGAGAATAAGACATCAGATGGCATTTAAGCATAACCCTGCATGAGAATATGAGATCAGATGGCATTAAAGCTTATCCATTCTTGTATATATTCAAATAAAGTAATGTTAATGATTGAATGCTAATGCTAACTTGCTAATGCTAGCGATCTAATGCTAGTGCTAATATCAGCTCATTATCATACTCTAAGTGTACTCTATGATGAGAATATGAGATCCGATGGCAATAAAGATAATCCCTTCTTGTATATATTCAAATAAAGTAATGTTAATGATTGAATGCTAATGCTAACTTGCTTATGCTAAAGAATTAATGCTAGTGCTAATATCTGCTCATTGTTATACTGTAAATGTCCTCTATGATGAGAATAAGACATCAGATGGCATTTAAGCATATCCCTTCATGAGAATATGAGATCAGATGGCATTAAAGCTTATCCATTCTTGTATATAGGCAAATCCAGTAATGTTTTTGTTTGAATGCTAATGCTCACTTGCTAATCCTAGCGATATAATGCTAGT
Organism: Gymnothorax javanicus; assembly: GCA_029692085.1. Lineage (NCBI taxonomy): Eukaryota > Metazoa > Chordata > Actinopteri > Anguilliformes > Muraenidae > Gymnothorax > Gymnothorax javanicus. Next base: position 21,231,633 of record CM056197.1, on the reverse strand, counting down.
GCTAATATCTGGTCATTGTTATACTGTACGTGTACTCTATGATGAGAATATGATATCAGATGCCAATAAAGATTACCCCAACTTCTATATATTCAAATACAGTAATGTTAATGTTTGAATGCTAATGCTAACTTGCTAATGCTAGCGATCAAATGTTTGTGCTAAAATCTGGTCATTGTTAAACTGTAAGTGTCCTCTATTATGAGAATAAGAGATCAGATGCTTTTAAACAGAACTCTTCATGAGAATATGAGATCAGATGGCATTTAATCTTATCCATTCTTGTATATAGGCAAATACAGTAATGTTAATGTCTGAATGCTAATGCTAACTTGCTAATGCTAGCGATCTAATGCTACTGCTAATATCTGCTCATTGTCATACTCTTAGTGTACTCTATGATGAGAATATGAGTTCAGATGGCATTTAAGCATAACCCTTCATGAGAATATGAGATCAGATGGCTTTTAATTAACCCTTCTTGTATATAGGCAAATACAGTAATGTTAATTTTTTAAATGCTAATGCTAACTTTCTAATGCTAGCGATCTAATGCTAGTGCTAATATCTGTTCATTGTTATACTGTAAGAGTCCTCTCTGATGAGAATAAGACATCAGATGCCATTTAAGCATAACCCTAAATGAGAATATGAGATCAGATGGCATTAAAGCTTATCCATTCTTGTATATAGGCAAATACAGTAATGTTAATGTTTGAATGCTAATGCTATCTTGCTAATGCTAACGATCTAATACTAGTGCTAATATTTGGTCATTGTTATACTGTAAGTGTCCTTTATGATGAGAATAAGAGATCAGATGGCATTTAAGCATAACCCTTCATGAGAATATGAGATCAGATGGCTATTAATTATCCCTTCTTGTATATTGGCAAATTAAGTAATGTTAATTTTTGAATGCTAATGCTAACTTGCTAATGCTATCAATCTAATGCTAGTGCTAATATCTGTTCATTGTTTTTCTGTAAGTGTCCTCTATGATGAGATTAAGACATCAGATGGCATTTAAGCATAACCCTGCATGAGAATATGAGATCAGATGGCATTTATGCTTATCCATTGTTGTATATAGGCAAATACAGTAATGTTAATGTTTGAATGCTAATGCTAAGCTGCTTATGCTTGCGATCTAATGCTAGTGCTAGTATCTGCTCATTGTAATACTGTAAGTGTCCTCTATGATGGGAATAAGACATCAGATGGCATTTAAGCATAACCCTGCATGAGAATATGAGATCAGATGGCATTAAAGCTCATCCATTCTTGTATATGGGCAAATACAGTAATGTTAATGTTTAAATGCTAATGCTAACTTGCTACTGCTAGCGATCTAATGCTAGTGCTTATATCTGCTCAATGTTATACTGTAAGTGTACTCTCTGATGGGAATATGTGATCAGATGGCATTTAAGCATGACCCTTCATGAGAATATGATATCAGATGGCTTTTAATTAACCCTTCTTGTATTTAGGCAAATACAGTAATGTTAATGTTTGAATGCTAATGCTAACTTGCTAATGCTAGCAATCTAATGCTAGTGATAATATCTGCTGAATGTTATACTGTAAGTGTACTCTCAGATGGGAAAATGTGATCAGATGGCATTTAAGCATGACCATTCATGAGAATATGAGATCAGATGGCTTTTAATTAACCCTTCTTGTATATAGGCAAATACAGTAATGTTAATATTTGAATGCTAATGCTAACTTGCTAATGCTAGCGATCTAATGCTTGTGCTATTATCTGTTCATTGTTATACTGTAAGTGTCCTCTATAATGAGAATAAGACATCAGATGGCATTTAAGCATAACCCTTCATGAGAATATGAGATCAGATGGCATTAAAGCTTATCCATTCTTGTATATAGGCAAATCCAGTAATGTTTTTGTTTGAATGCTAATGCTCACATGCTAATGCTAGCGATATAATGCTAGTGCTAATATCTGGTCATTGTTATACTGTACGTGTACTCTATGATGAGAATATAAGATCAGATGCCAATAAAGATTACCCCAACTTCTATATATTCAAATACAGTAATGTTAATGTTTGAATGCTAATGCTAACTTGCTAATGCTAGCGATCAAATGCTTGTGCTAATATCTGGTCATTGTTAAACTGTAAGTGTCCTCTATGATGAGAATAAGAGATCAGATGGCATTTTAGCATAACCCTGCATGAGAATATGAGATCAGATGGCATTTAATCTTATCCATTCTTGTATATAGGCAAATACAGTAATGTTAATGTCTGAATGCTAATGCTAACTTGCTAATGCTAGCGATCTAATGCTAGTGCTAATATCTGGTCATTGTTAAACTGTAAGTGTCCTCTATGATGAGAATAAGAGATCAGATGGCATTTAAACAGAACTCTTCATGAGAATATGAGATCAGATGGCATTAAAGCTTATCCATTCTTGTATATAGGCAAATACAGAAATGTTAATGTTTGAATGCTATTGCTATCATGCTAATGCTAACGATCTAATACTAGTGCTAATATTTGGCCATTGTTATACTGTAAGTGTCCTTTATGATGAGAAAAAGAGATCAGATGGCATTTAAGCATAACCCTTCATGAGAATAAGAGATCAGATACCTTTTAATTAACCCTTCTTCTATATAGGCAAATACAGTAATGTTAATTTTTGAATGCTAATGCTAACTTGCTTATGCTAGCGATCTAATGCTAGAGCTGATATCTGTTCATTGTTATTCTGTAAGAGTCCTCTCTGATGAGAATAAGACACCAAATGCCATTTAAGCATAACCCTGCATGAGAATATGAGATCAGATGGCATTTATGCTAATCCATTGTTGTATCCAGGCAAATACAGTAATATGAATGTTTGAATGCTAATGCTAACCTGCTAATGCTAGCGATATAATGCTAGTGCTAATATCTGTTCATTGTTATACTGTAAGTGTCCTTTATGATGAGAATAAGAGATCAGATGGCATTTAAGCATAACCCTGCATGAGAATATGAGATCAGATGGCATTAAAGCTTATCCATTCTTGTATATAGGCAAATACAGTAATGTTAATGTTTGAATGCTAATGCTAACTTGCTAATGTTAGCGATCTAATGCTAGTGCTAATATCTGCTCAATGTTATATTGTAAGCGTTCTCTCTAATGGGAATATGTGATCAGATGACATTTAAGCATAACCCTTCATGAGAATATAAGATCAGATGGATTTTAATTAACCCTTATTGTATATAGGCAAATACAGTAATGTTAATGTTTGAATGCTAATGCTAACTTGCTAATGCTAGCGATATAATAATAGTGCTAATATCTGGTCATTGTTTTACTGTAAGTGTCCTCTATGATGGGAATATGAGATCAGATGGCATTTAAGCATAACCCTTTATGAGTATATGAGATCAGATGTCATTTAATTAACTCTTCTTGTATATATTCAAATACAGTAATTTTAATGTTTGATTGCTAATGTTAACTTGCTAATGCTAGCGATATAATGCTAGTGCTAATATCTGGTCATTGTTATACTCTAAGTGTCCTTTATGATGAGCATAAGAGATCAGATCGCATTTCAGCATAACCCTTCATGAGAATATGAGATCAGATGGCTTTTAATTAACCCTTCTTGTATATGGGCAAATACAGTAATGTTAATGTTTGAATGCTAATGCAAACTTGCTAATACTAGTGATCTAATGCTAGTGCTAATACCTTTTCATTGTTATGCTGTAAGTGTCCTCTATGATGAGTATAAAACATCAGATGGCATTTAAGCATAACACTGCATGAGAATATGAGATCAGATGGCATTTATGCTTATCCATTGTTGTATAAAGGCAAATACAGTAATGTTAATGTTTGAATGCTAATGCTAACCTGCGAATGCTAGCGATATAATGCTAGTGCTAATATCTGCTCAATTTCATACTGTAAGTGTCCTCTATGATGAGAATAGCATCAGAAGGCATTTAAGTTTAACCCTGCATGAGAATATGAGATCAGATAGCATTAAAGCTTATCCATTCTTTTAAATAGGCAAATACAGTCATGTTAATGTTTGAATGCTAATGCTAACTTGCTAATGCTCACGATCTAATGCTAGTGCTAATATTTGGTCATTGTTATTTTGTAAGTGTCCTTTATGATGAGAATAAGACATCAGATGGCATTGAAGCATAATCCTTCATGAGATAATGAGATCAGATGGCTTTTAATTAACCCTTCTTGTATATAGGCAAATACAGTAATGTTAATTTTTGAATGCTAATGTTAACTTGCTAATGCTAGCGATCTAATGCTAGTGCTAATATCTGCTCAATGTAATACTGTAAGTGTCCACTATGATGAAAATAAGACATCAGATGGCATTTAAGCATAACCCTGCATGAGAATATGAGATCAGATGGCATTAAAGCTTATCCATTCTTGTATATAGGCTAATGCAGTAATGTGAATGTTTGAATGCTAATGCTAACTTGCAAATGCTAGCGATCAAATGCTAGTGCTAATATCAGCTCATTATCATACTCTAAGTGTACTCTATGATGAGAATATGAGATCCGATAGCAATAAAGCTAATCCCTTCTTGTATATATTCAAATAAAGTAATGTTAATGTTTGAATTCTAATGCTAACTTGCTTATGCTAACGATCTAATGCTAGTGCTAATATCTGCTCATTGTTATACTGTAAGTGTCCTCTATGATGAGAATAAGACATCAGATGGCATTTAAGCATATCCCATTTTGAGAATATGAGATCAGATGTCATTTATGCTTATCCATTGTTGTATATAAGCAAATACAGTAATGTTAATGTTTGAATGGTAATGCTAACCTGCTAATGCTAGCGATATAATCCTAGTGCTAATATCTGGTCATTGTTATACTGTACGTGTACTCCATGATGAGAATATGAGATCAGATGTCAATTAAGCTTATCCCTTCTTGTATATATTCACATAAAGTATTGTTAATGTTTGAATGCTAATGCTAACTTGCTAATGCTAACGATCTAATGCTAGTGCTAATATCTGGTCATTGTTATACTGAAAGTGTCCTTTATGATGAGAATAAGAGATCAGTTGGCATTTAAGCATAACCCTTCATTAGAATATGAGATCAGATGGCTTTTAATTATCCCTTCTCGTATATTGGCAAATACAGTAATGTTAATTTTTGAATGCTAATGCTAACTTGCTAATGCTAGCGATCTAATGCTAGTGCTAATATCTGTTCATTGTTTTTCTGTAAGTGTCCTTTATGATGAGAATAAGACATCAGATGGTATTTAAGCATAACCCTGCATGAGAATATGAGATCAGATGGCATTTATGCTTATCCATTGTTGTATATAGGCAAATACAGTAATGTTAATGTTTGAATGCTAATGCTAAGCTGCTAATGCTTGTGATATAATGCTAGTGCTAATATCTGCTCATTGTAATACTGTAAGTGTCCTCTATGATGGGAATATGTGATCAGATGGCATTTAAGCATGACCCTTCATGAGAATATGAGAACAGATGGCTTTTAATTAACCCTTCTTGTATTTAGGCAAATACAGTAATGTTAATGTTTGAATGCTAATGCTCACTTGCTAATGCTACCGATATAATGCTAGTGCTAATATCTGCTCATTGTTATACTGTTAGTGTCCTCTATGATGAGAATAAGACATCAGATGGCATTTTAGCATAACCCTGCATGAGAATATGAGATCAGATGGCATTAAACCTTATCCATTCTTGTATATTGGCAAATACAGTAATGTTCATGTTTGAATGCTAATGCAAACTTGCTAATGCTAGCGATCTAATGCTAGTGCTAATATCTGCTCATTGTTATACTGTAAGTGTCCTCTATGATGAGAATAAGACATCAGATGGCATTTTAGCATAACCCTGCATGAGAATATGAGATCAGATGGCTTTTAATTAACCCTTCTTGTATTTAGGCAAATACAGTAATGTTAATGTTTGAATGTTAATGCTAACTTGATAATGCTAGCGATCTAATGCTTGTGCTATTATCTGCTCATTGTTATACTGTAAGCGTCCTCTATTATGAGAATAAGACATCATATTGCATTTAAGCATAACCCTTCATGAGAATATGAGATCAGATGGCATTAAAGCTTATCCATTCTTGTATATAGGCAAATCCAGTAATGTTTTTTGTTTGAATGCTAATGCTCAATTGCTAATGCTAGCGATATAATGCTAGTTCTAATATCTGGTCATTGTTATACTGTACGAGTACTCTATGATGAGAATATGAGATCAGATGCCAATAAAGATTACCCCAACTTCTATATATTCAAATACAGTAATGTTAATGTTTGAATGCTAATGCTAACTTGCTAATGTTAGTGATCAAATGTTTGTGCTAATATCTGGTCATTGTTAAACTGTAAGTGTCCTCTATGATGAGAATAAGAGATCAGATGGCATTTAAACAGAACTCTTCATGAGAATATGAGATCAGATGGCATTTAATCTTATCCATTCTTGTATATTGGCAAATACTGTAATGTTAATGTCTGAATGCTAATGCTAACTTGCTAATGCTAGCGATCTAATGCTAGTGCTAATATCTGCTCATTGTCATACTCTTAGTGTACTCTATGATGAGAATATGAGATCAGATGGCATTTAAGCATAACCCTTTATGAGAATATGAGATCAGATGTCATTTAATTAAGCCTTTTTGTATAGATTCAAATACAGTAATGTTAATGTTTGATTGCTAATGTTAACTTGCTAATGCTAGCGATCTAATTCTAGTGCTAATATTTGTTCATTGTTATACTGTAAGTGTCCTTTATGATGAGAATAAGAGATCAGATGGCATTTAAGCATAACCCTTCATGAGAATATGAGATCAGATGGCATTTAATTAACCCTTCTTGAATATAGGCAAATACAGTAATGTAAATTTTTGAATGCTAATGCTAACTTGCTAATGCTAGCGATCTAATGCTAGTGCTATTATCTGTTCATTGTTATACTGTAAGAGTCCTCTCTGATGAGAATAAGACATCAGATGCCATTTAAGCATAACCCTAAATGAGAATATGAGATCAGATGGCAATAAAGCTTATCAATTCTTGTATATAGGCAAATACAGTAATGTTTATGTTTGAATGCTAATGCTATCTTGCTAATGCTAACGATCTAATACTAGTGCTAATATTTGGTCATTGTTATACTGTAAGTGCCCTTTATGATGAGAATAAAAGATCAGATGGCATTTAAGCATAACCCTTCATGAGAATATGAGATCAGATGGCTTTTAATTAACCCTTCTTGTATATAGGCAAATACAGTAATGTTAATTTTTGAATGCTAATGCTAACTTGCTAATGCTAGCGATCTAATGCTAGTGCTAATATCTGTTCATTGTTATACTGTAAGAGTCTTCTCTGATGAGAATAAGACATCAGATGCCATTTAAGCATAACCCTGCTTGAGAATATTTGATCAGATGGCATTTATGCTAATCCATTGTTGTATATAGGCAAATACAGTAATATGAATGTTTGAATGCTAATGCTAACCTGCTAATGCTAGCTATATATTGCTAGTGCTAATATCTGCTCATTGTAATACTGTAAGTGTCCTCTATAATGAGAATAAGACATCAGATGGCATTTAAGCATAACCCTGCATGAGAATATGAGATCAGATGGCATTAAAGCTTATCCATTCTTGTATATAGGCAAATACAGTAATGTTAATGTTTGAATGCTAATGCTAACTTGCTAATGCTAGCGATCTAATGCTAGTGCTAATATCTGCTCAATGTTATACTGTAAGTGTTCTTCTAATGGGAATATGGGAATAAGCATAACCCTTCATGAGAGATAAGATCAGATTTTATATAGCAAATACAGTAATGATAATGTTTAATGCCCTTCATGAGAATATGTGCTAGATCAGATGGCTATGATGAGAGAATTGATATATAGGCATGAAATACAGATCAATATTAAAATGTTTGAATGCTAATGTTTAACTTGCTAATTGCTAATGCCTAGCGATCTAATGCTAGTGCTAATATCTGCTCATTGTTATACTCTTAGTGTACTCTATGATGAGAATATGAGATCAGATGGCATTTAAGCATTACCCTTTATGAGAAAATGAGATCAGATATCATTTAATTAACCCTTCTTGTATAGATTCAAATAAAGTAATGTTAATCTTTGAATGCTAATGCTAACTTGCTAATGCTAACCATCTAATGCTAGTGCTAATATCTAGTCATTGATATACTGTAAGTGTCCTTTATGATGAGAATAAGAGATCAGATGGCATTTAAGCATGACCCTTCATGAGAATATGAGATCAGATGGCTTTTAATTAACCCTTCTTGTATATAGGCAAATACAGTAATGTTAATTTTTGAATGCTAATGCTAACTTGTTAATGCTAGCGATCTAATGCTAGTGCTAATATCTGTTCATTGTTATACTGTAAGTGTCCTCTATGATGAGAATAAGACATCAGATGGCATTTAAGCATAACCCTGCATGAGAATATGAGATCAGATGGCATTTATAATTATCCATTCTTGTATATAGGCAAATACAGTAATGTTAATGTTTGAATGCTAATGCTAACTTGCTAATGCTAGCGATCTAATGCTAGTGCTAATATCTGCTCATTGTTATACTGTAAGTGTCCTCTATGATGAGAATATGATCAGATGGCATTTAAGAATAACCCTTCATGAGAAATATGAGATCAGATGGCATTTAATTATCCATTCTTGTATATAGGCAAATACAGTAATGTTAATGTTTGAATGCTAATGCTAATTTGCTAATGCTAGCGATATAATGCTAGTGCTAATATCTGCTCATTGTTATACTGTAAGTGTCCTCTATGATTAGAATAAGACATCAGATGGCATTTAAGCATAACCCTTCATGAGAATATGAGATCAGATGGCTTTTAATTATCCATTCTTGTATATAGGCAAATACAGTAATGTTAATGTTTGAATGCTAATGCTAACTTGCTAATGCTAGCGATATAATGCTAGTGCTAATATCTGCTCATTGTCATACTATAAGTGTCCTCTATGATTAGAATAAGAATCAGATGGCATTTAAGCATAACCAGATGGAATATGAGATAAGATGGCATTTTATCCATTCTTGTATATATTCAAATAAAGTAATGTTAATGTTTGAATGCTAATGCTAACTTGCTAATGCTAGCGATCTAATGCTAGTGCTAATATCTGGTCATTGTCATACTGTAAGTGTCCTCTATGATGGGAATATGAGATCAGATGGCATTAAAGCATAACCCTTCTTGTATATATATGAGATCAGATGTCATTTAATTAACCCTTTGTATATATTCAAATACAGTAATTTTAATGTTTAATTGCTAATGTTAACTTGCTTATGCTCGCGATATAATGCTAGTGCTAATATCTGGTCATTGTTATGCTCTAAGTGTCCTCTATGATGAGAATAAGAGGTCAGATTGCATTTAAACATAACCCTTCATTAGAATATGAGATCAGATGGCATATAATCTTATCCATGCTTGTATATAGGGAAATTCAGTAATGTTAATGTTTGAATGCTAATGCTAACTTGCTAATGCTAGCGATCTAATGCTAGTGCTAATATCTGGTCTTTGTCATACTCTAAGTGTCCTCTATGATGATAATATGAGATCAGATTGCATTTAAGCATAACCCTTCATGAAAACATCAGATCAGATAGCTTTTAATGAACCCTTCTTGTATATAGGCAAATACAGTAATGTTAATGTTTGAATGCTAATGCTAACTTGCTAATGCTAGCGATCTAATGCTAGTGCTAATATCTGGTCTTTGTCATACTCTAAGTGTCCTCTATGATGGGAATATGAGATCCGATGGCATTTAAGCATAACCCTTCATGAAAACATCAGATCAGATAGCTTTTAATGAACCATTCTTGTATATAGGCAAAAACAGTAATGTTAATGTTTGAATGCTAATGCTAACTTGCTAATGCTAGCAATCTAATGCTAGTGCTAATATCTGGTCATTGTCATACTCTAAGTGTCCTCTATGATGAGAATATGAGATCAGATGGCATTTAAGCATAACCCTTCATGAGAATATGAGATCAGATGGCATTAAAGCTTATCCATTCTTGTATATATTCAAATACAGTAATGTTAATGTTTGAATGCTAATGCTAACTTGCTAATGCTAGCGATCTAATGCTAGTCCTAATATCTGCTCATTGTTATACTGTAAGTGTCCTCTATGATGAGAATATGAGATCAGATGGCATTTTCCATTCTTGTAACCCTTCATGAGAATATGAGATCAGATGGCATTTAATCTTATCCATTCTCATTATTATGCAGGCAAATAAGTAATGCATCCACCCTTCATGAGTAATGTTAATAATGTCTGAATGCTAATGATAACTTGGTAAAGCTAGCGATCTAATGCTACTGCTAATATCTACTGCTAATATCTGCTCGTTGTTATACTGTAAGTGTCCTCTATAATGAGAATAAGACATCAGATGGCATTTAAGCATAACCCTTCATGAGTATATGAGATCAGATGGCATTTATGCTTATCCATTCTTGTATAAATGCAAATACAGTAATGTTTATGTTTGAATGCTAACGTAAACTTAATAATGCTAGCGATCTAATGCTAGTACTGATATCTCATCATTGTCATACTGTAAGTGTCCTCTATGATGGGAATATGAGATCAGAATGCATTTAAGCATAATACTTAATGAGAGATGAGATCAGATTGCATTTAATTAACCCTTCTTGTATATATTCAAATACAGTTATGTTAATGTTTGATTGCTAATGCTAACATGATAATGCTAGCGATCAAATGCTAGTGCTTATATCTCGTCATTGTTATACTGTAAGTGTACTTTATGATGAGAATAAGAGATCAGATGGCATTTTAGCATAACCCTTCATGAGAATATGCGATCAGATGGCATTTAATCTAATCCATTCTTGTTTATAGGCAAATACAGTATTGTTAATGTTTGAATGCTAATGCTAACTTGCTAATGCTAGCGATCTAATGCTAGTGCTAATATCTGGTCATTGTCATACTGTAAGTGTCCTCTATGATGGGAATATGAGATCAGATGGCATTTAAGCACAAACCTTCATGAGAATATGAGATCACATGGCATTTAATTAACACTTCCTGTATGTGTACAAAAACAGCAATGTTAATGCTTGAATGCTAATGCTAACTTGCTAATGCTTGCGATCTAATGCAAGTGCTCATATCTACTCAATGTTAAACTTTAAGTGTCCTGTATGATGGGAATTTGAGATCCGATGACATTTAAGCATGACCCTTCATGAGAATATGAGATCAGATGGCTTTTAATTAATCCTTCTTGTAAATAGGCAAATACAGTAATGTCAATGTTTGAATGCTAATACTAACTTGCTAATGCTAGCGATCTAATGCTAGTGCTAATATCTGGTCATTGTTATACTGTACGTGTACTCTATGATGAGGATATGAGATCAGATGGCAATAAAGATTAACCCTTTTTGTATATATTCAAATACAGTAATGTTAATGCTTGAATGCTAATGTTAACTTCCTAATTCTAGCAATCTAATGCTAGTGCTAATATCTGCTCATTGTAATACTGTAAGTGTCCTCTATGATGAGAATAAGACAACAGATGGCATTTAAGCATAACCCTGCATGAGAATATGAGATCAGATGGCATTAAAGCTCATCCATTCTTGTATATAGGCAAATACAGTAATGTTAATGTTTAAATGCTAATGCTCACTTGAAAATATTAGCGATCTAATGTCAGTGCTAATATCTGCTCAATATTATACTGTAAGTCTTCTCTGATGGGAATATGAGATCAGATGGCATTTAAGCATAAACCTTCATGAGAATATGAGATCAGATGGCTTTTAATCAACCCTTCTTGTATATAGGCAAATACAGTAATGTTAATGTTTGAATTCTAATGCTAACTTACTAAGGCTAGCGATCTAATGCTATTCCTAATATCTGCTCATTGTTATACTGTAAGTGTCCTCTATGATGAGAATAAGACATCAGATGGCATTTAAGCATAACCCTTCATGAGAATATGAGATCAGATGGCATTTAATCTAATCCATTCTTGTTTATAGGCAAATACAGTATTGTTAATGTTTGAATGCAAATGCTAACTTGCTAATGCTAGCGATCTAATGCTAGTGCTAATATCTGGTCATTGTCATACTGTAAGTGTCCTCTATGATGGGAATATGAGATCAGATGGCATTTAAGCATAACCTTTCATGAGAATATGAGATCAGATGGCATTTATGCTTATCCATTCTTGTATATATGCAAATACAGTAATGTAAATGTTTGAATGCTAATGCTAACTTGGTTATGCTAGCAATCTAATGCTAGTGCTAATATCTGGTCATTGTCATACTGTAAGTGTCCTCTATGATGGGAATATGAGATCAGATGGCATTTAAGCATAACCCCTCATGAGAATATGAGATCAGATGGCATTTAATTTAAACTTCTTGTATATGTGCAAAAACAGAAATGTTAATGCTTGAATGCTAATGCTGACTTCCTAATGCTAGCAATCTAATGCTAGTGCTAATATCTGGTCATTGTTATACTGTACGTGTACTCTATGATGAGAATATGAGATCAGATGGCAATAAAGCTTAACCCTTTTTGTATATATTCAAATACAGTAATGTTAATGTTTGAATGCTAATGCTAACTTGCTAATGCTAGCGATCTAATGCTAGTGCTAATATCTGGTCCTTGTTATTCTGTAAGTCTCCTTTATGATGAGAATAGGAGATCAGATGGCATTTAAGCATAACCCTTGATGAGAATATGAGATCAGATGGCATTCAATCTTATCCTTTCTTGTATAAGGCAAATACAGTAATGTTAATGTCTGAATGCTAATGCTAACTTGCTAATGATAGCGATCTAATGATAGTGCTAATATCTGCTCAATGTCATTCTGTAAGTGTCCTCTATGACGGGGATATGAGATCAGATGGCATTAAATCTCAACCATTCATGAGAATATGAGATCAGATGGCATTTATGCTTATCCATTCTTGTATATATGCAAATACAGTAATGTTAATGTTTAAATGCTAATGCTAATTTGGCAATGCTAGCGATCTAATGCATGTGCTAATATCTGCTCATTGTTTTACTGTAAGTGTCCTCTATGATGGGAATATGAGATCAGATGGCATTAAACCATAACCATTCATCAGAATATGAGATCAGATGGCATTTAATTAACACTTCTTTATATATGCAAATACAGCAATATTAATGTTTGAATGCTAATGCTAACTTGCTAATGCTAGCGATCTAATGCTAGTGCTAATATCTGCTCATTGTAATACTGTAAGTGTCCTCTTTCATGGGAATATTAGATCAGATGGCATTTAAGCGTAACCCTTCATGAGAATAAGATCAGATGGCATTTAAGTACATCCATGCTTGTATAAAGGCAAATACAGTAATGTTAATGTTTGAATGCTAATGCTAACTTGCTAATGCTAGCGGTCTAATGCTAGTGCTAATATCTGGTCATTGTCATACTGTAAGTGTCCTCTATGATTGGAATATGAGATCCGATGGCATTTAAGCATAACCCTTCATGAGAACATGAGATCAGATGGCTTTTAATTAACCCTTCTTGTATAGAGGCAAATACAGTAATGCTAATGTTTGAATGCTTAAGCTAACTTGCTAATGCTAGCGATCTAATGCTAGTGCTAATATCTGGTCTTTGTCATACTGTAAGTGTCCTCTATGATGGGAATATGAGATCAGATGGTATTTTACTGTAACCCTTCATGAGAATATGAGATCAAATGGCATTTAAGCTTATCCATTCTTGTATATAGGCAAATACAGTAATGTTAATGTTTGAATGCTAATCCTAACTTGCAAATGCTAGAGATCTAATGCTAGTGCTAATATCTGGTCATTGTCACACTGAAAGTGTCCTCTAATATGGGAATTTGAGATCAGATGGCATTAAAGCTTTACCATTCATGAGAATATGAGATCAGATGGCATTTAAGCTTATCCATTCTTGTATATATGCAAATTCAGTAATGTTAATGTTTGAATGCTAATGCTAACTTGCCAATGCTAGCGATCTAATGCTAGTGCTAATATCTGGTCATTGTCCTACTGTAAGTGTCCTCTATGATGGGAATATGAGATCCGATGGCATTTAAGCATAACCCTTCAAGAGAATATGAGATCAGATGGCTTTTAATTAACCCATCTTGTATATAGGCAAATACAGTAATGTTAATGTTTGAATGCTAATGCTAACTTGCTAATGCTAGCGATCAAATGCTAGTGCTAATATCTGCTCATTGTTATACTGTAAGTGTCCTCTATGATGGGAATATGAGATCCTATGGCATTTAAGCATAACCCTTCAAGAGAATATGAGATCAGATGGCTTTTAATTAACCCTTCTTGTATATAGGCAAATACAGTAATGTTAATGTTTGAATGCTTATGCTAACTTGCTAATGCTAGCGATCTAATGCTAGTGCTAATATCTGGTCTTTGTCATACTGTAAGTGTCCTCTATGATAGGAATATGAGATCAGATGGCATTTTACTGTCACCCTTCATGAGAATATGAGATCAGATGGCATTTAAGCTTATCCATTCTTGTATATAGGCAAATACAGTAATGTTAATGCTTGAATGCTAATGCTAACTTGCTAATGCTAGCGATCTAATGCTAGTGCTAATATCTGGTCATTGTCATACTGTAAGTGTCCTCTATGATGGGAATATGAGATCAGATGGCATTTAAGCATAACCTTTCATGAGAATATGAGATCAGATGGCATTTATGCTTATCCATTCTTGTATATATGCAAATACAGTAATGTAAATGTTTGAATGCTAATGCTAACTTGGTTATGCTAGCAATCTAATGCTAGTGCTAATATCTGGTCATTGTCATACTGTAAGTGTCCTCTATGATGGGAATATGAGATCAGATGGCATTTAAGCATAACCCCTCATGAGAATATGAGATCAGATGGCATTTAATTTAAACTTCTTGTATATGTGCAAAAACAGAAATGTTAATGCTTGAATGCTAATGCTGACTTCCTAATGCTAGCAATCTAATGCTAGTGCTAATATCTGGTCATTGTTATACTGTCAGATGGTGTACTCTATGATGAGAATATGAGATCAGATGGCAATAAAGTTTTAACCCTTTTTGTATATATTCAAATACAGTAATGTTAATGTTTGAATGCTAATGCTAACTTGCTAATGCTAGCGATCTAATGCTAGTGCTAATATCTGGTCCTTGTTATTCTGTAAGACTCCTTTATGATGAGAATAGGAGATCAGATGGCATTTAAGCATAACCCTTGATGAGAATATGAGATCAGATGGCATTCAATCTTATCCTTTCTTGTATAAGGCAAATACAGTAATGTTAATGTCTGAATGCTAATGCTAACTTGCTAATGATAGCGATCTAATGATAGTGCTAATATCTGCTCAATGTCATTCTGTAAGTGTCCTCTATGACGGGGATATGAGATCAGATGGCATTAAATCTCAACCATTCATGAGAATATGAGATCAGATGGCATTTATGCTTATCCATTCTTGTATATATGCAAATACAGTAATGTTAATGTTTAAATGCTAATGCTAACTTGGCAATGCTAGCGATCTAATGCATGTGCTAATATCTGCTCATTGTTTTACTGTAAGTGTCCTCTATGATGGGAATATGAGATCAGATGGCATTAAACCATAACCATTCATCAGAATATGAGATCAGATGGCATTTAATTAACACTTCTTTATATATGCAAATACAGCAATATTAATGTTTGAATGCTAATGCTAACTTGCTAATGCTAGCGATCTAATGCTAGTGCTAATATCTGCTCATTGTAATACTGTAAGTGTCCTCTTTCATGGGAATATGAGATCAGATGGCATTTAAGCGTAACCCTTCATGAGAATAAGATCAGATGGCATTTAAGTACATCCATGCTTGTATAAAGGCAAATACAGTAATGTTAATGTTTGATTGCTAATGCTAACTTGCTAATGCTAGCGGTCTAATGCTAGTGCTAATATCTGGTCATTGTCATACTGTAAGTGTCCTCTATGATTGGAATATGAGATCCGATGGCATTTAAGCATAACCCTTCATGAGAACATGAGATCAGATGGCTTTTAATTAACCCTTCTTGTATAGAGGCAAATACAGTAATGCTAATGTTTGAATGCTTAAGCTAACTTGCTAATGCTAGCGATCTAATGCTAGTGCTAATATCTGGTCTTTGTCATACTGTAAGTGTCCTCTATGATGGGAATATGAGATCAGATGGTATTTTACTGTAACCCTTCATGAGAATATGAGATCAATGGCATTTAAGCTTATCCATTTCTTGTATATAGGCAAATACAGTAATGTTAATGTTTGAATGCTAATCCTAACTTGCAAATGCTAGAGATCTAATGCTAGTGCTAATATCTGGTCATTGTCACACTGAAAGTGTCCTCTATGATGGGAATTTGAGATCAGATGGCATTAAAGCTTTACCATTCATGAGAATATGAGATCAGATGGCATTTATGCTTATCCATTCTTGTATATATGCAAATACAGGAATGTTAATGTTTGAATGCTAATGCTAACTTGCCAATGCTAGCGATCTAATGCTAGTGCTAATATCTGGTCATTGTCATACTGTAAGTGTCCTCTATGATGGGAATATGAGATCAGATGGCATTTAAGCATAACCCTTCAAGAGAATATGAGATCAGATGGCATTTAATTTAACCTTCTTGTATATAGGCAAATACAGTAATGTTAATGTTTGAATGCTAATGCTAACTTGCTAATGCTAGCAATCAAATGCTAGTGCTAATATCTGCTCATTGTTATACTGACTTGGTTAAGTGTATGATTAATATGATGAGAATATGAGATCAGATGGCAAGAGAATATGAGAAAGCTTTAACCCTTTTTGTATATATTCAAATACAGTAATGTTAATGTTTGAATGCTAATGCTAACTTGCTAATGCTAGCTATCTAATGCTAGTGCTAATATCTGGTCCTTGTTATTCTGTAAGTGTCCTTTATGATGAGAATATGAGATCAGATGGCATTTAAGCATAACCCTTGATGAGAATATGAGATCAGATGGCATTCAATCTTATCCCTTTCTTGTATAAGGCAAATACAGTAATGTTAATGTCTGAATGCTAATGCTAACTTGCTAATGATAGCGATCTAATGATAGTGCTAATATCTGCTCAATGTCATACTGTAAGTGTCCTCTATGATGGGAATATGAGATCAGATGGCATTAAAGCATAACCATTCATGAGAATATGAGATCAGATGGCATTTATGCTTATCCATTCTTGTATATATGCAAATACAGTAATGTTAATGTTTAAATGCTAATGCTAACTTGGCAATGCTAGCGATCTAATGCAGTGCTAATATCTGCTCATTGTTATACTGTAAGTGTCCTCTATGATGGGAATATGAGATCAGATGGCATTAAACCATAACCATTCATCAGAATATGAGATCAGATGGCATTTAATTAACACATTCTTTATATATGCAAATACAGTAATGTTAATGTTTGAATGCTAATGCTAACTTGCTAATGCTAGCGATCTAATGCTAGTGCTAATATCTGCTCATTGTAATACTGTAAGTGTCCTCTTTCATGGGGAATATGAGATCAGATGGCATTTAAGCGTAACCCTTCATGAGAATAAGATCAGATGGCATTTAAGTACATCCATTCTTGTATAAAGGCAAATACAGTAATGTTAATGTTTGAATGCTAATGCTAACTTGCAAATGCTAGCGATCTAATGCTAGTGCTAATATCTGGTCATTATTATACTGTAAGTGTTCTATGATGGGAATATGAGATCAGATGGCATTTAAGCATAACCCTTCATGAGAATATGAGATCAGATGGCTTTTAATTAACCCTTCTTGAGAATATCAGATGGCAAATACAGTAATGTTAATGTGTTTGAATGCTAATGCTAACTTGCTAAGCAAATAGAGATCTAATGCTAGTGCTAATTTCTGGTCATTGTCACACTAAAGTGTCCTCTAATATGGGAATATGAGATCAGATGGCATTAAAGCTTAACCATTCATGAGAATATGAGATCAGATGGAAGCTTATCCATTGTTGTATATATGCAAATCAGTAATGTTAATGTTTGAATGCTAATGCTAACAATGCTAGCGATCTAATGCTAGTGCTAATATCTGATCATTGTCATACTGTAAGTGTCCTCTATGATGGGAATATGAGATCAGATGGCATTAAAGCATAACCATTCATGAGAATATGAGATCAGATGGCATTTAATTAACCCTTCTTGTATATATGCAAATACAGCAATGTTAATGTTTGAATGCTAATGCTAACTTGCTAATGCTAGCGATCTAATGCTAGTGCTAATATCTGCTCATTGTTATACTGAATATGAGTGTCCTCTATGATGAGAATATGAGATCAGATGGCATTTAAGCTTAACCCTTCATAGGAGAATAATGTTTAAAGATCAGATGGCTAATTTATATCTGCTCAATATTATACCATTCTTGAATATATCAGAGGCAAATAATTAACAGTAATGTTAATGTTTGAATGCTAATGCTAACTTGCTAATGCTAGCGATCTAATGCTAGTGCTAATATCTGCTCATTGTCATACTGTAAGTGTCCTCTATGATGAGAATAAGAGATCAGATGGCATTTAAGCATAACCCTTCATGAGAATATGAGATCAGATGGCATTTAATTATCCATTCTTGTATA
Organism: Gymnothorax javanicus; assembly: GCA_029692085.1. NCBI lineage: Eukaryota > Metazoa > Chordata > Actinopteri > Anguilliformes > Muraenidae > Gymnothorax > Gymnothorax javanicus. Next base: position 21,212,710 of record CM056197.1, on the reverse strand, counting down.
TAGGCAAATACAGTAATGTTAATGTTTGAATGCTAATGCTAACTTGCTAATGCTAGCGATCTAATGCTAGTGCTAATATCTGCTCATTGTTCATACTGTAAGTGTCCTCTATGATGGGAATATGAGATCAGATGGCATTTAAGCATAACCCTTCATGAGAATATGAGATCAGATGGCATTTATTAACATCCATTCTTGTATATAGGCAAATACAGTAATGTTAATGTTTGAATGCTAATGCTAACTTGCTAATGCTAGCGATCTAATGCTAGTGCTAATATCTGGTCATTGTTATACTGTAAGTGTCTCTATGATGGGAATATGAGATCAGATGGCATTTAAGCATAACCCTTAATGAGAAGATGAGATCAGATGGCATTTAATTAATCCTTCTTGTATATGCAAATACAGTATGTTAATGTTTGAATGCTAATGTTTGAATGCTAATGTCATTGTTATAACTTGTAATTTTATGATGAGAATAAGAATCAGCTTAATAGCGTATATATTCAAATCTAATGCTGAATGCTAATGCTAATATCTGCGATCTAATGCTTGTAATATCTGCTACTGTTATACTGTAAGTGTCCTCTATGATGAGAATAAGACATCAGATGGCATTTAAGCATAACCCTTCATGAGAATATGAGATCAGATGGCATTTAATCTTATCCATTCTTGTATATAGGCAAATACAGTAATGTTAATGTTTGAATGCTAATGCTAACTTGCTAATGCTAGCGATCTAATGCTAGTGCTAATATCTGCTCTTTTTATACTGTAAGTGTCCTCTATGATGGGAATATGAGATCAGATGGCATTTAAGCATAACCCTTCATGAGAATATGAGATCAGATGGCATTTAATTATCCATTCTTGTATATATGCAAATACAGTAATGTTAATGTTTGAATGCTAATGCTAACTTGCTAATGCTAGCGATCTAATGCTAGTGCTAATATCTGCTCATTGTTATACTGTAAGTGTCCTCTATGATGGGAATATGAGATCAGATGGCATTTAAGCATAACCCTTTAATGAGAATATGAGATCAGATGGCATTTAATTAATCCATTCTTGTATATATGCAAATACAGTAATGTTAATGTTTGAATGCTAATGCTAACTTGCTAATGCTAGCGATCTAATGCTAGCATATCTAATGCTAGTGCTAATATCTGCTCATTGTTATACTGTAAGTGTCCTCTATGATGAGAATAATGAGATCAGATGGCATTTAAGCATAACCCTTCATGAGAATATGAGATCAGATGGCATTTATCTTATCCATTCTTGTATATAGGCAAATACAGTAATGTTAATGTTTGAATGCTAATGTTAACTTGGTTGATTTAGCAATCTAAATGCTAATATGGTCATTGTCATACTGTAAGTGTCCTCTATGATGGGGAATATGAGATCAGATGGCATTTAAGCATAACCTTTCATGAGAATATGAGATCAGATGGCATTTATGCTTATCCATTCTATATATGCAAATACAGTAATGTTAATGTTTGAATGCTAATGTTAAATTGTTAATGCTAGCAATCTAATGCTAGTGCTAATATCTGGTCATTGTCATACTGTAAGTGTCCTCTATGATGGGAATATGAGATCAGATGGCATTTAAGCATAACCCTTCATGAGAATATGAGATCAGATGGCAGAAATGTTTTAATTAATGCTAACTAATGCTTAGCAATCTAATATATCTGCAATTGTCTTACTGTAAGTGAATGATGGGAATATGAGAAAAGATGGCATTTGCATAAATGAGCTGAGATCAATGCTTGTATATAAGGCAAATACAGAAATGTTAATGTTTGAATGCTTATGCTAACTTGCTAATGCTAAGGATCTAATGCTAGTGCTAATATCTGGTCATTGTTATACTGTAAGTGTCCTCTATGATGGGAATATGAGATCAGATGGCATTTAACTGTAACCCTTCATGAGAATATGAGATCAGATGGCATTTAATCTTATCCATTCTTGTATATAGGCAAATACAGTAATGTTAATGTTTGAATACTAATCCTAACTTGCTAATGCTAGAGATCTTATGCTATTCCTAATATCTGCTCATTGTCATACTGTATGTGTCCTCTATGATGAGAATAATACATCAGATGGCATTTAAGCATAACCCTGCATGAGAATATGAGATCAGATGGCATTTAAAGCTTATCCATTCTTGTATTGTATATAGGAAAATAACTTGCTAAAAGTAATGATAATGTTTGAATGCTAATGCTCACATTTTGCAAATGCTAGAATATGAGATCAGATCTAAAGCTAGTGCTAATGTTTATCTGCTCAATGTTATACTGTAACTCTTCTCTGATGGGAATATGAGATCAGATGGCATTTAAGCATAACCCTTCATGAGAATATGAGATCAGATGGCATTTAATCTTATCCATTCTTGTATATAGGCAAATACAGTAATGTTAATGTCTGAATTCTAATGCTAACTTGCTAATGCTAGCAATCTAATGCTAGTGCTAATATCTGCTCATTGTTATACTGTAAGTGTCCTCTATAATGAGAATAAGACATTAGATGGCATTTAAGCATAACCCTTCATGAGTATATGAGTTCAGATGGCATTTATGCATATCCATTCTTGTATAAATGCAAATACAGTAATGTTAATGTTTGAATGCTAATGTTAACTTGCTAATGCTAGAGATCTAATGCTAGTGCTAATATCTGCTCATTTTCATTCTGTAAGTGTCCTCTATGATGGGAATTTGAGATCAGATGGCATTTATGCATAACCCTTAATGAGAGATGAGATCAAATGGCATTTTATTAAGCCTTCGTGTATATATTCAAATACAGTAATGTTATGTTTGATTGCTAATGCTAACTTGCTAATGCTAGCGATCCAATGCTAGTGCTAATATCTCGTCATTGTTATACTGTAAGTGTACTTCATGATTAGAAAAAGAGATCAGATGGCATTTAAGCATAACCCTTCATGAGAATATGAGATCAGATGTCATTTAATCTTATCCATTCTTGTATATAGGCAAATACTGTATTGTTAATGTTTGAATGCTAATGCTAACTTGCTAATGCTAGCGATCTAATGCTAGTGCTAATATCTGGTCATTGTCATACTGTAAGTGTCCTCTATGATGGGAATATGAGATCAGATGGCATTTAAGAATAAACCTTCATGAGAATATGAGATCACATGGCATTTAATTAACACTTCCTGTATTTGTACAAAAACAGCAATGTTTATGCTTGAATGCTCATGCTAACTTGATAATGTTTGCGATCTAATGCAAGTGCTAATATCTGCTCAATGTTAAACTTTAAGTGTCCTCTATGATGGGAATTTGAGATCCGATGGCATTTAAGCATAACCCTTCATGAGAATATGAGATCATATTTCTTTTAATTAACCCTTCTTGTATATAGGCAAATACAGTAATGTTAATGTTTGAATGCTAATGCTAACTTGCAAATGCTAGCGATCTAATGCTAGTGCTAATATCTGTTCATTGTCTGACTGTAATTGTCCTCCATGAGGGGAATATGAGATCAGTGGGTATTTAAGCTTAACCCTTCTTGTATCTATGCAAATACAGTAATGTTAATATTTGAATTCTAATGCTAACTTTCTAATACTAGCGATCTAATGCTAGTGATAATATCTGTTCATTGTTATACTGTAAGTTTCCTCTATGATGAGAATATTACATTAGATGGCATTTAAGTATATCCATTCTTGTATATATGCATATACAGTCATGTAAATGTTTGAATGCTAATGCTAACTTGCTTATGGTAGCGATCTAATGCTAGTGCTAATATCTGCTCATTGTTAAACAGTAAGTGTCCTCTATGATGAGAATATGAGATCAGATAGCATTTCAGCATAACCCTTCATGAGAATATGAGTTCAGATGGCATTTAAGCTTATTCCTTGTTGTATATATGCAAATACAGTAATGTTAATGTTTCAATGCTAATATAACTTGCTAATGCTACCGATCTAAAGATAGTGCTAATTTCTGCTCATTGTTATACAGTAAGAGTCCTCTTTGATGAGAATATGAGATCAGATGGAATTTATGCAAAACCCTTCATCAGAATGTGAGATCAGATGGCATTAAAGCTTAACCCATTTTGTATACATGGAAATAGAGTAATGTTAATGTTTGAATGCGAAAGCTAACTTACTTATCCTAGCGATTAATGCTTGTGCTAATATCTGCTCATTGTTATATAGTAAGTGTCCTCCATGATGAGAATATGAGATCAGATGGCATTTAAGCTTAGCCATTCTTGAATATAGGCAAAAAAAGTAATGTTAATGTTTGAATCCTAATCCTAAGTTGATAATGCTAGCAATCTAATGCTAGTGCTAATATCTGTTCATTTTTATACTGTAAGTGTCCTCTATGATGAGAATAAAACATCAGATGGCATTTACGCATAACCCTGGATGAGAATATGAGATCAGATGGCATTAAAGCTTATCCATTCTTGTATATAGGCAAATACAGTAATGTTAATGTTTGAATTCTAATGCTGACTTGCTAATGCTAGCGATCTAATGCTAGTGCTAGTATCTTCTGAATGTTATACTGTAAGTGTCCTCTCTAATGGGAATATGAGATCAGGTGGCATTTGAGCATACCCCTTCATGAGAATATGAGATCAGATGTCTTTTAATTAACCCTTCTTGTATAAAGGCAAATACAGTAATGTGAATGTTTGAATGCTAATGCTAACTTGCTAATGCTAGCAATCTAATGCTTGTGCTAATATCTGCTCATTGTTATACTGGAAGTGTCCTCTATGATGAGAATAAGAGATCAGATGGCATTTTAGCATAACCCTTCATGAGAATATGAGATCAGATGCCATTAAAGCTTATCCATTCTTGTATATAGGCAAATCCAGTAATGTTAATGATTGAATACTAATGCTCACTTGCTAATGCTAGCAATCTAATGCTTGTGCTAACATCTGATCATTGTTATACTGTAAGTGTCCTCTATGATGAGAATAAGACATCAGATGGCATTTAAGCATAACCCTTCATGAGAATATGAGATCAGATGGCATTTAATCTTATCCATTCTTGTATGCAGGCAAATACAGTAATGTTAATGTCTGAATGCTAATGCTAACTTGGTAAAGCTAGCGATCTAATGCTAGTGCTAATATCTGCTCGTTGTTATACTGTAAGTGTCCTCTATAATGAGAATAAGACATCAGATGGCATTTAAGCATAACCCTTCATGAGTATATGAGATCAGATGGCATTTATGCTTATCCATTCTTGTATAAATGCAAATACAGTAATGTTAATGTTTGAATGCTAACGTAAACTTAATAATGCTAGCGATCTAATGCTAGTACTGATATCTCATCATTGTCATACTGGAAGTGTCCTCTATGATGGGAAAATGAGATCAGAATGCATTTAAGCATAATACTTAATGAGAGATGAGATCAGATTAAATTTAATTAACCCTACTTGTATATATTCAAATACAGTAATGTTAATGTTTGATTGCTAGTGCTAACTTGATAATGCTAGCGATCAAATGCTAGTGCTTATATCTCGTCATTGTTATACTGTAAGTGTACTTAATGATGAGAATAAGAGATCAGATGGCATTTTAGCATAACCCTTCATGAGAATATGCGATCAGATGGCATTTAATCTAATCCATTCTTGTTTATAGGCAAATACAGTATTGTTAATGTTTGAATGCTAACGTAAACTTAATAATGCTAGCGATCTAATGCTAGTACTGATATCTCATCATTGTCATACTGTAAGTGTCCTCTATGATGGGAATATGAGATCAGAATGCATTTAAGCATAATACTTAATGAGAGATGAGATCAGATTGCATTTAATTAACCCTTCTTGTATATATTCAAATACAGTGATGTTAATGTTTTAATGCTAATGCTAACTTGCTAATGCTAGCAATCTAATGCTAGTGCTAATATCTGCTCATTGTTATACTGTAAGTGTCCTCTATGATGGGAATATGAGATCCGATGGCATTTAAGCATAACCCTTCAAGAGAATATGAGATCAGATGGCTTTTAATTAACACTTCTTAGTATATAGGCAAATACAGTAATGTTAATGTTTGAATGCTAATGCTAACTTGCTAATGCGAGCGATCTAATGCTAGTGCTAATACCTGGTCTTTGTCATACTGTAAGTGTCCTCTATGATGGGAATATGAGATCAGATGGCATTTTACTGTCACCCTTCATGAGAATATGAGATCAGATGGCATTTAAGCTTATCCATTCTTGTATATAGGCAAATACAATAATGTTATTGTTTGAATGCTAATACTACCTTACTAATGCTAGCCATCTAATGCTAGTGCTAATATCTGGTCATTGTCATACTGTAATTTTCCTCTATGATGGGAATATGAGATCAGATGGCATTTAAGCATAACCTTTCATGAGAATATGAGATCAGATGGCATTTATGCTTATCCATTCTTGTATATATGCAAATACAGTAATGTTAATGTTTGAATGCTAATGCTAACCTCCTAATGCTAGCAATCTAATGCTAGTGCTAATATCTGGTCATTGTTATACTGTACGTGTACTCTATGATGAGGATATGAGATCAGATGGCAATAAAGATTAAACCTTTTTGTATATATTCAAATACAGTAATGTTAATGCTTGAATGCTAATGTTAACTTCCTAATTCTAGCAATCTAATGCTAGTGCTAATATCTGCTCATTGTAATACTGTAAGTGTCCTCTATGATGAGAATAAGACAACAGATGGCATTTAAGCATAACCCTGCATGAGAATATGAGATCAGATGGCATTAAAGCTCATCCATTCTTGTATATAGGCAAATACAGTAATGTTAATGTTTAAATGCTAATGCTCACTTGCAAATATTAGCGATCTAATGTTAGTGCTAATATCTGCTCAATTTTATACTGTAAGTCTTCTCTGATGGGAGTATGAGATCAGATGGCATTTAAGCATAAACCTTCATGAGAATATGAGATCAGATGGCTTTTAATTAACCCTTCTTGTATATAGGCAAATACAGTAATGTTAATGTTTGAATTCTAATGCTAACTTGCTAAGGCTAGCGATCTAATGCTATTCCTAATATCTGCTCATTGTTATACTGTAAGTGTCCTCTATGATGAGAATAAGACATCAGATGGCATTTAAGCATAACCCTTCATGAGAATATGAGATCAGATGGCATTTAATCTAATCCATTCTTGTTTATAGGCAAATACAGTATTGTTAATGTTTGAATGCAAATGCTAACTTGCTAATGCTAGCGATCTAATGCTAGTGCTAATATCTGGTCATTGTCATACTGTAAGTGTCCTCTATGATGGGAATATGAGATCAGATGGCATTTAAACATAAACCTTCATGAGAATATGAGATCACATGGCATTTAATTAACACTTCCTGTATGTGTACAAAAACAGCAATGTTAATGCTTGAATGCTAATGCTATCTTGCTAATGTTTGCGATCTAATGCAAGTGCTCATATCTGCTCAATGTTAAACTTTAAGTGTCCTGTATGATGGGAATTTGAGATCCGATGGCATTTAAGCATGACCCTTCATGAGAATATGAGATCAGATGGCTTTTAATTAACCCTTCTTGTATATAGGCAAATACAGTAATGTTAATGTTTGAATGCTAATGCTAACTTGCTAATGCTAGCGATCTAATGCTAGTGCTAATATCTGCTCATTGTTATACTGTAAGTGTCCTCTATGATGGGAATATGAGATCCGATGGCATTTAAGCATAACCCTTCAAGAGAATATGAGATCAGATGGCTTTTAATTAACCCTTCTTGTAAAGAGGCAAATACAGTAATGTTAATGTTTGAATGCTAATGCTAACTTGCTAATGCTAGCTATCTAATGCTAGTGCTAATATCTGGTCTTTGTCATACTGTAAGTGTCCTCTATGATGGGAATATGAGATCAGATGGCATTTTACTGTCACCCTTCCTGTGAATGAGATCAGATGGCATTTAAGCTTATCCATTCTTGTATATAGGCAAATACAGTAATGTTATTGTTTGAATGCTAATACTAACTTGCTAATGCTAGCGATCTAATGCTAGTGCTAATATCTGGTCATTGTCATACTGTAATGGTCCTCTATGATGGGAATATGAGATCAGATGTCATTTAAGCATAACCTTTCATGAGAATATGAGATCAGATGGCATTTATGCTTATCCATTCTTGTATATATGCAAATACAGTAATGTAAATGTTTGAATGCTAATGCTAACTTGGTTATGCTAGCAATCTAATGCTAGTGCTAATATCTGGTCATTGTCATACTGTAAGTGTCCTCTATGATGGGAATATGAGATCAGATGGCATTTAAGCATAATCCCTCATGAGAATATGAGATCAGATGGCATTTAATTTAAACTTCTTGTATATGTGCAAAAACAGAAATGTTAATGCTTGAATGCTAATGCTAACTTCCTAATGCTAGCAATCTAATGCTAGTGCTAATATCTGGTCATTTTTATACTGTACGTGTACTCTATGATGAGGATATGAGATCAGATGGCAATAAAGCTTAACCCTTTTTGTATATATTCAAATACAGTAATGTTAATGTTTGAATGCTTATGCTAACTTGCTAATGCTAGCGATCTAATGCTAGTGCTAATACCTGGTCATTGTTATTCTGTAAGTCTCCTTTATGATGAGAATAGGAGATCAGATGGCATTTAAGCATAACCCTTGATGAGAATATGAGATCAGATGGCATTTAATCTTATCCTTTCTTGTATAAGGCAAATACAGTAATGTTAATGTCTGAATGCTAATGCTAACTTGCTAATGATAGCGATCTAATGATAGTGCTAATATCTGCTCAATGTCATTCTGTAAGTGTCCTCTATGACGGGAATATGAGATTAGATGGCATTAAATCTCAACCATTCATGAGAATATGAGATCAGATGGCATTTATGCTTATCCATTCTTATATATATATGCAAATACGGTAATGTTAATGTTTGAATGCTAATGTTAACTTGGCAATGCTAGCGATCTAATGCTTTTGCTAATATCTGCTCATTGTTTTACTGTAAGTGTCCTCTATGACGGGAATATGAGATTAGATGGCATTAAATCTCAACCATTCATGAGAATATGAGATCAGATGGCATTTATGCTTATCCATTCTTATATATATATGCAAATACGGTAATGTTAATGTTTGAATGCTAATGTTAACTTGGCAATGCTAGCGATCTAATGCTTGTGCTAATATCTGCTCATTTTTTTACTGTAAGTGTCATCTATGATGGGAATAAGACATCAGATGGCATTTAAGCATGACCCTTCATAAGTATATGAGATCAGATGGCATTTAATCTTATACATTCTTGTATATAGGCAAATACAGTATTGTTAATGTTTGAATGCTAATGCTAACTTGCTAATGCTAGCGATCTAATGCTAGTGCAAATATCTGGTCTTTGTCATACTGTATGTGTCCTCTATGATGGGAATATGAGATCAGATGGCATTTAATCTCATCCATTCTTGTATATAGGCAAATACAGTAATGTTAATGTTTGAATGCTAATGCTAACTTGCAAATGCTAGCAATCTAATACTAGTGCTAATATGAGCTCATTGTTATACTGTAAGTGTCCTCTATGATGGGAATATGAGATCAGATGGCATTTAAGCGTAACCCTTCATGAGAATAAAACCAGATGGCATTTAAGTACATCCATTCTTGTATAAAGGCAAATACAGTAATGTTAATGTTTGAATGCTAATGCTTACTTGCTAATGCTAGCGGTCTAATGCTAGTGCTAATATCTGGTCATTGTCATACTGTAAGTGTCCTCTATGATTGGAATATGAGATCCGATGGCATTTAAGCATAACCCTTCATGAGAACATGAGATCAGATGGCTTTTAATTAACCCTTCTTGTATAGAGGCAAATACAGAAATGCTAATGTTTGAATGCTTATGCTAACTTGCTAATGCTAGCGATCTAATGCTAGTGCTAATATCTGGTCTTTGTCATACTGTAAGTGTCCTCTATGATGGGAATATGAGATCAGATGGCATTTAAGCTTATCCATTCTTGTATATAGGCAAATACAGTAATGTTAATGTTTGAATGCTAATCCTAACTTGCTAATGCTAGAGATCTAATGCTAGTGCTAATATCTGGTCATTGTCACACTGAAAGTGTCCCCTAATATGGGAATTAGAGATCAGATGGCATTAAAGCTTAACCATTCATGAGAATAGGAGATCAGATGGCATTTAAGCTTATCCATTGTTGTATATATGCAAATACAGTAATGTTAATGTTTGAATGCTAATGCTAACTTGCCAATGCTAGCTATCTAATGCTAATGCTAATATCTTGTCATTGTCATACTGTAAGTGTCCTCTATGATGGGAATATGAGATCAGATGGCATTAAAGCATAACCATTCATGAGAAAATGAGAACAGATGGCATTTAATTAACCCTTCTTGTATATATGCAAATACAGCAATGTTAATGTTTGAATGCTAATGCTCACTTGCTAATGCTAGCGATCTAATGCTAGTGCTAATATCTGGTCATTGTTATACTGTAAGTGTCCTCTATGATGAGAATAAGACATCAGATGGCATTTAAGCATAACCCCTCATGAGAATATGAGATCTGATGGTATTTAATGAACACTTCTTGTATATGTGCAAAAACAGCAATGTTAATGCTTGAATGCTAATGTTAACTTCCTAATTCTAGCAATCTAATGCTAGTGCTAATATCTGCTCATTGTAATACTGTAAGTGTCCTCTATGATGAGAATAAGACAATAGATGGCATTTAAGCATAACACTGCATGAGAATATGAGATCAGATGGCATTAAAGCTTATCCATTCTTGTATATAGGCAAATACAGTAATGTTAATGTTTAAATACTAATGCTCACTTGCAAATATTAGCGATCTAATGTTAGTGCTAATATGTGCTCTATATTATACTGTAAGTCTTCTCTGATGGGAATATGAGATCAGATGGCATTTAAGCATAAACCTTCATGAGAATATGAGATCAGATGGCTTTTAATTAACCCTTCTTGTATATAGGCAAATACAGTAATGTGAATGTTTGAATGCTAATGCTAACTTGCTAAGGCTAGCGATCTAATGCTATTCCTAATATCTGCTCATTGTTATACTGTAAGTGTCCTCTAGGATGAGAATAAGACATCAGATGGCATTTAAGCATAACCCTTCATGAGAATATGAGATCAGATGGCATTTAATCTTATGCATTCTTGTATGTAGGCAAATACTGTAATGTTAATGTCTGAATGCTAATGCTAACTTGCTAATTCTAACGATTTAATGCTAGTGCTAATATCTGCTCGTTGTTATACTGTAAGTGTCCTCTATAATGAGAATAAGACATCAGATGGCATTTAAGCATAACCCTTCATGAGTATATGAGATCAGATGGCATTTATGCTTATCCATTCTTGTATAAATGCAAATACAGTAATGTTAATGTTTGAATGCTAAGGTAAACTTGCTAATGCTAGCGATCTAATGCTAGTACTAATATCTGCTCATTGTCATACTGTAAGTGTCCTCTATGATGGGAATATGAGATCAGATGGCATTTAAGCATAACCCTTAATGAGAGATGAGATCAGATGGCATTTAATTAACCCTTCTTTTATATAATCAAATACAGTAATGTTAATGTTTGATTGCTAATGCTAACTTGCTAATGCAAGCGATCAAATGCTAGTGCTTATATCTCTTCATTGTTATACTGTAAGTTTACTTTATGATGAGAATAAGAGATCAGATGGCATTTAAGCATAACCCTTAATGAGAGATGAGATCAGATGGCATTTAATTAACCCTTCTTGTATATATTCAAATACAGTAATGTTAATGTCTGAATGCTAATGCTAACTTGCTAATGCTAACGATCTAATGCTAGTGCTAATATCTGCTCGTTGTTATACTGTTAGTGTCCTCTATAATGAGAATAAGACATCAGATGGCATTTAAGCATAACCCTTCATGAGTATATGAGATCAGATGGCATTTAATCTTATCCATTCTTGTATATAGGCAAATACAATATTGTTAATGTTTGAATGCTATGCTAACTTGCTAATGCTAGCGATCTAATGCTAGTGCTAATATCTGGTCTTTGTCATACTGTATGTGTCCTCTATGATGGGAATATGAGATCAGATGGCATTTATGCTTATCCATTCTTGTATATATGCAAATACAGTAATGTTAATGTTTGAATGCTAATGCTAACTTGCCAATGCTAGCGATCTAATGCTAGTGCTAATATGAGCTCATTGTTATACTGTAAGTGTCCTCTATGATGGGAATATGAGATCAGATGGCATTAAACCATAACCATTCATCAGAATATGAGATCAGATGGCATTTAATTAACACTTCTTCATATATGCAAATACAGCAATGTTAATGTTTGAATGCTAATGCTAACTTGCTAATGCTAGCGATCTAATGCTAGTGCTAATATCTGCTCATTGTAATACTGTAAGTGTCCTCTTTCATGGGAATATGAGATCAGATGGCATTTAAGCGTAACCCTTCATGAGAATAAGATCAGATGGCATTTAAGTACATCCATTCTTGTATAAAGGCAAATACAGTAATGTTAATGTTTAAATGCTAATGCTCACTTGCAAATATTAGCGATCTAATGTTAGTGCTAATATCTGCTCAATATTATACTGTAAGTCTTCTCTGATGGGAATATGAGATCAGATGGCATTTAAGCATAAACCATCATGAGAATATGAGATCAGATGGCTTTTAATTAACCCTTCTTGTATACAGGCAAATACAGTAATGCTAATGTTTGAATGCTAATGCTAAGTTGCTAATGCTAGCGATCTAATGCTAGTGCTAATATCTGGTCTTTGTCATACTGTAAGTGTCCACTATGATGGGAATATGAGATCAGATGGCATTTTACTGTAACCCTTCATGAGAATATGAGATCAGATGGCATTTAATTAACCCTTCTTGTATATATGCAAATACAGCAATGTTAATGTTTGAATGCTAATGCTCACTTGTTAATGCTAGAGATCTAATGCTAGTGCTAATATCTGCTCATTGTCACACTGTAAGTGTCCTCTATGATGGGAATATGAGATCAGATGGCATTTAAAGCATAACCCCTCATGAGAATATGAGATCAGATGGCATTAAAGCTTATCCATTCTTGTATATAGGCAAATACAGTAATGTTAATGTTTAAATGCTAATGCTCACTTGCAAATATTAGCGATCTAATGTTAGTGCTAATATCTGCTCAATATTATACTGTAAGTCTTCTCTGATGGGAATATGACATCAGATGGCATTTAAGCATAAACCATCATGAGAATATGAGATCAGATGGCTTTTAATTAACCCTTCTTGTATATAGGCAAATACAGTAATGTTAATGTTTGAATGCTTATGCTAACTTGCTAAGGCTAGCGATCTAATACTATTCCTAATATCTGCTCATTGTTATACTGTAAGTGTCCTCTATGATGAGAATAAGACATCAGATGGCATTTAAGCATAACCCTTCATGAGAATATGAGATCAGATGGCATTTAATCTTATGCATTCTTGCATGTAGGCAAATACAGGAATGTTAATGTCTGAATGCTAATGCTAACTTGCTAATGCTAGCGATCTAATGCTAGTGCTAATAACTGCTTGTTGTTATACTGTAAGTGTCCTCTATAATGAGAATAAGACATCAGATGGCATTTAAGCATAACCCTTCATGAGTATATGAGATCAGATGGCATTTAATCTTATCCATTCTTGTATATAGGCAAATACAGTATTGTTAATGTTTGAATGCTAATGCTAACTTGCTAATGCTAGCGATCTAATGCTAGTGCTAATATCTTGTCTTTGTCATACTGTATGTGTCCTCTATGATGGGAATATGAGATCAGATGGCATTTAAGCATAAACCTTCATGAGAATAGGAGATCACATGGCATTTAATTAACACTTTCTGTATATGTACAAAAACAGCAATGTTAATGCTTGATTGCTAATGCTAACTTGCTAATGTTTGCGATCTAATGCAAGTGCTAATATCTACTCAATGTTAAACTTTAAGTGTCCTTTATGATGGGAATTTGAGATCCGATGGCATTTAAGCATAACCCTTCATGAGAATAGGAGATCAGATGGCTTTTAATTAACCCTTCTTGTATATAGGCAAATACAGTAATGTTAATGTTTGAATGCTAATGCTAACTTGCTAATGCTAGCGATCTAATGCTATTGCTAATATCTGCTCATTGTTATACTGTAAGTGTCCTCTATGATGGGAATATGAGATCCTTTCATGGAATTTAGATGGCATAATCCCTGTGTATTTCAAATGAGAATATGAAGATCAGATGGCATTTTATGCTTATCCATTCTAGTGTATATATGCAAATACAGTAATGTTAATGTTTGAATGCTAATGCATTTAATTAAAATTGGTTATGCTTAGCAATCTAATGCTAGTGCTAATATCTGGTCATTGTCATACTGTAAGTGTCCTCTATGATGGGAATATGAGATCAGATGGCATTTAAGCATAACCCTCATGAGAATATGAGATCAGATGGCATTTAATTAACACTTCTTGTATATGTGCAAAAACAGTAAAATGTTAATGCTTGAATGCTAATGCTAACTCCCTAATGCTAGCAATCTAATGCTAGTGCTATTATCTGGTCAATTTTATTCTGTAAGTGTCCTTTTATGATGAGAATAGGAGATCAGATGGCATTTAAGCATAACCCTTAATGAGAGATGAGATCAGATGGCATTTAATTAACCCTTCTTTGTATATATTCAAATACAGTAATGTTAATGTCTGAATGCTAATGCTAACTTGCTAATGCTAACGATCTAATGCTAGTGCTAATATCTGCTCGTTGTTATACTGTTAGTGTCCCTCTATAATGAGAATAAGACATCAGATGGCATTTTAAGCATAACCCTTCATGAGAATAAAACCAGATATGAGATCAGATGGCATTTAATCTTATCCATTGAGGTGTATATAGTGCAAATACAATATTTGTTAATGTTTGGCATTGAATGCTATAGAGGCAAAACTTGCTAATGCTAGCGATCTAATGCTAGTGCTAATATCTGGTCTTTGTCATACTGTATGTGTCCTCTATGATGGGAATATGAGATCAGATGGCATTTATGCTTATCCATTCTTGTATATATGCAAATACAGTAATGTTAATGTTTGAATGCTAATGCTAACTTGCCAATGCTAGCGATCTAATGCTAGTGCTAATATGAGCTCATTGTTATAACATGAGTAGATGGCATTTGTTTATCTATGATGGGAATATGAGATCAGATGGCATTAAACCATAATCCATTCATCAGAATATGAGATCAGATGGCATTTAATTAACACTTCTTCATATATGCAAATACAGCAATGTTAATGTTTGAATGCTAATGCTAACTTGCTAATGCTAGCGACTCTAATGCTAGTGCTAATATCTGCTCATTGTAATACTGTAAGTGTCCTCTTTCATGGGAATATGAGATCAGATGGCATTTAAGCCTATGATGAGACCCTTCATGAGAATAAGATCAGATGGCATTTAAGTACATCCATTCTTGTATAAAGGCAAATACAGTAATGTTAATGTTTAAATGCTAATGCTCACTTGCAAATATTAGCGATCTAATGTTAGTGCTAATATCTGCTCAATATTATACTGTAAGTCTTCTCTGATGGGAATATGAGATCAGATGGCATTTAAGCATAAACCATCATGAGAATATGAGATCAGATGGCTTTTAATTAACCCTTCTTGTATACAGGCAAATACAGTAATGCTAATGTTTGAATGCTAATGCTAAGTTGCTAATGCTAGCGATCTAATGCTAGTGCTAATATCTGGTCTTTGTCATACTGTAAGTGTCCACTATGATGGGAATATGAGATCAGATGGCATTTTACTGTAACCCTTCATGAGAATATGAGATCAGATGGCATTTAAGCTTATCCATTCTTGTATATAGGCAAATACAGTAATGTTAATGATTGAATGCTAATCCTAACTTGCAAATGCTAGAGATCTAATGCTAGTGCTAATATCTGGTCATTGTCACACTGAAAGTGTCTCTGATATGGAATTAGAGATCAGATGGCATTAAAGCTTAACCATTCATGAGAATATGAGATCAGATGGCATTTAAGCTAATCCATTGTTGTATATATGCAAATGCAGTAATGTTAATGTTTGAATGCTAATGCTAACTTGCCAATGCTAGCGATCTAATGCTAGTGCTAATATCTGGTCATTGTCATACTGTAAGTGTCTCCTATGATGGGAATACGAGATCAAATGGCATTAAAGCATAACCATTCATGAGAATATGAGATCAGATGCCATTTAATTAACCTTCTTGTATATATGCAAATACAGCAATGTTAATGTTTGAATGCTAATGCTCACTTGTTAATGCTAGCGATCTAATGCTAGTGCTAATATCTGCTCATTGTCATACTGTAAGTGTCCTCTATGATGGGAATATGAGATCAGATGGCATTTAAGCATAACCCCTCATGAGAATATGAGATCAGATGGCATTAAAGCTTATCCATTCTTGTATATAGGCAAATACATTAATGTTAATGTTTAAATGCTAATGCTCACTTGCAAATATTAGCGATCTAATGTTAGTGCTAATATCTGCTCAATATTATACTGTAAGTCTTCTCTGATGGGAATATGACATCAGATGGCATTTAAGCATAAACCATCATGAGAATATGAGATCAGATGGCTTTTAATTAACCCTTCTTGTATATAGGCAAATACAGTAATGTTAATGTTTGAATGCTTATGCTAACTTGCTAAGGCTAGCGATCTAATACTATTCCTAATATCTGCTCATTGTTATACTGTAAGTGTCCTCTATGATGAGAATAAGACATCAGATGGCATTTAAGCATAACCCTTCATGAGAATATGAGATCAGATGGCATTTAATCTTATGCATTCTTGCATGTAGGCAAATACAGTAATGTTAATGTCTGAATGCTAATGCTAACTTGCTAATGCTAGCGATCTAATGCTAGTGCTAATAACTGCTTGTTGTTATACTGTAAGTGTCCTCTATAATGAGAATAAGACATCAGATGGCATTTAAGCATAACCCTTCATGAGTATATGAGATCAGATGGCATTTAATCTTATCCATTCTTGTATATAGGCAAATACAGTATTGTTAATGTTTGAATGCTAATGCTAACTTGCTAATGCTAGCGATCTAATGCTAGTGCAAATATCTGGTCTTTGTCATACTGTATGTGTCCTCTATGATGGGAATATGAGATCAGATGGCATTTAAGCATAAACCTTCATGAGAATAGGAGATCACATGGCATTTAATTAACACTTTCTGTATATGTACAAAAACAGCAATGTTAATGCTTGATTGCTAATGCTAACTTGCTAATGTTTGCGATCTAATGCAAGTGCTAATATCTACTCAATGTTAAACTTTAAGTGTCCTTTATGATGGGAATTTGAGATCCGATGGCATTTAAGCATAACCCTTCATGAGAATAGGAGATCAGATGGCTTTTAATTAACCCTTCTTGTATATAGGCAAATACAGTAATGTTAATGTTTGAATGCTAATGCTAAGTTGCTAATGCTAGCGATCTAATGCTATTGCTAATATCTGCTCATTGTTATACTGTAAGTGTCCTCTATGATGGGAATATGAGATCCGATGGAATTTAAGCATAACCTTTCATGAGAATATGAGATCAGATGGCATTTATGCTTATCCATTCGTGTATATATGCAAATACAGTAATGTTAATGTTTGAATGCTAATGCTAAATTGGTTACGCTAGCAATCTAATGCTAGTGCTAATATCTGGTCATTGTCATACTGTAAGTGTCCTCTATGATGGGAATATGAGATCAGATGGCATTTAAGCATAACCCCTCATGAGAATATGAGATCAGATGGCATTTAATTAACACTTCTTGTATATGTGCAAAAACAGAAATGTTAATGCTTGAATGCTAATGCTAACCTCCTAATGCTAGCAATCTAATGCTAGTGCTATTATCTGGTCAATGTTATTCTGTAAGTGTCCTTTATGATGAGAATAGGAGATCAGATGGCATTTAAGCATAACCCTTGATGAGAATATGAGATCAGATGGCATTTGATCTTATCCTTTCTTGTATATAGGCAAATACAGTAATGTTATTGTCTGAATGCTTATGCTAACTTGCTAATGCTAGCGATCTAATGCTAGTGCTAATATCTGGTCTTTTTCATACTGTATGTGTCCTCTATGATGGGAATATGAGATCAGATGGCATTTAATCTCATCCATTCTTGTATATAGGCAAATACAGTAATGTTAATGTTTGAATGCTAATGCTAACTTGCAAATGCTAGCAATCTAATACTAGTGCTAATATGAGCTCATTGTCATACTGTAAGTGTCCTCTATGATGGGAATATGAGATCCGATGGCATTTAAGCATGACCCTTCATGAGTATATGAGATCAGATGGCATTTAATCTTATACATTCTTGTATATAGGCAAATACAGTATTGTTAATGTTTGAATGCTAATGCTAACTTGCTAATGCTAGCGATCTAATGCTAGTGCAAATATCTGGTCTTTGTCATACTGTATGTGTCCTCTATGATGGGAATATGAGATCAGATGGCATTTAATCTCATCCATTCTTGTATATAGGCAAATACAGTAATGTTAATGTTTGAATGCTAATGCTAACTTGCAAATGCTAGCAATCTAATACTAGTGCTAATATGAGCTCATTGTTATACTGTAAGTGTCCTCTATGATGGGAATATGAGATCAGATGGCATTTAAGCGTAACCCTTCATGAGAATAAAACCAGATGGCATTTAAGTACATCCATTCTTGTATAAAGGCAAATACAGTAATGTTAATGTTTGAATGCTAATGCTTACTTGCTAATGCTAGCGGTCTAATGCTAGTGCTAATATCTGGTCATTGTCATACTGTAAGTGTCCTCTATGATTGGAATATGAGATCCGATGGCATTTAAGCATAACCCTTCATGAGAACATGAGATCAGATGGCTTTTAATTAACCCTTCTTGTATAGAGGCAAATACAGAAATGCTAATGTTTGAATGCTTATGCTAACTTGCTAATGCTAGCGATCTAATGCTAGTGCTAATATCTGGTCTTTGTCATACTGTAAGTGTCCTCTATGATGGGAATATGAGATCAGATGGCATTTAAGCTTATCCATTCTTGTATATAGGCAAATACAGTAATGTTAATGTTTGAATGCTAATCCTAACTTGCTAATGCTAGAGATCTAATGCTAGTGCTAATATCTGGTCATTGTCACACTGAAAGTGTCCTCTAATATGGGAATTAGAGATCAGATGGCATTAAAGCTTAACCATTCATGAGAATAGGAGATCAGATGGCATTTAAGCTTATCCATTGTTGTATATATGCAAATACAGTAATGTTAATGTTTGAATGCTAATGCTAACTTGCCAATGCTAGCTATCTAATGCTAATGCTAATATCTTGTCATTGTCATACTGTAAGTGTCCTCTATGATGGGAATATGAGATCAGATGGCATTAAAGCATAACCATTCATGAGAAAATGAGAACAGATGGCATTTAATTAACCCTTCTTGTATATATGCAAATACAGCAATGTTAATGTTTGAATGCTAATGCTCACTTGCTAATGCTAGCGATCTAATGCTAGTGCTAATATCTGGTCATTGTTATACTGTAAGTGTCCTCTATGATGAGAATAAGACATCAGATGGCATTTAAGCATAACCCCTCATGAGAATATGAGATCTGATGGTATTTAATGAACACTTCTTGTATATGTGCAAAACAGCAATGTTAATGCTTGAATGCTAATGTTAACTTCCTAATTCTAGCAATCTAATGCTAGTGCTAATATCTGCTCATTGTAATACTGTAAGTGTCCTCTATGATGAGAATAAGACAATAGATGGCATTTAAGCATAACACTGCATGAGAATATGAGATCAGATGGCATTAAAGCTTATCCATTCTTGTATATAGGCAAATACAGTAATGTTAATGTTTAAATACTAATGCTCACTTGCAAATATTAGCGATCTAATGTTAGTGCTAATATGTGCTCTATATTATACTGTAAGTCTTCTCTGATGGGAATATGAGATCAGATGGCATTTAAGCATGAACCTTCATGAGAATATGAGATCAGATGGCTTTTAATTAACCTTCTTGTATATAGGCAAATACAGTAATGTGAATGTTTGAATGCTAATGCTAACTTGCTAAGGCTAGCGATCTAATGCTATTCCTAATATCTGCTCATTGTTATACTGTAAGTGTCCTCTAGGATGAGAATAAGACATCAGATGGCATTTAAGCATAACCCTTCATGAGAATATGAGATCAGATGGCATTTAATCTTATGCATTCTTGTATGTAGGCAAATACTGTAATGTTAATGTCTGAATGCTAATGCTAACTTGCTAATTCTAACGATTTAATGCTAGTGCTAATATCTGCTCGTTGTTATACTGTAAGTGTCCTCTATAATGAGAATAAGACATCAGATGGCATTTAAGCATAACCCTTCATGAGTATATGAGATCAGATGGCATTTATGCTTATCCATTCTTGTATAAATGCAAATACAGTAATGTTAATGTTTGAATGCTAAGGTAACTTGCTAATGCTAGCGATCTAATGCTAGTACTAATATCTGCTCATTGTCATACTGTAAGTGTCCTCTATGATGGGAATATGAGATCAGATGGCATTTAAGCATAACCCTTAATGAGAGATGAGATCAGATGGCATTTAATTAACCCTTCTTTTTATATAATCAAATACAGTAATGTTAATGTTTGATTGTTAATGCTAACTTGCTAATGCAAGCGATCAAATGCTAGTGCTTATATCTTCATTGTTATACTGTAAGTTTACTTTATGATGAGAATAAGAGATCAGATGGCATTTAAGCATAACCCTTAATGAGAGATGAGATCAGATGGCATTTAATTAACCCTTCTTGTATATATTCAAATACAGTAATGTTAATGTCTGAATGCTAATGCTAACTTGCTAATGCTAACGATCTAATGCTAGTGCTAATATCTGCTCGTTGTTATACTGTTAGTGTCCTCTATAATGAGAATAAGACATCAGATGGCATTTAAGCATAACCCTTCATGAGTATATGAGATCAGATGGCATTTAATCTTATCCATTCTTGTATATAGGCAAATACAATATTGTTAATGTTTGAATGCTATGCTAACTTGCTAATGCTAGCGATCTAATGCTAGTGCTAATATCTGGTCTTTGTCATACTGTATGTGTCCTCTATGATGGGAATATGAGATCAGATGGCATTTATGCTTATCCATTCTTGTATATATGCAAATACAGTAATGTTAATGTTTGAATGCTAATGCTAACTTGCCAATGCTAGCGATCTAATGCTAGTGCTAATATGAGCTCATTGTTATACTGTAAGTGTCCTCTATGATGGGAATATGAGATCAGATGGCATTAAACCATAACCATTCATCAGAATATGAGATCAGATGGCATTTAATTAACACTTCTTCATATATGCAAATACAGCAATGTTAATGTTTGAATGCTAATGCTAACTTGCTAATGCTAGCGATCTAATGCTAGTGCTAATATCTGCTCATTGTAATACTGTAAGTGTCCTCTTTCATGGGAATGTGAGATCAGATGGCATTTAAGCGTAACCCTTCATGAGAATAAGATCAGATGGCATTTAAGTACATCCATTCTTGTATAAAGGCAAATACAGTAATGTTAATGTTTAAATGCTAATGCTCACTTGCAAATATTAGCGATCTAATGTTAGTGCTAATATCTGCTCAATATTATACTGTAAGTCTTCTCTGATGGGAATATGAGATCAGATGGCATTTAAGCATAAACCATCATGAGAATATGAGATCAGATGGCTTTTAATTAACCCTTCTTGTATACAGGCAAATACAGTAATGCTAATGTTTGAATGCTAATGCTAAGTTGCTAATGCTAGCGATCTAATGCTAGTGCTAATATCTGGTCTTTGTCATACTGTAAGTGTCCACTATGATGGGAATATTAGATCAGATGGCATTTTACTGTAACCCTTCATGAGAATATGAGATCAGATGGCATTTAAGCTTATCCATTCTTGTATATAGGCAAATACAGTAATGTTAATGATTGAATGCTAATCCTAACTTGCAAATGCTAGAGATCTAATGCTAGTGCTAATATCTGGTCATTGTCACACTGAAAGTGTCCTCTGATATGGGAATTAGAGATCAGATGGCATTAAAGCTTAACCATTCATGAGAATATGAGATCAGATGGCATTTAAGCTAATCCATTGTTGTATATATGCAAATGCAGTAATGTTAATGTTTGAATGCTAATGCTAACTTGCCAATGCTAGCGATCTAATGCTAGTGCTAATATCTGGTCATTGTCATACTGTAAGTGTCCTCTATGATGGGAATACGAGATCAAATGGCATTAAAGCATAACCATTCATGAGAATATGAGATCAGATGGCATTTAATTAACCCTTCTTGTATATATGCAAATACAGCAATGTTAATGTTTGAATGCTAATGCTCACTTGTTAATGCTAGCGATCTAATGCTAGTGCTAATATCTGCTCATTGTCATACTGTAAGTGTCCTCTATGATGGGAATATGAGATCAGATGGCATTTAAGCATAACCCCTCATGAGAATATGAGATCAGATGGCATTAAAGCTTATCCATTCTTGTATATAGGCAAATACAGTAATGTTAATGTTTAAATGCTAATGCTCACTTGCAAATATTAGCGATCTAATGTTAGTGCTAATATCTGCTCAATATTATACTGTAAGTCTTCTCTGATGGGAATATGACATCAGATGGCATTTAAGCATAAACCATCATGAGAATATGAGATCAGATGGCTTTTAATTAACCCTTCTTGTATATAGGCAAATACAGTAATGTTATTGTTTGAATGCTTATGCTAACTTTATAAGGCTAGCTTATCTAATACTATTCCTAATATCTGCTCATTGTTATACTGTAAGTGTCTCTATGATGAGAATAAGACATCAGATGGCATTTAAGCATAACCCTTCATGAGAATATGAGATCAGATGGCATTTAATCTTATGCATTCTTGCATGTAGGCAAATACAGTAATGTTAATGTCTGAATGCTAATGCTAACTTGCTAATGCTAGCGATCTAATGCTAGTGCTAATAACTGCTTGTTGTTATACTGTAAGTGTCCTCTATAATGAGAATAAGACATCAGATGGCATTTAAGCATAACCCTTCATGAGAATATGAGATCAGATGGCATTTAATCTTATCCATTCTTGTATATAGGCAAATACAGTATTGTTAATGTTTGAATGCTAATGCTAACTTGCTAATGCTAGCGATCTAATGCTAGTGCTAATATCTTGTCTTTGTCATACTGTATGTGTCCTCTATGATGGGAATATGAGATCAGATGGCATTTAAGCATAAACCTTCATGAGAATAGGAGATCACATGGCATTTAATTAACACTTTCTGTATATGTACAAAAACAGCAATGTTAATGCTTGATTGCTAATGCTAACTTGCTAATGTTTGCGATCTAATGCAAGTGCTAATATCTACTCAATGTTAAACTTTAAGTGTCCTCTATGATGGGAATTTGAGATCCGATGGCATTTAAGCATAACCCTTCATGAGAATAGGAGATCAGATGGCTTTTAATTAACCCTTCTTGTATATAGGCAAATACAGTAATGTTAATGTTTGAATGCTAATGCTAACTTGCTAATGCTAGCGATCTAATGCTATTGCTAATATCTGCTCATTGTTATACTGTAAGTGTCCTCTATGATGGGAATATGAGATCCGATGGAATTTAAGCATAACCTTTCATGAGAATATGAGATCAGATGGCATTTATGCTTATCCATTCGTGTATATATGCAAATACAGTAATGTTAATGTTTGAATGCTAATGCTAAATTGGTTACGCTAGCAATCTAATGCTAGTGCTAATATCTGGTCATTGTCATACTGTAAGTGTCCTCTATGATGGGAATATGAGATCAGATGGCATTTAAGCATAACCCCTCATGAGAATATGAGATCAGATGGCATTTAATTAACACTTCTTGTATATGTGCAAAAACAGAAATGTTAATGCTTGAATGCTAATGCTAACCTCCTAATGCTAGCAATCTAATGCTAGTGCTATTATCTGGTCAATGTTATTCTGTAAGTGTCCTTATGATGAGAGAATAGGAGATCAGATGGCATTTAAGCATAACCCTTGATGAGAATATGAGATCAGATGGCATTTGATCTTATCCTTTTTTTGTATATAGGCAAATACAGTAATGTTATTGTCTGAATGCTTATGCTAACTTGCTAATGCTAGCGATCTAATGCTAGTGCTAATATCTGGTCTTTGTCATACTGTAAGTGTCCTCTATGATGGGAATATGAGATCAGATGGCATTTTACTGTAACCCTTCATGAGAATATGAGATCAGATGGCATTTAATCTTATCCATTCTTGTATCTAGGCAAATACAGTAATGTTAATGTTTGAATGCTAATCCTAACTTGCTAATGCTAGAGATCTAATGCTTGTGCTAATATCTGCTCAATGTTATACTGTAACTCTTCTCTGATGGGAATATGAGATCAGATGGCATTTAAGCATAACCCTGCATGAGAATATGAGATCAGATGGCATTAAAGCTTATCCATTCTTGTATATAGGCAAATAAAGTAATGATAATGTTTGAATGCTAATGCTCACTTGCAAATGCTAGCGATCTAAAGCTAGTGCTAATATCTGCTCAATGTTATACTGTAACTCTTCTCTGATGGGAATATGAGATCAGATGGCATTTAAGCATAACCCTTCATGAGAATATGAGATCAGATGGCTTTTAATGAACCCTTCTTGTATATAGGCAAATACAGTAATGTTAATGTCTGAATTCTAATGCTAACTTGCTAATGCTAGCGATCTAATGCTAGTGCTAATATCTGCTCGTTGTTATACTGTAAGTGTCCTCTATAATGAGAATAAGACATTAGATGGCATTTAAGCATAACCCTTCATGAGTATATGAGATCAGATGGCATTTATGCATATCCATTCTTGTATAAATGCAAATACAGTAATGTTAATGTTTGAATGCTAATGTTAACTTGCTAATGCTAGCGATCTAATGCTAGTGCTAATATCTGCTCTTTTTCATACTGTAAGTGTCCTCTATGATGGGAATTTGAGATCAGATGGCATTTATGCATAACCCTTAATGAGAGATGAGATCAAATGGCATTTTATTAAGCCTTCTTGTATATATTCAAATACAGTAATGTTATGTTTGATTGCTAATGCTAACTTGCTAATGCTAGCGATCCAAGGCTAGTGCTAATATCTCGTCATTGTTATACTGTAAGTGTACTTCATGATTAGAATAAGAGATCAGATGGCATTTAAGCATAACCCTTCATGAGAATATGACATCAGATGGCATTTAATCTTATCCATTCTTGTATATAGGCAAATACTGTATTGTTAATGTTTGAATGCTAATGCTAACTTGCTAATGCTAGCGATCTAATGCTAGTGCTGCTACATCTGGTCATTGTCATACTGTAAGTGTCCTCTATGATGGGAATATGAGATCAGATGGCATTTAAGAATAAACCTTCATGAGAATATGAGATCACATGGCATTTAATTAACACTTCCTGTATTTGTACAAAAACAGCAATGTTTATGCTTGAATGCTCATGATAACTTGATAATGTTTGCGATCTAATGCAAGTGCTAATATCTGCTCAATGTTAAACTTTAAGTGTCCTCTATGATGGGAATTTGAGATCCGATGGCATTTAAGCATAACCCTTCATGAGAATATGAGATCAGATGGCTTTTAATTAACCCTTCTTGTATATAGGCAAATACAGTAATGTTAATGTTTGAAGGCTAATGCTAACTTGCTAATGCTAGCGATCTAATGCTAGTGCTAATATCTGGTCATTGTCTGACTGTAAGTGTCCTCCATGAGAGGAATATGAGATCAGTGGTATTTAATAACCCTTCTTGTATCTATGCAAATACAGTAAAAGTTATTATTTGAATTCTAATGCTAACTTTCTAATACTAGCGATCTAATGCTAGTGATAATATCTGTTCATTGTTATACTGTAAGTTTCCTCTATGATGAGAATATTACATCAGATGGCATTTAAGTATATCCATTCTTATATATATGCATATACAGTCATGTAAATTTTTGAATGCTAATGCTAACTTGCTTATGGTAGCGATCTAATGCTAGTGCTAATATCTGCTCATTGTTAAACAGTAAGTGTCCTCTATGATGAGAATATGAGATCAGATAGCATTTCAGCATAACCCTTCATGAGAATATGAGTTCAGATGGCATTTAAGCTTATTCCTTGTTGTATATATGCAAATACAGTAATGTTAATGTTTCAATGCTAATATAACTTGCTAATTTCTGCTCATTGTTATACAGTAAGAGTCCTCTTTGATGAGAATATGTGATCAGATGGAATTTATGCATAACCCTTCATCAAAATGTGAGATCAGATGGCATTAAAGCTTAACCCATTTTGTAAACATGGAAATAGAGTAATGTTAATGTTTGAATGCGAAAGCTAACTTACTTATCCTAGCGATTAATGCTAGTGCTAATATCTGCTCATTGTTATATAGTAAGTGTCCTCCATGATGAGAATATGAGATCAGATGGCATTTGCTTATCCTTCTTGTATATATGCAAATACAGTAATATTAATCTTTTAATGCTATTGCTAACTTGCTAATGCTAGTTATCTCATACAAGTGCTAATATCAGCTCATTGTTATACAGTAAGTGTCCTCTATGATGAGAATATGAGATAAGATGGCATTTAAGCATAACCCTTCATGAGAATATGAGATCAAATGGCATTTGAACTTAACCCTTCTTGTATGTATGCAAATATAGTAATGTTAATGTTTGAATGCTAATGCTAACTTGCTAATGCTATCGATCTAATGCTAGTGCTAATATCTGGTCATTGTCATTCTGTAAGTGTCCTCTATGATGGAAACATGAGATCAGATGGCATTTAAGCATAACTTTTCTTGTATATATGTAAATACAGTAATGTTAATGTTTGAATGTTAATTTTTAACTTCGCTAATACTAGCGATCTAATGCTAGTGCTAATATCTGGTCTTTTTCATACTGTACGTGTCCTCTATGATGGGAATATGAGATCAGATTGCATTTAAGCATAACCCTTCATGAGAATATGAGATCAGACGGCATTGAATTAACACTTCTTGTGTACATGCAAATACAATGATGTTAATCTTTTTAATGCTAATGTTAACTTGCTAATGCTAGCTATCTAATGCTAGTTCTAATATGCTGCTCATTGTTATACTGTGAGAGTCCTCTATGAAGAGAATATGAGATCAGATGGCAATTCAGTATAACCCTTCATGACAATATGATATCAGATGGCATTTAAGCTCAACCTTCTTGTATATATGCAAATACAGTAATGTAAATGTTTGAATGCTAAAGCTAACTTGCTTATGCTAGCGATCTAAAGCTAGTGCTAATTTCTGCTCATTGTTATACAGCAAGAGTCCTCTATGATGAGAATATGAGATCAGATGGCATTGATGCATAACCCTTCATCAGAATATGAGATCAGATGCCATTAAATTAACCCTTTTTTATATATGCAAATAGAGTAATGTTAATGTTTGATTGCGAAAGCTAACTTGCTTATCCTAGCTATTAAATGCTTATGTAATATCTGCTCATTGTCATACTGTAAGTGTCCTCTTTGATGAGAATATGAGATCAGTTGGCATTTAAGAATAACCCTTCATGAGAATATGAGATCAGATGGCATTTAAGCTTATCCCTTCTTGTATATATGCAAATACAGTAATGTTAATGTTTGAATGCTAATGCTAACTCGCTAATGCTAGCGATCTAATGCTAGTGCTCATATCTGGTCTTGTCATACTGTAATGTGTCCTCCATGTTGGGAATATGAGATCAGATGGCATTTAATTAACCCTTCTTGTGTATATGCAAATACAATGATGTTAATCTTTTAATGCTAATGCACTTGCTAATGCTAGCTATCTAATGCTAGTGCTAATATCTGGTCATTGTCATACTGTACATGTCCTCCATGTTGGGAATATGAGATCAGATGGCATTAAAGCATGACCCTTAATGAGAATATGTGATCAGATAGCATTTAAGCTTAACCCTTCTTGTATATATGCATATACAGTATTGTTAATGTTTGAATGCTAATGCTAACTTGCTAATGCTAGGGATCTAATGATAGTGCTAATTCTGGTGAATAGCACACTGTAAGTGTCCTCTATGATGGTAATATGAGATCAGATGGCATTTAACATAACCCTTCTTGTATATAAGCAAAAAAAACAATACTGTTAATGTTTGAATGCTAATGCTAACTTTCTAATGCTAGCGATCTAAAGTGCTAGTATCTGTTCATTGTTACACTGTAAGTGTCCTCTATGATGAGAATATGAGATCAGATGGCATTTAAGCTTATCCATTCTTGTATAAATGCAAATACAGTAATGTAAATGTTTGAATGCTAATGCTAACTTGCTTATGCTAAGGATCTAATGCTAGTGCTAATATCTGGTCATTGTTATACTGTACATGTCCTCTATGATGGGAATATGAGATCAAATGGCATTTAAGCATAAGCCTTCATGAAAATATTAGATCAGATGGCATTTAAGCTGAACCCTTTTTGTATATATGCAAATACAGTAACGTTATTGTTTGAATTCTAATGCTAATTTTCTAATGCTAGCGTATCTAATGCTAGTGCTAATATCTGTTCATTGTTATACTGTCAGTGTCATCTATGATGAGAATATGAGATCAGATGGCAATTTTTATCCCTTCTTGTATATAAGCAAATACAGTAATGTTAATGTTTCAATGCTAATATAACTTGCTAATGCTACCGATCTAAAGATAGTGCTAATTTCTGCTCATTGTTATACATTAAGAGTCCTCTTTGATGAGAAAATGAGATCAGATGGAATTTATGCATAACCCTTCATCAGAATGTGAGATCAGATGGCATTAAAGCTTAACCCATTTTGTATACATGGAAATAGAGTAATGTTAATGTTTGAATGCGAAAGCTAACTTACTTATCCTAGTGATTAATGCTAGTGCTAATATCTGCTCATTGTTATATAGTAAGTGTCCTCCATGATGAGAATATGAGATCAGATGGCATTTAAGCTTATCCCTTCTTGTATATATGCAAATACAGTAATATTAATCTTTTAATGCTATTGCTAACTTGCTAATGCTAGTTATCTCATACAAGTGCTAATATCAGCTCATTGTTATACAGTAAGTGTCCTCTCTATGATGAGAATATGAGATAAGATGGCATTTAAGCATATCCTTCATGAGAATATGAGATCAAATGGCATTTTAACTTCACCTTCTTGTATATATGCAAATATAGTAATGTTAATGTTTGAATGCTAATGCTAACTTGCTAATGCTATCGATCTAATGCTAGTGCTAATATCTAGTCATTGTCATTCTGTAAGTGTCCCTATGATGGGAACATGAGATCAGATGGCATTTAAGCATAACCCTTCTTGTATATATGCAAATACAGTAATGTTAATGTTTGAATGCTAATTTTAACTCGCTAATACTAGCGATCTAATGCTAGTGCTAATATCTGGTCTTTTCATACTGTACGTGTCCTCTATGATGGGAATATGAGATCAGATTGCATTTAAGCATAACCCTTCATGAGAATATGAGATCAGACGGCATTGAATTAACACTTCTTGTGTACATGCAAATACAATGATGTTAATCTTTTAATGCTAATGTTAACTTGCTAATGCTAGCTATCTAATGCTAGTTCTAATATGTGCTCATTGTTATACTGTGAGAGTCCTCTATGAAGAGAATATGAGATCAGATGGCAATTCAGTATAACCCTTCATGACAATATGATATCAGATGGTATTTAAGCTCAACCCTTCTTGTATATATGCAAATAAAGTAATGTAAATGTTTGAATGCTAAAGCTAACTTGCTTATGCTAGCGATCTAAAGCTAGTGCTAATTTCTGCTCATTGTTATACAGTAAGAGTCCTCTATGATGAGAATATGAGATCAGATGGCATTGATGCATAACCCTTCATCAGAATGTGAGATCAGATGGCATTAAAGCTTAACCCATTTTGTATACATGGAAATAGAGTAATGTTAATGTTTGAATGCGAAAGCTAACTTACTTATCCTAGCTTATTAATGCTAGTGCTAATATCT
This sequence comes from Gymnothorax javanicus, assembly GCA_029692085.1. NCBI lineage: Eukaryota > Metazoa > Chordata > Actinopteri > Anguilliformes > Muraenidae > Gymnothorax > Gymnothorax javanicus. The sequence goes on along the minus strand of CM056197.1, from coordinate 21,182,115 downwards.
GCTCGTTGTTATATAGTTAGTGTCCTCCATGATGAGAATATGAGATCAGATGGCATTTAAGCTTATCCCTTCTTGTATATATGCAAATACAGTAATATTAATCTTTTAATGCTATTGCTAACTTGCTAATGCTAGTTATCTCATACAAGTGCTAATATCAGCTCATTGTTATACAGTAAGTGTCCTCTATGATGAGAATATGAGATAAGATGGAATTTAAGCATATCCTTCATGAGAATATGAGATCAAATGGCATTTTAACTAAACCTTCTTGTATATATGCAAATATAGTAATGTTAATGTTTGAATGCTAATGCTAACTTGCTAATGCTATCGATCTAATGCTAGTGCTAATATCTGGTCATTGTCATTCTGTAAGTGTCCTCTATGATGGGAACATGAGATCAGATGGCATTTAAGCATAACCCTTCATGAGAATATGAGATCGATGGCATTTAAGCATATCCCTTCTGTATATATGCAAATACAGTAATGTTAATGTTTGAATGCTAATTTTAACTCGCTAATACTAGCGATCTAATGCTAGTGCTAATATCTGGTCTTTTCATACTGTACGTGTCCTCTATGATGGGAATATGAGATCAGATTGCATTTAAGCATAACCCTTCATGAGAATATGAGATCAGACGGCATTGAATTAACACTTCTGTGTACATGCAAATACAATGATGTTAATCTTTTAATGCTAATGCTAACTTGCTAATGCTAGCTATCTAATGCTAGTTCTAATATGTGCTCATTGTTATACTGTGAGAGTCCTCTATGAAGAGAATATGAGATCAGATGGCAACTAGTATAACCCTTCATGACAATATGATATCAGATGGCATTTAAGCTCAACCCTTCTTGTATATATGCAACAGTAATGTAAATGTTTGAATGCTAATGCTAACTTGCTTATGCTAGCCATCTAAAGCTAGTGCTAATTTCTGCTAATTGTTATACAGTAAGAGTCCTCTATGATGAGAATATGAGATCAGATGGCATTGATGCATAACCCTTCATCAGAATATGAGATCAGATGCCATTAAAGCTTAACCCTTTTTTTATACATGCAAATAGAGTAATGTTAATGTTTGAATGCGAAAAGCTAACTTGCTTATCCTAGCTATTAATGCTTGCGCTTAATATTCGCTCATTGGCATACTGTAAGTGTCCTCTTTGATGAGAATATGAGATCAGTTGGCATTTAAGAATAACCTTCATGAGAATATGAGATCAGATGGCATTTAAGTTTATCCCTTCTTGTATATATGCAAATACAGTAATGTTAATGTTTGAATGCTAATGCTAACTCGCAATGCTAGCGATCTAATGCTAGTGCTCATATCTGGTCTTGTCATACTGTACGCGGTCCTCCATGTTGGAAATATGAGATCAGATGGCATTTAATTAACCCTTCTTGTGTATATGCAAATACAATGATGTTAATCTTTTAATGCTCATGCACTTGCTAATGCTAGCTATCTAATGCTAGTGCTAATATCTGGTCATTGTCATACTGTACATGTCCTCCATGTTGGGAATATGAGATCAGATGGCATTAAAGCATGACCCTTAATGAGAATATGTGATCAGATAGCATTTAAGCTTAACCCTTCTTGTATATATGCATATACAGTATTGTTAATGTTTGAATGCTAATGCTAACTTGCTAATGCTAGGGATCTAATGATAGTGCTAAATTCTGGTGAATAGCACACTGTAAGTGTCCTCTATGATGGTAATATGAGATCAGATGGCATTTAAGCATAACCCTTCTTGTATATAAGCAAAAACAATACTGTTAATGTTTGAATGCTAATGCTAACTTTCTAATGCTAGCGATCTAATGCTAGTGCTAGTATCTGTTCATTGTTACACTGTAAGTGTCCTCTATGATGAGAATATGAGATCAGATGGCATTTAAGCTTATCCATTCTTGTATAAATGCAAATACAGTAATGTAAATGTTTGAATGCTAATGCTCACTTGCTTATGCTAGCGATCTAATGCTAGTGCTAATATCTGGTCATTGTTATACTGTACATGTCCTCTATGATGGGAATATGAGATCAAATGGCATTTAAGCATAAGCCTTCATGAAAATATTAGATCAGATGGCATTTAAGCTGAACCCTTTTTGTATATATGCAAATACAGTAACGTTATTGTTTGAATTCTAATGCTAATTTTCTAATGCTAGCGATCTAATGCTAGTGCTAATATCTGTTCATTGTTATACTGTCAGTGTCATCTATGATGAGAATATGAGATCAGATGGCAATTGCTTATCCTTCTTGTATATAAGCAAATACAGTAATGTTAATGTTTCAATGCTAATATAACTTTACTAATGCTACCGATCTAAAAGATAGTGCTAATTTCTGCTCATTGTTATACATTAAGAGTCCTCTTTGATGAGAAAATGAGATCAGATGGAATTTATGCATAACCCTTCATCAGAATGTGAGATCAGATGGCATTAAAGCTAACCCATTTTGTATACATGAAATAGAGTAATGTTAATGTTTGAATGCGAAAGCTAACTTTACTTATCCTAGTGATTAATGCTAGTGCTAATATCTGCTCATTGTTTATATAGTAAGTGTCCTCCATGATGAGAATATGAGATCAGATGGCATTTAAGCTTATCCCTTCTTGTATATATGCAAATACAGTAATATTAATCTTTTAATGCTATTGCTAACTTGCTAATGCTAGTTATCTCATACAAGTGCTAATATCAGCTCATTGTTATACAGTAAGTGTCCTCTATGATGAGAATATGAGATAAGATGGCATTTAGCATATCCCTTCATGAGAATATGAGATCAAATGGCATTTTAACTTCACCCCTTCTTGTATATATGCAAATATAGTAATGTTAATGTTTGAATGCTAATGCTAACTTGCTAATGCTATCGATCTAATGCTAGTGCTAATATCTAGTCATTGTCATTCTGTAAGTGTCCTCTATGCAGAACATGAGATCAGATGGCATTTAAGCATAACCCTTCTTGTATATATGCAAATACAGTAATGTTAATGTTTGAATGCTAATTTTAACTTCGCTAATACTAGCTTTGTATCTAATGCTAGTGCTAATATCTGGTCTTTTCATACTGTACGTGTCCTCTATGATGGGAATATGAGATCAGATTGCATTTAAGCATAACCCTTCATGAGAATATGAGATCAGACGGCATTGAATTAACACTTCTTGTGTACATGCAAAAACAATGATGTTAATCTTTTAATGCTAATGTTAACTTGCTAATGCTAGCTATCTAATGCTAGTTCTAATATGTGCTCATTGTTATACTGTGAGAGTCCTCTATGAAGAGAATATGAGATCAGATGGCAATTCAGCATAACCCTTCATGACAATATGATATCAGATGGTATTTAAGCTCAACCCCTTCTTGTATATATGCAAATAAAAGTAATGTAAATGTTTGAATGCTAAAAGCTAACTTGCTTATGCTAGCGATCTAAAGCTAGTGCTAATTTCGCTCATTGTTATACAGTAAGAGTCCCTATGATGAGAATATGAGATCAGATGGCATTGATGCATAACCCTTCATCAGAATGTGAGATCAGATGGCATTAAAGCTTAACCCATTTTGTATACATGGAAATAGAGTAATGTTAATGTTTGAATGCGAAAGCTAACTTACTTATCCTAGCGATTAATGCTAGTGCTAATATCTGCTCGTTGTTATATAGTTAGTGTCCTCCATGATGAGAATATGAGATCAGATGGCATTTTGCTTATCCTCTTGTATATATGCAAATACAGTAATATTAATCTTTTTAATGCTATTGCTAACTTGCTAATGCTAGTTATCTCATACAAGTGCTAATATCAGCTCATTGTTATACAGTAAGTGTCCTCTATGATGAGAATATGAGATAAGATGGCATTTAAGCATATCCCTTCATGAGAATATGAGATCGCTGGGCATTTAACTTAACCCTTCTGCATATATATGCAAATATAGTAATGTTAATGTTTGAATGCTAATGCTAACTTGCTAATGCTATCGACATCTAATGTTAGTAAGCAATATCTGGTCATTGTCATACTGTAAGTGTCCTCTATGATGGGAACATGAGATCAGATGGCATTTAAGCATAACCCTTCTTGTATATATGCAAATACAGTAATGTTAAAGTTTGAATGTTAATTCTAACTTGCTAATGCTAGCGATCTAATGCTAGTGCTAATATCTGGTCTTTTTCATACTGTACGTGTCCTCTATGATGGGAATATGAGATCAGATTGCATTTAAGCATAACCCTTCATGAGAATATGAGATCAGACGGCATTGAATTAACACTTCTTGTGTACATGCAAATACAATGATGTTAATCTTTTAATGCTAATGCTAACTTGCTAATGCTAGCTATCTAATGCTAGTTCTAATATGTGCTCATTGTTTACTGTGAGAGTCCTCTATGAAGAGAATATGAGATCAGATGGCAATATAAATACAGTAATGTTAATGTTTGAATGCTAATGCTAACTCGCTAATGCTAGCGATCTAATGCTAGTGCTCATATCTGGTCTTGTCATACTGTACGTGTCCTCCATGTTGGGAATATGAGATCAGATGGCATTTAATTAACCCTTCTTGTGTATATGCAAATACAATGATGTTAATCTTTTAATGCTAATGCTAACTTGCTAATGCAGCTATCTAATGCTAGTGCTAATATCTGGTCATTGTCATACTGTACATGTCCTCCGGGAATATGAGATCAGATGGCATTTAAGCATGACCCTTAATGAGAATATGTGAGATCAGATAGCATTTAAGTTAACCCTTCTTGTATATATACAGTAATGTTAATGTTTGAATGCTAATGCTAACATGCTAATGCTAGCGATCTAATGATAGTGCTAAATTCTGGTGAATAGCACACTGTAAGTGTCCTCTATGATGGTAATATGAGATCAGATGGCATTTAAGCATAACCCTTCTTGTATATAAGCAAAAACAGTACTGTTAATGTTTGAATGCTAATGCTAACTTTCTAATGCTAGCGATCTAATGCTAGTGCTAGTATCTGTTCACAGCCACTGTAAGTGTCCTCTTATGATGAGAATATGAGATCAGATGACATTTAAGCTTATCCATTCTTGTATAAATGCAAATACAGTAATGTAAATGTTTGAATGCTAATGCTAACTTGCTTATGCTAGCGATCTAATGCTAGTGCTAATATCTGGTCATTGTCATACTGTACTTGTCCTCTATGATGGGAATATGAGATCAAATGGCATTTCAGCAGAACCCTTCATGAAAATATGATCAGATGGCATTGTTGAACCTTTTTGTATATATATGCAAATACAGTAACGTTATTGTTTGAATTCTAATGCTAATTTTCTAATGCTAGCGATTCCAGTTAGTGCTAATATCTGTTCATTGTTATACTGTAAGTGTCATCTGATGAGAATATGAGATCAGATGGCATTTAAGTTTATCCCTTCTTGTATATAAGCTCAAATACAGTAATGTTAATGTTTGAATGCTAATGCTAACTTGCTAATGCTAGTATCTAATGCTAGTTAATATGTTCTCATATTGTTATACTATAAGTGTCCTCTATGATGAGAATAATATGAGATCAGATGGCATTTAAGCCTATCCATTCTTTTTTATCTATGCAATATAGTAATGCTGGGTTTGTATGCTAATGCTAACTTGCTAATGTTAGCGATCTAATGCTACAGCTAATATCTGTTCATTGACATACTGTACTTCTCTTTATGATGAGAATATGAGATCAGATGGCATGGAGCATAACCTTCATGAGAATATGAGTTCGCCGTCATTTAACCTGAAACTTTTTTGTATATATGCAAATACAGTACTGTTAATGTTTAAATGCTAATGCTAACTTGCTTATGCTAGCAATCTAATGCTAAGGCTAATATCTGGTCATTGTCATACTGTACGAATCCTCCATGTTGGGAATAGTGAGATCAGATGACATTAAAGCATAACCCTTCATGACAATATGAGATCAGATGGCATTTAAGCTTAACCCTTTTTGTATATATGCAAATACAGTAATGTTAATGTTTGAATGCTAATGCTAACTTGCTAATGCTAGCGATCTAATGCTAGTGCTCATATCTGTTCATTGGCATACTGTAAGTGTCATCTATGATGAGAATATGAGGTCAGATGGCATTTAAGCTTATCCCTTCTTGTATATATGCAAATACAGTAATGTTAATGTTTGAATGCTAATGCTAACTTGCTAATGCTAGCGATCTAATGCTAGTGCTAATATGTTCTCATGGTTATACTGTAAGTGTCCTCTATGATGAGAATATGAGGTCAGATCGCATTTAAGCATAACCCTTCATGAGAATATGAGATCTGATGGCATTTAAGCTTAACCCTTCTTATATATATGCAAATACAGTAATGTTAATGTTTGAATGCAAATGCTAACTTGCTTATGGTACCGATCTACGAAGTGCTAATATCTGTCATTGTCATACTGTTAGGGTCCTCTATGATGAGAATATGAGATCAGATGACAGTCAAGCATAACCCTTCATGAGAATATGAGATCAGATGGCATTTAAGCTTATCCCTTCTTTTATATATGCAAATACTGTAATGTTAATGTTTGAATGCTAATGCTAACTTGCTTATGCTAGCGATCTAATGCGAGTGCTAATATCTGGTCATTGTCTGACTGTAAGTGTCCTCCATGATGGGAATATGAGATCAGTGGGCATTTAAGCTTAACCCTTCTTGTATCTATGCAAATACAGTAATGTTAATATTTGAATTTTAATGCTAACTTTCTAATACTAGCGATCTAATGCTTGTGATAATATCTGTTCATTGTTATACTGTAAGTATCCTCTATGATGAGAATATTAGATCAGATGGCATTTAAGTATATCCATTCTTGTATATATGCATATACAGTCATGGAAATGTTTGAATGCTAATGCTAACTTGCTTATGGTAGCGATCTAATGCTAGTGCTAATATCTGCTCATTGTTATACAGTGTCCCTATGATGAGAATATGAGACAGATACATTTCAGCATAACCCTTCATGAGAATATGAGTTCAGATGGCATTTAAGCTTATTCCTTGTTGTATATATGCAAATACAGTAATGTTCATGTTTCAATGCTAATATAACTTGCTAATGCTACCGATCTAAAGATAGTGCTAATTTCTGCTCATTGTTATACAGTAAGAGTCCTCTTTGATGAGAATATGAGATCAGATTGCAATTATGCTAAACCCTTCATCAGAATGTGAGATCAGATGGCATTAAAGCTTAACCCATTTTGTATACATGGAAATAGAGTAATGTTAATGTTTGAATGCGAAAGCTAACTTACTTATCCTAGCGATTAATGCTAGTGCTAATATCTGCTCGTTGTTATATAGTTAGTGTCCTCCATGATGAGAATATGAGATCAGATGGCATTTAAGCTTATCCCTTCTTGTATATATGCAAATACAGTAATATTAATCTTTTAATGCTATTGCTAACTTGCTAATGCTAGTTATCTCATACAAGTGCTAATATCTGTTCATTGTTATACTGTAAGTGTCCTCTATGATTAGAATAAGACATCAGATGGCATTTAAGCATAACCCTGCATGAGAATATGAGATAAGATGGCATTTAAGCATTATCCCTTCACGAGAATATGAGATCAAATGGCATTTTTAACTTAACCCTTCTTGTATATATGCAAATATAGTAATGTTAATGTTTGAATGCTAATGCTAACTTGCTAATGCTAGCGATCTAATGCTAGTGCTAATATCTGGTCATTGTCATACTGTAAGTGTCCTTTATGATGGGAATATGAGATCGATGGCATTTAAGCATAACCCTTCATGAGAATATGAGATCGGATGGCATTTAAGCATATCCCTTCTTGTATATATGCAAATACAGTAATGTTAATGTTTGAATGCTAATTTTAACTCGCTAATACTAGCGATCTAATGCTAGTGCTAATATCTGGTCTTTTCATACTGTACGTGTCCTCTATGATGGGAATATGAGATCAGATTGCATTTAAGCATAACCCTTCATGAGAATATGAGATCAGATGGCATTGAATTAACACTTCTTGTGTACATGCAACAATATTGTTAATGTTTGAATTATGCTAACTTGCTAATGCTAGCGATCTAATGCTAGTGCTAATATCTGTCTTTGTCATACTGTATGTGTCCTCTATGATGGGAATATGAGATCAGATGGCATTTATGCTTATCCATTCTGTATATATGCAAATACAGTAATGTTAATGTTTGAATGCTAATGCTAACTTGCCAATGCTAGCGATCTAATGCTAGTGCTAATATGAGCTCATTGTTATACTGTAAGTGTCCTCTATGATGGGAATATGAGATCAGATGGCATTAAACCATAACCATTCATCAGAATATGAGATCAGATGGCATTTAATTAACACTTCTTCATATATGCAAATACAGCAATGTTAATGTTTGAATGCTAATGCTAACTTGCTAATGCTAGCGATCTAATGCTAGTGCTAATATCTGCTCATTGTAATACTGTAAGTGTCCTCTTTCATGGGAATATGAGATCAGATGGCATTTAAGCGTAACCCTTCATGAGAATAAGATCAGATGGCATTTAAGTACATCCATTCTTGTATAAAGGCAAATACAGTAATGTTAATGTTTAAATGCTAATGCTCACTTGCAAATATTAGCGATCTAATGTTAGTGCTAATATCTGCTCAATATTATACTGTAAGTCTTCTCTGATGGGAATATGAGATCAGATGGCATTTAAGCATAAACCATCATGAGAATATGAGATCAGATGGCTTTTAATTAACCCTTCTTGTATACAGGCAAATACAGTAATGCTAATGTTTGAATGCTAATGCTAAGTTGCTAATGCTAGCGATCTAATGCTAGTGCTAATATCTGGTCTTTGTCATACTGTAAGTGTCCACTATGATGGGAATATGAGATCAGATGGCATTTTACTGTAACCCTTCATGAGAATATGAGATCAGATGGCATTTAAGCTTATCCATTCTTGTATATAGGCAAATACAGTAATGTTAATGATTGAATGCTAATCCTAACTTGCAAATGCTAGAGATCTAATGCTAGTGCTAATATCTGGTCATTGTCACACTGAAAGTGTCCTCTGATATGGGAATTAGAGATCAGATGGCATTAAAGCTTAACCATTCATGAGAATATGAGATCAGATGGCATTTAAGCTAATCCATTGTTGTATATATGCAAATGCAGTAATGTTAATGTTTGAATGCTAATGCTAACTTGCCAATGCTAGCGATCTAATGCTAGTGCTAATATCTGGTCATTGTCATACTGTAAGTGTCCTCTATGATGGGAATACGAGATCAAATGGCATTAAAGCATAACCATTCATGAGAATATGAGATCAGATGGCATTTAATTAACCCTTCTTGTATATATGCAAATACAGCAATGTTAATGTTTGAATGCTAATGCTCACTTGTTAATGCTAGCGATCTAATGCTAGTGCTAATATCTGCTCATTGTCATACTGTAAGTGTCCTCTATGATGGGAATATGAGATCAGATGGCATTTAAGCATAACCCCTCATGAGAATATGAGATCAGATGGCAATTAAGCTTATCCCTTCTTGTATATAAGCAAATACAGTAATGTTAATGTTTCAATGCTAATATAACTTGCTAATGCTACCGATCTAAAGATAGTGCTAATTTCTGCTCATTGTTATACATTAAGAGTCCTCTTTGATGAGAAAATGAGATCAGATGGAATTTATGCATAACCCTTCATCAGAATGTGAGATCAGATGGCATTAAAGCTTAACCCATTTTGTATACATGGAAATAGAGTAATGTTAATGTTTGAATCGAAAAGCTAACTTACTTATCCTAGTGATTAATGCTAGTGCTAATATCTGCTCATTGTTATATAGTAAGTGTCCTCCATGATGAGAATATGAGATCAGATGGCATTTAAGCTTATCCCTTCTTGTATATATGCAAATACAGTAATATTAATCTTTTAATGCTATTGCTAACTTGCTAATGCTAGTTATCTCATACAAGTGCTAATATCAGCTCATTGTTATACAGTAAGTGTCCTCTATGATGAGAATATGAGATAAGATGGCATTTAAGCATATCCCTTCATGAGAATATGAGATCAAATGGCATTTTAACTTCACCCTTCTTGTATATATGCAAATATAGTAATGTTAATGTTTGAATGCTAATGCTAACTTGCTAATGCTATCGATCTAATGCTAGTGCTAATATCTAGTCATTGTCATTCTGTAAGTGTCCTCTATGATGGGAACATGAGATCAGATGGCATTTAAGCATAACCCTTTCTTGTATATATGCAAATACAGTAATGTTAATGTTTGAATGCTAATTTTAACTCGCTAATACTAGCGATCTAATGCTAGTGCTAATATCTGGTCTTTTTCATACTGTACGTGTCCTCTATGATGGGAATATGAGATCAGATTGCATTTAAAGCATAACCCTTCATGAGAATATGAGATCAGACGGCATTGAATTAACACTTCTTGTGTACATGCAAATACAATGATGTTAATCTTTTTTAATGCTAATGTTAACTTGCTAATGCTAGCTATCTAATGCTAGTTCTAATATGTGCTCATTGTTATACTGTGAGAGTCCTCTATGAAGAGAATATGAGATCAGATGGCAATTCAGTATAACCCTTCATGACAATATGATATCAGATGGTATTTAAGCTCAACCCTTCTTGTATATATGCAAATAAAGTAATGTAAATGTTTGAATGCTAAAGCTAACTTGCTTATGCTAGCGATCTAAAGCTAGTGCTAATTTCTGCTCATTGTTATACAGTAAGAGTCCTCTATGATGAGAATATGAGATCAGATGGCATTGATGCATAACCCTTCATCAGAATGTGAGATCAGATGGCATTAAAGCTTAACCCATTTTGTATACATGGAAATAGAGTAATGTTAATGTTTGAATGCGAAAGCTAACTTACTTATCCTAGCGATTAATGCTAGTGCTAATATCTGCTCGTTGTTATATAGTTAGTGTCCTCCATGATGAGAATATGAGATCAGATGGCATTTAAGCTTATCCTCTTGTATATATGCAAATACAGTAATATTAATCTTTTAATGCTATTGCTAACTTGCTAATGCTAGTTATCTCATACAAGTGCTAATATCAGCTCATTGTTATACAGTAAGTGTCCTCTATGATGAGAATATGAGATAAGATGGCATTTAAGCATATCCCTTCATGAGAATATGAGATCAAATGGCATTTTAACTTAACCCTTCTTGTATATATGCAAATATAGTAATGTTAATGTTTGAATGCTAATGCTAACTTGCTAATGCTATCGATCTAATGCTAGTGCTAATATCTGGTCATTGTCATTCTGTAAGTGTCCTCTATGATGGGAACATGAGATCAGATGGCATTTAAGCATAACCCTTCATGAGAATATGAGATCGGATGGCATTTAAGCATATCCCTTCTTGTATATATGCAAATACAGTAATGTTAATGTTTGAATGCTAATTTTAACTCGCTAATACTAGCGATCTAATGCTAGTGCTAATATCTGGTCTTTTCATACTGTACGTGTCCTCTATGATGGGAATATGAGATCAGATTGCATTTACATAACCCTTCATGAGAATATGAGATCAGACGGCATTGAATTAACACTTCTTGTGTACATGCAAATACAATGATGTTAATCTTTTAATGCTAATGCTAACTTCTAATGCTAGCTATCTAATGCTAGTTCTAATATGTGCTCATTGTTATACTGTGAGAGTCCTCTATGAAGAGAATATGAGATCAGATGGCAATTCAGTATAACCCTTCATGACAATATGATATCAGATGGCATTTAAGCTCAACCCCTTCTTGTATATATGCAAATACAGTAATGTAAATGTTTGAATGCTAATGCTAACTTGCTTATGCTAGCGATCTAAAGCTAGTGCTAATTTCTGCTAATTGTTATACAGTAAGAGTCCTCTATGATGAGAATATGAGATCAGATGGCATTGATGCATAACCCTTCATCAGAATATGAGATCAGATGCCATTAAAGCTTAACCCTTTTTTTTTATACATGCAAATAGAGTAATGTTAATGTTTGAATGCTAAAGCTAACTTGCTTATCCTAGCTATTAATGCTTGCGCTAATATCTGCTCATTGGCATACTGTAAGTGTCCTCTTTGATGAGAATATGAGAGATCAGTTGGCATTTAAGAATAACCCTTCATGAGAATATGAGATCAGATGGCATTTAAGCTTATCCTTCTTGTATATATGCAAATACAGTAATGTTAATGTTTGAATGCTAATGCTAACTCGCTAATGCTAGCGATCTAATGCTAGTGCTCATATCTGGTCTTGTCATACTGTACGTGTCCTCCATGTTGGGAATATGAGATCAGATGGCATTTAATTAACCCTTCTTGTGTATATGCAAATACAATGATGTTAATCTTTTAATGCTAATGCACTTGCTAATGCTAGCTATCTAATGCTAGTGCTAATATCTGGTCATTGTCATACTGTACATGTCCTCCATGTTGGGAATATGAGATCAGATGGCATTAAAGCATGACCCTTAATGAGAATATGTGATCAGATAGCATTTAAGCTTAACCCTTCTTGTATATATGCATATACAGTATTGTTAATGTTTGAATGCTAATGCTAACTTGCTAATGCTAGGGATCTAATGATAGTGCTAAATTCTGGTGAATAGCACACTGTAAGTGTCCTCTATGATGGTAATATGAGATCAGATGGCATTTAAGCATAACCCTTCTTGTATATAAGCAAAAACAATACTGTTAATGTTTGAATGCTAATGGTAACTTTCTAATGCTGGCGATCTAATGCTAGTGCTAGTATCTGTTCATTGTTACACTGTAAGTGTCCTCTATGATGAGAATATGAGATCAGATGGCATTTAAGCTTATCCATTCTTGTATAAATGCAAATACAGTAATGTAAATGTTTGAATGCTAATGCTCACTTGCTTATGCTAGCGATCTAATGCTAGTGCTAATATCTGGTCATTGTTATACTGTACATGTCCTCTATGATGGGAATATGAGATCAAATGGCATTTAAGCATAAGCCTTCATGAAAATATTAGATCAGATGGCATTTAAGCTGAACCCTTTTTGTATATATGCAAATACAGTAACGTTATTGTTTGAATTCTAATGCTAATTTTCTAATGCTAGCGATCTAATGCTAGTGCTAATATCTGTTCATTGTTATACTGTCAGTGTCATCTATGATGAGAATATGAGATCAGATGGCAATTAAGCTTATCCCTTCTTGTATATAAGCAAATACAGTAATGTTAATGTTTCAATGCTAATATAACTTGCTAATGCTACCGATCTAAAGATAGTGCTAATTTCTGCTCATTGTTATACATTAAGAGTCCTCTTTGATGAGAAAATGAGATCAGATGGAATTTATGCATAACCCTTCATCAGAATGTGAGATCAGATGGCATTAAAGCTTAACCCATTTTGTATACATGGAAATAGAGTAATGTTAATGTTTGAATGCGAAAGCTAACTTACTTATCCTAGTGATTAATGCTAGTGCTAATATCTGCTCATTGTTATATAGTAAGTGTCCTCCATGATGAGAATATGAGATCAGATGGCATTTAAGCTTATCCCTTCTTGTATATATGCAAATACAGTAATATTAATCTTTTAATGCTATTGCTAACTTGCTAATGCTAGTTATCTCATACAAGTGCTAATATCAGCTCATTGTTATACAGTAAGTGTCCTCTATGATGAGAATATGAGATAAGATGGCATTTAAGCATATCCCTTCATGAGAATATGAGATCAAATGGCATTTTAACTTCACCCTTCTTGTATATATGCAAATATAGTAATGTTAATGTTTGAATGCTAATGCTAACTTGCTAATGCTATCGATCTAATGCTAGTGCTAATATCTAGTCATTGTCATTCTGTAAGTGTCCTCTATGATGGGGAACATGAGATCAGATGGCATTTAAGCATAACCCTTCTTGTATATATGCAAATACAGTAATGTTAATGTTTGAATGCTAATTTTAACTCGCTAATACTAGCGATCTAATGCTAGTGCTAATATCTGGTCTTTTCATACTGTACGTGTCCTCTATGATGGGAATATGAGATCAGATTGCATTTAAGCATAACCCTTCATGAGAGAATATGAGATCAGACGGCATTGAATTAACACTTCTTGTGTACATGCAAAAACAATGATGTTAATCTTTTAATGCTAATGTTAACTTGCTAATGCTAGCTATCTAATGCTAGTTCTAATATGTGCTCATTGTTATACTGTGAGAGTCCTCTATGAAGAGAATATGAGATCAGATGGCAATTCAGTATAACCCTTCATGACAATATGATATCAGATGGTATTTAAGCTCAACCCTTCTTGTATATATGCAAATAAAGTAATGTAAATGTTTGAATGCTAAAGCTAACTTGCTTATGCTAGCGATCTAAAAGCTAGTGCTAATTTCTGCTCATTGTTATACAGTAAGAGTCCTCTATGATGAGAATATGAGATCAGATGGCATTGATGCATAACCCTTCATCAGAATGTGAGATCAGATGGCATTAAAGCTTAACCCATTTTGTATACATGGAAATAGAGTAATGTTAATGTTTGAATGCGAAAGCTAACTTTATTTATCCTAGCGATTAATGCTAGTGCTAATATCTGCTCGTTGTTATATAGTTAGTGTCCTCCATGATGAGAATATGAGATCAGATGGCATTTAAGCTTATCCCTTCTTGTATATATGCAAATACAGTAATATTAATCTTTTAATGCTATTGCTAACTTGCTAATGCTAGTTATCTCATACAAGTGCTAATATCAGCTCATTGTTATACAGTAAGTGTCCTCTATGATGAGAATATGAGATAAGATGGCATTTAAGCATATCCCTTCATGAGAATATGAGATCAAATGGCATTTTAACTTAACCCTTCTTGTATATATGCAAATATAGTAATGTTAATGTTTGAATGCTAATGCTAACTTGCTAATGCTATCGATCTAATGCTAGTGCTAATATCTGGTCATTGTCATTCTGTAAGTGTCCTCTATGATGGGAACATGAGATCAGATGGCATTTAAGCATAACCCTTCTTGTATATATGCAAATACAGTAATGTTAATGTTTGAATGCTAATTTTAACTCGCTAATACTAGCGATCTAATGCTAGTGCTAATATCTGGTCTTTTCATACTGTACGTGTCCTCTATGATGGGAATATGAGATCAGATTGCATTTAAGCATAACCCTTCATGAGAATATGAGATCAGACGGCATTGAATTAACACTTCTTGTGTACATGCAAATACAATGATGTTAATCTTTTAATGCTAATGCTAACTTGCTAATGCTAGCTATCAAATGCTAGTTCTAATATGTGCTAATTGTTATACTGTGAGAGTCCTCTATGAAGAGAATATGAGATCAGATGGCAATTCAGTATAACCCTTCATGACAATATGATATCAGATGGCATTTAAGCTCAACCCTTCTTGTATATATGCAAATACAGTAATGTTAATGTTTGAATGCTAATGCTAACTCGCTAATGCTAGCGATCTAATGCTAGTGCTCATATCTGGTCTTGTCATACTGTACGTGTCCTCCATGTTGGGAATATGAGATCAGATGGCATTTAATTAACCCTTCTTGTGTATATGCAAATACAATGATGTTAATCTTTTAATGCTAATGCTAACTTGCTAATGCTAGCTATCTAATGCTAGTGCTAATATCTGGTCATTGTCATACTGTACATGTCCTCCATGTTGGGAATATGAGATCAGATGGCATTTAAGCATGACCCTTAATGAGAATATGTGATCAGATAGCATTTAAGCTTAACCCTTCTTGTATATATGCATATACAGTAATGTTAATGTTTGAATGCTAATGCTAACATGCTAATGCTAGCGATCTAATGATAGTGCTAAATTCTGGTGAATAGCACACTGTAAGTGTCCTCTATGATGGTAATATGAGATCAGATGGCATTTAAGCATAACCCTTCTTGTATATAAGCAAAAACAGTACTGTTAATGTTTGAATGCTAATGCTAACTTTCTAATGCTAGCGATCTAATGCTAGTGCTAGTATCTGTTCATTGTTACACTGTAAGTGTCCTCTATGATGAGAATATGAGATCAGATGACATTTAAGCTTATCCATTCTTGTATAAATGCAAATACAGTAATGTAAATGTTTGAATGCTAATGCTAACTTGCTTATGCTAGCGATCTAATGCTAGTGCTAATATCTGGTCATTGTCATACTGTACTTGTCCTCTATGATGGGAATATGAGATCAAATGGCATTTCAGCATAACCCTTCATGAAAATATGAGATCAGATGGCATTTAAGCTGAACCCTTTTTGTATATATGCAAATACAGTAACGTTATTGTTTGAATTCTAATGCTAATTTTCTAATGCTAGCGATCTAATGCTAGTGCTAATATCTGTTCATTGTTATACTGTAAGTGTCATCTATGATGAGAATATGAGATCAGATGGCATTTAAGTTTATCCCTTCTTGTATATAAGCAAATACAGTAATGTTAATGTTTGAATGCTAATGCTAACTTGCTAATGCTAGCGATCTAATGCTAGTGCTAATATGTTCTCATTGTTATACTATAAGTGTCCTCTATGATGAGAATATGAGATCAGATGGCATTTAAGCCTATCCATTCTTTTATCTATGCAAATATAGTAATGTTAAGGTTTGTATGCTAATGCTAACTTGCTAATGTTAGCGATCTAATGCTACAGCTAATATCTGTTCATTGACATACTGTTCTTCTCCTTTATGATGAGAATATGAGATCAGATGGCATTTGAGCATAACCTTTCATGAGAATATGAGTTCGGATGTCATTTAACCTGAAACTTTTTTGTATATATGCAAATACAGTACTGTTAATGTTTAAATGCTAATGCTAACTTGCTTATGCTAGCAATCTAATGCTAAGGCTAATATCTGGTCATTGTCATACTGTACGAATCCTCCATGTTGGGAATATGAGATCAGATGACATTTAAGCATAACCCTTCATGAAAATATGAGATCAGATGGCATTTAAGCTTAACCCTTTTTGTATATATGCAAATACAGTAATGTTAATGTTTGAATGCTAATGCTAACTTGCTAATGCTAGCGATCTAATGCTAGTGCTCATATCTGTTCATTGGCATACTGTAAGTGTCATCTATGATGAGAATATGAGGTCAGATGGCATTTAAGCTTATCCCTTCTTGTATATATGCAAATACAGTAATGTTAATGTTTGAATGCTAATGCTAACTTGCTAATGCTAGCGATCTAATGCTAGTGCTAATATGTTCTCATGGTTATACTGTAAGTGTCCTCTATGATGAGAATATGAGGTCAGATCGCATTTAAGCATAACCCTTCATGAGAATATGAGATCTGATGGCATTTAAGCTTAACCCTTCTTATATATATGCAAATACAGTAATGTTAATGTTTGAATGCAAATGCTAACTTGCTTATGGTACCGATCTAATGCAAGTGCTAATATCTTGTCATTGTCATACTGTTAGGGTCCTCTATGATGAGAATATGAGATCAGATGACAGTCAAGCATAACCCTTCATGAGAATATGAGATCAGATGGCATTTAAGCTTATCCCTTCTTTTATATATGCAAATACTGTAATGTTAATGTTTGAATGCTAATGCTAACTTGCTTATGCTAGCGATCTAATGCGAAAAGCTAATATCTGGTCATTGTCTGACTGTAAGTGTCCTCCATGATGGGAATATGAGATCAGTGGGCATTTAAGCTTAACCCTTCTTGTATCTATGCAAATACAGTAATGTTAATATTTGAATTTTAATGCTAACTTTCTAATACTAGCGATCTAATGCTTGTGATAATATCTGTTCATTGTTATACTGTAAGTATCCTCTATGATGAGAATATTAGATCAGATGGCATTTAAGTATATCCATTCTTGTATATATGCATATACAGTCATGGAAATGTTTGAATGCTAATGCTAACTTGCTTATGGTAGCGATCTAATGCTAGTGCTAATATCTGCTCATTGTTATACAGTAAGTGTCCTCTATGATGAGAATATGAGATCAGATAGCATTTCAGCATAACCCTTCATGAGAATATGAGTTCAGATGGCATTTAAGCTTATTCCTTGTTGTATATATGCAAATACAGTAATGTTCATGTTTCAATGCTAATATAACTTGCTAATGCTACCGATCTAAAGATAGTGCTAATTTCTGCTCATTGTTATACAGTAAGAGTCCTCTTTGATGAGAATATGAGATCAGATGGCATTTATGCAAAACCCTTCATCAGAATGTGAGATCAGATGGCATTAAAGCTTAACCCATTTTGTATACATGGAAATAGAGTAATGTTAATGTTTGAATGCGAAAGCTAACTTACTTATCCTAGCGATTAATGCTAGTGCTAATATCTGCTCGTTGTTATATAGTTAGTGTCCTCCATGATGAGAATATGAGATCAGATGGCATTTAAGCTTATCCCTTCTTGTATATATGCAAATACAGTAATATTAATCTTTTAATGCTATTGCTAACTTGCTAATGCTAGTTATCTCATACAAGTGCTAATATCAGCTCATTGTTATACAGTAAGTGTCCTCTATGATGAGAATATGAGATAAGATGGCATTTAAGCATATCCCTTCATGAGAATATGAGATCAAATGGCATTTTAACTTAACCCTTCTTGTATATATGCAAATATAGTAATGTTAATGTTTGAATGCTAATGCTAACTTGCTAATGCTATCGATCTAATGCTAGTGCTAATATCTGGTCATTGTCATTCTGTAAGTGTCCTCTATGATGGGAACATGAGATCAGATGGCATTTAAGCATAACCCTTCATGAGAATATGAGATCGGATGGCATTTAAGCATATCCCTTCTTGTATATATGCAAATACAGTAATGTTAATGTTTGAATGCTAATTTTAACTTCGCTAATACTAGCGATCTAATGCTAGTGCTAATATCTGGTCTTTTTCATACTGTACGTGTCCTCTATGATGGGAATATGAGATCAGATTGCATTTAAGCATAACCCTTCATGAGAATATGAGAACAGATGGCATTGAATTAACACTTCTTGTGTACATGCAAATACAATGATGTTAATCTTTTAATGCTAATGCTAACTTGCTAATGCTAGCTATCTAATGCTAGTTCTAATATGTGCTCATTGTTATACTGTGAGAGTCCTCTATGAAGAGAATATGAGATCAGATGGCAATTCAGTATAACCCTTCATGACAATATGATATCAGATGGCATTTAAGCTCAACCCTTCTTGTATATATGCAAATACAGTAATGTAAATGTTTGAATGCTAATGCTAACTTGCTTATGCTAGCGATCTAAAGCTAGTGCTAATTTCTGCTAATTGTTATACAGTAAGAGTCCTCTATGATGAGAATATGAGATCAGATGGCATTGATGCATAACCCTTCATCAGAATATGAGATCAGATGCCATTAAAGCTTAACCCTTTTTTAATACATGCAAATAGAGTAATGTTAATGTTTGAATGCGAAAGCTAACTTGCTTATCCTAGCTATTAATGCTTGCGCTAATATCTGCTCATTGGCATACTGTAAGTGTCCTCTTTGATGAGAATATGAGATCAGTTGGCATTTAAGAATAACCCTTCATGAGAATATGAGATCAGATGGCATTTAAGCTTATCCTTCTTGTATATATGCAAATACAGTAATGTTAATGTTTGAATGCTAATGCTAACTCGCTAATGCCATCTAATGCTAGTGCTCATATCTGGTCTTGTCATACTGTACGTGTCCTCCATGTTGGGAATATGAGATCAGATGGCATTTAATTAACCCTTCTTGTGTATATGCAAATACAATGATGTTAATCTTTTAATGCTAATGCTAACTTGCTAATGCTAGCTATCTAATGCTAGTGCTAATATCTGGTCATTGTCATACTGTACATGTCCTCCATGTTGGGAATATGAGATCAGATGGCATTTAAGCATGACCCTTAATGAGAATATGTGATCAGATAGCATTTTCTTAACCCTTCTTGTATATATGCATATACAGTAATGTTAATGTTTGAATGCTAATGCTAACATGCTAATGCTAGCGATCTAATGATAGTGCTAAATTCTGGTGAATAGCACACTGTAAGTGTCCTCTATGATGGTAATATGAGATCAGATGGCATTTAAGCATAACCCTTCTTGTATATAAGCAAAAACAGTACTGTTAATGTTTGAATGCTAATGCTAACTTTCTAATGCTAGCGATCTAATGCTAGTGCTAGTATCTGTTCATTGTTACACTGTAAGTGTCCTCTATGATGAGAATATGAGATCAGATGACATTTAAGCTCATCCATTCTTGTATAAATGCAAATACAGTAATGTAAATGTTTGAATGCTAATGCTAACTTGCTTATGCTAGCGATCTAATGCTAGTGCTAATATCTGGTCTTGTCATACTGTACGTGTCCTCCATGTTGGGAATATGAGATCAGATGGCATTTAATTAACCCTTCTTGTGTACATGCAAATACAATGATGTTAATCTTTTAATGCTAATGCTAACTTGCTAATGCTAGCTATCTAATGCTAGTGCTAATATCTGGTCATTGTCATACTGTACATGTCCTCCATGTTGGGAATATGAGATCAGATGGCATTTAAGCATGACCCTTAATGAGAATATGTGATCAGATAGCATTTAAGCTTAACCCTTCTTGTATTTATGCATATACAGTAATGTTAATGTTTGAATGCTAATGCTAACATGCTAATGCTAGGATCTAATGATAGTGCTAAATTCTGGTGAATAGCACACTGTAAGTGTCCTCTATGATGGTAATATGAGATCAGATGGCATTTAAGCATAACCCTTCTTGTATATAAGCAAAAACAGTACTGTTAATGTTTGAATGCTAATGCTAACTTTCTAATGCTAGCGATCTAATGCTAGTGCTAGTATCTGTTCATTGTTACACTGTAAGTGTCCTCTATGATGAGAATATGAGATCAGATGACATTTAAGCTCATCCATTCTTGTATAAATGCAAATACAGTAATGTAAATGTTTGAATGCTAATGCTAACTTGCTTATGCTAGCGATCTAATGCTAGTGCTAATATCTGGTCATTGTCATACTGTACTTGTCCTCTATGATGGGAATATGAGATCAAATGGCATTTCAGCATAACCCTTCATGAAAATATGAGATCAGATGGCATTTAAGCTGAACCCTTTTTGTATATATGCAAATACAGTAACGTTATTGTTTGAATTCTAATGCTAATTTTCTAATGCTAGCGATCTAATGCTAGTGCTAATATCTGTTCATTGTTATACTGTCAGTGTCATCTATGATGAGAATATGAGATCAGATGGCAATTAAGCTTATCCCTTCTTGTATATAAGCAAATACAGTAATGTTAATGTTTCAATGCTAATATAACTTGCTAATGCTACCGATCTAAAGATAGTGCTAATTTCTGCTCATTGTTATACATTAAGAGTCCTCTTTGATGAGAAAATGAGATCAGATGGAATTTATGCATAACCCTTCATCAGAATGTGAGATCAGATGGCATTAAAGCTTAACCCATTTTGTATACATGGAAATAGAGTAATGTTAATGTTTGAATGCGAAAGCTAACTTACTTATCCTAGTGATTAATGCTAGTGCTAATATCTGCTCATTGTTATATAGTAAGTGTCCTCCATGATGAGAATATGAGATCAGATGGCATTTAAGCTTATCCCTTCTTGTATATATGCAAATACAGTAATATTAATCTTTTAATGCTATTGCTAACTTGCTAATGCTAGTTATCTCATACAAGTGCTAATATCAGCTCATTGTTATACAGTAAGTGTCCTCCATGATGAGAATATGAGATAAGATGGCATTTAAGCATATCCCTTCATGAGAATATGAGATCAAATGGCATTTTAACTTCACCCTTCTTGTATATATGCAAATATAGTAATGTTAATGTTTGAATGCTAATGCTAACTTGCTAATGCTATCGATCTAATGCTAGTGCTAATATCTAGTCATTGTCATTCTGTAAGTGTCCTCTATGATGGGAACATGAGATCAGATGGCATTTAAGCATAACCCTTCTTGTATATATGCAAATACAGTAATGTTAATGTTTGAATGCTAATTTTAACTCGCTAATACTAGCGATCTAATGCTAGTGCTAATATCTGGTCTTTTCATACTGTACGTGTCCTCTATGATGGGAATATGAGATCAGATTGCATTTAAGCATAACCCTTCATGAGAATATGAGATCAGACGGCATTGAATTAACACTTCTTGTGTACATGCAAATACAATGATGTTAATCTTTTAATGCTAATGTTAACTTGCTAATGCTAGCTATCTAATGCTAGTTCTAATATGTGCTCATTGTTATACTGTGAGAGTCCTCTATGAAGAGAATATGAGATCAGATGGCAATTCAGTATAACCCTTCATGACAATATGATATCAGATGGTATTTAAGCTCAACCCTTCTTGTATATATGCAAATAAAGTAATGTAAATGTTTGAATGCTAAAGCTAACTTGCTTATGCTAGCGATCTAAAGCTAGTGCTAATTTCTGCTCATTGTTATACAGTAAGAGTCCTCTATGATGAGAATATGAGATCAGATGGCATTGATGCATAACCCTTCATCAGAATGTGAGATCAGATGGCATTAAAGCTTAACCCATTTTGTATACATGGAAATAGAGTAATGTTAATGTTTGAATGCGAAAGCTAACTTACTTATCCTAGCGATTAATGCTAGTGCTAATATCTGCTCGTTGTTATATAGTTAGTGTCCTCCATGATGAGAATATGAGATCAGATGGCATTTAAGCTTATCCCTTCTTGTATATATGCAAATACAGTAATATTAATCTTTTAATGCTATTGCTAACTTGCTAATGCTAGTTATCTCATACAAGTGCTAATATCAGCTCATTGTTATACAGTAAGTGTCCTCTATGATGAGAATATGAGATAAGATGGCATTTAAGCATATCCCTTCATGAGAATATGAGATCAAATGGCATTTTAACTTAACCCTTCTTGTATATATGCAAATATAGTAATGTTAATGTTTGAATGCTAATGCTAACTTGCTAATGCTATCGATCTAATGCTAGTGCTAATATCTGGTCATTGTCATTCTGTAAGTGTCCTCTATGATGGGAACATGAGATCAGATGGCATTTAAGCATAACCCTTCATGAGAATATGAGATCGGATGGCATTTAAGCATATCCTTCTTGTATATATGCAAATACAGTAATGTTAATGTTTGAATGCTAATTTTAACTCGCTAATACTAGCGATCTAATGCTAGTGCTAATATCTGGTCTTTTCATACTGTACGTGTCCTCTATGATGGGAATATGAGATCAGATTGCATTTAAGCATAACCCTTCATGAGAATATGAGATCAGACGGCATTGAATTAACACTTCTTGTGTACATGCAAATACAATGATGTTAATCTTTTAATGCTAATGCTAACTTGCTAATGCTAGCTATCTAATGCTAGTTCTAATATGTGCTCATTGTTATACTGTGAGAGTCCTCTATGAAGAGAATATGAGATCAGATGGCAATTCAGTATAACCCTTCATGACAATATGATATCAGATGGCATTTAAGCTCAACCCTTCTTGTATATATGCAAATACAGTAATGTTAATGTTTGAATGCTAATGCTAACTCGCTAATGCTAGCGATCTAATGCTAGTGCTCATATCTGGTCTTGTCATACTGTACGTGTCCTCCATGTTGGGAATATGAGATCAGATGGCATTTAATTAACCCTTCTTGTGTATATGCAAATACAATGATGTTAATCTTTTAATGCTAATGCTAACTTGCTAATGCTAGCTATCTAATGCTAGTGCTAATATCTGGTCATTGTCATACTGTACATGTCCTCCATGTTGGGAATATGAGATCAGATGGCATTTAAGCATGACCCTTAATGAGAATATGTGATCAGATAGCATTTAAGCTTAACCCTTCTTGTATATATGCATATACAGTAATGTTAATGTTTGAATGCTAATGCTAACATGCTAATGCTAGCGATCTAATGATAGTGCTAAATTCTGGTGAATAGCACACTGTAAGTGTCCTCTATGATGGTAATATGAGATCAGATGGCATTTAAGCATAACCCTTCTTGTATATAAGCAAAAACAGTACTGTTAATGTTTGAATGCTAATGCTAACTTTCTAATGCTAGCGATCTAATGCTAGTGCTAGTATCTGTTCATTGTTACACTGTAAGTGTCCTCTATGATGAGAATATGAGATCAGATGACATTTAAGCTTATCCATTCTTGTATAAATGCAAATACAGTAATGTAAATGTTTGAATGCTAATGCTAACTTGCTTATGCTAGCGATCTAATGCTAGTGCTAATATCTGGTCATTGTCATACTGTACTTGTCCTCTATGATGGGAATATGAGATCAAATGGCATTTCAGCATAACCCTTCATGAAAATATGAGATCAGATGGCATTTAAGCTGAACCCTTTTTGTATATATGCAAATACAGTAACGTTATTGTTTGAATTCTAATGCTAATTTTCTAATGCTAGCGATCTAATGCTAGTGCTAATATCTGTTCATTGTTATACTGTGTCATCTATGATGAGAATATGAGATCAGATGGCATTTAAGTTTATCCCTTCTTGTATATAAGCAAATACAGTAATGTTAATGTTTGAATGCTAATGCTAACTTGCTAATGCTAGCGATCTAATGCTAGTGCTAATATGTTCTCATTGTTATACTATAAGTGTCCTCTATGATGAGAATATGAGATCAGATGGCATTTAAGCCTATCCATTCTTTTATCTATGCAAATATAGTAATGTTAAGGTTTGTATGCTAATGCTAACTTGCTAATGTTAGCGATCTAATGCTACAGCTAATATCTGTTCATTGACATACTGTACTTCTCCTTTATGATGAGAATATGAGATCAGATGGCATTTGAGCATAACCTTTCATGAGAATATGAGTTCGGATGTCATTTAACCTGAAACTTTTTTGTATATATGCAAATACAGTACTGTTAATGTTTAAATGCTAATGCTAACTTGCTTATGCTAGCAATCTAATGCTAAGGCTAATATCTGGTCATTGTCATACTGTACGAATCCTCCATGTTGGGAATATGAGATCAGATGACATTTAAGCATAACCCTTCATGAAAATATGAGATCAGATGGCATTTAAGCTTAACCCTTTTTTGTATATATGCAAATACAGTAATGTTAATGTTTGAATGCTAATGCTAACTTGCTAATGCTAGCGATCTAATGCTAGTGCTCATATCTGTTCATTGGCATACTGTAAGTGTCATCTATGATGAGAATATGAGGTCAGATGGCATTTAAGCTTATCCCTTCTTGTATATATGCAAATACAGTAATGTTAATGTTTGAATGCTAATGCTAACTTGCTAATGCTAGCGATCTAATGCTAGTGCTAATATGTTCTCATGGTTATACTGTAAGTGTCCTCTATGATGAGAATATGAGGTCAGATCGCATTTAAGCATAACCCTTCATGAGAATATGAGATCTGATGGCATTTAAGCTTAACCCTTCTTATATATATGCAAATACAGTAATGTTAATGTTTGAATGCAAATGCTAACTTGCTTATGGTACCGATCTAATGCAAGTGCTAATATCTTGTCATTGTCATACTGTTAGGGTCCTCTATGATGAGAATATGAGATCAGATGACAGTCAAGCATAACCCTTCATGAGAATATGAGATCAGATGGCATTTAAGCTTATCCCTTCTTTTATATATGCAAATACTGTAATGTTAATGTTTGAATGCTAATGCTAACTTGCTTATGCTAGCGATCTAATGCGAGTGCTAATATCTGGTCATTGTCTGACTGTAAGTGTCCTCCATGATGGGAATATGAGATCAGTGGGCATTTAAGCTTAACCCTTCTTGTATCTATGCAAACACAGTAATGTTAATATTTGAATTTTAATGCTAACTTTCTAATACTAGCGATCTAATGCTTGTGATAATATCTGTTCATTGTTATACTGTAAGTATCCTCTATGATGAGAATATTAGATCAGATGGCATTTAAGTATATCCATTCTTGTATATATGCATATACAGTCATGGAAATGTTTGAATGCTAATGCTAACTTGCTTATGGTAGCGATCTAATGCTAGTGCTAATATCTGCTCATTGTTATACAGTAAGTGTCCTCTATGATGAGAATATGAGATCAGATAGCATTTCAGCATAACCCTTCATGAGAATATGAGTTCAGATGGCATTTAAGCTTATTCCTTGTTGTATATATGCAAATACAGTAATGTTCATGTTTCAATGCTAATATAACTTGCTAATGCTACCGATCTAAAGATAGTGCTAATTTCTGCTCATTGTTATACAGTAAGAGTCCTCTTTGATGAGAATATGAGATCAGATGGCATTTATGCAAAACCCTTCATCAGAATGTGAGATCAGATGGCATTAAAGCTTAACCCATTTTGTATACATGGAAATAGAGTAATGTTAATGTTTGAATGCGAAAGCTAACTTACTTATCCTAGCGATTAATGCTAGTGCTAATATCTGCTCGTTGTTATATAGTTAGTGTCCTCCATGATGAGAATATGAGATCAGATGGCATTTAAGCTTATCCCTTCTTGTATATATGCAAATACAGTAATATTAATCTTTTAATGCTATTGCTAACTTGCTAATGC
Organism: Gymnothorax javanicus; assembly: GCA_029692085.1. Classification (NCBI taxonomy): domain Eukaryota; kingdom Metazoa; phylum Chordata; class Actinopteri; order Anguilliformes; family Muraenidae; genus Gymnothorax; species Gymnothorax javanicus. The sequence goes on along the minus strand of CM056197.1, from coordinate 21,155,128 downwards.
TAGTTATCTCATACAAGTGCTAATATCAGCTCATTGTTATACAGTAAGTGTCCTCTATGATGAGAATATGAGATAAGATGGCATTTAAGCATATCCTTCATGAGAATATGAGATCAAATGGCATTTTAACTTAACCCTTCTTGTATATATGCAAATATAGTAATGTTAATGTTTGAATGCTAATGCTAACTTGCTAATGCTATCGATCTAATGCTAGTGCTAATATCTGGTCATTGTCATTCTGTAAGTGTCCTCTATGATGGGAACATGAGATCAGATGGCATTTAAGCATAACCCTTCATGAGAATATGAGATCGGATGGCATTTAAGCATATCCCTTCTTGTATATATGCAAATACAGTAATGTTAATGTTTGAATGCTAATTTTAACTCGCTAATACTAGCGATCTAATGCTAGTGCTAATATCTGGTCTTTTCATACTGTACGTGTCCTCTATGATGGGAATATGAGATCAGATTGCATTTAAGCATAACCCTTCATGAGAATATGAGATCAGATGGCATTGAATTAACACTTCTTGTGTACATGCAAATACAATGATGTTAATCTTTTAATGCTAATGCTAACTTGCTAATGCTAGCTATCTAATGCTAGTTCTAATATGTGCTCATTGTTATACTGTGAGAGTCCTCTATGAAGAGAATATGAGATCAGATGGCAATTCAGTATAACCCTTCATGACAATATGATATCAGATGGCATTTAAGCTCAACCCTTCTTGTATATATGCAAATACAGTAATGTAAATGTTTGAATGCTAATGCTAACTTGCTTATGCTAGCGATCTAAAGCTAGTGCTAATTTCTGCTAATTGTTATACAGTAAGAGTCCTCTATGATGAGAATATGAGATCAGATGGCATTGATGCATAACCCTTCATCAGAATATGAGATCAGATGCCATTAAAGCTTAACCCTTTTTTAATACATGCAAATAGAGTAATGTTAATGTTTGAATGTGAAAGCTAACTTGCTTATCCTAGCTATTAATGCTTGCGCTAATATCTGCTCATTGGCATACTGTAAGTGTCCTCTTTGATGAGAATATGAGATCAGTTGGCATTTAAGAATAACCCTTCATGAGAATATGAGATCAGATGGCATTTAAGCTTATCCCTTCTTGTATATATGCAAATACAGTAATGTTAATGTTTGAATGCTAATGCTAACTCGCTAATGCTAGCGATCTAATGCTAGTGCTCATATCTGGTCTTGTCATACTGTACGTGTCCTCCATGTTGGGAATATGAGATCAGATGGCATTTAATTAACCCTTCTTGTGTATATGCAAATACAATGATGTTAATCTTTTAATGCTAATGCTAACTTGCTAATGCTAGCTATCTAATGCTAGTGCTAATATCTGGTCATTGTCATACTGTACATGTCCTCCATGTTGGGAATATGAGATCAGATGGCATTTAAGCATGACCCTTAATGAGAATATGTGATCAGATAGCATTTAAGCTTAACCCTTCTTGTATATATGCATATACAGTAATGTTAATGTTTGAATGCTAATGCTAACATGCTAATGCTAGCGATCTAATGATAGTGCTAAATTCTGGTGAATAGCACACTGTAAGTGTCCTCTATGATGGTAATATGAGATCAGATGGCATTTAAGCATAACCCTTCTTGTATATAAGCAAAAACAGTACTGTTAATGTTTGAATGCTAATGCTAACTTTCTAATGCTAGCGATCTAATGCTAGTGCTAGTATCTGTTCATTGTTACACTGTAAGTGTCCTCTATGATGAGAATATGAGATCAGATGACATTTAAGCTCATCCATTCTTGTATAAATGCAAATACAGTAATGTAAATGTTTGAATGCTAATGCTAACTTGCTTATGCTAGCGATCTAATGCTAGTGCTAATATCTGGTCTTGTCATACTGTACGTGTCCTCCATGTTGGGAATATGAGATCAGATGGCATTTAATTAACCCTTCTTGTGTACATGCAAATACAATGATGTTAATCTTTTAATGCTAATGCTAACTTGCTAATGCTAGCTATCTAATGCTAGTGCTAATATCTGGTCATTGTCATACTGTACATGTCCTCCATGTTGGGAATATGAGATCAGATGGCATTTAAGCATGACCCTTAATGAGAATATGTGATCAGATAGCATTTAAGCTTAACCCTTCTTGTATATATGCATATACAGTAATGTTAATGTTTGAATGCTAATGCTAACATGCTAATGCTAGCGATCTAATGATAGTGCTAAATTCTGGTGAATAGCACACTGTAAGTGTCCTCTATGATGGTAATATGAGATCAGATGGCATTTAAGCATAACCCTTCTTGTATATAAGCAAAAACAGTACTGTTAATGTTTGAATGCTAATGCTAAATTTCTAATGCTAGCGATCTAATGCTAGTGCTAGTATCTGTTCATTGTTACACTGTAAGTGTCCTCTATGATGAGAATATGAGATCAGATGACATTTAAGCTCATCCATTCTTGTATAAATGCAAATACAGTAATGTAAATGTTTGAATGCTAATGCTAACTTGCTTATGCTAGCGATCTAATGCTAGTGCTAATATCTGGTCATTGTCATACTGTACTTGTCCTCTATGATGGGAATATGAGATCAAATGGCATTTCAGCATAACCCTTCATGAAAATATGAGATCAGATGGCATTTAAGCTGAACCCTTTTTGTATATATGCAAATACAGTAACGTTATTGTTTGAATTCTAATGCTAATTTTCTAATGCTAGCGATCTAATGCTAGTGCTAATATCTGTTCATTGTTATACTGTAAGTGTCATCTATGATGAGAATATGAGATCAGATGGCATTTAAGTTTATCCCTTCTTGTATATAAGCAAATACAGTAATGTTAATGTTTGAATGCTAATGCTAACTTGCTAATGCTAGCGATCTAATGCTAGTGCTAATATGTTCTCATTGTTATACTATAAGTGTCCTCTATGATGAGAATATGAGATCAGATGGCATTTAAGCCTATCCATTCTTTTATCTATGCAAATATAGTAATGTTAAGGTTTGTATGCTAATGCTAACTTGCTAATGTTAGCGATCTAATGCTAGAGCTAATATCTGGTCATTGACATACTGTACTTGTCCTTTATGATGAGAATATGAGATCAGATGGCATTTGAGCATAACCTTTCATGAGAATATGAGTTCGGATGTCATTAAAGCTGAAACTTTTTTTGTATATATGCAAATACAGTACTGTTAATGTTTGAATGCTAATGCTAACTTGCTTATGCTAGCAATCTAATGCTAAGGCTTATATCTGGTCATTGTCATACTGTACGAATCCTCCATGTTGGGAATATGAGATCAGATGACATTTAAGCATAACCCTTCATGAAAATATGAGATCAGATGGCATTTATGCTTAACCCTTTTTGTAAATATGCAAATACAGTAATGTTAATGTTTGAATGCTAATGCTAACTTGCTAATGCTAGCGATCTAATGCTAGTGCTCATATCTGTTCATTGGCATACTGTAAGTGTCATCTATGATGAGAATATGAGATCAGATGGCATTTAAGCTTATCCCTTCTTGTATATATGCAAATACAGTAATGTTAATGTTTCAATGCTAATATAACTTGCTAATGCTACCGATCTAAAGATAGTGCTAATTTCTGCTCATTGTTATACAGTAAGAGTCCTCTTTGATGAGAATATGAGATCAGATGGAATTTATGCATAACCCTTCATCAGAATGTGAGATCAGATGGCATTAAAGCTTAACCCATTTTGTATACATGGAAATAGAGTAATGTTAATGTTTGAATGCGAAAGCTAACTTACTTATCCTAGCGATTAATGCTAGTGCTAATATCTGCTCATTGTTATATAGTAAGTGTCCTCCATGATGAGAATATGAGATCAGATGGCATTTAAGCTTATCCCTTCTTGTATATATGCAAATACAGTAATATTAATCTTTTAATGCTATTGCTAACTTGCTAATGCTAGTTATCTCATACAAGTGCTAATATCAGCTCATTGTTATACAGTAAGTGTCCTCTATGATGAGAATATGAGATAAGATGGCATTTAAGCATATCCCTTCATGAGAATGAGATCAAATGGCATTTTAACTTAACCCTTCTTGTATATATGCAAATATAGTAATGTTAATGTTTGAATGCTAATGCTAACTTGCTAATGCTATCGATCTAATGCTAGTGCTAATATCTGGTCATTGTCATTCTGTAAGTGTCCTCTATGATGGGAACATGAGATCAGATGGCATTTAAGCATAACTTTTCTTGTATATATGCAAATACAGTAATGTTAATGTTTGAATGCTAATTTTAACTCGCTAATACTAGCGATCTAATGCTAGTGCTAATATCTGGTCTTTTCATACTGTACGTGTCCTCTATGATGGGAATATGAGATCAGATTGCATTTAAGCATAACCCTTCATGAGAATATGAGATCAGACGGCATTGAATTAACACTTCTTGTGTACATGCAAATACAATGATGTTAATCTTTTAATGCTAATGTTAACTTGCTAATGCTAGCTATCTAATGCTAGTTCTAATATGTGCTCATTGTTATACTGTGAGAGTCCTCTATGAAGAGAATATGAGATCAGATGGCAATTCAGTATAACCCTTCATGACAATATGATATCAGATGGCATTTAAGCTCAACCCTTCTTGTATATATGCAAATACAGTAATGTAAATGTTTGAATGCTAAAGCTAACTTGCTTATGCTAGCGATCTAAAGCTAGTGCTAATTTCTGCTCATTGTTATACAGTAAGAGTCCTCTATGATGAGAATATGAGATCAGATGGCATTGATGCATAACCCTTCATCAGAATATGAGATCAGATGCCATTAAAGCTTAACCCTTTTTTTTTATACATGCAAATAGAGTAATGTTAATGTTTGATTGCGAAAGCTAACTTGCTTATCCTAGCTATTAATGCTTGCGGTAATATCTGCTCATTGGCATACTGTAAGTGTCCTCTTTGATGAGAATATGAGATCAGTTGGCATTTAAGAATAACCCTTCATGAGAATATGAGATCAGATGGCATTTAAGCTTATCCCTTCTTGTATATATGCAAATACAGTAATGTTAATGTTTGAATGCTAATGCTAACTCGCTAATGCTAGCGATCTAATGCTAGTGCTCATATCTGGTCTTGTCATACTGTACGTGTCCTCCATGTTGGGAATATGAGATCAGATGGCATTTAATTAACCCTTCTTGTGTATATGCAAATACAATGATGTTAATCTTTTAATGCTAATGCACTTGCTAATGCTAGCTATCTAATGCTAGTGCTAATATCTGGTCATTGTCATACTGTACATGTCCTCCATGTTGGGAATATGAGATCAGATGGCATTTAAGCATGACCCTTAATGAGAATATGTGATCAGATAGCATTTAAGCCTAACCCTTCTTGTATATATGCATATACAGTAATGTTAATGTTTGAATGCTAATGCTAACTTGCTTATGCTAGGGATCTAATGATAGTGCTAAATTCTGGTGAATAGCACACTGTAAGTGTCCTCTATGATGGTAATATGAGATCAGATGGCATTTAAGCATAACCCTTCTTGTATATAAGCAAAAACAATACTGTTAATGTTTGAATGCTAATGCTAACTTTCTAATGCTAGCGATCTAATGCTAGTGCTAGTATCTGTTCATTATTACACTGTAAGTGTCCTCTATGATGAGAATATGAGATCAGATGGCATTTAAGTTTATCCATTCTTGTATAAATGCAAATACAGTAATGTAAATGTTTGAATGCTAATGCTAACTTGCTTATGCTAGCGATCTAATGCTAGTGCTAATATCTGGTCATTGTCATACTGTACATGTCCTCTATGATGGGAATATGAGATCAAATGGCATTTAAGCATAAGCCTTCATGAAAATATTAGATCAGATGGCATTTAAGCTGAACCCTTTTTGTATATATGCAAATACAGTAACGTTATTGTTTGAATTCTAATGCTAATTTTCTAATGCTAGCGATCTAATGCTAGTGCTAATATCTGTTCATTGTTATACTGTAAGTGTCATCTATGATGAGAATATGAGATCAGATGGCAATTGTTTTATCCCTTCTTGTATATAAGCAAATACAGTAATGTTAATGTTTGAATGCTAATGCTAACTTGCTAATGCTAGCGATCTAATGCTAGTGCTAATATGTTCTCATTGTTATACTATAAGTGTCCTCTATGATGAGAATATGAGATCAGATGGCATTTAAGCCTATCCATTCTTTTATCTATGCAAATATAGTAATGTTAAGGTTTGTATGCTAATGCTAATTGCTAATGTTAGCGATCTAATGCTAGAGCTAATATCTGGTCATTGACATACTGTACTTGTCCTTTATGATGAGAATATGAGATCAGATGGCATTTGAGCATAACCTTTCATGAGAATATGAGTTCGGATGTCATTTAACCTGAAACTTTTTTGTATATATGCAAATACAGTACTGTTAATGTTTGAATGCTAATGCTAACTTGCTTATGCTAGCAATCTAATGCTAAGGCTAATATCTGGTCATTGTCATACTGTACGAATCCTCCATCTTGGGAATATGAGATCAGATGACATTTAAGCATAACCCTTCATGAAAATATGAGATCAGATGGCATTTAAGCTTAACCCTTTTTGTATATATGCAAATACAATAATGTTAATGTTTGAATGCTAATGCTAACTTGCTAATGCTAGCGATCTAATGCTAGTGCTCATATCTATTCATTGGCATACTGTAAGTGTCATCTATGATGAGAATATGAGGTCAGATGGCATTTAAGCTTATACCTTCTTGTATATATGCAAATACAGTAATGTTAATGTTTGAATGCTAATGCTAACTTGCTAATGCTAGCGATCTAATGCTAGTGCTAATATGTTCTCATTGTTATACTGTAAGTGTCCTCTATGATGAGAATATGAGGTCAGATCGCATTTAAGCATAACCCTTCATGAGAATATGAGATCTGATGGCATTTAAGCTTAACCCTTCTTATATATATGCAAATACAGTAATGTTAATGTTTGAATGCAAATGCTAACTTGCTTATGGTACCGATCTAATGCTAGTGCTAATATCTGGTCATTGTCATACTGTTAGGGTCCTCTATGATGAGAATATGAGATCAGATGACAGTCAAGCATAACCCTTCATGAGAATATGAGATCAGATGGCATTTAAGCTTATCCCTTCTTTTATATATGCAAATACTGTAATGTTAATGTTTGAATGCTAATGCTAACTTGCTTATGCTAGCGATCTAATGCGAGTGCTAATATCTGGTCATTGTCTGACTGTAAGTGTCCTCCATGATGGGAATATGAGATCAGTGGGCATTTAAGCTTAACCCTTCTTGTATCTATGCAAATACAGTAATTTTAATATTTGAATTTTAATGCTAACTTTCTAATACTAGCGATCTAATGCTTGTGATAATATCTGTTCATTGTTATACTGTAAGTATCCTCTATGATGAGAATATTAGATCAGATGGCATTTAAGTATATCCATTCTTGTATATATGCATATACAGTCATGTAAATGTTTGAATGCTAATGCTAACTTGCTTATGGTAGCGATCTAATGCTAGTGCTAATATCTGCTAATTGTTATACAGTAAGTGTCCTCTATGATGAGAATATGAGATCAGATAGCATTTCAGCATAACCCTTAATGAGAATATGAGTTCAGATGGCATTTAAGCTTATTCCTAGTTGTATATATGCAAATACAGTAATGTTTATGTTTCAATGCTAATATAACTTGCTAATGCTACCGATCTAAAGATAGTGCTAATTTCTGCTCATTGTTATACAGTAAGAGTCCTCTTTGATGAGAATATGAGATCAGATGGCATTTATGCAAAACCCTTCATCAGAATGTGAGATCAGATGGCATTAAAGCTTAACCCATTTTGTATACATGGAAATAGAGTAATGTTAATGTTTGAATGCGAAAGCTAACTTACTTATCCTAGCGATTAATGCTAGTGCTAATATCTGCTCATTGTTATATAGTTAGTGTCCTCCATGATGAGAATATGAGATCAGATGGCATTTAAGCTTATCCCTTCTTGTATATATGCAAATACAGTAATATTAATCTTTTAATGCTATTGCTAACTTGCTAATGCTAGTTATCTCATACAAGTGCTAATATCAGCTCATTGTTATACAGTAAGTGTCCTCTATGATGAGAATATGAGATAAGATGGCATTTAAGCATATCCCTTCATGAGAATATGAGATCAAATGGCATTTTAACTGAACCCTTCTTGTATATATGCAAATATAATAATGTTAATGTTTGAATGCTAATGCTAACTTGCTAATGCTATCGATCTAATGCTAGTGCTAATATCTGGTCATTGTCATTCTGTAAGTGTCCTCTATGATGGGAACATTAGATCAGATGGCATTTAAGCATAACCCTTCATGAGAATATGAGATCGGATGGCATTTAAGCATATCCCTTCTTGTATATATGCAAATACAGTAATGTTAATGTTTGAATGCTAATTTTAAATCGCTAATACTAGCGATCTAATGCTAGTGCTAATATCTGGTCTTTTCATACTGTACGTGTCCTCTATGATGGGAATATGAGATCAGATTGCATTTAAGCATAACCCTTCATGAGAATATGAGATCAGACGGCATTGAATTAACACTTCTTGTGTACATGCAAATACAATGATGTTAATCTTTTAATGCTAATGCTAACTTGCTAATGCTAGCTATCTAATGCTAGTTCTAATATGTGCTCATTGTTATACTGTGAGAGTCCTCTATGAAGAGAATATGAGATCAGATGGCAATTCAGTATAACCCTTCATGACAATATGATATCAGATGGCATTTAAGCTCAACCCTTCTTGTATATATGCAAATACAGTAATGTAAATGTTTGAATGCTAATGCTAACTTGCTTATGCTAGCGATCTAAAGCTAGTGCTAATTTCTGCTCATTGTTATACAGTAAGAGTCCTCTATGATGAGAATATGAGATCAGATGGCATTGATGCATAACCCTTCATCAGAATATGAGATCAGATGGCATTAAAGCTTAACCCTTTTTGTATACATGCAAATAGAGTAATGTTAATGTTTGAATGCGAAAGCTAACTTGCTTATCCTAGCTATTAATGCTTGCGCTAATATCTGCTCATTGGCATACTGTAAGTGTCCTCTTTGATGAGAATATGAGATCAGTTGGCATTTAAGAATAACCCTTCATGAGAATATGAGATCAGATGGCATTTAAGCTTATCCCTTCTTGTATATATGCAAATACAGTAATGTTAATGTTTGAATGCTAATGCTAACTCGCTAATGCTAGCGATCTAATGCTAGTGCTCATATCTGGTCTTGTCATACTGTACGTGTCCTCCATGTTGGGAATATGAGATCAGATGGCATTTAATTAACCCTTCTTGTGTATATGCAAATACAATGATGTTAATCTTTTAATGCTAATGCTAACTTGCTAATGCTAGCTATCTAATGCTAGTGCTAATATCTGGTCATTGTCATACTGTACATGTCCTCCATGTTGGGAATATGAGATCAGATGGCATTTAAGCATGACCCTTAATGAGAATATGTGATCAGATAGCATTTAAGCTTAACCCTTCTTGTATATATGCATATACAGTAATGTTAATGTTTGAATGCTAATGCTAACTTGCTAATGCTAGCGATCTAATGATAGTGCTAAATTCTGGTGAATAGCACACTGTAAGTGTCCTCTATGATGGTAATATGAGATCAGATGGCATTTAAGCATAACCCTTCTTGTATATAAGCAAAAACAGTACTGTTAATGTTTGAATGCTAATGCTAACTTTCTAATGCTAGCGATCTAATGCTAGTGCTAGTATCTGTTCATTGTTACACTGTAAGTGTCCTCTATGATGAGAATATGAGATCAGATGACATTTAAGCTTATCCATTCTTGTATAAATGCAAATACAGTAATGTAAATGTTTGAATGCTAATGCTAACTTGCGTATGCTAGCGATCTAATGCTAGTGCTAATATCTGGTCATTGTCATACTGTACATGTCCTCTATGATGGGAATATGAGATCAAATGGCATTTAAGCATAACCCTTCATGAAAATATGAGATCAGATGGCATTTAAGCTGAACCCTTTTTGTATATATGCAAATACAGTAACGTTATTGTTTGAATTCTAATGCTAATTTTCTAATGCTAGCGATCTAATGCTAGTGCTAATATCTGTTCATTGTTATACTGTAAGTGTCATCTATGATGAGAATATGAGATCAGATGGCATTTAAGTTTATCCCTTCTTGTATATAAGCAAATACAGTAATGTTAATGTTTGAATGCTAATGCTAACTTGCTAATGCTAGCGATCTAATGCTAGTGCTAATATGTTCTCATTGTTATACTATAAGTGTCCTCTATGATGAGAATATGAGATCAGATGGCATTTAAGCCTATCCATTCTTTTATCTATGCAAATATAGTAATGTTAAGGTTTGTATGCTAATGCTAACTTGCTAATGTAAGCGATCTAATGCTAGAGCTAATATCTGGTCATTGACATACTGTACTTGTCCTTTATAATGAGAATATGAGATCAGATGGCATTTGAGCATAACCTTTCATGAGAATATGAGTTCGGATGTCATTTAAGCTGAAACTTTTTTTGTATATATGCAAATACAGTACTGTTAATGTTTGAATGCTAATGCTAACTTGCTTATCCTAGCAATCTAATGCTAAGGCTAATATCTGGTCATTGTCATACTGTACGAATCCTCCATGTTGGGAATATGAGATCAGATGACATTTAAGCATAACCCTTCATGAAAATATGAGATCAGATGGCATTTAAGCTTAACCCTTTTTGTATATATGCAAATACAGTAATGTTAATGTTTGAATGCTAATGCTAACTTGCTAATGCTAGCGATCTAATGCTAGTGCTCATATCTGTTCATTGGCATACTGTAAGTGTCATCTATGATGAGAAGATGAGATCAGATGGCATTTAAGCTTATCCCTTCTTGTATATATGCAAATACAGTAATGTTAATGTTTGAATGCTAATGCTAACTTGCTAATGCTAGCGATCTAATGCTAGTGCTAATATGTTCTCATTGTTATACTGTAAGTGTCCTCTATGATGAGAATATGAGGTCAGATCGCATTTAAGCATAACCCTTCATGAGAATATGAGATCTGATGGCATTTAAGCTTAACCCTTCTTATATATATGCAAATACAGTAATGTTAATGTTTGAATGCAAATGCTAACTTGCTTATGGTACCGATCTAATGCTAGTGCTAATATCTGGTCATTGTCATACTGTTAGGGTCCTCTATGATGAGAATATGAGATCAGATGACAGTAAAGCATAACCCTTCATGAGAATATGAGATCAGATGGCATTTAAGCTTAAACCTTTTTTGTATAAATGCAAATACAGTACTGTTAATGTTTGAATGCTAATGCTAACTTGCTTATGCTAGCGATCTAATGCAAGTGCTAATATCAAGTCATTGTCATACTGTACGTATCCTTCATGTTGGGAATATGAGATCAGATGACATTTAAGCAAGACCCTTAATGAGAATATGTGATCAGATGGCATTTAAGCTTATCCCTTCTTGTATATATGCAAATACAGTAATGTTAATGTTTGAATGCTGATGCAAACTTGCTAATGCTAGCGATCTAATGCTAGTGCTAATATCTGCTCATTGTTATACTGGAAGTGTCCTCTATGATGAGAATATGAGATCAGATTGCATTTAAGCATAACCCTTAATGAGAATATGAGATCAGTTGGCATTTAAGCTTATCCCTTCTTCTATATATGCAAATACAGTAATGTTAACGTTTGAAAGCCAATGCTAACTTGCTAATGCTAGCGATCTTATGTTAGTGCTAATATCTGGTCATTGTCATACTGTACGTGTCCTCTATGATATCAATATGAGATCAGATGGCATTTAAACATAACCTTTCATGAGAATATGAGATCATATGTCATTTAAGCTTAACCATTTTGGTATATATGCAAATTCTGTAATGTTAATGTTTGAATGCTAATGCTAACTTGCTTATGCTAGCGATCTAATGCGAGTGCTAATATCTGGTCATTGTCTGACTGTAAGTGTCCTCCATGATGGGAATATGAGATCAGTGGGCATTTAAGCTTAACCCTTCTTGTATCTATGCAAATACAGTAATGTTAATATTTGAATGGTAATGCTAACTTTCTAATACTAGCGATCTAATGCTAGTGATAATATCTGTTCATTGTTATACTGTAAGTGTCCTCTATGATGAGAATATGAGATCAGATGGCATTTAAGTATATCCATTCTTGCATATATGCATAGACAGTCATGTAAATGTTTGAATGCTAATTCTAACTTGTTTATGCTAGCGATCTAATGCTATTGCTAATATCTGCTCATTGTTATACAGTAAGTGTCCTCTATGATGAGAATATGAGATCAGATAGCATTTCGGCATAACCCTTCATGAGAATATGAGTTCAGATGGCATTTAAGCTTATTCCTTCTTGTATATATGCAAATACAGTAATGTGAATGTTTCACTGCTAATATAACTTGCTAATGCTTCCGATCTAAAGCTAGTGCTAATTTCTGCTCATTGTTATACAGTAAGAGTCCTCTATGATGAGAATATGAGATCAGATGGCATTTAAGCATAACCCTTCATGAGAATATGAGATCATATGCCATTTAAGCTTAACCCTTCATGAGAACATGTGATGAGATGGCATTTAAGCTTATCCCTTCTTGTATATATGCAAATACTGTAATGTTAATGTTTGAATGCTAATGCTTACTTGCTCATGCTAGCGATCTAATGTTAGTGCTAATATCTGGTCATTGTCTGACTGTAAGTGTCCTCCAAGATGGGAATATGAGATCAGATGGCATTTAAGCTTAACCCTTCTTGAATCTATGCAAATACAGTAATGTTTATATTTGAATGCTAATGCTAACTGTCTAATACTAGCGATCTAATGCTAGTGCTAATATCTGTTCATTGTTATTCTGTAAGTGTCCTCTATGATGTGAATATGAGATCAGATGGCATTTAAGTTTATCCATTCTTGTATATTTGCATATACAGTCATGTAAATGTTTGAATGCTAATGCTAACTTGCTAATGCTAGCGATCTAATGCTAGTGCTAATATCTGCTCATTGTTATACAGTAAGTGTCCTCTATGATGAGAATATGAGTTCAGACAGCATTTAAGCATAACCCTTCATGAGAATATGAGTTCTGTTGGCATTTAAGCTTCTTCCTTCTTGTATATACGCAAATACAGTAATGTTTATATTTCAATGCTAATACTAACTTGCTAATGCTACCGATCTAATGCTAGTGCTAATATGTGCTCATTGTTATACTGTAAGAGTCCTCTATGATGAGAATATGAGATCAGATGGCATTTAAGCATAACCCTTCATGAAAATATGAGATCAGATGTCATGTAAGCTTAACCCTTCTTGAATATATGCAAATACAGGAATGTTGATGTTTGAATGGTAATGCTAACTTGCTAATGCTACCGATCTAATGCTAGTGCTAAAATCTCTTCATTGTCATCCTGTACGTGTCCTTTATGATGGGAATATGAGATCAGAGGGCATTTAAGCATAACCCTTCATGAGAATATGAGATCAGATGGCATTTAAGCTTATCCCTTCTTGAATAAGTGTTGGAGAGCCTCTGGCCATCTTTACTCCTGAGAGACTCAGCCTCTCTAAGACATCCCTTTTATAGCCATTCATGTTACACACCTGATGCCAGTTAACTTAATTACAGGCTGAATGTTCTTTCAGCTGATTCTCTTATATATTAATTGCTTTTTCAGCCCTTTTTTGCCTGTGTCCCAACTTTTTTGAGACCTGTTGCAGCCAAAAAATTCCAAATGAGCTCATTTTGTGCATAAAAATGTAAAATGTCTCAGTTTCAACATTTGAAATGTTCTCTTTGTTCTATTGGAAATAACATATTGGCTCATGTGATCTGAAAGTCATTGCATTTTGATTTTATTCACAATTTACCCTTCGTCCCAAGTATTTCAGAATTGGGGTTGTATTAGTCAAGATTAACTGTGTCTTCACAGATGTGCAAGTTACTCATGCCATGTGCACTAATGCATCCCCGTACTATCATGGATGCTGGCTAAACTGTGCACTGATGAAAGACTGGATGGTCCCTCTTCTTTTTAGCCAGGAAGATGCAGTGTCCATGATTTTAAAAAAAGAATTCCACATTTTGAATGATCAAACCACAGGACAGCTGGGACCACTTTATTTTGATGGTCCTCTGAAGATGCTCAACAGACAAGAAATAGCATGTTCACAACATAAAGGTTGACTAAAAAAAAAAGCTGATTTGTACACAGTTAAAAAAAGCTATAAACAAAACATCATCATACTATCTACAAATATCTTAGATATGACCTTAATATTTATGTCGGCAGTCAACAGTTAAATGTTAATAGATGCTCCAGAAACTTTCATTGAAGTATCAGCAGATGATCAGGTTAATATACAGAGTAATGCTTGTAGATGCTCAGCTGACAATAAATAAAGTTCCAGCAGATGATCAAGTATTAAATTCAGGGAGATACTCGACTGACCGCCAACAAATTATGAATGGATGATCAGGTAAATGTGGTGCCTGTATCAACATTCATCCATAGTGTGCAAGTGATCAATATTTCCAAGTGAAGTCAGTATTTGATGCGACACGCACTATCAACAAATTGTCAATAGATTATCAGGTAAATACAGAGAGTGATGCTTGTAGATGCTCCACTGATATCAATAACATGTTGACCGATACTTTAATGAAAGTTTATTGAGTGTCTTTTAACATTTGATTGTAGATTGTCAACATAAATATTAATGTCATGTCTAAGATAGTCAGCAGATAAAATGATGATGTTTTTGTTTATAATATTTGAACTGTCTAAAAGTCAACCGTTATATAGTTAATATGCTATTTATTGTCTGTTGAGCATCTATAAAGGACCATCAGAATAAAGTGTTACCGGACAGTTTTCCTCAGGTATTCTTTTTTTTTATTTTTATTTGGCATCTCCAATCACACCCGAATCTGGAATGCCCAATTGGAGAACTATGTACTAGGCTTGCTCGTATGCGATCCCATGTTGCAACTCGGGAGAGCGAAGACTGCTCCAAAGAAGTTCGCGGCTCTCTTCCAAAGCACAAGCCTGTCAGCCACTGCTTCTTTAAACAGAGGGTTCTGCCTCTCTGTTTGTTCCTTTGCGCAGTTTATAAGAAACACCTCCCAAACCCTAATCAGTCTCCAGGGGCTGCATTCCTGTTATACCTTTTGGAACTGATGTCTGACAGTTTTGCTCTGGTGAGGGTGAGCACCACCTGGCTTCTGTCCTGGGAAGCCACTGGCTGGGCACGTACATGCCCCTTACCCTTACCCATTGTGCAAACTACCATCTGCAACTGAACTGTGCTCTTGCTACTCTGAGCTTTGTCCCCTCTTGCCATTACTGTAGTCCTATCAACAAACAGCTTCATGGGATTGTACTCTGACTCTGCATCTGGTTCTTTGCCTGGATCATAACACCTGTTCTCTTCCAGGTGTATTTTTGTCATCACTTTGCGTCCGGCGGCGTCATCCATTTAAAGCTGTATCTCAAACACGGTCTGATGAATTTTTTTTAAATTTGCGGATGTGATCAAATGGGTCATCAAGTTAATGCCCGAGCAAAATTTTTTTTGATTGAATCATTCGTTTAGACTTGGCGGCCATTTTCAAAAAAAAAAAAAAAAAATTTAAAAACTGTCTGATGAATTTTTTTTATCGCAGCAATGGAGTCAGTATCATGACCTGCTTCAACGGTGTAAACAGCATTTTGATTGAATCGCTCCTTCATAGCACCACCTAGGCAACGTGTCTGGACTTCATCATTTTTCGCGGTGTTTTGCACAAAATTGCCGTAACTTGCTTATTATTGCATTTATAGTATAGGCATGAATTAAGCGTGTACAGCATATCATGCTTGCCGAGCGTTGTTGGTTGGTCGAATTTGACCTTGAGCGGAAAGGTCAAGGTCAAATGGAAAAAATGTGCTATAACTCTCTTAATATAGCATTTAGAGCTTAGGTATGTATGAGAATTTTTAGGAATCAGGTATGCCGAACTTCCGTTGAATGTGCGAGCTTACTTGAAGCATAACTGTGGTATTTTATTATTTTTAGCGAAAAATAACCACGTTTCTAGAGTTCTGAGGATACGAGTGGACAAAGCTGACTTGGATTATACTGGACGATGCATTGGACGATGGTTTGAAAGTTTGTCAACGGACATTTTGTGGAGTTTTCCCATTGCTACTGCGTGACCCCATTCGCTTCCAGCAAAAAAGGAATTTGGATAATTTTTCAAAACTCTCCAATGGCCATAAAGTTGCGCCAGGTGAAGAACAACTTCATCCGTTCAAGACATCTAATGGTGAGTAATAGTTTTTGGGTGGAGTATCACTTTAATCTAGCTGATGCCATCATGCCCTTCGAGCTATAGCTAAAGCCAATTACCGTGAAATACGTTATGTAATTTGAGTATTACTTAATTTAGCCTTTATTATACTGGGGAATCCCACTGAAATAAACAAAATGCAGATATGGCCAAACATTATCCTGTTCAAAACCTAACAACCACTCCATGAGTAAACGCAAGCAAACCACAATCTAATTTTTCAGCTCATGTCAAATAACATTCAAGAATGCCATTGCTGGCCAGCTAACTCATATTCGATTGGCAGTTCTCGCCAAGAGTAGAAAACATGAATATTCATATATTCACTTCATTAGTGACGTAAGGGCTAAACGCTGGCTATACGACTGAGGCCAGACTGATAAGTCAGTGACCGTTGGGAGCGACCAGCACTTAATCAGTCTGGATTCCAGGCTAACAAGGTCCAGGTAATGACAAAAACGGCCTAAAAGTCCTTTAATATTGGCTTTAGATCTTTGGTATGTATTGGATACTAATGACAAATCATGTATGCTGATCAAACACACGATATTGGATTTGACTTTGGTCTTCAAGGTCAAGGTCATGTGACAAAATCAATCTATTTATTTCCTCGTTTAATAATGCCTTTAGACAGTAGTATGCATTTGGCACTGACCCATATATAATTAAAATTTTAACGGGCATTGTAATCGCATGGTTGACCTTTTTTTCGCGATCAATTGCGGCAATAAAAACTGGTCAAAATCCATTTTTGGATGTTTGTTCCCATTTACATCATGGAATAGAAAGAATAATACTCATTAGACCCACTCGGTAGCAGTGTTGTGTAAAAAAAAATCATTTTCTGAAAGCAGAGCAAGAACCAGAAGTGAATTGAGAAGATGGCGCACTTCACAAATTGACAGCAGACGACAGTGAAAGTCCAGGTCAGAAAAAAATCTAATCGGATTTCATGACGTAGACTTCTCAAAGATTATATTTTTGCTAAATGGCAGAAAAGTGACATAAAAATGTTGCTGTCTGTCACTCATGAAAAAGTGTGACCGCTCAGTCGAGTTGCCCGATAATGGTAACTAAAACCCCTTTCTCACTGAGCTGCTTTGGCCCGCGGATGAAACAGTTCTCTTCTTTCGCAGAGAAGAATTGATTCGAAGAACCGTGAATTGATTCGCAGTGGTACGGCACCATTCGCCATCACCGCCGAAATTCGCAGGTTTAATTTTTTCGCGGATGTCCGAGCTGGAGCTTTTTAACGCCAGTATTGTGTAGACAACGTGTTGCTTTTGCAAGAATTTGTGTTGGCTTCCTGTTGAATCCGCGGACTGATGCTTTTTTTTCAAACTCCGGCGTGAACGATACACCGTTCTCGTCAAAATGCGCCAGAAACTTGGCGTAACCGATCGAGATGATACCAAAAATGTATTGACTAACTGTGAATAGTGTGATGTCGCGGATTTCCCGATTGACAACAGCCTGATTCAGCGTAAAGTTATAGCTTGCCTAAATGACGTCCTCCCGATTCTGAAAAAAAACAAACATATGTGCTTTACCTAAAATTAATTTCTGTCATAACATCTCCATGAACTGTCTACACCATCGAGCTCCTTTTTGTAGCTTGTCAAACAACGTGCTACTCCATCATGCTTTACGCACCAACTGAACAGACTGTGCAGGGAGCTGTAAACGGAGTTGAGATGGACATTGTTTCGTACTATTAAACGACTGTTAAACAACTTGCTACACGCGCATAGAAACATGGTGACGCAGTTTGCTATAAACTTCATTAATCAAATATGTGTAATTTATGTATGCATTAAGATTTACTGTCATGTATGTTTTGCGATTCAACTGATCAGACTTGTTTTTCTGTTCACAGACAGGCCAACTGAGCTGCACTACGCTTTTCACGGGTGACAACTTGACCGACACCCAAACCTGAATTATACTGAGACAGGCGCCCAGCGCACTGGTCACTAGTTTTCCCCTTTAAAGGAATATTAGCAACAGCTCAACTATAACTCATATCATTCCCTTTGATCTGCAATGATACTGAATAATTCTGCTAATACTCAACAGTTTTGAAGTGTGATCTCTTTTGTTATTTATCTTGTGTTTTTTGGATTACGTAAAAATGCAACACGGTATCAATAAAGAGCACAATTAACTATCCAGAATTACTCACACCGGGATGACAAAAACAAAACCGGTCGGGGAAGGACAATTGTTCGAAAAAAAAAGAAAACAAAGAAAACAAAACAAAAACAAACCCCCAACTGACACATCACGTTGAGTAGAATGAAGTAATTGTTATTAAATCAAGACATTAATTAAAAGATTAATCTATGCACCGCAGCACGTATTGGTATATACAGGTATGGGCCTGTATAGAGATGACACTAGCGTATTACGGTATAGCACGCGTGGCGCGGCGCATGTAGTGTGGATACGACTGTCAGTTAAGCACAAAAATGAAGACATATTATTACCAGGTTGCACAGTAAACATATAGAAGTTTATTCACACACACACAGAAAATGTTCATGAACTGTTGATCACTTTGGCCAAGACATATTCACCCCTCATTTTATGCGAACGGCCGCCGTTCGCCTGAATTTCTTTTTGCGTAACCTTTACGTAACCGAACGATCGTTCGCGTGGAAAAAAAAAGGCCTGGATGCTAGTTACTTTTCTCCTGTTGGGGCTGTAACTGCTGGCAACCTTCAGGGCCCTAGGCACTCAAGATTGCCATTAGCCTTTAACTTTTTAATAACAGTTGTTCTGACAGTTTAAATGGGATTTTCACATTTTTAGCTATTTTCCTATGGCTATTTGTGGAGCTCAACAACTTTGTCACACGTCTTAGCTTTAATCCTTAGTCTTAATCATGGAGATGGATGACTAAAGGAAATTGGAGATGTATCACCTCAGATTTATAACCCAAAGAAACAGGAAGTCATAGGTGAACAAGTGTTTTTAATCATTATTCTGTACTTACAAAAGTAAAATATGAATGGGAATGTACCTCACTTAGATTCTTCTTATAATATTTTCAAGGGATATCAATAAAGAAGGCAGACATGTTTATGTCTCAAAAAAGTGTGATTTTTGAGTGTATAAATTGTTTATAAGAGTCCTCAGCCAATAGTGTAGAATTAAACTTCCAATTTTTAAAGGAACTGTGCCATCCGGTGAAACAAATATCCAAAGAGGTTGGGGCATGGTCCAATATTACTATACTATAATAATCACAAGAATTAACATCAGAAAGTAGTCTGTTTTCTAAAAGAAAGAAATCTATGCGAGTGTATGTGTGGTGTACATGGCGGGAAAAAAGAGAATGCCTTTCCTGTGGGAAACTTACAGTATGCCAACATTGGTGGGACAGTCCAAGCCTTCTCACAAAAGTTCGATGTCTTTGCTGCTTTTGACAGAGGAGATGCTCTGGTTGAGGGTCTGGCAAGCCCAGTGTTTTGGACCATATTGAAGTCTCCTCCTAAGATAATGTAATGATTCTCAATGTCAAGAATGGATGGAATAAATCAGGTTATGAACTGGTCATCCTCCCAATTTGGACCATGGACACTTGCTAATATAACAGGTGTTGTGGGTGCAGCAGCTGGCTGCCTCACTAGCCTCGGACCTCAAAGTTTTTGCACACAACACACTGACATCGGAAAGCAAAAGTCTTGAAGCTAAATTCTTCTTTTAGTATCTTTATTACAAAACTGAAATCATACAAAATAGAAAAATAATAGACTTTCGACTTTTCTTAGTAAACTAACCGAAATTAGTGCGCTGGTCAAAAGACCATGTTGCCTCAAGGTCCAGTAGCTTCTGCCATTTTGCGGGCTCACGATGTATTTATACTATACACACAGCAGCCAATGAGAAAACACCATTCTATCGCATCATTACCCCTGCGAACCATGACCGTGGTTGACCTTGGTTGACCCTGGTTCAAGTTACTGTGGTCAACCCTGGTCAAACCATGGTTTTGACATTTTTGTTAAATGGAACACCATGGTTGACCTTGGTTGACCTCGGTTCACCATGGTCAACGATGGTTAAAGCATGGTTAAAAATGGTCAACCATGATTAACCATGGTGCAAAAACTCCCCAAGCGGGTGCAACCATGCTTCAACCATGGTCGGCCATTTTTAACCATGCTTTAACCATGGTTGACCATGGTCAACCAAGGTCAACCAAGGTCAACCATGGTCACGGTTCGCAGGGGCAGGTTCCAGCAGTCCTCCACTCACTGTAAAGGAGCATGATGTAAGGCGGGTGCTCCTGGCAGTGAACCCTAGGAAGGCTGCTGGCCCAGATGGAATACTCGGCAAGGTGCTCAGAGCATGTGCCCACCAGCTCACCCCCACTTTCAACAGGATTTTCAATCTCTCCCTGGCCCAAGCAGTCATCCCCCCCTGCCTAAAATCTGCCACAATCATCCCGGTGCCAAAGAAGTCACCCACAGTCAGCCTGAATGACTACCGCCCTGTTGCCATTGCGACTCTCTACAGGGACACACATATACATACCCCACCACATGCGCGCATACTTATAAACCATGGACTGTAATATGTGGATCGGGCTGTTCTTATATTTTAAGTTTGCCCTTCAGCTTGCGAGCTTCACGAATTACGAGCTCCCGGGTTTGAAACTTAAGGAAACATACCACCACGGATCTCGGCTTTCCTCCTGGTCCTGGTTTTGCCATCAAGGCCCGGTGGGCACTGTTGATCTCAGGGGGTGATGTGAGTGTCTGTTTGCCCAGTACCTTGACCAGAAACTGTGAAAAGAATGTTGTTGGGCGAGGACCTTCAATATTCTCCGTGAGGCCGACGATACGTATATTATTTCTGTGGCTTCTGCCCTACAGGTCAGCGATTTTAGCCCGTAGTTTAGCATTGTCTTCAGTAAGGGAAGCTAACGCTGTTTCCAGGGTCTGCACGCTCTGGCTGGTTATGTCGGCGTGGGACTCCAGAAATGAGATTCATTGGTGGTGGTCAGAAATAGTGGTCTGGATTTTATCCAACTTTGCTTCGAACTTTGCGAATGCGGAGTTGAACTTGACCGAGAGTCCTTGTGTTCTGCTAGCAACGTTGCTAGCACCGCCATGTCAACGTTGCCAGGCAGATCTTCCGTCTTTTGCTCGCCTTCTTTAGATCTAGAAGCCATTATTCTTTATGTCGGGTGGTTACATTGACTTTGTTTGTTTAAATATAACAAATTACTCTTTCAACGCTGAACTAAGTGGGTAGAAATGATTAAGGCAGTGGGAGCGTGGAAATATGCGACTGCCCCATGCTGGTGTCAACTGAAAGTCCAGGCAAAATGGATTTAAAAATTTTTTCATATTGCCATTCATGAAGTTCAACAACTTTGTCACACACTAAAGCTTTATAGCAGCAGAGTTTGTATAGTGCATGTCTTTCAGGCTGGGGTAATCCAGAGTATCTCAAGGAAACCCACGCAAACATGGGGAGAACATGCAAACTCCATGCAGAGAGGTCCTATAGCAGACCAGGACACAAACCCAGAATCTCCTTATTGTGAGGCAACAGTGCGAACCACTGGCCCACCATGCCACAGTGTTAGATTTATCTTTTGAGCTGGGGTTAGGATTTCACAAAATGGCGGAATGTCACAAAATTTCACCATCCTTGCTCACTGTCTCTTTATTCGGGGTCACAGTACTGTGAATATTACCGCGTTCATACTGATGTTACATGCGGACATGTCAGGGGTCCTCGGTTGCGCTCCACTCTTAAAATCTTGACTACAATTGCCAATCTCTTATCCAAATTCTTATCATTCCATTTACATATCATGAGGGAGAAGGCTGACATCCAGTTATAGCCAATCCAAGTGCAGCCTCCGAAAGCAAGCTCTTCTTCAAAATGTGTTTTGTGTTAGTATGTATGCAGCTGATACTTATGGCAATTGTGCAGACTGTACCTTGTTCAATACAGTCTATGTGGTCCGTACGCATGATGAGCAGAAGCTCCAAAAAGTGGTCCACTATGGCCAACAGCATATTGTGTTGTGCTACGAAAAGCATCTGGTTGTTGTTTGGTTGCCGTGGTGTGTGTTTATATGCTCTTTCATCATTGTCAAAATGAATAACTTCCAATAATTAATAACTTCCAATAATACTTTTTTTTCTAACAAAAGACCATCTGGGATCGAACCAGCCGCGATGACAGCAAGGCAATTGCATGAAGTAGGTGTTGCAGGAAAAACTTAGTCCGAGCAAGTGGACCAAGTGTTCCTCTGACCCTTGTAAATCAACCCTCAGAGAATGGACACAGTCTCCTGAGTCTGATGCGATTGGGTTAAATATGACTCTTTTTACCTTATCAAACCTGATTAATTTCTGATTGGTACATTGTCATATAGCAACCCTCCACCCTTAGTTACAAGTTTGCCATTAGATAATAATGTAATTTCATTTTCATCCTCCAGGGACGCTCGAACACTGCATTTGAGCCTCCCAAACCCTGGGTTCATCTGAAGGTCAGTAAGTGGTCTGGGCCATGGATTGTTCTAGAACACTGGAGTGCGCATGCTCTTACAATGGGAACCGCCTGTTGGTTGACTACCGATATGGTAATTTCTGAAGACTTGCTCATCTAGCCGGCCTTGAGCGACCTGCAGGAGCTTCTTTATCAGGTTTTTTGACAGATTTATGAGTTTTTGCTTCTTCTCAGCTGCACACTCTCTCTCAAGGCCATATGGACTTGGCTGAGTTCTCTCTGTTGAACTCTAATTATGGCAATACTTTGAATTTAGGATGTTTTAGGATATTTTTCCCACCAAATAGGGCTCGATTAAAACATGTATAGTTATGATAAACATGATCTATTGCATCTATCATACCCATCTTCAAACTCATATCCCAGCTAGTGACATGCAATGCCTTAAGGTTGAATTTAAAACGGTTCTGATGTTATTGCTAACGCGGACAGACAGACATTCTGATTCCAATAATGGCGACCCTACACTTCGTGGCTGGGAAAAAAAAATCTGTGTGATTTTATTCATGGGCAATCTATATAAATTGACATATATGTTTGTTGTGATGTTCATGCGATGTTATCCATTTAAAAATTTTTTTTGGTAAGAACCACGATTTTCATACCATTTTACCAGTATGCCCGTACTGATTTCATAAGCTCAAAATCTTTACTAAATATGGACAAAAATGTAGGGTTGGACATGAATGACAAATAATCTCTAAAGGAATCTAGTTGTAGTCTTGCAAGTACTGACCCTGCAAGATCCCCAGTCTTTGCAAAATTTTAGTCTGTGACTATGATTTGCTGACACATAGGGCTCTAAATTTGTTGACCAGGTGCAGGCGTGGCGAATGGGGGGAGCGCCGCACCAACGGGGTGTATCCAGGTGCATTTTGCAATTTCGTGCCCGGCGCAAGTACTCCTCTGTCCCACCTCCATCCCTCCTGCTGGCGCAAGTGGCAAAGAGGGAGGAGAGAAGGCGTGAGTGGGTTTAACACAGCTGAGTCAAATCTTCACCAATCAAAAAAGCTCCTCTCCTCACCTTTAAAAGCGCCGTGAGCGAGGCGCAGTGCAAACTTTGTTCGACATGGATGAAGTAGGACACAGCAGCAACACCAGACGGCCAAACTTCAGCCAGGAGGAAGCTGATGTTCTGGTCCGGGAGATTCAAGCTCGCAGTGGCCGAATATATGGTCACGCGAACAGACCTCAACGGGCTGATGATGCAAAAGTGGCCGCAGAATTCTCAACTCCCCTAGAACTGTGGCTGCTGCTTTTTTCAAGGCAGTGCAAATGTGAGGCCGTTTCATAATATTGTGCGATTATAAAGAGGGAATCAACAATATATTGTTTTTGAACGAATGAAATAAAAAATTGCCACTAAATACATGTGAATTTATTACCTACAATAATTAATTATGCTGACAAACACGTTATATGAGAAAACAGCAACTTGAATCAACATTTGCCCAATTGCGTAGCCCTACTGCAACCAGAACGAATCTGACAAGGGGTGCACTTGACAGCTGTGTAAGCCTATAGACTATCTTTAGTAGGCAAATAGTACACAACAATGAAAGTAATAATAATAATCATAATAATGTTTAGATAAATGTAGCCCAGATCAGGCTGTGTTTCTAAAGCTGCGTTCACACTGGACGCGAAACGAATTTTCCGCAAGATAGATTACATTCAAAGTCAATGCAAAGACGCGAATACACGCGAAATGTCTTTGCATTGACTTTGAATGTAATCTGTCGTGTGAAAAATTTGTTTCGCGTCTGGCGTGAAAGCAGCTGAAGGACATGTACCCACATAGCCTACACACGCACTCACGCGCTCACATGCACACACATCTGTCTCTCTCTCTCACTCTCTCTCTCGTACGTCCCAAAAAAAGTGGCTACGGCGCTCAAAGTAATTTAATATCAATACTCACGTTTTATAACAGAAGTTCAAAACTTTGATATAACATAGAAAACACATATTTAGAAAAAGTCATGGATGGATGGACTCATCTTTTGCTGACACGAAATACCATGCATTACTAACATCAGTGCCGCGGTTCTAGTGTGAAGGACAGAGCTGTGCAGCCAGGTGGTCTCTCCTCTCCCGTGCGCGCTGCTGCTCTCCCTGCTGCTACGGCACATGCAGTTCGGCCTCTCTCTGTCTCAAGTCCTGTAATGTCTCCTGCGTGAGGTCAAAGTGACATCCGTGGCGTACAGCTATGTTGTGTAGCATGCAACTTGCCACAGAGAATGCATTGACACTCTGAGGGCTGTCAGGTCGAGTTTCCATTACGCGTGCCAACCGCTTTTGATCTGACATCAAGACAAATGATATAGATAATATAATTTATGTGCTGATTCAGATAGTGTTGTGGTTTTCATTCAGACATATTTTCATTTTATGAGGTTCCCCCATCCCCAAGCGATTGGAGAGAAACAGATTGAATAATGATTTTCCTGTTGCTGCGGCTGTTGCTGTTGCTGACCTCTTGGCTGTGCAGTAGCGCTGTTCGTTGGTGTTCATTCTGCTTGAGTTGAGACAGAGGAAGACGTGCGGGATCGAATCTGAAGTTTTACTCTTGTTTAAACGGAGTTATCTGAAACTAATTTGTGTGTTCAGGCTCAAACAGTATTAGAGATTAGACAATTTGCTCCCGAGGTATAACCTTTGTCGCATTAGGGGCAGGGAGAATCTTCCTCCATCATCTTTTTTTTTTTTTTCCCCTTTTTCCCCCTTTAACAACTCGGTGAGCAAACAGCCAAATTAAGTCGCTAATCTGGTCAAACAAAGGCGACGGGGGTTTTTGGGGTTTTTTTTTTTGAGGGGGTTTCAGTCTCCCGGGAGCAAAGTAAGGTAAAAGTAAAATAAATTTAAACGCTAAATTTAAAGAATAAACTAAACGCAAGTAATTGTCTAACTTGTGAATTGTGTGATATACAAAGTAAGTCAGAGTTGTTTTCAAGGACTGAGGTACACTGTCGCCTGCTTTTTCTGTAGCTGATTTAGCTAACGAACTATTGTAAGCTCTCAACGCCAGGAATATATCAAATTACCGGGATATCTAACTATCTGGCTTGGTTTCATACTTGGTCGCTTGCCTTTCATACAGTCTTCTAGCCAATAAATATTGACGTTCACGGGGTTTTTAGTCCCCTTCGATTTCTCTATCCTGACCACATTACGCGCATAAACGCATTTCCAAGCTTGAATATTAACGTGAACCGGGGTTTTTGTCTTTTTCGCATTTTATTATCATCGAAGGGCTCTTCTGATTAAACACATTGCAAATTACGTTATCTTTGTATTTTCCTCCGGTTGCGGTGCCTTGATCAGCTGATTAAAGTTTAACTGCTTGTTTGAGTGCTCAGCGACAGCTTGTTGGGGAGATACCGTGTTTAGTTCGCCTCCGAAGTAAACGACTTGTTTATTCGGTCCGTTTTAATTAAAGGGAACCGAGGCTTAACTCTTATCTCGGTTACTCTTGGTTGTATTTGTGGCTGGCTAGCTAGATAGTTACTGTTTGCTTTTTTGGCTGGGGATCTGAGATTTAGTATTTAGTCAATAGGACAGCAGTCACTTTTAGTCGTCCGTTCGGTTACCCTTGAATTTAAGCGGAAAGCTTTTACCGAGTGCTCCGCCTCCTCCTCCTCCAGTTTCTCCTGGGCGTAGTATAGCTTCTCTTTTATCTGGGTTCTCAGCTAAGCCCTGTGAGACTTTTTTGAGTTAGTATATTAATAGTAGCGGGTCTAGATAAATTCAAGTTGGCTTATTAGGAGTGCTTATTATCGATAGAGTTTCTCAATTTGGTATTTCATTTCTGTTCACTAAAACTAAGCCCCTGTTAAAAGAGGCTTATTATCCATTCACATAGTTTCCCCACGGTTTCTATTGTGACTGCTGCTTAGGGCTTCTCAGGTTAATTAATTAATAAATTGTGGTTCCTGAGCTTCTGTCTCGGCATTAGTAATTTTCTTTGTTATCTAGGGTGAGCGAGGTCATTAGGTAGGGGGTTCAAAATGTGGCCAAAACTATGTGACGGTTGCAGGATGATCGCACTTTTGGAAAGAGATTTCCAGGGTGGGTTTGTCTGTCACCTGTGCCAGCTAATTGAGCATCTGGAGAGCAAGATCCTTGTTCTTCAGGGCCAGTTGGCGGCACGACATAGAATAGAATCAGTAGAGTTCCCAGAGGAACTAAGTAGTATGTCGTTTAGAGAAATGGTCTGTACGCCAAAGCAGGGTGGTGTGGGGACCCCAGAGCAGGCAGGGAAAGAAAGTTGGGTGACGGTAGGACGTCAAGCGCAGGAAAGGGCGTGCACACCGACAGCGACAGCTCCTCCAGTGGTTGAGGTGTCCAACCGATTCCGGCCCTTGCAGGAACTCGAATTGGCCCCTGACCCTGAGAGTGAGGGGACTGATGAGCAGCAGGGCACCCTGGTGGCCTCTACCCCTCAGAAAAGAGAGTTATTGATAGTGGGGGACTCAATACTTAGAGGAATAGACAGTTTAGTCTGTTCGCGCGACAAGGAGTCTCGTACGGTGTGTTGCCTGCCTGGTGCCCAGGTAGGAGACCTCCTGGAGCGTGCGGACAAGCTCCTGGCCAGAGCGGGAGGGGATCCAGTTGTCATGGTCCATGTTGGGACTAATGACATAGGTAAGGGTAGGTTTGAGGTTCTGCAAAGTAAATTTGTTGAATTAGCTGAAAAGCTTAGGAGCAGATCCTCCACGGTAGTGTTCTCCGGGATTCTACCGTACCACGTGCAAGCAGAGGGAAGCAGAATTTTATCTGGAGGTTTAACACGTGGCTCACGAACCTGGTGTAGGGAAAGAGGGGTATAGGTTTATGGGGCACTGGAACTACTTCTGGGACAGGGGTGACCTGTTCAAGCCGGATGGGCTACACCTGAACCGGAGGGTACCTTTGCACTGGGTCAGCGATGTTGAGGGTAGCAGAGAGTTATTTAAACTAGGGACTTGGGGGGCAGGGAGGTTAGAGAGTGTTACACAGAGGGAAATGCAGACTGCCCTGATGGAAGCTGACAGCGTTACATGCACTATTGATGATATATTTTTTAAAGCAAAAAAGCATGGTGAGGGGCTTTGAGCAGCAGGCGCATGGGAAATCGAAGGGAAGAGCGTTCATGATAACCTGAAATGTTTTTATCTAAATGCAAGAAGCATTAAAAATAAATTTCAAGAACTTGAGGCCGTTATGATTAGTGAAGGCTATGACATAGTTGGGATTACAGAGACATGGCTTAGTGAAGAGGATGGAGTTGAATATAATGTAGAAGGTTATAAGCTCTTTAGGAAGGATAGATGTAATAGGCGAGGAGGGGGTGTAGCACTCTATGTGAACGAAAACATAAATGTGCAGGAAATTCCTGAAATTGAATATTCCGTGCCTTGTGAAGATATCTGGGTCAGGCTCACTGGCAAACACGAGACTGGTTTAAACATAGGTGTATGCTATCGACCACCAGCTTTGGACAGTACAGTCAATGAAATGCTCCTTAAGAGGATTACATTAAGCTTGTAGAGGAGGAGGGACTATTATTATGGGAGACTTAAATTATCCTGGTATTGATTGGGAAATTGTGAAAGGACAGGGTAGGGGGGAGGAAGAATTTCTAGATGTCATAAATGATAATTTTTTGGTGCAGTATGTTAATAAACCTACAAGAGAGAAGGCAATTTTAGATTTGCTGCTCTGTAATGACCCAGATAGAATTAGCAATGTTGAGGTACTGGAGCCACTTAGGACAAGTGATCACTCTACTATTAATTTTGAGGTTTCATGGGAAGTTAAAAAGGTGTCTCCGAAAACAAAAATTTTTAATTTTAGGCGAGCAAACTTTGACAGGATGCGGTCATATCTAAGTGAAACAAAATGGGAGACACTCCTGGACTGTGAGTCTGTAAATGAGATGTGGGAAAGATTTAAGGGGTTTTACTTGATTCACAATGTAAATTCATTCCAAAGGTGTCCAAAAGTAAGCTGAAAAAAAGCAGAATCCTCAGTGGATGACAGCAGCTATTCGTAGGAGTTTGAGGGAAAAGAGGAATCTTTATAAGATGTACATAGAGGATAACAATGAGATTACTAAGGCCGAATTCTGTAAAATGCGGGCTGTGGTCAAAAAAAGAGCTGAGGAATGCTAGAAGACTGTATGAAAGACAAATTGCAGAGGGGGCAAAAACTAACCCTAAGCGCTTTTTTTCAGTACTGTAGCAGAAAAAGGAAAGTCAAAGAGCAGGTTAAGTGCATAAAGAGTAAAAAATGGATCGCTGCTATATGATAATAAGGATATTGCGGACACCTTAAACGGTTACTTTGCTGAGAATTTTACCTTAGAGCGGGTCTTTATTCGGCCAGAGGGCTTGTCCAATGCTCAAGATTATTTAGCGGAAATTGAGGTTAGGATAACGTCAGATTAGACAAGTTGCATCAACTAAAGGCAGATAAGGCGGCGGGTCCTGATGGCTTATATCCTAGAGTGCTCAGGGAAGTTAGTGAGATCATCTTTAAGCCGCTATCTGCCATCTTTAGACGGTCTTTAGAAACTGGAGAAATACCAAATGATTGGAAACAGGGCAATATAATACCAATATATAAAAAGGGGACCGTGCTGAGCCAGGTAATTACAGGCCAGTCAGTTTAACTTGCATTGCGTGCAAAATATTGGAATCTATCATAAAAGATGAGCTGGACTTATTTCTTGAACGTAACAATATCTTGAGGGATAGCCAACATGGTTTTCGTAAAAGGAAGGTCATGCCTGACAAACCTTCTGGAATTTTTGAAGAGGCCACCAAGACTTATGACCAGAGCAGGGCTTATGACATCATATATTTGGATTTTCAGAAAGCATTTGACACAGTACCGCATAAGAGACTAATTTTTAAAATGAGCTCCATTGGAGTTACAGGTGGTATTCTGAAGTGGATTCATAACTGGTTGCAGGACAGAACACAAAGAGTGGTGGTCAGTGGTATATCATCTGAGCTAGGTAGGGTGGGGAGTGGCGTCCCCCAGGGATCGGTGTTGGGACCCCTGCTGTTCCTCATCTACATTAATGACCTTGATAGGAATATTGAGAGCAGATTAGTGAAATTTGCAGATGATACTAAATTGGGGGCTTGGCAAATAGTTTAGAGTCCACTAAAGTGATTCAGGATGATTTGGATAGAATTCAGAATTGGGCAGAAATGTGGCAAATGAAATTTAATGTATCGAAATGTAAAAAGTAGTACATGTAGGTAATAAAAACATTAGACGGGATTACTTCATGGGAGGTTTTAAACTGGAATGTGCTCCACAAGAGAAAGATCTGGGAGTGATTGTTGACCAAACCCTCACAGGCTCTAGCCATTGTGCCGTAGCTGTTAAAAAAAGCCAATCGGATGCTGGGATACATTGCCAAAAGTATTGAGTTCAAATCCAAGGAGGTGATGCTTCTTTTTGTACAACACATTCGTCAGACCACATCTAGAGTATTGTGTACAGTTCTGGGGACCATACTTTAAGAAAGACATAGAGGCTTTAGAGAAAGTTCAGAGAAGAGCCATGGGCTAATTCCGGGTATTAAAGATGAAAGCTATGAGAAAAGGCTGAAGATCCTTAATCTCTTTAGTCTTAGGAAAAGGAGACTAAGGGGTGATTTTATTGAGGTCTTTAAATATGTTAAAGGGATTAACAAAGTGAATTATGTAGGATTCCTTCAACCAAGTGTTGTTAGCAGAACTCGGGGTCACAAATGGAAGCTGACTAAAGGTAAATTTAGCACTGACATTCGGAAATATTTCTTCACCCAAAGAGTAATTTCGGTGTGGAACAGCTTGCCTGACCATATTGTTGAGGCAGAGACCTTGGGAGTTTTCAAGAGCAGACTTGACTTAAAGCTAGATACCATTGAGTCATTGAGTATCTGAAGTGATATATTCACGATGGTACAAAGAAACTGGCGAGCCTAGTTGGGCTGAACGGCCTGTTCTCGCCATTCATGTTATGTTATGTTATGTTATGTTAGATTCTTCAGACAATTAGGCTTTATTGTGGCATATTGATAAATATAAAGCCGAGTTCTTTTTGCGCAAGAAGAACTCACATCTTGCCTTTCACACTCAATTTTTATACCTTCATCACAGGAAATATCTTCCAAATATGGTCTTTCCGCTTTCTCATTCTCACGCTACAACAGGACAGGAAAACCAAAACACTGCCCACTAACCTTCAGAACTTCAAGCAAAGATAAGGATGCACATCACTACAAAGGACTGGAAAATTACAGTCAAGAGAGGAAAAATACAGCCAGATGAATAGGATACAAGTAGATATATGAATGATTCAATTGATTATGTTTTCAGTAACAACTTATGATTTTACTGAACAAATATTGATCAAAGCTACAGAAATCAAATACATCATCTGATTATGTTTTCAAATCAACTAAACTGTGAGGATGCATTCAGGAACCAGAAGCGAGAACCAAAAGATCCAGCAAACTTGTTCTTTATTAATTCTGGGGTGGAAACCCCGGCAGGGCAGTATGCAACCGTGTAACAATTCAAACCTCTGATTATTAAAAGGGAAGAATGCTACTAAAATCAGAAGGGAGAATTCGGACACCAGTAGTTGCGTTTTAATGCAGGATTGTTAGTTTAATGATTTTATTTGGATACTTTATTTTCACTGCAGCGATGCTTTTTGTAGCTTTAGCAAAACCCATAGACCAGTAGAATATTCCCCTTTTCTCAACATAAAAAAGTATACCTCAGTCCGATCTAATCAACTCAAAAGTCAACGCCCATTCAAAAAAAAAAACCCAAAGTTCCATTCCGCGCTGCTAGATCGCAAAGTCCAGCACGTCAAAAAATCAGGAAAAACCCAGCAGTCCAAAAAAAAAAACTGTAATCCACAAAAAAACGCACTGTAGGCCCACAGCAAAAAAAAAACACCCATGTCTCACCACACCGAAGGTCCGACGTCAGGAAATATCCCGCTGCTTGCTCAGTCCCTCCCCAGCAAGTCCATTCAGAGGGAGAACGGTACTCCACTTTTGCCCCAGGGTCCACGCAAAGGAGAACAATACCGAAGATTGCAGCTGCTGTTTCCACTTCGAACAATCGTGACCTCAGTCGCACTGCTTGTCTCCCCCCTGGCCTTCCCACTACTCCCTCAAATAACCTCCTCCTCTCAGGTGCAGGCCAGGTGAGCTCACGTGATTTCCTCCCCCCCCCACACACAGGTAACAAAAAGGAAAAAAAAGAAAATACCTCTGATGGCAGTTTCGCATAATTCTCAACAATGGGGCCATTACCTTAATACTTCAAAAGGAAAAAAAATAACTGCACATACATACATCATCCTATACATATATGAATCATTTTCTCTTATAGGACATCAATCATCATGTAAGCACATGCAAGGGTTACATATTCCCCATCCCCCCAACCGGAGGTTAAAAGGGGTTAGGCCCGAAATATGGCTTTAAATTGACCACATTGACCTTTTCTGTTTTTTGGTCTTCCCACTTGATTAGGTAATTTAGTGGCCCTTGTCTCTTCAGCACTTTAGCAGGACCTGACCATCTAGGCGCTAGCTTGGCTGAGAATCTGGAATCTGCTTTAGACAAGTGGTGTGCCCTCACCCAGACTAGGTCTCCCTCATAGAACTGTGCAGATCTCCTATGGGCATTGTAGTACCTAGCTTGTCTGTTTTGGGCAGCACTAACACGCTGTCTATCTTCCAGAGCCAGTTTGTGTTTTTTTTCCATGGTGCGGTATTGAGGTTGTGTTGGCTTTGGAGCAAGATGGTACAACCGCTCCAGAGGGCCCTTCAGCTGTCTGCCACACATCAGTTCTGCCGGCGATCGCCCAGTTGTTTCATGCTTGGCGGTGTTGATTGCAAACCTGAATTCTGGCAGCCACTTATCCCACTCTCGGTGCTGAGCCTTCACATATGAGGCAATCATGGTCTTTAGAGTTTGATTCACTCTGTCTGTGAAGCTAGTTTGGGGGTGATAACTGGTTGTGAGCTTTTGTACAACTCCCCAGGATTTGCATAGGGCCATAAGCAGTTGACCCGTGAATTGGGGGCCCCTATCTGAGAGCATGAACTTTGGCACTCCCCAGCGCGTGAATACCTCCTCTCCCAATATCTTGCAGAGACGAGGACTTGTACTGTCACGCATTGGGAAAAGTTCCACCCACTTTGTATAATAGTCCACTGCGATCAATAGGAGAGTGTTGCTCTTTTTGCTCTTAGGAAGTGGTCTTATAAAGTCAACACCAAGCATTTCACCTGGCTCATTTACAGTTGTTGATTGTAAGTAGCCAGCAGGTTTTTGATTGTCGGGTTTATACTGCTGACAGACTGAGCAGTGCTTCACATACTCCCAGACATTTTTCCGGATCATGGGCCACCAGGCTACCTGCAGCATCCTCAGCAGGGTCTTCAGTCTCCCGAGGTGGCCGGCAAGGGGGCTGTCATGAAAGTACGCAAGCACTGAAGGCACCAGCTTCTCGGGTACCACCAGTTGGTACTGAACTCCATGTTCATTCGATGGTAGACGGCGATATAGAACATCCTGTTTGACCTCAAAGGCAATCCTGTCTGGATGACTTTTATCCCCCTCTGCTGCCATCTTCCTGTACTCATTCAGGGTCTCATCACCCTTCTGAGCGAGCGCAATCTCAGCCAGGTCGACGGGGAAAGATGGAGGCTCCTGTCTTGAGACTTGTGAAGTACAGGTAGCCATGCAGGCAGGCTCTGGAACAGCCCGGGAAAGAGCATCAGGCAAGTTATTGAGGCACCCTTTCTTGTATGTAACCTGGAAATTGAATGCCTGGAGCCTTAAGGTCCAGCGGGTCAATCGTGAAGTGGTTTTAGGGGAGTTGAACACCCAGGACAGGGCCGAGTGGTCAGTATACACTGTAAAGGGCGGTCCCTCTAGATAATGCCTCCACTTCTCTACCGCCCAGAGCACTGCCAAGCACACCTTTTCTGACGTAGAGTAGTTGAGCTCAGCTCCTCTTAGAGTGCGAGAGGCATAGGCGATGGCCTGCTCTGACCCATTAACTTCTTGTGTTAACACTGCTCCCAGGCCCACACCACTGGCATCAGTATGGACCTGCAAAGGTAGTGATGGATCAGGCTGCCCTAAGACAGGAGGGCTCTGGAGGGCTTGTTTGAGGCATTCAAAGCTGCTTTGGCATTCTGAAGTCCACTGCCACTGAACCCCTTTCTTCTTCAGGTGGTTTAAGGGTGCCGCGATGTCTGCAAAGCGGGGTATGAATTTGTGGTACCACCCTGCCATGCCTATAAAACGTTGCAATTCCTTCACATTTTTGGGTGATGGAAACTCCTTCAGGGCTCTTGTCTTTTCTGGGTCAACTTCAACTTCATTGGCCGTCACGATGTGTCCAAGTAATTTTAGTTGGGTCTGGAAAAAGCAGCACTTCTTCATGTTAAGTGTTAGATTAGCGGCATGGAGTTTACAGAAAACAGCTTCAAGGTCATGGATATGCTGGGCGGGTGAGGGAGAGAAAACAATAATGTCATCAATGTACACAAAGCACAGCCTCCCCCTCAAACCTCCCAGCACCTTCTCCATGAGCCGTTGAAAAGTCGCAGCTAAATTCTTTAACCCGAATGGTAAAACTCTGAACTGGAACAATCCAAAAGGGGTGGCTACGGCAGTCTTGGCTTTACTGTCTTCCTCCAGCCCGACCTGCCAATAGCCAGACTTCAAGTCCAGAGTGCTGAAGACCGCTGCACCGTGCAAAAATTCCAAGATCTCATGAATTATGGGCATGGGGTATGCATCAAGCTGGGTCTTTGTATTTAACCGGCGGTAATCGATACAAAATCTTAGAGAGCCATCTGATTTTGAGACCAAAACGACCGGCACTGACCAGGTCAAATCGGAGGGCTCAATCACGCCGTCTTCCAGCATCTTGTCCAGGTGCTCTTTGATTACGGCCTTTTTCATAGGGGACACACGGTAGGCCCTGCATTTTACTGGAATCTCATCAGTAGTATGAATGGAATGTTTAAAAGCCTGCGTCCGCCCTACCGTGTCTGTACAAACTGTTGGCCATCTCTCCACCAGGGGAAGCATCACAGATGGAAGGTCTTTTACCCATGCTGGCTCAGATGTCATGTCAGCCGCTGTAGGCAAGGACTTGGGTTGCGCCATGTAAAGCTTCACATGGGTCCAGGTCAAACCCTCAGGCGTGCGCTGGAGGAAGGGATAGAAAATTACACCTCGGGCCGTCTTCACGCCATAGGTCTGATCACCCATATTAATCTGTGTAGCCGTTTTGGCAAGGAAATCAAGACCCAGAATAAGTGGAAATGCTAAGTCAGTATCTCGCATGATGTAGGTCTCTAAAGACCATTGAGTTCCATGCCAGCTGTATATAAGCAGAACTTTTCCAAGGGCATCATGGGACTTCCCATCGGCAAGCACAAATGTCTGTGCTTCACAAGGGGAAAGTTTTTGGACACTAACGCTCAGTTTCCTCCATAAGCTTTCTTTCATCAGAGAAAAAGTGCACCCAGTATCCACCACTGCATCCCCATGATAGTCCTTGACTGCAATGGGCACCACGAGCAAGGAAAGTGGTGCCACTACTTGGGCTCTGGCTTGCACTGCCCCAACTTCAGATCTACTGTTATCTTTACAGCGTCGTGGTGCCTTCTCAGCAGCACCCCTAGGGGGTGGACAATTTTTTACCTTATTCCAATATTCTTTCTTGGAAGCCCAATCCTTTTCTACCATTGACCCCACTCTTACCAGATCACTCACTGTTTGCACTGTTCCTCTAAGACTACCTGCGAGGGCGGGATTGCAACTGTTCAGTATGCGGCGCACTAGCTCTGCTTCTTGAATGTCTGGTTTCCACTTAAGGCACATGGCTCTGTAGTCATAAGCAAAGTCACGCAGACACTGACCTGGAGTTTGCATCATTTCTTTAAGCCGCTCTTCCACCTCATTGAGGTAATCAGAAGGGAGAAATGCTGATTGAAATGCGGTCTTAAATTGCTCCCAGTTTTTTATTTTTGTTTTCTCTGCTGTCCACCAACTGTGTGCAGGGCCTACTAACACAGTAGAAAGGGTAGCCATGATGTCAGCATCAGGTAAAGGTCTCAATG
Organism: Gymnothorax javanicus; assembly: GCA_029692085.1. Classification (NCBI taxonomy): domain Eukaryota; kingdom Metazoa; phylum Chordata; class Actinopteri; order Anguilliformes; family Muraenidae; genus Gymnothorax; species Gymnothorax javanicus. The sequence continues at coordinate 21,118,826 of CM056197.1, read as the reverse complement.
ATAGAAAGTTTTCACACTGTTCAATAAACTGAATAACATCAGTGACTTCACGTGACTCGCCTAAGGATGGGAAATTCTATTCTTACAGGAGGTTTGGCATACACCTGAGAGTTTACATTCAAAACACATGTGGAGGGGCTGCTAGCCCCATCCGGCCTTGGGGTGGACATGCCTTTCAGCTGGGCTGGCCTTATTGGCGACATTCTCAGCATCTCTCTTTTCCATTGTTCATCCCTCCTCAGGAAGCAATTATAAATCGCCTGTTCAAGTTTTTGTATAGCCCCATTGAATTGTATCTGTTGACTTCTAAGTGCAGCATCAACATAGTCTCTAAGGCTCTCCTCTCCATTAATGGAACTTTGAATGGATTTCTGAAATTCGGTTTCGAGTTGTTTAATTTTCCCACTCACACCATCAAGCTCAGCGCTTATTGCATTCACTTCATCGACAGTGGCAAATGAATTGGGGGGCGGGCCGTGTGATTCATCATCCTCCTCTTTATCACTCACTTCTTTCGTTATATACAATTCATCCAATAACGTAGAAACTTCAGAAACAGGCTGCAGTCTTGGCTCTCTAAACGTTACAAACTGCGGAGAGCGATAGCCTTTCGGACGTTCCCCATCATCAATCTCATTCGCCGAAGCGTCGGCTTCCCCGACAACGCTGGTCATAATCACCTTTAAATTGTCAAACAATGAGAGTCCTACACACTAATATAATAACAGGGTCCTCACACGGGGCACCATATGTAACAATTCAAACCTCTGATTATTAAAAGGGAAGAATGCTACTAAAATCAGAAGGGAGAATTCAGACACCAGTAGTTGCGTTTTAATGCAGGATTGTTAGTTTAATGATTTTATTTGGATATTTTATTTCACTGAAGCGATGCTTTTCGTAGCTTTAGCAAAACCCATAGACCAGTAGAATATTCCCCTTCTCAACGTAAAAAAAGTATACCTCAGTCTGATCTAATCAACTCAAAAGTCAACGCCCATTCAAAAAAAAAAAAAAAAAAAAACCTCTGATGGCAGTTTCGCATAATTCTCAACAATGGGGCCATTACCTTAATACTTCAAAAGGAAAAAAAATAACTGCACATATATACATCATCCTATACATATATGAATCATTTTCTCTTATAGGACATCAATCATTATGTAAGCACATGCAAGGGTTACAACGGTACAGAGTCCACAATCCAAAATCAGAATCCAGTAGTCGTAATCCAGTTCGTAAACAGGGCAGCAAACACAAAACTCAGGGTCGGGCAAAGCAGGTTCGTTACACGGGCACAGGTATATCAGAGACAAAGCCAAAATCAAAATCCGGGACGTTCCAGTCAGAAGTATAACACGAAGAGCACAATGCATAAACAACACAGCACAAGGAAAACGTTCTGACAAGGGCTGGCTGTGAACTGACTGCTTAAATACACGTACGGGAAGTCACATGCTATAATAGGGAACAGGTGAGCTGGATCTGACTAATTACAAAGGAATGAACAAGAGGAAGTTCCTAACCACATGAAATTGGCGAAAGCCAAAACGCGGACAGGGATTACACAGACAGCCTATGACAAACAAACGGCTCCGGTTAGGGAGTTCTAAAGTGCACAGAGTGAGAGGCAGAACAGTGTTTAACAAGGTGCGGAGAATCCGCTGAAGCACAGAAAAGTAAATTGAGAGAAGGCAAGGGGCGTAGACTAGAGCAGAGCGAGTGCTGAGAGCTCGTTAGTCAATTAGTAATGTGCAGCTATACAATCCCTAGTGCTTGTTAGTAAGTTAGTACTATGAACAATGTTAGTTATTGTTAGTAATTTATCCAAAATAACAAACTGTTAGTATTTGTTAGTAAAGACAGAACAGCAAGACAAAGGAAGCAAATGAGATTGGAAGGAATAATTGAAAACCCAGAAACCATGAAATCACCTGAAAACGTGGCACGCAATACTGGGGAATAAAACTGGCACATCACATATGACCAGAGAGGGGAGACAATGTGCAATGCAGGGCATGAGAAATACATAAACCAGAATAATAACTAAACTGTGAATATGAGTAATGGCAGGCAAAAGACATGGCAAAGAAAGACAGGCAAAATACAAAACATGGCATGGACTAATAAAAAAAATGGCCTGGAAGTAGAGTCATAGCGAAAACATGGTCAGGCATAACAGAATCATAACATAAACAGAAGCATGCTTACTAATCAAAGCTACAGAAGCGCGCTGCTTACGTGTGTGTGAGCTGCTCATGCATGTGTGAATTGAATTGCTTGCATGTGTGTGTGACTATGTGGGAACTGCTTGTATGTGTACGTGTGTGTGCATGTGTCTGTGTGCGCTGCTCATCCCCTCCCTATGCGTATGTGAACTGCTTGTATGTGTGTGTGTTATGTTATGTGTGTGTGCACTTGTTTTTCTATCCGGGTGGGGACTCGATCTTGTCTGCACACCAAACCCGTGGGGACCTCGTGAGCGGTGGGGACCTGAGGCCAGGTCCCCAGAGGCACAACCATTGCAAGTGATAAAAAATGCCATTTTTAGGCGTTTGGCTGGGTACCCCTGAAAATGGGTCTAAGTCCCCACGAGGCAGGTTTCACCGGACTAAAAGTGTGTGTGTGTATGAAGTGTGTATTCCATTTTTCAGAGTGCGCCCCCTATGGGTCAATACTGGAACTACAGTGTGTGTTTTTTTTTTTTTTTAAGAATTGTATTGGAGATTAAACTAACCAATCGGTTCCCATTACTGCTCTGCATGTCAGGGAATGACTAAATGATGAAATACTTGCTAAATGTTAAGTTCCTCTGTTTTCTTTTCATTTTTACTTTACAGGATATTTATCAATCAAATGAAAATTCCCATGTAAGAAGTTACATAATCAACTTGGTTGTGAACTAATGCAACTCATTTTACTCAGTGTGGCCAGTATTCCTTTATATCAGCAAAAAGGGTGCTACAGACAATAGTTATTGTTGACTCTACAACATCTGCTTTATCTCTGTGATATATTCCACAGAGCTTGCTGTGATCATTCAAAAACACACCGACTTAACATTCCAGTGCTGTGCAAACACCTCACTGCTCAGAGATAGCACACATGCAAGACTTAAATAAATATTAGATAAGGTATAAAGTCATGTTTAACAAATATAGGTGGTTTCGCCTGTGATTTTCAAGATCAATCAAATTGATCGGTGGGACAAAAACAAAAAGCTCCACTGTGCTCCAAGACACTGGTGATCTCTTCAGGCCTCTGGTGATTTCTTTCAACAAACCATCAAAGAGTTCCTAAAACTAGCCCAAATGCTCAAACCACAAGAGGCAGGATGCTAAAATAAAGTCAAGGGCCACACATTCAGGCGATGGATTGAGACAGAAGGCCTTTTTTAACCAAAACATTGACTTGTGGAAACACTACAGAAACAAAACACAGCGAGCCCTTGCCTTTGCTAGGAAGACCTATTACTCAGACAATGTTATTCAACTGAAGTCGGCTAACCCCAGACATTAGCATCAAGAGGTTATGGCCATGGCTAATTTGAAGAGAACTGAGTGTGTAATTAGTGTACCTGGATTTGTCACTGAGGGCACTGTGGAAATTGCAAATATTATAAATAAGTATTTGGCTGAGATATCTTGTGTGTTGCCAGCATTCAAAACTACCCAGTTACCATCTATTGGCTGCGTCCCTAAAGAGTGAAAGGAGGCAGTTGTTATCCCTATCCCTAAAACTTCCCCTGCAGTGTTAGAACAGTTAAGACCCATTTCTTTAACTGCCCAGCTTGCAAAAATTGCTGAAAAGTTTGCTCTTCAGTAGATTCTGAGGGACATCTCTTTTGACCCTAGACAGTTTGGGAGTTTGAAGGGCAAATCTACAAACCATGCCCTAGTTGGTCTAGTTGACTGCCTTTTTAGAAACACTGACAAACCTGGTTCTGCCTGCTCTCTGGTAGCCACTGATTTTAGTAAAGCCTTCGATCGAGCTGACCACAACATTGTAATAAACAAGATTTTGACAATGGGAGTGAGGCCTGAACTTGTCCCTTGGATTTGTAATTTTATGACCAGTCGAAGACAAAGGATACGCTATCATGGTGTTTTATCAAAATGGGAGTACCTCACATGTGGGGTGGCCCAGGGAACCCTGCTTGGACCCATCATCTTCCTTTCTCTCATTGATGATGCTGCCCTTGGTGCCCCGGACCCAATTTGGAAGTATGTGGATGATATCAGTTTACTGGAGACCAGGCAATGGCAACAGCCCTCTTCCATACAAAATCAACTCTGAACTAAGCATTTGGTCTGCCCAAAATACCATGCTTCTTAATGAAGAGAAATGTGTTGCCATGCACATATCTTTCAGGAAAAACCCACCTTGTGCCACCTCTTTGTATTAATAACACTCCTCTGACAGTCTTGCCCAGAATCAAAGTGCTGGGACTTTACATCCAGTAAAATCTTAGGTGGGATGACTGACCAGGTAAATGCCATGACAACAAAAGCTAGCAAGAAGCTTTTCCTCCTCAAGCGCATTAAGCGTTTTGCCATTACTCATGCTGACATATGAGCCATTTATATTGGATATATCAGACCAGTGCTAGAGTATGCAGTCCCTGCTTGGCATCCTGGTCTCACCCAAGCTTTAAGCACCCAGCTGGAGCGTGTGCAGAAGAGGGCATGTCGCATTATCCTGGGAGCAACTTACACCAGCTACCAGGAAGCTCTACGTACCCTAGGCATTTCCAGTCTTGAGAAGAGGAGGGAGCTAATTTGTTTGAATTTTGCATTGTCATTGCAGTCCTCCCATCTCTTTAATTGGTTCCCTCCGACTCGGGAGCAAATATCTGGACGTACCACACGCAATGGTCATAAACTTGATATCCCACTGGCAAGAACAGGACATTACTACAATTCTTCTATCCCTTATCTTATAAGATTGATAATAACCATTCATTTTGGTTTTTTTTTAAAGAATCCTGGAATATGTAAATATCCACTCTATTGGATTTGCATTGGATCTGGTTTAACTCCCCTTTTTAAAATTTTATGGTAGCTATCACTTATTATTGTAATTACTCTTTTATATTCTGTTAATGTATTTCTTTTTGGTAGTCTGATATATTTCTTTAATGTAAATTGGTGCGTGATTTCAGTCTGTAAATGACTGCGAGGCACTAATAAAAACCTACCTACTACTACCCTATACTGACACCAGTCGGTTTCAAAGGTATTGAATATTTGGCTAATTATGACAATTATATTTGGCAAATTATAGGAAAGACCATGAAGATCAAAAGACAGAGGCAGCATGTGAATGATTTCAATGACCTTAAAAGGTCAGGATGTCCAGACAAACCATCACCAGCAGGGCTCTTAATCTCAGCAGTAAGGGAAAGGACAACAGTTCCATCTGTCAAAAGTCAAGTCAAAGGTGGTAAATAATGACTTTTCCTGATGCTCTTCAACAGCACATTCAAAACATGCTGGAGTGATGACAAATGTAAGCTTCCAGTGATGACAGAGATGGATGTCAATCAAACTGAACATTTACTAAATTATAAAGTTATATACAATGTAACACAAACATACTCACACTCATCATAACCGTGTATTAACGAATCCTCCATCTTGTGAGGAGAACACACAAATACAGAATGTTCAGTGAGTTTAAATAAGAGCATGTCCAAATCACAACAAAATAAACACACTCACCTGCCACTTCAAAAGGTACACCTGTTTAACTGCTCATTAATGGAAATAGCTGATCAGGCGATCTCATAGCAGCAACTTAATGCAGTTAGGCATGTAGACATGGTCAAGACAACCTGCTGAAGTTCAAACTGAGCATCAGAATGGAGGTTTAGTGAAGCCCTGCAGAACCCTCCTCAGGCAAGTTTCTACAGATCTCACAAGCCTCTCCCAGAAGCCAACCCACCAAGCTGCTCATTCAACAATGAACTTCCAGGTGATTCCTGTGTCAGTAAAGAATCGGATGAGCTCTGAGCCTCTGAGTAGCCTCTGCAATGCCTTAAAATAGTGTGGCCCTGCAATGAGACCTTAGATCAATAAGCCATAACATTATGACCACCTGCCTAAAATTGTGTAGGTCCCCCATCTGCTGCAAAAACAGGCCTGACCCATCAAGGTATGGACCCAATAGATCTCTGAAGATGTGCTGTTGTATTTGGCACCACAGTCCTATAAGACTGAGCCTCCATGGATTGGACTTGTTTGTCCGGCACATCCCATAGATGCGCGATTAGATTGACATCTGGGGAGTTTGAAGGCCAAGTCAACAACCTTGAACTTGTTGTGTTCCTCCAACCATTCAAAAACCATTTTTATTTTGTGCCAGGGCACATTATCCTGCTGAAAGAGGCTACTGCCATCATGGCATACCATTTCCATGAAAGGGTGTACATGGTCAGCAACAATGCTTAGGGACATGGAATGTGTCAAAGTAACATCCACATGAGTGGCATGACTTAAGGTTTCCCAGCAGAACATTGCCCAACGCAGCTCATTGCCCATGCTGTCTTGCCTTCTTCCCATAGTGCATCCTGGTGCCATGTCTTCCCTGGGTAAGTGATGCATGTGCACTTGGCCATCCACATGATGCAAAAGAAAACAGACCAGGCTACCATCTTCCATTGCTCCGCGGTCCAGTTCTGATGCTAATTTGTCCACTGTTGGCGCTCTCAGCAGCGGACAGGGGTCAGGATGGGCACCCTGACTGGTCTACAGCTACGAAGCCCCATACACAACATACTGCAATGCACTGAGTGATGACACCTTTCTGTCAGAATCAGCATCAAATTTTTCAGCAATTTGAGCTACAGTAGTATATCTGTGGGATCAGACCTCACAGGCAACCTTCGCTCCCAACGTACATCAATGAGCGTTGGCCGCCCATGGCCCTGTCGCCGATTCACTGTTTTTTCTTCCTTGGACCAGTTTTGGCAGGTACTGACCACTGCAGTTTGGGAATACCCCACATGAGCTGCAGTTTTCAGAAGTTCTGACTCAGTCGTCTAGCCATCATAATTTGGCCCTTGTCAAAGTCCCACAAAGCCCACCACTTGCCCATTTTTCCTGCTTCTGACACATCAATTTTTGGAGGACAAAATTTTCAGTGGCTACCTAAAATATCCCACCATCCGACAGATGCCATGATAAGATAATCAGTGTTAATCTCTTCACCTGTCCATGGTCAAAATTATGTGGCTGATTGGTGTAAGTCTGGATTTCGTTTGTATTCAGTTACCCTGTTTGTCACAAATGGCTTCCATTTTTGAGATGTGCTCCAAATCCAATGAAAAACAATCAGAATCTGTATACATGTGAAGCTTATTTCTCTTCAGGTTCAGTGGCTTGCAAAGATTATTTCGTAATCATGCTCCGGTCAGTGCACTCATAAATTTCAGTGAGGTCAAAACTCGTCCCAATTTCTCCCTTGTTCTGTTCTTGCAGATGGTCGCAGCATTGTATGCCTTTTTGCTGGCATCACAGAAGGTGTGCAGTTTGATTGTCTGAATTTAGCTGGCTTTCAATTTTATACCATCTCTGAATGGCTACAAAGTGGAGCAGTGTCACCTCTGCACACCACTGATCCCAGTTCTCCGACAAATCTGGGGGTACCTGTTAGTCCCAGCTGATTCCGCTTTCCCACAGTTCTTAAAATAAGCACTTTACTCTTCAGTTGAGGAAACCAATGAAGGACACATCAGGTGAGGAAACCCCTCCCCCACTGATCACTGGCTGTCTGGAGCCAAAAAGTGGAAGTTTCGAATCTGTGTGTTCACCTGACACATCAGGTCCCCACCGCAACCACCCCTCCCCCACTGATCACTGGCTGTCGGAGAGCCAAATGAACTGAGCGGAAGTTTCAAAATCTGTGTGTTCACCCGACACATCAGGTCCCCCACCGAAACCACCCCTCCCCACTGATCACTGGCTGCTGTCGGATCTGTGTGAGCCATCAAATGAACTCAGCGGAAGCCAAATTTGGAAAAATCTGTGTGTTCACCTGACACATCAGGGTGCCCACTCCCCCAACCAACCCAAATGAACTCCGGAAGTTTATTTGTTCTGAAAAGATGCCCTTTGGAACCTATTTGCCCTGGGATTTTTTGGAACCTATGGGAACTGTATTTATTGGACAAATCAACTCCCTACTACCACCTTTCCCCCACTGAGTCAAAATGGACGACCATAGCTTAATTCAATAGTTTAGAGCAGTTTGTTTGATGATATTAAAATAATGGTTTTGCCTCATTTGCTGAGAGAGATTTTTTCTTCTCATGTTGTACACAATGCATTTCCACAAAAAAGTGACATGAAGAATGTAGGCTGTCATTATTATTACTGGTATTACGATCAATTAAAATGCCCCTCCCTTTTGGCATTCCAATGCCTGGCTGCCTGGCCTTAGTCAATAATTCAATAATCCACTGTTCTCCATAATGGTTTTCACTCATTCCCTTTTAGTTAATTAGGATTCCCCTTGTTATTCAAAGCCTTGTTTTCTCCTCAGGGGCAGGTAGCCATCTGTCACGCCCTGGCACCCAGTGGTGTTAATAGGGTGCCAGGGCAGTAATTAGGAGGACCCAAGTGCAGCGAGGTAGATTTTATTAAAATAAAGTGCATAAATGCAAAATAAATACAAAACTTAAAGGACACTAAAAAAAAAAAAAAAAGGAGTGCACTGAACAAAGACGGGAACATGGCTTCCTGCCCGTGAGGAGGAAACGAGGATTTAAACAACAAGGGGAATCCCAATTAACTAAAAGGGAGCAAGTGAAAACCAATAACTAAAGAGAACAGTGGATAATTGAATAATTGGCTAAGGGCAGGTAGCCAGGCATTGGAATGCCAAAGAGGAGGGATCAATATCATCATTATTAGTATTAACAGTGGTTATGATTATTAATAATAGCAATAACCTATAAACTATAATAGCAATTATAATAATTATATGTGGTACTGTCATAATCATTGTCTTTGTAACCATCTTGTTGAAGGGCAGATTTGTAGGCCTCCAAGGTCACGCATTGGCGGCTGCCATTTTAGTTTTTTTTAAGTCTGGATTTTATTAACGCAGTTGAATTTATGTGCCCATGACATTCAAAGCCAAGTTGATCAACAGGAGGCTCTCGTCCTGTACTCTTCGACATTCTAATGCAGTTGGACGAATATGGAGGAATTAAGGTAAGGCTATAGATAGTATAAATATAAATAGCGAGAATTAAAATGTACGATGATAAGTTTAGTCGTCAAATTAACAGATTACGTGCATTGCTTCAAATTTAGTTAGCCTCAGTTTAGCTGAGTAGCAAGCATGCTGGTTCGAATCTTTATTAGGATTTGGTAGATTATTCTGTTTAAAAATCATAACTCTGGGAGGTTTATTTATTTTCTACACTTATAGTTTAGGCACATAGTTAAATATCATTGGCCACATAGGCTAGCATAATTGCCTATGTGTCTTTTTTAGGTTTTGAGAAAAAGGGGAAAAAACGCCCGTTTTAGCAGGCACAAAAGAACAGGCAGCCGACATCTCAATTTGGCAGAAAAACTTTTTTTTTTTTAAGGTTTTGATAAAGTAAAAAACGCACGTTCTAGCCAGCTCGAAAGATCAGGCAGCCGATATCTCAGTTTGGCAAGAAATATAAAGGCAATTATGCTATGACGCTAACGATATAAGAATAATTATCCTACTTATTTTTCGCATTAACTTCATACTTCGGACTTGTATTCTGAAATGGAAACGTTATTGTTATCTAAAATGCAAGAAAATCATTTTTAAATATTGAGTTCAACGCACGTCCTTTGTAATTTGAAAGTTGAGACTTAGCTAAAGTGTAATACTTAATTCCCCTCAACCTTGCAGAATTAACCCTTTCGCAGGCAAATTTTGGCCCAGATGCGTACCCCCACGGATGGATTAATTTTGGGTTTTTACCAAAATATGATTGTTATTCAAAATAACAATAAAATAACACCAAATCTCATAATAAGTTTCCCATAACTGATGTTTTTATGTAGGTCTAGCATCAGAGAACAGTAAAAATGACTCTTCCTACCTTACTTGTGATAATTTGGGAAACATTTCTTACACAGTCCAACACCACAGTCTCTACACCAAGTCGTGATACGTGTTCCTTTGAACCCGTCATCACGTTTCTGTGCACAAACTACACATTTCTTTCTTTTTTTCTCTGGAATTGTCTCTAAGAAGTGTCTTTCACTCTTCCTAGCCTCTGGAGAACCAATACTTGGCCTACCAACCTTCCCACGAGGCTCAGTGTAGCCACCAATCAGACCCTCAACAACAGAGATAATGAAGTCACAATGTGTCTTCCGTTTGTGTGAAGGAGTGGGATCATTTGGATTGTTCTTATGACAAATGTATGCATTTGTCAGAGTTCTGTCAATGAGATGGAACACTACTTTACGCCAACACTTCACTGTGCCCAGTTCTGGAGCATAGTGGTCTGTCATCTGATCAGATTTATCAACTCCACCCATTCCGGTGTTGTACTCAGTCACAATTTCCGGAATTTTTTTCACAACATTCCTTCTGGTAGTTTTATCCACCGAAGTTGCTGAGGCACTAGTAGAGACCAGCCTAACTTGCTCTCTGTCCCCCCAACTAATAGCTAAGATTTGTCCTTTTCTCATTGCAGTTACAACACCCTTTTGGTTGTTTTTTTTCTTCACCTGATCAGGGAGATTACGACGATCACAACGAACAGTGCCTGTCACATAGACCCCCCTTTTCAGCATCTGTTCAGCCAGCGGAATGCTGGTGTAATAGTTGTCTACCACTAAAAGATGGTTCTTATTCTCATGTGGAGCCATAAGTTTGGCACATACATCATACGGTTGTCCATACTGGCTTTTTTTTGTCCCTGCTTGGTGATACATCGTCTGATGTAGGTAACCGGTCAACGAATCACACAGATTGTACTCTTTAGGCCCCCACTGGTGGTGCTTCTTTATTCTTATATAATTGACCAGGGCATGCCTCCCTTTGAATCCCACAATAGATTCATCAATCGAAACCATACGGTTTAGTTGAAATTCTCGGGACCATGCTGCGTTGAAATGATCTAGAACTTTGCGAAATTTATACTGTGGGTCATAGTTCTGCGCACCGTGTTTTGGTTCCATGGCACTGTCTGATGCATGAAAGAATCGCAGTATCAATTTGAATGTATTGAGTTTCATCACTTTCCTAAACACTGGGGTGTCCTGAGAATAGTTTGAGCTATTCCAGTATTGCTCAATAGAATGTTTACGAATGAGCCCCATATTGAGTACAAGACCTATAAATGCACGCAATTGTTCAGCAGTAACATCCTTCCAGAGGTGCATTTTAGAATGTTGCTGAAGCACACCAAGCTTTGCCTTGTACCAATGAAAGTACTTGTTAGTTTCATGAACAAGGAAATCCCAAAGTGAAGGGCCATTGCCATCAGATGTGAAGAAACGATCAAAATACTCGATGGGCGTGGCCTCAGCTGGCACCCACACAGGTCCACTGGGGGCAGTAAATTCATTTACTACAGGAGGTCTGTCATTCTCAAGGTCTCTGACCTGTTGCCACTGCCTTTCACACTCATCATTAGACATTTCCGAACCACTATCAGACCGACTGTCATTAGGGAGATAGTGTATGCAGGCTTGTATCAGCATTGTCAACAACAACATTATCGATACCCGATCCAAACTCTCCGCCTGAATCCTTCCAGAATCGCTAAAATCGTTTGGATCCAAGTCTCCCTCTGGATATTCAAACTGAATTCCAAAAACTTCATCCAGAGTAGAAATTTGATAGAAAAAGCTGTTTTTACTAAAAATGTTCATCAATAATGATGAAGTAGTTTGGATCACCAAGAATCACTGGTAATGATTGCCAGGTTCATGTCTGGACAAAAAAATATTTCGCTGTGCATTCTGTGTTGGTTAAAATGCCTGCGCTCAATAACTTTTTAAAATCATCCTTTTGTATTGGGTGACAAAACAGAGAATCAGGTTTAGACCATGGAGTCATTAATGGCAATATTAGGATTTTAATAAGCAATAAGGAAGTAGGTTAAAGCAATTATTTGTCCTCTTGAATATGGAAACTGCACATCCACGTGAAAAATGTTCCGTTGATTGTATGTGTCGGTCTACGCCTTTCAATGTAGACAATCAAAACGTTTAGCAAAAACAGCAGAAAGATGGTGCATTTCTAGAATGGCTGTTAAGCAAAAATCAGATCTTGCCATTTTTGTTCTCAATTTCATTTTTTCAGAAAATCCAGGTAGACTGCAAAATCAGCATAACAACACATGCAAAACCAGCAATTTGAGGGTTTTTGTTTTATCCTGAATTCATTGTTTAGACTTTAAGTACATAATTTGATTTTGAAAAGAATTGTTTTACTTGTTCAGCAAAACAATCAGGTAGATGGAAAAGGCTCACGTATGATTGTTCTGTTTCGCGAACTGAATGGATAGTTGTTCCCTGTTTGAGGACATTTCAAAGAGCTTTTCCATTTTTGAATAGACCGAAGGAAAACATCAGGTAGGGAAACCAAAGCCAAACGACAAAAAAGTCGGAGTTAAACAGAAGGTAAAGCAGAAAGATTGCATTCTGTTTACGCATGATGTCTATTTGATATTGCTGCTAAATTTTTCATCATCCTGTTGTATTTTATTAAGCAATATTAGATCAGTGGTTCTCAAGCTCGGTCCTGGCGTCCATAAAAAATGTTTTTGTTTTTGTTCTTGCAATAAGGATTTTAATAAATTTGCCTCTAAGTAGGTGCATTTATGTTAAGAGCAGTTATTTAGCCATGTTTGACAAATCTGCACATGCCATGTTAAAATTTCTAATCCACAATGAGATATGTTAGAAACCAGTGTAAATTACAGAGGGAAATTTGACCAAACCCTTAATCAATGTAGACAAGGAAAAGGTCCTCACTGGTGAAACGTCAACACATGGTTAGAAAAACCAGCAATTTATTTGGCAAACAGAAGTAAAATTGTTGGTCATTTCATGTTCAGATTAAGGGACAAATTATTTTGAAAGAAAAAACAACTGTGTTCAGAGGAAATAATCAAACTAAATTTGAATGTTTAAACTATTTTAGAAAATCCTCACAATATGAAAAAATAACATAACATGTTTGAGGGTTTTTATTCTTCAAAACCCAAAAAAGTGCGGTTAAAGGTGGTAAATAAATGCTCTAAACATGGATAGAAGCTAATTAATTTCAAACCTTTGTTAAAATCCTATATTCAATTGAATGGACCAAAAAAAGAGCAAGTTACTTAATGTTAGAACAGGTAAAGTTTGAGAACCACTTTATTAGATGAACCCAAATATTTGGAATTTGATGACTAAACATGTTGGTCAAACTGAAGCTGAGATCAGTGGACAAAAATGTCCCACAGGGAAAATCTTATTTATGTTATCAAATAATTAAATTGGAGAATGATTAAACTATTTGAAGTGTTACATGCTAAAAGGAAACAGGTACACATGACATAAATTTCATATAAAACCCAAAACCAGTGAAATGCTCAGTAATTCGTAAATAAAAACAAATACAATGATTTGCAAATGCTTTTCACCCTATATTCAATTGAATACACTGCAAAGACAAGTTATTGTTCGAACAGTTTAAACTTTGTAATTTTCAACGAGCTATTGCAAGATTTGGAAGGGATTGCAACATCATCTACGGTCCAAATATCAAAAAAAAAGGTTCAGAGAGTCTGAGGAAAATCAAACACTTATTTGGAACATCCCACAGGCGAAAACCAACATTGAACAGGTGACCATGATCCCTCAGGCAGTACTGCTGAAAAACTCACATCACAAACAAGGATGGGACATCACCACATGGGCTCAAAGGAACACTTCAGAAAACCACTGTCAGTAACTACAGAAATAAGGATTTCATCTGCAAGTCAAGTTAAACACTGCACAATGAATGCCCGTGGAACAAAACCCAAAAAACAAGTGTGGAAAAGGACATCACTCAACAAAATGGGCAAGATGATTTTATTTCAAAAACCACCGGAATTTAGGTTCAACAGCAAAACAGTTTACAAAAAATTCCTCAAAAGCGTAAAAATAAACCCGGCCGCTGGGCCATTGAAAAGCTCATCTAAGATGGACTGATGCAAAGTGGAAAAGTGTTCTGTGGTCTGACGAGTCCACATTTCAAATTGTTTTTGGAAACTGTGGACGTCGTGTCCTCCAGACCAAAGAGGAAAAGAACCATCCGGACTGTTATAGGCGCAAAGTTCAAAAGCCAGAATCTGTGATGGTATGGGGGTGTATTAGTGCCCAAGGCATGGGCAACTTACACATATGTGAAGGCACCATTAATGCTGAAAGGTACATACAGGTTTTGGAGCAACATATGTTGCCATCCAAGCAACGTCTTTTTCATGGACGCCCTGCTTATTTCAGCAAGACAATGCCAAGCTACATTCTGCACGTGTTACAACAGCATGGCTCCGTAGTAAAAGAGTGCGGTACTAGACTGGCCTGCCTGTAGTCCAGACCTGTCTCCCCATTGAAAATGTGTGGCGCATATGAAGCGTAAAATACGACAACGGAGACCCCGGACTGTTGAACAACTTAAGCTGTACATCAAGCAAGAATGGGAAAGAGTTCCACCTGAAAAGCTTCAAAATTGGTCTCCTCAGTTCCCAAACGTTTACTGAGTGTCGTTAAAAGGAAAGGTGATGTAACACAGTGGTAAAAAGGCCCCTGTGCCAACTTTTTTGCAATTTGTTGCTGCCTTTAAATTCTAAGTTAATGATTATTTGCAAAAAAAAAATAAAGTTTCTCAGTTTGAACATTAAACATCTTGTCTTTGCAGTGTATTCAATTGAATATAAGTTGAAAAGGATTTGCAAATCATTGTATTCTGTTTTTATTTACGATTTACACAACGTGCCAACTTCACTGGTTTTGGGTTTTGACAATTTATTTCACCAGAATTAATTAAAATGCAGGCTCTATGCCCAAAAAATACATGTATTTAGAATGTCCTAAGCAAGCGGTCACAATGCTAAACTGCCAAAAAAAAAGTGTTGTTAGAAGCTGCTTTTGTTTTGCGTAAATATATCAAATGACACAACAGCATCAATAACCTATCATATAATGCATAAAGTGAACTTTAAATTATATTTTTAATAAAATACTGACGATCAGCAGTGTATCTTCACTTTCCAACTCCGGCCAATTTTTTTTAAGTCTTGAATACAGCAGGAGATATTGTGGTTAGCCATTACCCTGTGGACCCCTTTTACACTTCCTGTTCATGGTGGATTCATCAGTGGGTCAGGTGGTCTGGAAAAATCTACATTTTCAGATAATTTAAACGAACAAAGTTGATTTCACTCTAGTCACAGCTTTTACATCTAAACACTGTCTTTACATTATTATGATCCAAGTTCATTATTGTGAAATAAAATTTGACATTTTAGTTTTTTATGGGGTAGCTAGCAACCGAGGATAACACAAAATGGCCTCAGTGTTTAAAACATGGTTAAGATAAAAATATATTTCATGACAACTCTAATCAACTCTGTCAGATTTTGTGTGTATATTTACAGTGTTGACAAGTGATCCCTAAAACTATTTTTATTGTGATAAATTAATATTTTTGAGCATGGAAAATATTCCAGTGTTATTTCAATGGCTCCACTAACCACTAGGCTGATGAGGTAACTACACTATGCTTTACATATAATTTATAATATTATAACCCAATTACACTGTTAACATGGCTGTTAATTCTGTAACGTGGCAGGTATATGGAATTTATTGTTGTGACATGACAGTTACATGGTAGTTAGTGCTGTAACATGGCAGTTACACAGAAGTTGCAGCTACAATATGGTAGTTAAATGGCTGAAATTTGTGTGATGTGGTAGTTACATGATGGATGGCAGTTCATGCTGCAACATGGTTGTTACATGTTTGATGGTAGTGAATGCTATAACATGGTAGTTACATGGTAGAAAATGCCCAAACCATGCAGGTCAGACAAAAAAATATCCTTGTTTCCTGAGTGATAGCATTGAATAATGGCAAGAAAATTCCTGCAGAACATATGTTGTCACAGTGAAGTTGACCTTTGACCTTTTGGATATAAAATGTGCATTTTTTGCCCAATTTGATATTTGTTTTAAATTTGGTCATAATTAGCTTATGAATTCTTGAGTTACGGAGAAACACGTGTCATGAAATTTTGTCGTAATTAGCATATCAATTCTTGAGTAACGGAACAGTGTTGTGAAGCTTTGTCGTAATTAGCATTTGAATGCTTGAGTTCATGGCCAAAACCAAAGTTTGTGAGTTAGCAATGACCTTGACCTTTGACATTTACCCAGTAAGCTCTATACTGTGTCTAGACTAACGCAAGTGTCATTTTGAGGTCTTAATTCCACTTTTTTATCACAAATGATTAAGCCACTTCTGTGCTTGAGTGAGCACATGAATTTATCAATCAATCCCTAATTACTGTCTGTTGTCACAGCTCATTTGACAGCATTCAAAAAACTTAATAATTGTGGACTGTCCATAATCTTAAGCAAGTGAACATGTTACTCTCAACTTTGGTAAAAAAAGAGTGATCTAAAACCATCTAAAAAGGAAAAAATTGTTCAGCTGTTGTCTGAAGGCAAATCCACATTAGGCATTGCTGAGTTTCCCTGTGGAGGTCATGGCACAGTCAATAAATTTATACCAAACAGTCAGATCAGTGGATGAGTTCAGCCAAAATTTCGAAATGTAAATGCAAGACCACTACGACAGATACATCAACGGGTAGCCAAGACTCCCTTTGCAACCAGCAGACGTTTTTATGCCCCGGACCATCTTGAAAGCTTTTTGAAGAATAAGTCGGGGGCATTATGTTTTCACCCAAAAGTCCGTGGGTTGGCGTATTCCAGTCTTTTTTTTAAACGTTTTTTCCTTTGTATTGAACTGATTTGTATTTGTATTTTATTTAACACCGCATCAACAGAGGTTTATGCAATTAAATTTTTGGTGGGGTGAATGGTGTCTACATGAATCACTGGGCATCAGCTAAGTAATCTATAAATTATTCTGTTTATTTTATTTGATCTCCAGCTCGCTCCACCAACCAATGTGGCTGTCACACAGCAGCCATCTTGAAATCCATTAGCTAACTCGCTGGAGGTTTTTGCTTTTTTGCGTCATAATTTAATTTCAGGTGACCTGAATGGTCATACATACGATGGTCAGATGATGCCAAAACACTACCGCCTTTCTGTACATGTTCTTCAACTGTTTCAGTCGGGGGCATATGCCACGCCTTGCGTTGCTCTTGTTGAAAGTTGTGAACTGCAAAGTTTCCAGAACAACATGATGCAAAACACTAAAGGAGGTTGCAATAGTTCTGAAAGTGCAAAGCATCCACCTCTTTACAAGAAACACAAAGGAAAATCTATGGGCTGGGCTAAGAGGTATCTGAACACTGATTTTACACCAGGAATCTTCACCACTGAGTTGAGAGCAGCTTTAGATGGAGCAGATGGGTGGGCCAGGGGCTGAACTGCTCTGGGGCAGTTTGCACCAGTACTACTTTGCCATTTACAGTGTGATTGAGGTGTCATGTTCTGGGTTACTATTCTTGGAGTGAGCTAGTTGGTCCATTTTGGGTTCATTATGGTGTTAAGCTTTATGGAACTGTTCCATGAGTGGAACACTTTTTGGCTAACATGCTTTTTAAATTTCCCTTAATCATTTATCGTTTATATCATTTTAATCATTAACTTAGGCTTCATCTTGACAAAAGCTGACAAAAGGATGATGATGCCCATGACTTAGCTGTGGGCTGTTTACTGAGTGGGAAGCACATAGCTCCTCGCTGTAAAGATTGAGTGCTGCTGATTTTGCAAAGTACTGGCAAAGGTTGTACCTGAGGCAACTAAATCAACCTCTATATTTTGTTTAACCTAGCTTGTAAACTACAATAAAAACACTTATTTGAGCTTATTAGTAAAATAATTTAGAGTAAAATAAACCATGTTTTGCAGACAGTCATTTTAAATTAATGGAAAATCCCTCTAAATATGGGAACATTCATTTGCTGAATAAGTCTGGACACAGTGTAATCTGTTCATCCTTGAGTCAAAGTGGACATTAATGCCTAAGCTAGGGCTGGGCAGTGTAGCAATATTGCACAGCCTGGTCAAAAAAGTCACGGTCTCCCAATATTTTTTTGGACAGCCTTTCGTTTTGCTTACGGCATGCACTTGCAGTGGCATCGTTTCAATGAGTTTCTGCAATGTCACAGCATTCATCTCTGTCCAGAGTTGCTTTAATTTTTGCTAAGATCTTGCATTGATGATCTGGGAGAATAGAGATGATAGGAGCCCGAATGCTGCATGAAGTCTTCTCCAGCACATCGCAAAGATTCTCAATAGGCTTAATGTCTTGACTCTGTGATGGCCAATCCATGTGTGAAAATGATGTCTCATGCTCCCCTAACCACTCTTTATCAATATGAGCCTGATGAATTCTGGCATTGTCATCTTGGAAAATGCCCATGATGAGAGCAGAAAATATCCATTGATGGAAAAACCTGGTCATTCAGTATATTCAGGTGGTCAGCTGACCTAATTTTTTGGGCACATATCGTTGCTGAACCGAGACCTGAACAATTGAGGCAACCCCAGATCATAAAACTGCCCCCATAGGGTTGAACGGTAGGCAGTCACAAGGTATGATGGGCGCATGGCTTCATTTGCCGCTTTTCTCATCAGGGTAAATCTGGACTCAGTAAACATTGTGACCTTTTCCCACAATCTTTATGCTCTCTAGCAAATTGAGGCCCTTTTTTCTGGTTATCCTGGTGATAAGTGGTTTTTGTGAGGCTACACAGCCATTTCAAAGCATTCTCAACCGGATGCGTCATATAGTGACGCTTTTTGCCCAAACGTCAAAATACAATGAAAATAGAGCCTTTTGGCATCCTTATTTGACACCATTATTAAACACTACCCCTAACCCCATCGAAACAACTTGGATAGATTTAGGCACAATGGCATCAAGTGAGTACTCAAGAATGCTTTAATTTTTGTTGTTTTTTGATGCCTGGGCAAAAAGCGTCTGTGCCATCAAATGACATGTTGAGATGAAAATCTGTTAGCTGTTTAATCCCATCCCTTGAATTCTTTTTGCATTGTGCGTGTGGAAATGCTCTTACTTTTAGCATTAAACATAGCCGTTCTGCTGGTGATTTCTTGCGATTTGACTTCAGCAAATGGTTATGCAGTCTTCGATCGTGATCATTCAAGATTTTTTTCCGACCACATTTCTTCCTCAAAGATGACGGTTCACCACTATCCTTCCAGGTTGTAATAATGCGTTGGACAGTTTTTAACTCAATTTTACTAGTTTCAGCCATCTCCTAAGTTGTTTCCTTTGCTGGATGCAGGCCAATAATTTGATCCTTCTGAAATAGAGTGAAGTCTTCTGACATGGTTGTTTAAGAAATGAGAAGCTACTCACTGCATCAGTCAGGGTTAAATAACAATTGTTCACCCAGCTTAGTTAAAACTGGTGTTGAATTTTACCCCCACAGCAGTAATTATCCAATGGAAGGCTCTTACCCATTTGCTTAGTTAAATACAGGTGTTGAATTTTTTTTTTCTTGTCCTGGAAGTGTATATTGATATCACAATTTAAGAAAATGTATTGTTGAGGATTTTAGATATCATATCACACAAGTGTTATTTTTTCTGTTTTTAAAGGCTGTATTGTAAAGGGATGCTGTTTGCGCATGTTCTAGCTGTTGCCTGTATCGGCCCAGTCATAATATCCACATTGCTAATGGCTGTTCATCAAAATTGCAGTATGTGAATATTTTCTGAAAGCACCAGTTGTTATTCCTACAATATCGTCACAATATGGAAATAGAGGTATTTGGTGATAAGTATTGTTTTACTTGATTTTGTCCATATTGTTTGAAAAATCTGAACAAAAATGTATACAACGCATTTTATGACATGGCTTCATGACTGAATACCATTATGAATATTCTTCTGGAATTTACAGTCTTGTTAGAGCGACAGAATTAAAATAAAAAATTGTTTTTAATGTGTCTGATGGAGTTAACACATCAAGTTTTAAAGTGCATAAAAGTACATTTTCAGAAATAGTTTAACCAAAAACATGTTCCTTTACATGAACTGTGGTTTAGGAATTTTTCTGCAAATGTATCCATTTCAAATTAATGTTGTATCAAAAATTAAAAATCAGATATAAACATGTTTTTTCCCTTATCTAAAAGAATCAGTTAGTGGATTTTAATTAAAGATTTGTATAGAATTGCTCGTTCACAATTAAAGCTTATAGATTTGTGCTGTTTTATGAAACTAAAAGATTAATTCAACTCATTTTAGGCAAAAGAAATGCAGAGTGTTGGGTTTACCGGACCCAATCAGGCACCAGATGATACCGAATCTCCTCTCAAAAAGGACATTCTTGCCTTACAGCTGATGTGTACTGAACGATCCTTGGTAAGTTTGTGTGTCTGTGAGTATGTTTTGAAAACTCAAAGGCAAGGGGAAAAAATGACAACAGAATACCTCTGCCAGCTTGAACAGGAGGATTCAGCGGGAAATAAGGAGAGTTCTGCACCCTCTGATGTTCTCAAGCCCCCAAACAATCAATAATTAACAAAGAAACCAATGGTAAGCATTTATGTTGTGAAGACAACTTATTTAACATAATTCCTCTCATTGCAATAATCCTATTGTATTTAGTCTTCAGTTCTAGTTCATTTTCAAGTTTTACATACAGCATTTTGATGCCCTTATCAGTTCGCCCAGTGAGATAGGAGATTTTCTGAGATGTTGCATCATGACAAGAGTTTCACATTAGTGGACAGAATGAAGTACATGTTTTTGTAACATTACATATGTTTGAAATAGCATTTAGTACCATTGCACTACATTTTGGAGAAAGTGCTGAGTGATTTTACTGAGGTAAGACTTGCCAGATTACTGTGATGTTAGTTTAACAATCAGGGATGGACCTAATGGCTGGGTCTATGCCATTGCAAGAAGACATTTAGCATTAGTAACATAAGTTTGCCATATAATTTAAGAAAAGAGATTGAATGGTGGATGGAGACTAGCTATTGAAACGACTTAGGCTTGCAAATTATACTTGAAAATTTACATAATGATAGTGTGGCGACCATAGTATAAGCTGAATGAAGGACATCATAGCATTTAGTTTTCAGAAATTAATGCTTATCGACTTTGTATTGTGACTGCATTTCCACCTCAAACGTGCATTAATGTCTGATACCCAATGCCATCTTGTCCATTATCCCTAACATATTTCTCTCTTTTGCTAGGACTCGGAAAGTGATGCAGACACTGTAATACTTAAATTGCCCAGTTCTTTCGTCACCAAGACCACATGACTGTCCAGTGTTGGAGAGGACCGACAGTGCCTTTGTAAGTTTGAGTGTATATTATTATTATAGGGGAATCTTAGAGGGACATCTGGGAACCACAGAATGACCCATGTCTTTCTGAAAAAAAAATCCTATTTTCATTCATGGACATTTCATTAAGTTCATAGTGAGCGTAGCTTTAGGAAAAGCTGAACAAAATGTTTTGGTATACCTTTTGTAGGCTTCTTTTATTTGAAACCAAGATAACAAGAAACCCATAATTGACCGTAAATACAGATATTTATTTTGAGTTTGATAATAAACTGACGCAAGGTTATGTATTTACAGCTTACCAGAAAATCTTTACAAATTCCAACTTCAGATGAAGCTAGCAGCATTGACAAAAGTGAAGATGATTATGTCCCTGGAACAGATAGCGATTCTGAAGAGAGCCCCCCAAAAAAAAAAAAACAAGCTTTGTCCAGTCCTTCATCCTCTACCTCAATGGCGGTAAACAACAAAGATGATTCTAATTTATCTGCCATAAATGGGGATGAAGAACCGGACAAGGAGTCACAGAAAGACAGCAGCACTGATGTGTCAATACTGAAACTGGAAAAGGCTGCTAAAGGACAAAGGATGTACAACAAAAGGCAATATTGCTTTTATTGCTGCAAACCATTTTGCAAAATGGCTAGGCACTTGACCCAAGTTCATGAGAATGAGGTGGAGGTTGCAAAGGCTCTCTCTTTTCCAAAGGGGTCTAAGGAAAGATGGATTAATCTTGATCTTCTGAGAAACAAGGGAAACCATGCACAAAACACTGATGTCCTGAAAGCTGGCAAAGGAGTGTTGGTGCCGCGTCAATCCAGTACTAAGCATGTGGATGTTAAGGAGTATATGCACTGCGTCAGCTGCCAAGGGCTGTACAAGCGAAAGGCTCTTTGGAGGCATATGACGAGATGTAGCCTGGCCAGAAAGTGCGAGGTCACAAAACCGGGGAGATCCAGAGTCCAAGCCCTCTGTGCTTATGCACAGCCTGTTCCTGACGGTGTAAGCAAGAAATTGTGGAAACTAATCAGTGACATGAAGCAAGATGAAGTAACACTGGCAGTTAAGTGATATGTGTGTCATCAAATTCGGAGACCACCTGTGCAACAAGATGGGCGCGGACAAAACCAAGCACGAATACATCAGAACCAAAATGCGTGAGGCTGGAAGACTCTTGGTGTGTGCTAGAAAAGTGGGTGAACTTCAGAGTATCAAGGATTTCTTCATACCGTCAAACTTCAACCATGTCATCCAGGCTGTTAAGGATACCTCTAGATTCCAAGATGAAGATGAGGTCTTCACAATTCCATCTTTGGCATTGAAACTTGGCCACAGCCTTAAAAAAATGGCTGATATTGCAGAATGTGAAGCAATTATTGCAGGAGAAGATGATGATGTCCAAAATGTGAAAAAGTTTTAAGCATATGTACGCCACTAAATGGAATGAATGTGTGTCAGCCTCAGCCTTGAAAACACTTAATGAAGCGAAGTGGAACTCCCCAGAACTTTTGCCTTTTGCTGAGGATGTCAAGAAAATGCACATACATCTCTGCAATACAACAAAATTGTGCCAAGAAAAGCTCAAAGTAGAGAGGAGTCAGAAGAACTGGTCAAATCTTGCCCAAGTAACTCTATGTGAAGTAGTTGTTTTTAATCGTAGAAGAGCAGGGGAAGTGTCAAAAATGAGGTTGAATTCATATCTTCTCCGAAACACATCTGCTGTCCATTCTGATGTTGCTGATGCCTTATCTGAAGTTGAGAAAAAGCTCTGTCAGCATTTCCAACGTATCGAAATTAGAGGCAAGCGAGACAGAAAAGTCCCAATTCTCCTGACCCCAAGTATGCTAGACTCCATGGAGCTACTTGTAAATAATCGTCAAACATCTGGAGTACTGGATGAAAATCAGTTTCTTTTTGCAAAGCCTGCAACTGAGGCATCATTCTACAAAGGCACCGACTGCATCAGGAATGCTGCCCACCAGTGTGGAGCCAAGCATCCAAGGAATCTGACATCTACAAAGCTACGGAAACACGTTGCAACACTATCTAAAGTCCTAAATCTGACTGACACGGAGATGGACCAATTGGCAGATTTTCTGGGACATGATATAAGAGTCCACAGAAAATTTTACCGCCTGCCTGAGGGAACTTTACAACTAGCAAAGATCAGCAAAGTGCTGATGGCCCTTGAACAGGGAAGAGTGTCAGAATTCAAGGGGAAAAACCTTGACGAAATTAATCTTCAGCCTTATGGTAAGGACACATCATGTAAAGACTGTTTGTCAGATGCTTTTTAGGCTGTTGTTTACTGTTGTGAATCTTAACATGGTGCATGTAAGCAAATGTTTTTGTAAATATTGCAGAGAAAGTGCATTTAAGAGTCGGAAACTGGGGATGAAGAGAGTGCAGATGAGATGTCAGAGCAGAGAGGACGAGCCGCAGAGTCATCTTCCACATCCACAGGTAGGGTCAGCCGGGGTGTCAATTAAATTATGGGACGAGGTCGGACTCGTAATCATGTTTTTTGGTATTTCGTTAAGATCCTGTACCTTGTTAATTGTATGTTGCAGTAGATCATGTTTATGTAATTTCAAGAATGAGTTAATTTTCATACAGATCCAGGTGAGCGATTCAGACTCTCTAGAGCCTCTAGTTCTTCCATGTTATGTAGTGCGTGGAAGCAATTGGTTTTGTTCAAATTGCAGACCAAGTGCCGTCAGGTGGTGATGAGTGTGGAAGTGAGGATGAAGAGTGAGAGGGTGGGATGTCAGAGCCAAAACAACGAGCCAAAGCAACGAAGTCCACTTCAGGTAGGGTTAGCTGTGAAAATGCACTTGCTTGGTTGTCTGCCAGTTCTAAATGAAATAGCCGTAAACGTTGTTTGTGTATTTGTTAGAGGTGTGCATCCCTCTCTTGTAAGACGATCCCAAAGGCATGTGGATACTTGGGCTACAATACGATTCAAGGACGATGCATTTTAATATGGAACGATTCGGTGCAAATAGATTCGGTGACATTCGATGCAGTATGATGCAATCTGTTGATCTTCCTCTTAACAATTGTTGAAATTTGTTTTTCTTTATAAATTTAATGAGCTAAGTCTTTTCAAAAAGGCTTTGCCTGTCTTTAAATAGATACTGTGTATCTCAGAAAAGACCTGGGAATCCCAAGTATTTTTGTTACTTATTCGCATCAGGAAAAAATGGAAAACAAATGAGTCATTTCAGAATTACATGTCATTGTGTTTATTAGTTTTTTAATAGACGCAGACAGAAAAAAAGTTATACTGACAGTATGAACATTTTGACATAATGAATATAAAATTAAATTGGTCCCACACACCCATGGAGAGGTGCCTCAGTTTGCAAAGCCCCTCTAGATCTAAAAACCAGAAGAATAAAAACTTTCAAGAATGGCACAAATTGATGACAAAGAAACTAAAAAAGAAATGGGGGGAAAAAAACTACTCTTTGAGAGGTAAAAGTTCAATCAGACTCTCGGACAGAGCAGAACTCGTATGAAAATAGAGGTGCCGGGCAGAATTAGCAGCAAAGCTTCTATCAACTGATTCATAACTTTGTAACCCGGCCTTTGGCTGGTTCATGGTACATGCTGATCGATTGAGGGGTCCGCTGATCAATGTACTCGCATCTTTAACGTTCAGTGCGAATTGGTAAATCTACTCCCCTAGTGTTTATGTGAGTGCATGAGGGCGTTGGGATGGAGTAAAACTAAAGCATATTAAATCTGTTGATTTTGCAGTCTGCTCATGCTTACATGATAACTTTTGAATTGCCAAGTTTTTTAAATATTACGCAGTTCTTAGACTGGATTGAAGTTTTCTCACTAAACCATCATTAAACGAGCTAACACTTTGTAATACAGTGCCATTGTTACAGTGTGCAAGTCCATCATGTATAGTGTTACATACTGTGTAATAAAATGTAATACCATACATGTATGTGGTATATGTATCATGGAATTGTATGAACCTTCAGGTTCTCAGTACAACGTAATAAGAATTGCTTATTAAAGCTTATCAGCATGGTAAACATTGCTGTAATAGAGCTCAAAAATCATGGATTTTCTTCATCAGCAGAGTATAGTAATACGAAGTTCTTGTTACACTTCTACTTAGAATCTGCAAGTACACAAAATTCAATTAGCATGTTCAATGTAAATATATGGCATTACATTTTCGTACATAGAATATAACGCTATACTTAATAGAGTTGTGCATTGTAACAATGGCCATGAAGCATGAAGTTTTACCCTTAAATGACATGTTACTTGGCATTAATGTGGGTGTAAGGACAAAGTTTTTTTTTTATTTTCTGTCTGTCAGATGAATTTCCAAAGAAGCGCAAGATGCCTCAGCCGAAGAGTAATTCATCCCCTTCAGCAACTTCAGGTAAAGTCAAGCTTTTGGTCAGAGAATGTGGTTGCCTTTTCAATATTGATACTGTATTTGAATTAATTTTTCACTGTCTCTTCCCTCTGTCAGGTGACCTAATGTAAGCAAAAACCTATGACATGAAGAATATTAAACTCGGTAACTCGGTCGCCACAGGGACCGAGTCGTGTGTCTCCCCAATCCCCAAATTTCAGACAAAATGGCCGCCGGCAGCCATCTTGGACGTCCGAAATTTCTGAAAATCGGTCTTGAGCACTGTCAAATCAATATCTTTGCCTGTGTAAAATTTGAAAAAATTCCTGTAATAATTGTGGCTTCCAGAGCCCGGAACAGAAAAATCTTTTGTAAGCATTGAACTGTAACTAAACCTTAGTATCTCCCGATACTATTGTCGGGGAGATACAATTACTTTCCCTTTATCTTTCAGTAACCCCTGCCTAGGAGGTTGTTTTTGCTTCTGTTTGTTTATATATTTATTTGTTTGTCTGTCTGTTAGCAGGATATCTCAACAACGGTTGTATAGATTTTAACCAAACTTTTCAGGATGCTAAAGTAGCACAAGAGGCACAAGTGATTGAATTTTGGCACATCTAGGCCAAAGTACAGCTGAGATATAGGCCAAAGTTCAAGTCCAGCTATGCTGGCGGAGGTATGGGCTCTCGCTAGTCCAGCTCTAGTTGTATGTGCTTTTAAAAAGGTCTAATTGTAAGTGTATGCAATGTGAAATACAAATAGACTGTGCTCGCCTTCTAGCTTGTTCATTGCATGCTTGTATTTTTTATCGTTTGCTTTTGATTAGTGTGCTTAAAATGTTAGTCAGAACTGTGATAAGACCTGATTGCCCTAGCTACAGTTACAACAACAAAAATGGAGTCGTTCACAGGAGAACTCAGATTCCTTGTATTATTGGATGGGGATATACCACAGTGGCCAATCAACAACCTAGACTAATCAATAACACAACAAGGCACTGAATACAACTGCAGAGTGGGTGACAGCTGCATCACACATGCCATGTTATACCTGGGGTCAGGAAATGCCCTGCTTTGCAGTACAATGCATACTGTCAGTAGCCACATGTAGTAAGTAGGATCCATAGCAGTGCTTCTATGCATTAAGACAGTGCTCTTTCTTTTGAGTCTAGTCAATTGACATTCAGTGTTTATTGATATTGTCAATTTATTATGTATGATATAGTTCCGTGTTGTGCTTCCTGAAGTGCGAGAACAAAGTCTACTAATAATCTTGTCTGTTCATATGTATTTCTGAAGTTCACAATTTTTTCTTTGTGCAATAAGTTGCTGTGGTGCAGTTATGGTTTCAGTAAAACTGATATTTTAGGTCTCTATAGTAATAGTCGGTTATTTAATTGTCTTGACATTGAATGTCCTTGTCTACATTACCTGTGTGGTATGCTGTGCACAATGCTCTTTAAGTTAGGACAAAGATTATTGCCTTTTTTGAAATTTGTGGCAATGCTGTTTTCATTTCTAGGCAGGTCAAAACCGAAAAGGAAATGGACGGAGGAGGAAGTTAAGGTGGTGGAGCACAAGCTATTGGACTGCATCACTCAGGGAAGGGTTCCGGGGAAGCGGGAATGTGATGACTGCATTAGGTCATCCCCTTCAGTTCTGAAGCACAGAACCTGGGAATCAGTGAAATTCTACGCGAAAAACAGAATACCTGCATACAGAAGGGAGTGTGGGAAAAGGAAATGAGAGAAATGGTTCAGCTCAGTAGTTTATGGAACTCAAGCACATTGATTGAAGTTTTGCTCTTCATTTTGTAGTTTGGAAATACTCACGTTCTTGATGTTCCCATGACAACCTTTTTCTTTAATGTGAAAGTAGGAAATGTGCAGCTGTGTTCAAAAATATAGCAGTACCTTAATAAATGTGAATAAACCGCAAATATTTTTTAATAGCCTGCAGTTCCGTATTTCGAATGTAGTGTAAACATTACACATTCAATTCGAAAACAAAGCATTAACAAATTTGACCAGGTCTGTGTTATTCTTTTACAGGAAGCAAAGAAAAGGAATATTAATCTATTAAAAAAGCAGTATGGACAATTTTCTGAAACTCAAATTCTAAATTTAACTCCAGATTTAACTTCACTTTAAATTACTGAACTAATATTTAGTTGCGTAACCATCCTGTTAATCTGGGACCAAGATTTTGCTTGCTAACTCATGTTTGGGGTTGTCTTGTTGAAACACCCATTTCCTCTTCGGGTCGTTTTCTTGTTGAAACACCCATT
The DNA here is from genome assembly GCA_029692085.1 of Gymnothorax javanicus. NCBI lineage: Eukaryota > Metazoa > Chordata > Actinopteri > Anguilliformes > Muraenidae > Gymnothorax > Gymnothorax javanicus. Next base: position 21,090,640 of record CM056197.1, on the reverse strand, counting down.
TGGCATATGGCAACATGATCTCTTCAATTATTTTATGTTTTCAAACTGATCCATAATCCCTGGCATACGATAAATAGGCCCAACAGCATAGTATAAAAAACTCCCCCATGCCGAGCCGTGCATCCTATAATTTGCTGCACTTCTTTAAACAATTTCACCTCTCCAATCAACTTTTTAATCAAATTACGTTGTTCGTCCAAACAATGTTTGGCATGGCCCAATTTACTTTGCAGTCCACTCGGAAATACGTTTTAAAACAATGTGAAACATTTTCTTCCCTTCTTCCTCAATAAAGAACAATTACAGACACCTGTTTCTTCACAAAATGAATTTATTCTCTAAACTGCATACTGCTGTTATTTTGAACACAACCCTTTCAGTGAGTCCATTTCTCAGAACAAGCAGCTTGCGTGTCATGACAGTTGGGACTTTTGTTTGTCCATTTCACAACTACATCTACGAGTTAATTATTTGCCATGCAGAAATATCCCTACTACTAACAGTGGTTAATCAGGATTTTGATGTTGTACTGCTAATTTTTTAACGCGACTGTGCAACTGCATTTTTTGATTAAATGTGTCGATGCCTCTTTTGTTTGTTAGAGATCAGTTTTGCACTACAACTTAACAGACCTTGAGTCCATGTAATACTTCTTTATATCAGCTTCACGGCATGTGCAGTAAACTGTTATACTTTTGACCAAAAATGAGCAGAATCAAATATCTGAGAAATAAAGTTGATTCAGAACTACTTTTACCGAATAATTATTCATTTGAGTGTTTACAGTTGTGTTAAGAGATGGTAGGAAACACCTGCTTCCCTGTGTGGAGATACTGATTGGAGGATTTTGAGGTGAGGTCCTCATTGGGAACCTTCAAGACACACACAGTGACGTAATCTTTTGATATGCAAATTAGTGATGTCACAGGTCCCCAGGGGTGTCCTCTACCTGACAGGGTCCCCAGCGGTTGGTGAAAAGTCAGGTCAGTCTTCTGAGGGTCAGCCCCAAATGTTCATGTGATGCCTTGTTTAACCACTGCAAATGGAGTGCAGATCAGTGCTTGCCTTGTCTGTAGACCACTCAGAAAGGGTGGTTCCCACCGGGCGGCATTCTGTCATGTGTCCCCACCCAGTAGCAAAAACCAGTATATGTGTGTGTGTGTGTGTGTGTGTGTGTGTGTGTGTTTGTTTGTGTGACTGCTGCTTACATAATATGGTTATTGATTATGATTATTGATTATGGTTATTCAACATGGCAATTGATCTACTGATGAATATGATGAGAAATATTGAAATATAAATTCAACATTCCTCCCGTTGAGGCTATCCCAATCATGGCCTCACATTAACCATGGTCGAAAAATGGCACAGCATTGTCTACCCCCGGTCTATGACCCCCATACTACACACAAGTGACTTTCTTATGAGTCCGAACATAAAATATGGCTGGTGGGCCCTTTCCGACTGTAACACTTCCAGTAAAAACAGTCTGTCTTGTACGCCAGCATGTGAACTCCCGATTGTCTTCATGTCCAGGTTTCTCAAGGCCTTTCATTGCTCTGGTAAATAAAGTCCCAGTCTAATGTCCCACTTGAATCCAGTAATGTTGCTTATAGCAGGTAATCAGTCCAAAGTTAGTCCAAAGTCCAAGTCCATATTCAACAGTGATTTGCGATTTTTCCATCTGATTGTTTTGGTGAACGAGCCTTCATGACTGGAATCACCGTCTCAGCATATTTGTTCAAAACTTCAGGGAGGCTCCAGGAAGGAGCGGGCCTTGATCGGCTGGTACGCTAAACTGCCACCCGCCCGTCATTGGAGTGAGAAAATAAAATACAAACACAGGCACAGACGCAGACACCACAGACACAGGCACATGCAGATCCACTATGCACTCGGCACATACAGAACGAGGGGCATTTGCACCTGCATAATTTCACATTAAGTCTTAGATGTACCAGATTTTATAATATTTACTTTTGCTGCAAAAACTGTGCAGACACTTTGGAGTCAGAACATTTTAAAAACAGTTTCATCCAGGCCTTCCTAAGGACTTACTATAGCTCCTCCATGTAATAGCCCATAATAATAATCTCCCAATGACTTTAATTTCAACAGTTGCCACTTTATGACTTTATGCCAAAATACAGTACCGTGTTACCTGGGAGTCGACTCACCCCTGCCTTAGGTTGTCTCCTCGATAGGACATCTTACCCGTCTCTGGAGTGAGTCACAACACACACGCAGGTGTTCAGCATTGAGCTCTGTACTCTGGCACTTGGATCCTTCGAACCTCCCTCTCCCAGGGCGCAGTTCCAGGCTAGATCCCTTTCCACAGAGATCTTCACCCAGGATCCCCCAGGTTGGGAACTCTGCCTTCTGCTTCCCGGTGTCTTCTTTTCAAAGCCCACCGATCACAGAAGCACCACTCGCCTACTAACGCATTCGCTTTTGGCTTATGGTGGCCTGACTGTATATTGAGCCGAGCACGGCGGCCACCCTCTCTGCGGTCTTACTGCCATCTGCGACCCGACCCGCCAGTGACCCAGTCGATAGCGATCCCCGAATCCCGTAGTAGTTACCAGCCACCCAGGTGGGAACCAACGGTCTGATCCCTACCCCACTTCGCTATGGGTATAGAAACTTTTACCGTTTTCACCAGCCTTGCCTGTTCACAGAGGTCATCTCCAACGCCCCTCTGCTAGGTGTGGGCTGTCGCCCACGTACCACGTGTTGCCCTCACCTACAACCCCCGAAATAGCTGGGACAAAGTGCAAATTGCGAACAAGTCCAAAACGCAATGAAGCCCAGACCACCCGAGCCAACCTCGGCCGGTGCGATCTGAAAGCCACCGCGTCCGGATTCCATTCACAGCACACAATCCATCCCAACCACCTCGGAACCGGGGCTGCACATGCGACAAGCTCGCCAACTAGACGGTACCACGGCAGTATGTCAATTTGTACTTCACTGGACACAGGGGCCTTCAGTCCTCTCCCCTGCACTATAGACCATCTTTAACGTGCCCTCGTAACTTTGCAGTCCCGCCACCGCCTGTTCCCCCCAAGGTTTGGGGGGCCCAATCCCCTTCCCTAGGGGATGGGTTTCCTCACCCCTCATAATGGGATGGTTATGAGATCATTCCAGTTGAATTGGGGCTATTGCAGCAGCTTTGTGGGCATAATAGATGAAACAGTTAAAGTTACAACTCATCAATAACAATTTGAAACAGATGCTGCAATTATAGTTCTGACACTTAGATTCTTCTTTACCCAGCCGAATAAGTCCCATTTGTCTTGTGTATTTTTGTCCCCTCGGTCTGAATATGCTTTACAAAATCATCAATTTCATCTTAATTATTTGGAATACAATGAGTTGTCGATCACAGAGCATGTGCCACCCTGATAAAATAATATTATTTAAAATTCATAATTACCAAATTGCTCACCCTCACTACTGAGCTCCTGTCAATTTTAAATCAATTTTTTTTGGCAGTATATTCATAATTTTATGTTTCAGCATATTCTGGGTCAAAAGTGGGACAGTAACAATAATATCTTTCTTTTCAAAGTGTTTTATTTTAATGAATTTTGATTTAGCAACCCACCTCAATCTAGGGTTCTGACAAGGTAAAGGTAAACAATCATTACAAATTTAGTCAGCTCAGTCCGTTTCTGTTATTTGAACATTCAAGACTCAAGTTACCCGTCACTGTCAAGCAAGTTGCTGTCTACGTCACTGTCACAATTCCCGTCTCTCTCACTACTAGTCTGGGGAAAATATTTTGTCAGCCTAATCAAAAATAAATTTAGAATGTGATCACGTTATTAGTTGACTTTTTCAGTTATATGGTGGTCCACCTTTTGAATTTAGTCTTGTGTTAATACTCCGAATTGGATTTCCCCAAATTTATTTTAGAAGGTAAACTTTTAAGTTGCAACCCCGCAGTTGAATCTTTAGCTGGCCAGCTTATCATTTTCACTCAAGATCATTTTAATCTCTTCTCTTCTGGAGTGCGAACTCTGTGGAAAAGTTTCAATAGAATGAGTTAGATGTATACAACAATGAACAAAACTCAATCATCATAATTTTGTTGCTTTTCCTCTTGCTTGGGCTTGGGTCTTTTCCTGTAAAAGTAAAAAAATTGGAGAAAGTTTATTAGTCAGTTTCTTTTCCATGAAGACATTTAGTTCCTGTTCAAAACGGAGAAAAGATTCATTATTCATTAATTATATTTCTTCGGTCAGGAAAGCTTTCAGTCATTTTTTTAAATCACAATGCCACTTGTTATAAAATTTGATCCTTCACATGACTCATTTTCTGGGCAGAACTTATTCTTGTTAAACAAATGAAGAAAATTCCACAAGAAATCGTATTGCTTAGACCCCCCTTTCTCCCCTTCTGTTCTCTAACTTCTGTATGTCGACCTTTCACCTATCTTTTTTCCCTTATCTGCTTTGGTCCCAAATTCCTCCACTCGCTGTCTTGTTTTGATTCTGTGCACTAAAAAATCCATCCAATCTCCAGTCTCCAATCCCACAATAGTTCATTTGATTTTTTATTCTTTTATAAATCTAATATGTACCATTAAATTTCACACTGAATTTTATATTTACTGCTACCTTTCTGATCATTTTACCCAAATTTTTTACTTTCAAATCACTTAGATTTTCTAGTTCTTTAGAATTTTACAAATATTTAACTAATTCAAATGGTGTAATTACTTCACCACTTAGATGATATTAGTGGATTTGCTGATAGCATTCTGCCACATATGTATCATGTTGAGACCACAGTTGTTCTGGTAATTTGTCTAATTCTGTCTTAATTTGTTCTCTAAGTTCAAGTTCTGATTCCTCAATAGGAATTTTCAATTGCTTTATTTTCCCTTTCAATTTACAGTTAATAATAATCTTAATCATTTTTTCCTGTCCTGTTCCAAATCAACATTAAGGGCCCATTTTTTTTCTCTCTAATTCTGGGTCCTGAGTGGGGTCGAATATCATTGTACAATGCAATTCAGTTTCTGGCCATGTAGCCTGGGGTAGTTGGGCCTCTACATACAGTATTTTCCCCAGGTACTCCAAACTTGCTCTTTAATTTGGTCTACTATATCCCCCAACCAATAAACATTTGCTAATTCACTTTTTTTAATTTGTATACTATACATCCCCGTTAAATCAATTTCTTCTTCTGCACAATTCAAATTTAAACCTAAAGCCAAAACTGCATCCCTCTCCAATAAACTTACAGGAGTGCTTTTACACACTGCCAACGGCCATTTAGTTTCCTCACTCCCCACCCTTACAGCCATACAGTTGGGTTTCCCAAATCTGATGTTACTGTATATTATTGGCTACAGGTTTTTCAGCAGCTGTCTCTCCCTCTGCTCCTGAATATGGGGGGCATACAGCGCTGGGTTAAACATTGTTCCTGAATATGGAGGGGCATACGGCGCTGGGTTAAACAATTCATTGTCACTAACCTTTTCAGATGGCTTGGACTGAGACGCAGCTTCACTTTGCTTTGCAAAATATTTATCCTGATCTTGAATTTTTAGGATTCCCCTTCCTCTAAACAGTTCCAGAACTGCCAGCTCATTTTCTTCTTTTTTCAACCCTTTTTTGCTGCCGATGCAAAATTTGTTATTATAACCCATCATTTTTTCCACATATTGCAAGATCAAATTTCCCCTCTTCTGGCCACTTTGTTACTCTGTTTTTTTTAGTCCTTTTTGCCCACTCATTTAACAATTTTTAATATCACTCCAAGGTAGGAAATTGCTCTCTTAATTCCTCCACAGGCATTGCCATTGTTATTTGTTTATTAATTTAAATTTTATTACTTTAGCCAAATTATTTTTCCCCATGTATTAATATGCAATATGTCTATTTTAACAGTTACACTGCTCAATAAGCAGTCTATATTATAAACACGCTTATGCGATTTCTCCTCTCCCTTTTCACTTAGATCGTATTTTGTTACGCATTCCTAAACCAGTGTTATGTTTGGTTTATAACCATCTACTTGTCTAATCAATGATATTTCTTGTTTAGTTCCATTTGCCTCTTTTTTTGTCTTTTTCAAACATAGGAAGTTGCTTTTGCTTTTTTTTTACTTCTTTTTTCCCTATTTTCCTCCATCTACCAGCTTTGCCATAATCATCATTGTTTATTTTTTTTATCCAAATTTAATTTCTCGGCCAATTTGTTTTTTCTCACGTATTCAATTATGATAGTGTAGCAATCATAATAATGCTTAAATAATCATCTTTTAATGCGTGCAGTTTACTACTTCTTTTAATCTGCCAAATAGTAATTACCATTAATAATAATTTTAACACTTATTGCATGCAGACTAGGGGTTATATTTTATATTTTAGTGCACTCCCAACACTCCTAACTACTGCAATACACAACAGAACCACTGTTCACACCCACATCTAGTCCACACTCATTCAAAAGGGCGCCGCACCCCACAGTACAAACTTCCTGTCTACGTCTGTTTGGGACCCCGCAATCCTCACTACCACTCAGTCCACCCTTAGGACCCAGTAAACCTCACTTCCAGTCAATGTCCTCGCTAGACCCACTATCGGCCAGCTCCATACGCCAAATGTACTGCACACCCTTTTTAAAAATAATAAACAACAAGACAAACAACACCATCAAGATAAAACGGATCCCGGTACCTCTCTTAGGTCATCCAGGCCGAACGGATCTCGGTACCTCTCTTAGGTCATCCAGGCCGAACCCAATCTCAAGAAAGAGAGCCTGCAGATTAATTCCCTCCCTTTAGGGTCCCAGCACAGGCCTCACATATAACAACAGTCTTACACCAAACCAGTTACAGAACGCGCTCTGAGTTCCAAACAATTACTCACAGTAATTTTGTTGCAAATGCAGTGTTAGTGGTTAGTAGTTACATAATAATTCTGCAGATTCTGTCCCTCTCCTTTTAATTTCCCCCAATTTTGTGTCTAGATTCTTTGAGCCGAAAGGTCACTTGTCTCCAGTGCTCCAGATCAGGGCCGGGACAACACAAAACAACACCCCTACTTTTCTATCTGAGCAAGATAATTAAATCAAATTAACTTAATTAAATTGCTCACCTTATCCTTAGTTTGCTGGCAGCTTAGGGTGTGTGTGTGCTCCTCGCACCATCTTCAAGCACCGGAAGACTGCCCACCCTTCCGAGTGTAACCGACCTTTGCAGACTCCTGCCGCTGGCTCGCCAAATTTGTTGTGGTTTTCATTCAGACATATTTTCATATTATGAGGTTCCCCCATCCCCAAGCGATTGGAGAGAGACAGATTCTTCAGACAATTAGGCTTTATTGTGGCATATTGATAAATATAAAGCCGAGTTCTTTTTACGCAAGAAGAACTCACATCTTGCCTTTCACACCCAGTTTTTATACCTTCATCACAAGAAATATCTTCCAAATATGGTCTTTCCGCTTTCTCATTCTCACGCTACAACAGGACAGGAAAACCAAAACGCTGCCCACTAACCTTCAGAACTTCAAGCAAAGATAAGGATGCACATCACTACAAAGGACTGGAAAATTACAGTCAAGAGAGGAAAAATACAGCCAGATGAATAGGATACAAGTAGATACATGAATGATTCAATTGATTATGTTTTCAGTAACAACTTATGATTTTATCAAAGCTACAGAAATCAAATACATCATCTGATTATGTTTTCAAATCAACTAAACAGAAGCCTGCTTACTAATCAAAGCTACAGAAGCGCGCTGCTTACATGTGTGTGAGCTGCTCATGCATGTGTGAATTGAATTGCTTGCATGTGTGTGTGACTATGTGGGAACTGCTTGTGTGTGTGTGTGTGTGTGTGTGTGTGTGTGTGTGTGCATGTGTCTGTGTGCGCTGCTCATCCCCTCCCTATGCATATGTGAACTACTTGTATGTGTGTGTGTTATGTTATGTGTGTGTGTGTGTGTGTGTGTTATGTTATGTGACTGCTGCTTGCATAATATGGTTATTGATTATGATATTTGATTATGGTTATTCAACATGGCAATTGATCTACTGATGAATATGATCAGAAATATTGAAATATAAACCTCAACAATAGTTACATTAAATAGTAGTTGCTGTAATTATTTATTGAATTGAAATGTTCCTGACATTCTGGAAACCTGCCTGTGAGGTTTCGGTGACGTGTGTGCACTGTGCGCCGGTCAGCCAAATTACCACTTCACAGAAAGTAAACCAGGTTGGAGCTGGCGAGCTCTCTGCGCACTTTCAGCAGAGCCTTTTGCCATGAAATTGTCACTGTGTCATGATGAATATGTGACACCACCCCCTACTACCCCGCCACATCCATCTCGGCGCACGTCCGTCTACCAAATTGCCAAAGTGGCTGCGCACGGTGTTGCACTGCACGAAATTACCACTGCGCGGGCTGCACCGGACGACATTACCACTGCGTGGGCTGCGCCACGCTGCGCCACCCTGCGCTGCGCCAAGAAATTAGAGCCCATTGTCTTTAGGTGTGAGGAGGTGTCAGATGTCGGTCTTTTAAAAGTCTTCTTAAAGTTTTATCAAAGTCCTGTAGTGTATTGTAGGCCTTACTTGTCTGACTTTACTGATCAAGGTTTTCAGCAAAGACTCTTGGAGTTGAATCAGGAGTGTTTCTGCGTGTAACTCTTTCAGCGCAATGCTGTTTGCTCTGAAAGCAGGAAATGGTTGCAGGATCCAAGTGCGAAGCAAAAAGGTTTTATTATGGTGGCTGAAGCAAAGCTTCAGACACAATTATAATTAAGCACACAAACACGGGGAATGCAGTCCCCAAAATACAAATATGCAGAAAGCACTGAGAGTGCGATAACTAGACTATATTGCACAATGCTAGTAGAACCTTATATCAACATTGGCTGACAGTAAAAGGGAAACTGATACTTCGCCCTGCAGAATCTATGGTGTGAGCTTAAATAAGCCTAATTGGATGATTGTGCGGCGTGAGGAATCTGCAGATGAGTTAGAACCGACGCAGACCGCTGTGGGCGAGGCATGACACTGCATGACCAGAACAAATGCTTTCCCCCCACAGCGGCCCTTTCTGCGTGAATACCTCTCTCAAGAGGATAAGATACTGTAATAAAATGAAATTAAAGCTTCTACATGCCACAAAATGAATAAGCCATGAACTATTAAAAACTACTTCATGGGCGCCCCGGTGGCTCATCGGTCTAAGTGCGCGTACCATAAAAAGGCTGTGTCCTTCCCGCAGCGACCTGGGTTCGAATCCGGCTCAGGTCATTTGCTGCATGTCTTCCCCCTCGCTTCTCCCCAACGTTCCTGTCTCTCTATACTGTATAACTATCGAATAAAAGAAATATTCCCAAAAAAAATAATCTAAAAAAAAAATTACTTCAAATCAATGTTTGGTGTGTCCACCTCCCACCCTAAGGGCACTAAATTCGTAGACCAAGCGCGGCGCAGGTGCGGTGAATGGGGGGAGCGCAGCGCCAACGGGATGTATCCAGGCGTATTTTGCAATTTCGTGCCCGGTGCAGCCTGGCGCAAGTACTCCTCTGTCCCGCCTCTGTCCCTCCTGCCGGCGCAAGTGGCAAAGAGGGAGGAGAGAAGGCGTGAGTGGGTTTAACACAGCCGAGTCAAATCTTCACCAATCAAATGAGCTCCTCTCTTCACCTTTAAAATTGGAATAAAGAAGCCTCTGTCCTATATCTGCATGATGCGTGAATGTTGCATTTTACTTTGCTGCTTCAGGCATGTTTTCTGGTCCGCTTACGTCTATATTAAGCATTACAAATATGAGTTAGCTGGCTAGCTAGGGCATTCGCGAATTATTACCATTCGCGAACTTGAAAGGAATTTCAAAACGAAACTACGTCAGATCATTCAAACTTATGAAGTTGGAATGAAATACGACGGTTGCTCATTTATTTCTTCTGCCTGCATCATTGGGAAGAGAAACGATGGATAGCGTGTTCCTATTATTACACCCTGTTGCTGCTTAAAATTTTGGGATTTAAAAATTAACATGCATGGACAACAATGCAAGATATGTTACACATTTATTTTCAATATGTGATCTTAACTCAGTAAGAGATCATAGCAATCAGGCTGTATTCCTTTCCCCCACTAAAAACGATAAAACCTAAGTGACAATAATAGTATTAAGCCGCTTGCACACTGGAAGCGAAACGAATTTTTCGCACGACAGATTACATTCAAAGTCAATGCAAAGACGCGAATACACGCATCTTTGCATTGACTTTGAATGTATTCAGTCGTGCGAAAAATTTGTTTCGCGCCCGGTGTGAAAGCAGCTGAAGGACACATACCCACATAGCCTACACACACACTCATGCACCCACATGCACATCTCTCTCTCTCTCTCTTTGATCTGACATCAGGACAATCGATATGGATACTATAATGTATGTGCTGATTCAGATAGTTACATTAAATAGTGGTTGCTGTAATTATTTATTGCATTGAAATGTGCCTGACATTCTGGAAACCTGCCCGTGAGGTTTCGGTGACATGTGCGCACTGTGCGCCGGTCAGCCAAATTACCACTGCACAGAAGGTAAACCAGGTTGGAGCTGGCGAGCTCTCTGCACACCTTCGGCGGGGCCTTTTGCCACGAAATTGTCACTGCGTCATGATGAATATGTGACACCTCCCCCTACTACGCTGCCACACCCATCTCGGCGCATGTCCGTCTACCAAATTGCCAAAGTGGCTGCGCACGGTGTTGCACCGCACTAAATTACCACTGCGCGGGCTGCACCGGACGAAATTACCACTGCGTGGGCTACGCCACGCTGCACCACCCTGCGCTGCGCCAAGAAATTAGGTATGCCGGTAATTAGGTAATATTAGCTATGCCGTTATGCACCGAGTTTGTCATTGTTCTTCATCAGCCTGGCTGTCTCTCTGAGTCCAATCTCTCCAGGTAATCCCAGGGAACTATTACATGCTTTAATTAGATTATTTTTTTTCTGCAACAGTTAATTTTTTAAAATATATGTTTGGAAATCCAAAGATTATCTTCAGCCACAATGATGAAGAAAACAACAAAATGAATTTCTAAAATCAATTTTTTTTGAGAATGTATGTTGCACTTTTTTTCATATACCTTACCTCTGTCGCTAAAAGGAGCCGCGTCACGATTAATGCGCATGTTCACAACTTTGAACAAAGTAAATCCACTCAACTGCAAGTCAAAATCTAGAAGGTATTTTTCCTCATATGATTTTCAGCGATTGCAAACCAGTATACATTCTTTGTATCCCTTGGCTAAAGCTTAATATACAGTGCCGTGAAAAAGTATTTGCTCCCTTCCTGATTTCTTATTTTTTTGCATATTTGTCACACTTAAATGTTTCAAATCATCAAACAAATTTTAATATTAGACAAAGACAACCCAAGTAAATACAAAATGCAGTTTTTAAATGATGATTTCATTTCCTGAGGGAAAAAAGCTATCCAAACCTGCCTGGCCCTAAATGAAAAATTAATACAAAAATAAGAAATCAGGAAGGGGGCAAATACTTTTTTTCACAGCAGTGTACCTTGCTGTTACGCAAGGTTTGTATACTTTTCTGATTGTCCAATCACTGTCTTTCAGTCACTGTGGAAAGTTTATACTCTCTGGAATTGGATAAGAAATGAGTCAATCAATTCATCATTACCGGGGAGGTTTCATGTGGGCGTGAACTATGTGTGTGCGTTAAGCAGATGAGCCTAAGTAAATAATTAAGTGATCAACATGAGTACTTAGAAGGATGTAAGGGAGTGCTGAATTCGTTGATGGAGGAGTCTACGCGTAAATCCATGGTAGGGAACTATGCGTTTTTGATATGTGATGACTATAATTGATAGTAGAATGACATAGTATCAATAATATGTCAAATTTTTGCTTCAGAAAACTGATTTTTCTTAACCACTAATTGGGATACCATTGGCTCACTGTAGCTGAAGTGGTTGCTACAGAGGACAACAATGTTTTCTGTCACAAGAGATCATTTTTTTGAACTGCTGGATAGATACTACGAGCAAGTATATTAGGCAGTTTGTATATCAGCCTTCGCTGAGGAGTTTAATTCATACAATTCCTGAGAAACAAAGATGGGACTTATCCATATTCTAAACCGTGTTCGAGCTCAGCTTGTTAGTGAATATTTAAGAACTGATGGTGTGCCATCTATTGATAGAATAGTGTAACTGCGTGAGTAAATTTGCTGCTCCATGTACGCTGGCGTCTATATCTGCACAGAGGGGTTAAGGAGATTGTCTGAAATTGTACACCCATTCTTTGACATTACTGATTTCCTTATTCTGTGAGGGGTGCACTTCTATTTTTACTCATTTTGATGCAAACAATGTTTTAGCCACACAGCTACTGAATTCCTTCTCCAGGTGTCTGCCGTACCTGAGCTGGTGATTCGCAGCACCTGCGTTCAGTCTATGTATGCAAGGAGGTTGCAGCCACTCTTCACTTGTCCTCTATACATGAGAGCGGGTATCTGCTAGAGGGTATTTGCTCTAGGTTCTTTGTTTGCGACGCCTTAAACTTCTTAAAATGCAAAATGTCTGGAGCTTCTGGGGGACTTCGCCCCTCTGGGCCCCCTACTGGGCTCTGCCCTGGACCCAAGCCCCCTGCTTCCTTTCGGCTGAAATCATGTTCAGCTGTTGTCATCCCTGGCACCAGAATATATTGTTTTTTAATGTGCGCTTGTGTCTTTGTTTTGAACATTTTTCAGTCTTATTAGCATTCTATGTTTGCCTTCTGCAACATCTTGCCTCCAAGCCTCCAGCTCGCAGGTCTACTAGGACCCTGCGGGAGCCCGTCATCATTAACTCACATTCCGGTCAATCATTCAATCTACTCTCCACATCCGATTCTCACTCCGGCTGATTAGGCGTCAGCCTTCTTGTTTAGTCTCTAAACCCTGAGCCTGTTTAGACCTATTGTCTGTATTAGGCTTTATATTTGCGTATATCGCGTTTATCTTTGTGTAATTCTATTAGTGCAGTTCTAGCACAGTTATTTTAAAGGAACCTCGATTCCCTTTGTTTTTACCTCCTGTGTTTAGGCTCTAATAGACTTGTAGGTGTTATTTAGGAATCTCTGTTCCTTTATTCCTGTTTCTGCAACAGTACGTGTTGTACTGCTCTGCAGCACCTAATAAAACCTCATTTATTATATCCTGCGCCTGGGTCCAGTCCTCCACTTCCCGTCCTCCAGACGAACCGTTACACCTTTACTTTTGTACGAACAAATTCTTGTTATGGTCATTTCTTTCTCTTTTTTTTTGCTCCAGGTTTGTGAGTTGGATGCCTTTCAGGAATCCTCCAGGGAAGACTGTATATTGAGAGGCGGTTCTGTTATTGCCAGATAGATGCTGGGTAAGGTGATTGATTTCCCTTTTGAAATATAAGTTACTATACAATATGTTTTATGATAATTATACATTTTATTAATGTTTATCTGACCATGCATCACTAAGGGAGTCACTTGGAGTCCAGTGCAGTACTGTATATATCCAAGACATTTGTGGCGTCAAAATGGCATTGAGACGCACGAACAGTTCATATCAGAGAACATAAAAATGAACAAACTCAAGGTGGTTGCCAGACACACAAAGGGAAACGGGGTCAGTGTTCTGAGTCACCCTCCCAAAGGAGGGTCCGGCCAGCCTGTCGACATTGATTGGGACAGAGAGATTGTGCAAGGGAGCTCTTAGCCTGCTAATCAGCTCCTGGTCAACAAAGTTCGCATCAGAGAGGTCTGTAAATATTAGTTAATTTACCTCTCTGTTAATGCGAAACTTCTATCTTGCTATCATTATACTAGACCACAGGAATAAAGGTAGTTTAACCAATAACAATTATAATTAATTATAAAGACTCTTTGCCTAAATCAAAAGCAACTAGCCTGAAAAGCAGAAGAATAAGGTATCTCAGAGGTTAGAAAAAATTGTTTTTGTAAACAAGTAGTCAACTTATACAGGAATCTCAAAGAAATATCATTTATATATAATTGCTGCACCACATCAGGGAAAAATTCTACATCCTGACTGCAAGCAGCTGTTCCTTTTTTTCAAACTGCAATAAAGCTTATTTTGATTTCCATTTTCAAGCTTCAATATCTTTCCATATACTAGTGTGAATGTGACTAATATGTATTTAAAGGTAATGTCAAATGGTTTATAAGAGGTACTGTACAAAATTTGAGATCTCTGACATAATTACAGAGCCGTCCACAAGACTACGAAACTGTAATCAAGAATTAGCATTGATATATCATTAACAAAACCTGCTCTTTATGGTGAACTTGATGTGGATTTGATACATGATGTCATTGAACGGGAATATAGCTTCAAATTTGCAAGAAAATGTGTTTTTTCTCATTTTTGATTGGAAATATCTCAGATGCTATTTACTTCACATTGGTAATTTTTCAGAAAACCATGAACCTAGTCCAAAAGACACCCCCTACAAAATATCAGCCCCCTGTCATAAAAACTTATGAGTTTACAGGGCCTTAAAAGTACTGCCACAGTTCGCAAATAGAAATTTTCGACAGAATCTGGGGGCCTATTACTGCATGTTACACATGAGCTAGACTGCTGAAATTTAAATTTTGTACAGATGTAGCCCCAGATATTTGACATACAAACTTTGGAGGTCCTAGCTCAAGTACTTTTTAAGATATTCCAGCTCAAAATTAGAACTTCAGAAGGCGATGCTAAAAAAAGGCTAAAAATCGTCCAAATCTTTGCCATTTTAATAATTTTTTGTGGCCAAACTATTGGCAGTAGAGACCTACAATTTTGGGATTATTCTATTAAGAAGTGAATCCAACAACATGATTTTTTTTTCAAGAAAATCTGAGGTGGTCATGTGGGAAGATTTTCTGAAATTTGGTGAATTGACACAGAATGACCTAGGTGTGAAATTTAATCAGGGGAATTTTTGCATGTGACACTCAGGATTAGTGGGTGTCTTCTTTAAGCAGCAAACTTCCGTGGAGACAATGAAACAATGATGAGATTCATTATGGCGGCGGAGGGAGGTAGAGGCGCCGCTGGCGGCGTGAGAATTCGAACAAAACCTGATATATACACAACTGCAGGTGGAAAAGTTATCGTGGAAGATGAACTTTTAAACTTTTTCGTTGTCAAAATGAAAACCCTGAGTCAAGATGACATTGTGTCAATGGCTGTGAGCCACTTTGGATCTGAGTGGATCGAAAACTCCAAACGAGCGCTGTTTGAACTATGCCCAAGCTCTCAGCGCAACGTGATACATAAAGGGGCACACAAAGACGCTAACAATGTCAAAAGCTGTTTAAAACTGCTTAACGAGGTTGGTGAAAATATCCCTCGTTTTGTGTCTCATTACCTCGATGAACTTCCGCCAGTGACTTTCGATAGCCTGGATGTGTCTTGCCTGCTTAGCAGAATTGAACAACTTAGCGCGGAGGTCACAGTTATGAAGCAGGCTATGTCTACTCAGACAAGAGCCTGCGAGGATCTCCGTGCGGTAACAATGGATATAAGACAACTTCTGTGTGTGATGGAATGGTCTGGCTCGACCGGAGTGACTGCGACTACACCCAGGGCGTGTGAGATGAACCAGGCCTGCGGCAGCGGGGAGACCTCCAGCCGGAGCTCGGACAGCGCTACCCCGGCACCTGGCAGGACTACCAGCGCAGCCAAGGGAGCCACGAACGAGAATGGCATAGGAATGTCACCTAGGTGGACCCAAGTTGTGAAGGAGGGTCGTCGTTTAAAACATGCCACTGGGAAGTCTACTATGCCATCAAAACCTCGCCTGAACCCTTCTAGAGAGAAGAAGACAACCGGCATTGTTGGAACTTGTGCTGGAGGAAGCATACAAGCCATAACAACAAAGTCGGTGAGTGTTTTTGCTACGCGCTTCTCGCCTGACTTGGAGCCGGACACTCTGGCTAGCTATCTGAAAGATAAACTTGGCCGTGATGTCACTTGTGAAAAGATAGACACTGTACATGCTAGGTTCGGCTCATTCAAAGTAACCGCCGTATGCAGAGAGGTGAGTGAAATGTATGAGCCACAGCTGTGGCCAGAAGGGACTTTTGTGAGGCGCTTCTTTGAGGCGCGCAAACCCAGGGCTGCCGCAGGTCCAGTGGGTGAACATGCAAGGAATGTGGCGTCTGAGTACGGGACTGAAACGTAGATATGGCTGTAGCTCCTATGACTGGCATTAGAGTTGTGTCATACAACTCGCGTGGCCTGCGCCTCGGGCATGGGGCAGGGGGCAAAGCGCGGCGAATTGTAATTGACAAACTCTTGGAGAACACTGACATTTTATGCAAACAAGAAACGTTTCTAGTGAAGCAAGACCTAGATCAACTGAACTCTGTTAATAATAACTTCCATGGGGCAGGGGAGTCTACAACAGATCTAAGCACTGGAATCCTGAGGGGCAGAATTCCTGGGGGAGTGGCCATATTTTGGCATAAGAAATACGATCCACTGATCAGTGTAATAAGGCTTGAGGTTGACTGGGGCATTGCCAGCAAAGTTGTACATAATGATAAAGCTTTTGTTATTTTAAATGTTTACACTCCGTATGAATGTAGTAGAAATGAGGATGATTATATGAACAGGCTTGGTTTCATAAGCTCGTTCATTCAGGAAAATGCATATTCATGTATATTTATTGTGGGTGACAAGAATGCTGATATCTCTGACAAGAAGTCCCTGTTTGGCCAACACCTAGTGCAGTTTTGTGAAGACAGTAAGCTAGTACTCTCCAGCAAGGAACTCCTGCCTGTAGATAGCTATACATATACAAGTGAAGCATGGCATACAACATCCTGGCTAGATCACTGTATATGTACAGCTGACGCGCATAACTGTTTAGAGAAAATTGAGATAATGTATGAGTTGGCTACAACTGATCACATACCTGTCTCAGTAATGTTAAATGTTGAGAGTCTACCTAAACTATCCAGTCTTAATAGCCATGAACTAAGTGAGAAACTGGACTGGACAAGGATGTCAGAAAAGGACCTCTGCCTTTATCAGGCACTGACTGATAAGGGTCTTAGTAATGTTGATTTCCCATCTGGTGCTATACTATGTAATGACATTAACTGTAAGAACCAGGATCATAGTAAAGGCCTCTGTACAATGTATGAGAAGATTGTAAACTGTCTTATCAGTTGTGGTAAATCTCACTGTAATAAAAGACGTAAACAACATAATGCCAGACCAGGATGGAATGAATATGTGGCTGAGCTCCATGCAGAGGCCAAAGAAGCTTTTAAAACCTGGGTGTTATCAGGAAGAGCAAGACATGGCCCAGAGTGTGAGCACAAAAAGCAGGCAAATGCCCAATTTAAGTATGCTGTACGCTTCATTAAAAGAAACGAGCAGGCTATGAGGGCTAACTCTATGGCTAAAAAGCTTCAGCAGAATAATGTCAATGATTTCTGGAAAGAAGTTAAGGTTATTAACAACAGTAAGATGCCCTTGCCATCTAGTATTGCTGGGGTCTCCGGATCTGAAAATATTGCAGAACTGTGGAGCAAACATTATAGTGACTTTTTTAATTGTGTTAAGAGTGAGAAATTTTATGTTGGAAATGTTCTTTTTAATGATGGTGTGATTATTAGACCTGATGAGGTGTACTATGCCATTGAGAAACTGGCTATGAACAAAGCATGTGGTCTTGACCAGATAACAGCTGAACATCTAAAACATGCTAGTCGTAGTGTTAGGAAGAGGTCAGGAGGACACCAGTTGCAGGATCCAAAGTGTTTATTAAAACACAAAACACTGGGAGAAAATGGGCACACAGGCCAGAAACAAAACACCGTGCACATGCACTGAACCAATGGGAAAACTAAAGTACACTGCCCAAGGCAGGGGGAAACAGAAGTACACACTCCAGGAGTGGCTAAACTAGAAAAACAAAAACTGAACCTAACTAGACAGACGGACACACTGGGAGACTTAAACAAGGGGCAGACAAGACGTGGGCGCAGCAAAAAGCAAGACTCGGGAATCATACACAGGAAAAACTCGGAAGGCACAAGGAGCTGAGATTTCACCATGCAGATCAGGTCTAGCAAAGTTCCGTCTGATGTCTCCTCCCATCTCTGCCACATAAAGTCACGAGAGGAGGCGGGGACTCGGAACGCAATCTCCAATGGAAACAGAAACACATGGGATTAATGAAACAATTACACGAGAACCGGGTTAACATAATGACTCGAGACAAGACGCTGAGACCATCAATCAAACTAGACAGTTTAGATTAAGGTAATCTAAACGTGACGAGTAAAAAGCACCACGAGAGAAGCAAAGGAAAGCACAATTTTAAACGCAGTTAGTCAGGGAAAGCTTAGGCAGGAATTACTAAAGCTAGAAACGCTCGCACTCGCTAATGAGTTAATTAAGGTTAATACTACGTGACGATATATTTACAATCACCCTCAAATAAGTGCTGGTTAGTACGGTTAGTAATTACCCTATCAGAGAACGCATTCACTCAGTTTAGCGAGACCCAGAATTAAGCACAGATGGAAACAATGAATGAAATACCACGGCCGAAACCGAAAGAGGAAATGTGATTGGATAACGAGACCCAGGCATGCTGAAGGCTGTCACGCGACACCACAGGTGATTGGCAGAGAGGGAATCGATCATCAGACGGCAGAATGAAAGCTGAAAAATAAAACGAAAGTAAGCACAAGCACAAATAAGCACAAAGACAACACACATGAGGCAGAACCATAACACGTAGATTACATGTTTTGCTTGCCATGTGTTTTACTGGGTTATTAATGCATAGCATACTACCTGACTCTATGCTGTCGGTATTGTTAGTGCCTGTGATAAAAGACAAAACTGGGAAAATCTCCAGCATAGATAATTACAGGCCAATTGCTCTGGCTAGTATAATGTCTAAAGTGTTGGAAAGAATTATTTTAGATAGGCTTAGTGAGTATGTGGAAACCACTGACAATCAGTTTGGTTTTAAAAGTAAGCTTGGAACAGATCAGTGTGTTTATGCACTAAAAGAAACTATAAGTAAATATAGACGTAAGAACTCCACCATGTTTATGTGCTTTTTAGATGCATCCACAGCATTTGATAGGATCAACCATGGTAAACTGTTTTCCAAACTCCAAGAGCGAGGTGTTCCACCTTACCTGATAAGGGTCTTGCGGTACTGGTACACACAACAAACCATGCAAATCAGGTGGGGCAGTAGTATATCTGCACCCTTTCATGTCACTAATGGGGTGAGACAGGGTGGCATCTTGTCACCTGTCCTCTTCAATGTGTACATGGACAATCTTTCCAAGAAGCTTAGTCAGTGCAAGACTGGGTGTTTGGTGGGTGAGAGACTTATCAACCACCTCATATATGCTGATGATTTGGTCATTATGTCTCCATACAGTGCTGGGCTACAGCAACTGCTTAAAGTGTGCTCTAGCTATGGTGACCAATATGACATTAAGTTTAATCCTAAGAAGAGTAAAGTTTCCCTCATTTTTATTGTCTGACCGCACTCTAGATATAGTTAAAAAAGTACGGTATCTGGGACGCATCATCACTGATGATCTTTGTGATGATGAGGATATCCAGCGTCAGTGCTGTAAGCTCTATGCGCAGGCCAATATGCTGGCACGTAGATTCCATATGTGCACTGATGATGTTAAAAGAAATCTATTTAGAGCCTACTGTACTCCTTTATACACAGCTCATCTATGGTGTAAATATAGCACAGCAAAGCTGAAGAAGCTACAGGTAGCATATAATGATGCGTTTAGGATCGTCCTCAAAGCTTCTCGATGGACAAGTGCAAGCACTTTATTTGTCAATAATAATGTCCCCACCTTCCATGCTGTGCTGAGGAATTTTATGTATAAATTTATGTGTCGACTTCTACTGTCAAAAAATAGTTTAATAAGTGCACTCATTGACAGTAAACAGAGTGATACAAGGTACACCTCTGGGCTATGGAAACACTGGAATAGATGCCTGTATGTTTTTTAATATGTGTTGATTTTGTATGTGTAGTCTTTTTATGTCTTTTATATGGAACTATGAGTCTGTAATAAAGTATTCATTCATTCATTCATTCATTCATTCATTCATTCAAACAATAGGATGAAAGGGTTAAAGCTATTTATCCATTATATGCAATTTTTTTTATTCAAAAAACATGTCTGAGTGGTCTTAATTTGTCAACATGATTGATGGTTGTGTCACCCTTATTTTCTGTGAAGAGAACAATTGCAGTTAGTATTGTAGTTTCAAGTGAAAACAATATGCCCTGTAATTCCCCCTTATATTGAGGCTTCTGACAGACTACATTCTCACACGTTAAAATAATAATACATTTGTTTGTTTCACCCTAAGTATATGTAAAGTATTTTTTTATTTTAGGTATATAAACCACTCTGAAGGATAAGTAGTCAGATATCGCCGATGTCTCCATTAGTTACTTTGTAGAGAGTTTTACCAAGAAGCAGATTTCTAATAGGCCGGAAGGCATTTCCAAATTTTTTACATAAATTGAGATTTGAGATAACAAATACTAGAAAAACTGTATGACTTGGAGTCAAATAAGGCAGTTAGCCCTGATGGCTTATACCCAGGAATACTCAAGGAAGTATGTGAAATCATCTCTAAACCACTGTCAGTTACTTTTTAGGCCATCTTTATAAACTTGGAAAATGTCAAATAATTCAAATCAGGGCCAAATCATATCAATATATCAGAAAGGGCACTGTACTGAGCCAGGGAACTACAGGCCAGTCAGATTAACTCAAACTGCATATAAAATACTGGAATCTGTCACTAAAAACAAATTGGAATTATTTATTGAAAGTAATAACATTCTAAAGGATAGCTCAATGGTGTTCGTAGGCAAAGGCCATGCCTGACAAACCTTTTAGAATTCTTTTAAGAGGCCACTGAGACTTATGATCAGAGCAGGGCCTATGATATCTTATACTTGGATTTTCAGAAACAGTTTGACAAGCTACCTCATGAGGGATGCATTTTTAAAATAAGGACCTTAGGAATTACAGGAGATATTTTGGAATGGATATGACACAGTTTACGGGACAACTAATGTTATGGAAAATCCAAAAATTGACTCAAAAATGATTCGAGCGAGGCAGAACCTTTCAGAATATTTGACTTTTGGGAAGGACAGCAAAGCCCATGGGCCAGTGGCCCGTGTCATGGAGAATCAATGGGCCATTTTCAAAATGTATGGGCCACTGCCAAAATTCAAAGGACCACTAAATTTAACCATTACAGACATTTATTCAAAATGTATAGAGCATATACATACATAAACAAACATTTGCTTTGTATGTGTAATGCTCAAAACATACTGATAGATGCACTTTACTTTCAATGTTTAGCATTATGTAGTGGTTCCTCCTGGTACAGGGCACCTCACTACGCTACCCCTTTACCTATGCTATATTATTAAGTAAAGGGGAACTCTTAGCTTCCCCAAATGGAGGAAAAGGATACAAGTTTATAAAAAATACAAAAATACAATCTATTACAAAATTTATTTTAAAGAGACATTAAAAGGTAGCCACCAATAGCTCAATTCATTTAGGATCAATTAGAAAACCACCAACTTTACAGGCAGAGGGAATATAGACTGACTAACAGTTAGATCTTGTCATAGGTGAAGAAGTACTGCATAACCTTTAATCATTACATCATAAAAAGAACAATCCTCACAAGTAACTTATAAGCACTGCACCATAAGATCACTCCTGCTCAATAGCAAAGAGACCCAATATAGTTAACAGCCTCCCCAGACTCTGACCCAACCAGTGCTTTGGCTGGCTAGTGGTGACAAATGAGAGAGAGAGAAAAAAAGAATAATCAAAAAAGGGAAAAAAAAAGAAAAACTCACTTCATTCAATAAACCAATACAAACACTTAGCCTAATAGCCAGGGGCGTGTATAGGGCCTGGCTACTGGGCTATAGCCCGGGGTATTTTTTCTTTAGCCCTTGGTCTTTTCTTACGGCTAAAAAATTAGACGAGTATGAAGTTTGAGCTCTTGCAACCACTAAGTCTTCAGCCTACATTTTTATTTATTCACGGCGTGCGTTAGTAAGTTACCGTAGTTACGGGGACGCTTATGTGTCTATATCGTTCTCATAAAAGCCTCCCTTTTCCTACCGAAAGCCGGAAACTTTGTAAGCCATTTTAAGGTCTTTGCACTCACGAAGTTCATAACGCCCGAAACGTGACACTTGGGAGCCACCTAGTAGTGCAGCCAAAAAAGAAAGGATCTGAGAAAACATAAAACAATAAAGGTAACGTTTACTTATCAGATATAAGCCTTCCATTGTTGATAAAAATGAATACGTCATGTGATTTGCATCTGGCAAAGTGAACAGTGAACTACGAACTTTTTCTTGTTGTGGCTAGCAGTTGTCTATCACGTTTTTAAATTCAGTGAAGTGGTAAGAACTGTAGCGGGCACGTGGCTTTGATCAGTGGTAGATGTTTATAGGGATGGTGAACTTTAAAGTAAATGTCATTTCGATGTTTGAAATCACAAAATTAGAATACAGGATAAAGTTAATTTAATGTCTTATTGAAATAAAGATCAATTTTGGAATGAAATCAGCAAGTATGCTGTAAAGCTTTAAAGAAAGAGATTATTTTGAAGATAACAAAAATGAGACACACTATTGGCAAAATTATGTCCCAGAATAGTTTTTCTAACCAGCATTACATGCCCTCTAATGCCACTTGCCTTTCAAACACATCATAGACTTGAATTTTTTTCATTTCAATTTACAATAAGGTATAAAATTTGAGCAGTGACCAGGGAACAAAATGAGGAAGAAATGAGAAATTAACTGCCAGCAAACTATTAGTTAAATGGAAGTTCTTGAGGAACTCTTAGTCACCTTTAAAATGTAGCTAATGATTATTATTTTAGGAACAGAAAAGGAACTATCCTGCAGTTTACCATTAGTTAACAGGCAGTTCTTGAGTAACTCCCAATCAAATTTTATAGATCAGCTAACTATTTATTCCTTATTTGTTCTTCAATTAACTAATCATTTTAGAAAAATCTGATTAGAGTTACTCAAGAATTGCTCATTGTGGTTCACGGGCAGTTAGTTCCTCATTAGTTCCTCATTTTCCCCTGGTAACTAGTCAAATTTTGAACACCTTTCTAAAAAATTTTAAAGATGATTCACTGTTGAGCTAAAGAAGTCACTGAGAGTATTGTGGCTGAACTGAAAGAGTCCAGCTTGTATGCTATAGTGGCTGATGAGGCCAGGGACAATAATTTAGAACAACTGTCAGTTTGTGTGTGCTATGTCTCTCAAAAAGATGGTGATGTAAATGAACATTTTTTGGCTTTAAATGATTTGGGAGGGCTTTAATACAGACACTATAGCAGGGTCATTAGAGCATACATTAAAAAGACATGGTATCATCATGGCAATTTTCATTTAATGTTTACGTGCAGTACTGTATCCAAAATCACATATGGTTTTTGCATTAGGCACTAGTTTGAAATGTGAAATTTTAGGCCAATACACTGGATTTGATTAAATCTTCGTGTGAGAATTCATTATACCATTGACAATTTAATTAATATGTGCACCGAATCACGTCCTGTCTTTGGGGCTCAGCCCCTGGTGTTTCAAATGTCTATACATGCCCGTGCTAATAGCCACCAGGCTAGGAGAGAAAAAAAATGAATTGCAACTATTAAAAGCTTAGAGCAGCACCCAGTAAAACAATACATAAGATTTAATGGCGGTGAAGAGAACAGCAGCCAGCAACAAGGAAATCAGCAATCTAAAAAGACAAAATTGACCAACAAAGCATGCAGAAGTCTTATAGTTTACTGCATGTAATACATAAACACACACACAGAGTAAAACATCACACCACTCAAACCAGTGTAATGCTGGGCACAAATGTACATAAATAAATAGCCCAACCGATAATAAAATAGTAGCCCCAAGACTAGCAAGCAAATTGCAATTACTTAAAAAAGTGCCATAGCCCTCGCGTACCTGGAATAGTAGCCAGATCACAATAACCAGCCAAGACACCACTGCCCATGACACTTGCCTCCTATCAGGTTACTTGCAAGCACTAATGAATCAAACAGGTAGACCCCAATTACTAACCGAGGATATGTACACCGTATCTGAGGATAGTTAAAAAAACATACCTCAACACCTCCGCTGAAATCAATATTATCGTGGTTAGCACTGGTTACAGCCTGCTGTTCGTGCAGTCCCTGACTCCCCGACCTAAAAAAAGGACACCTGCTAAGTGTACGAGACGCAAACATTGAAAACAAAGCTGAAATTATTAAAAATGAGCAACATACATTCCTACTATGAGCAATTAACACCAAATTTGAAACAAAGGCCTTCCAAACCACACCACCAGCCATGCAGTCTGGTAGACCATCACGCTAGGACCCAAAGTGCCTGTGTGTATGCCTGTTGCTAAATCGGTAACTCATTGAGGAGTTAATTGGTGATGTGTGAGGAAGTGTTCACAAGGGGGGCCAACCAAATTACCGTCTACCCACGTAATGAGCTACAATCCATCCCTTCCAAATGAATCGGTGGCCCGACGATGGATATTTATTCCTTGAGCCCTTGTAGTTCATCATCTGATGGCCTAGCAACTCCCCGGGGAGCCGGAAAGGGTTTGAGTGTTTGCCTGCCGTAATCCGAGTTGAACGGTGTAGGGGGACAGCTTCAGGCCCAGTGACCGCTTCACCAGGGATAGCTTCTCCATCAGGGATAGGAAACCTGAGCAATACTGGTACCTCCTCAGGTTCTTCCTCAAGGCACAAAATAATTGGTACCCCAGGTTCTTCCTCCTCGGTGGCTGGTGTATCTGGCATACAGTATGACCACTGAATACCAGTCCTACTGGCTGAATGGGTTGTCCTAAACTCCTGCTGCCATTCCTCTGGGACAGCCCGCATCTCCAAGCGGTGCACCTGACGGACTGGTCCTTCCTCATCAAGGGGGGCCACGGTGCATACCACCCCATTTCCGGATGGGCACCGAACCACTCGAAAGACATGGGGATTCCAAGTGTCTTGTATTTTGTGTCGCCCTGAAAGATCGTTTACCTGAGAATTACGATCTTGGTTTCATCTGCGAGCCTGCTCCTCTGATCTCTGTTGTACATGCTAATGTGCAATCCTCACACTCTCCTGGTGTCTCCAGATCCATTCCTCCAAGGATTCCGTCTCACACATGGCTTCCTCAGTTCCCAAAAGGAAATCCACTGGCAGTCTTGGATGCTGGCCAAACACAAGACAGAAGGAAGTATGACCAGTAGTCTGATGGGGAGTTGTATTATAGGCAAAGGTTAGCTGGGGCAGATGCTGTGGCCAGTGTCTCTTTTCAACTGCTGGTAGGGTGCGCAGCAAGTCATACCGAGTACGGTTAAACCGTTCACATTGTCCCTTCCCTTGAGGGTGGTAACGGGTGGTTGGGCTCTTTTGAATCACATACATCTGGCACAACTGCTGAATCAACATACTTTCAAAATACTGCCCCTGGTTGGAATGTGTGCGGCCTGGAGGACTAAATCGATGGAACCACTGCTGTACTAAGGCCTGTGCCACAGTGCTTACCCTTTGGTCTTTTGTAGGGATGGCCTGAGTACACTTGGTAAATATATCAGTAAGAATTAAAAAATTTTCTCTACCATCACTAGAAGGTTCTAAAACTGTAAAATCAATGGCAAGAATCTCATTGGGCTGGGTGGCCTGTAGGGTCTCCTATTGCTTCTGAACTTTAGGCTGGACAACCTTTCCTAGTATGCACCTCTGACATCGTTGGCACCATTAGTCTATGTCCTGGGCCATCTTTAGCCAAAAACATCTACTTCAAAGCAATTGTAGGGTCCTCTCTGAGCCTTGGTGGCTCTGATCATCATGGACACTGTATAGGACCTCTTCCTGCAAACACTGAGGAAGCAATAACTGAAACTCCTCTGGACCACCCCCAGGCGCAAACACCAAGCAGTATAATACACCTTCTCGTTCAACCAGCCGACCCCACTGGCAAACTAACACTTTAGTGAGACTGGATAAGGCTTTGTGCTCTTCAACTCGTGGATACCACCCCATTCTGTGGAACCTCCGCACGGGACCAATTACTGGATCGGCCTCTTGCAATAAACTCAGGTCTTGAGTTGAGCGTCCAGGAAGGGCCACAACTTCTCCACACTGGCTTTCCATGGGAGTAGGACTTCTCCGGCTGGCAGCCAGTGCTGTCAACAGCGGAACCTCTGTCCCAATAGCAAACCGTTCTAAATATTGCTGGGACAAAGCATCTGCATTCTGATTGCTCTTACCAGGGCGATAACTAATGGTAAAATTAAATGAAGCCAGTTGTGAGGCCCACTTTTGTTCGATAGCCCCCAGCTTGGCAGTCTGCAGGTGGCTCAATAGGCTGTTGTCTGTAAGTATAGTAAAGTGATTGCCCAACAATACTCTTGCAATTTTTCAGTTACAACCCATTTAACAGGAAGAAGCTCCAACTTCATGGAACAATAGTTGTCCATGTTCCTTTCAGTTGGCCGTAATCCTCTGCTGGCAAAGACAATATGGCGTAACCTCCCCTCATGCTCTTGAGGGAGGACAGCACCCAAGCCACCATGGCTAGCATCTATTTCCAAAAAAAAGGGCTTCTTAAAGTCAGCGTAAGCCAAGACTGGTGTGCTTGTGAGATTTTCTTTCAATACCTGGAAGGCATGTTCACAAGCATTATCCCAAGCTGTGGCTAAAGGGACCTGGGGGGTCTTCCCCTTCTTTTGGGATCCATTAAGCTTCCCTAAAAGATGATACAAGGAGGCTGCCAGTTTAGAGAAGCCCCTTACAAACTGTCTGTAGTCACTTGCAAAGCCAAGAAAAGATCGTAGTTCAGCCAAATGGCAGGGACGTTTCCATTCCTTGACCACTTCAATTTTGGCGGGGTCTGTTGACACCCCCTCTGCAAACACCATATGACAAAGGCAACTCACTTGGTGTTGAAAAAATGTACATTTTGACAACTTGACCTTTAACCCCTGCTTCTGCAATCGGGTAAACACTTCTTCCAATCGCTCAAGGTGTTGTTCCACAGTGGCTGAAAAAATTATCACATCATCTAAATAAAGCAAAACAGACTGATAATGACAGTCACCAAACATGTGCTCCATCAGGCACTGAAATGTACCTGGTGCATTACAAAGGTCTAAGGGCATATGACTGAATTCAAAAAGGCCAAATGGAGTACAGAAGGCAGTCTTAAATTTGTCTTTCTCTGCCATAGGCACCTGATTGTACCCACTTGCAAGATCCAGTGTGGAAAACCGTTTTGCCCCAGACAGCAAATCTAAAGATTCTTCTATTCTAGGGAGGGGACACGCATCGCGACAGGTCTTAGAATTCAGCTGTCGATAATCAACACAGTGCCGAAGACTTCTATCTTTCTTAGTGACTAAAACAATGGGAGATGAGTATGGCCTACTGCTTTCTCTAATCACTTGACTATCAAGAAGCAGTTGAATATGTTCCTTCACCATTTTGTTGGTAAATTAATAAAAAACTAAGAACGTTGTCCCGATGAAGAAGCAGACTCTGATGTTCGTAGCAAAAGCAGGAAAAAAAGTTTATTACACAGCCGGCCGTGGGAACAACAGCATGATGCTGAGTTCTAAATTCCTTAATTTTGTAAGAAACTTTATACAAGTACAAGTAAAAGTACAGATATTTGCATAAGATTTCCTTAATGTTATCAGAAGTTGTTGCTGATTGGTCTAAGGGTTTACACATTGATAAAAATGAATACTCTACAATTGGGCTTCTCCTGAACCGCTCAACTTAATTGGTTCAATAGACTCCCAACCCCCAGAAGTGAGCTCCATATGTGGGCATACGGAACCTCCAACTAAAAGGTGCTAGTGCATATCGTGTCCTGTCGGTACTGAAAACAAACGGAGATCCCAGCTGGAAGTCGCAAATAGGTGATATGTCCTGTTGGACCTGTTGGCTTCTCTTTATCTCCTAATACACATTCATCACCCATTGTCAAACCATCTGTCTCACCTCATATTGCTAACACCCAAAAATCCTGTTTCCCAACAGTTTCATACCGGGCGGGGGGAATTCGCCAATAGGGTTGGATCACCGGGTTGTCATCCAGCAGAGGAATCTCTTGGGTGATCAAAGTAGTACATCCCAAGTCTCCCTCACCCTTGGCAAATATTCCAGAATACTTGACAAAGAGATCTTCAGCTTTTAACCTTTGCTGTTCATTTAACCCATCAAACTTCGGCACGACCAAATTCACAGCACTACAGGGCACCGCCACTACCACTTCCTGTGTAGAGACATAAGCCAGACAGCCATCCCAAAAAGGGTCAACAGAGATGGATGTGGCTGTCCCTGCAGAAGTCATGGTCACTGCCTGCACAGTGCCAATTACATGGCGTGGGGAAAGCCACACATCCACAGTACTAACATTAACAAAAGGAGCATATAAGAGGCCTTTCTTTGCAGACACCAGCGTAGGGGACACCAAGACACCTTCTGGTAGTTGGTCATCTTCAAAGGTCAAAGGTTCCAACAAAAAGTCTACAAAATCAAGATTAGGACAGGTCACTGGGACCATGGTAAGGGTACCAGCCGCAAGACAAACTGGAGACTTCCCATAAACTTTAACTCTGAAGGGCTTTGAGGCATTAAGGACTGTGATAATCTTTTCACAGCAACGTAGGGCATGCAAGGCAGCCCGGGCCGCCGACTGCACTGGAAGGGAACGAAAGAGCTGGGGACCATGTTTCTCAAAAATCACCTGATAACACTTTGCAAGTATATTCATCCCCAGTATACCTGGAGTTACTGCCTTCCGACCCTGCAGGGCTATATTCTCAGGATCTTTTACCACCAGTATTCCTCTACCTGAAATACACTGTCCCAACACCACCACATCTAACTCAATATAGCCTACATAAGGGATGTCTAGACTATTGGCTACTTTCAGACCTGACCACTTACTATCTTTCTTCTGTAAGTGAAAAAAGTGCTTGGAGAAAAAAAACTTTCTGTTATGGTCGTAACCATTGACCCAGTGTCAATAAGACAAGGAACAGTTACATTTTCCATTAACACAAATAACAAAGCACAATTCCCTATCAGCTGATCATAAGAAGGAGGACACACAGCAGAGCCAAAATCTTTCCCTCCCAGTGTGTGGCTCTAGGTGTGTGATGTGCCACACTGATCTTTGCTTCCAGGGGAAATTTCTAGTACGTACTTGTATAAAATAAGTTTGATATTGTATATATTCATTAATCCTACATCATTCTCCCTCCTCACTATTCATATTTGCATGAAAAATACAAAATTGGTAGACTTTTACACCATTCAAGTGGTAAATGTCAAAATGTTAAAAGCAGAGTCACTTAATTCAAAAAAAAGACAACTACTTTTAAAATGATTAAAAATGTTTAAAATCATCAACTTTGGTCTTTGGCATATTTTTTATAGTGTACAGAAAAGCACTCCAAAGTATTAATAGGATATAACTTTAAGAAATGTCATTAATATCTACTGTAAATCACTTCGTTCCGCAAAGACAGATTTCCCTCAATGTCATGTAGTAAAACAAAGATTGGAAGCCATTTTGTACTTCAGAAATATGACTCAAGTCATGTGACCTGTGATGACATCACTCAGAGGACCCTTGAGGACAACCAGAGTTGGAAGCAAGTTCAAAAATGTGCTCCTATATTTAAGTTATTATCACCTTTTCCAGGTGTCATACAAAGTGTCACAGATTTGAGCGTCAAGCGGTCCAACGTCAAAAAAGTGTTGATAAAGTTGAACATTTTAAAAATATTGATTTATACATGAAATTTAAAGTTTATTGGTCAAGGTCAAGGTTAGTGAGGTGAATAGGTGGCCATGCAACTGCCTGTTAGGAATGAAAATGATGGAATCCGTCATGCAGACAAACAAAATATGTCATGTGGACAAACGTTTTACGGATGACATGCCGTTTTACCACATGACACAGAAGATTTAAACTGAATTATCTTTTTCTTTCTTAATTATTTTAATCATTTGTAAAGTTTGTATAATTATTCTTAATTAGTTTTAACATTTGTAATACATTTTTGTATATTTTAAACATTATTTTACAACCCCAATTCCGAAATAGTTGGGACCAAGTGTAAATTGTGGATAAAATCAAAATGCAATGACTTTCAGATCACGAGCCAATATGTTATTTACAATAGAACATAGATAATATTTAAAATGTTGAAACTGAGACATTTTACATTTTTATCCACAAAATGAGCTCATTTCAAATTTCATGGCTGCAACAGGTCTCAAAAAAGTTGGGACACAGGCAAAAAAGGACTGAAAAAGCAATTAATATGAAAGAGAATCAGCTGAAAGAACATTTAGCAAGTAATTAAGTTAACTGGCATCAGGTGTGTAACATTATTGGCTATAAAAGGGATGTCTTAGAGAGGCTGAGTCTCTCAGAAGTAAAGATGGCCAGAGGCTCTCCAACCTGTGAAGGCTTGCGTAAAAAAAGAGTGGAATACTTTAAAAACAATGTTGCTCAATGTGAAAAGGCTTTGAAGGCCTCATCATCGACAATGCATAACATCATCAGAAGATTCAGAGAAACTGGAAAAATCTCTTTGCATAAGGGACAAGGCTGAAGACCTTTACTGGATGCCCGTGATCTTCGGGCCCTCAGACGCCACTGCATCACTCACCGGCATGATTCTGTCTTTGACATTACTAAGTGGGCCCAGGAATACTTCAAGAAACCACTTTCTGTAAACACAGTCCGCCGTGCCATCCACAGATGCCACCTAAAACTCTATTATGCAAAAAGAAAGCCATTGTTGAGCATGATCCAGAAGCGTTGCCGTGTTCTGTGGCCCAAGACTCATTTAAAATGGACTGAAACAAAGTGGCAAAGTGTCCTGTGGTCAGACGAGTCCAAATTTGACATTCTTGTTGGAAATCATGGGCGTCGTGTCCTCTGGGCTAAAGAGGAGAAAGACCACCCCTCCTGTTATCTGTGTTCAGTTCAAAAGCCAGCATCTCTGATGGTATGGGGATGTATTAGTGCATATGGTGTGGGACACTTGTATGTTTTAAAAAGCACCATGAATGCTGAAAGGTATATAAAGGTTTTAGAGCAACATATGCTCCCCTCCAGACAACATCTATTCCAGGGAAGGCCTTGTGTATTTCAGCAGCTATTACAACAGCATGGCTTCGTAGTAGAAGAGTCCGTGTGCTGAACTGGCCTGCCTGCAGTCCTGATCTTTCACCGATTGAGAACATTCGGCACATAATTAAACGAAAAGTCCGTCAAAGGAGACCCAAAACTCTCCAGCAGCTGGAAGCCTTTATTAAATGTGGCACCCCCTTAATTTATGCCGACTACGCCACTCCTTGCAGTGCACCAGCTACTGTGAGTGTTAAAGCAAAGGGACCGATTCTCTAATAAGAGGGACAGACACAGATTTTAGAAAAATATTAAAAATACAATCTTTATTAATAAATAACCTCCTGTGAATGACTTAATCACCAATTAAATGGGTCACTTCATAGATGGCGGGGAATGGGCAATAAACAAAAGGGAAAAAGAAAACAAAACAGACAAATCATCAAGACATTGGTACAGGGGCCAATTGAGCCAAGGGAAAAAACACTAATGGAAGGCCAAGGTTTCAACACCACACATGCCTATGCAAACACACTTGTTCAGATATACACTCGACTTCAATATCCACTGCGAACCTCACAATACTCAGGTACATAAGTGATAAAGACAAAGAGCTTCACGCTATGTAGCACTGCTAAACTTTCAGTCATTAGCAAAGAAAACAAAAGAGGCTAAGGAACCAGCTTTCCAGTGTAGTTTCCCACGCACACTAAGGCTACCCTGCGCGACCAGTACCTAGGTTGGGTAGGAGGAAGGAGGGGACAAAGAGATAAGACAATAAACAAAAGAAATTAAAATTTAAAAATAAATAAACCCACTCTAGCCTGCGGTGTACGGTGCATACAGTAGACTATGTAACACTTACACTACAGCGCACAGGCTAGAGGAAAACAAAATAGCCTACGCACAAAGACAGAAAAAAAGGGAAACAAATAGGCCTAAGCTATGAGCAGCACCACATTCACACGGTACAGAGGACAGCAGCTAGCCATGCAAAACTGCCACACGGATCTGTCCCAGTATTTCTCAGTGTCGCCAGAAGTTAGGGCTTGAAGGCGCGTTGTTTGCAATCGGCCACGGCTACCAGCAATCCCGCTGATCATACGCGGTTCCAAACAAAGTGGATTCAACGTAGCTCTGACAGCGCCTGCTCCCCATTCACTGAGAGCAGCAAACATCCATTCAAACACCGCTACTCCAACGCCAGCGTTGTCACAAAGAAACCCTGCTGCCGCGAGGACCCCAAGTGCCTTTACGTGCTCCTGATTGCATGATCTTTAGGTGGCCTAATCAGTGCCTGTCCCAATTCTCAATGACTAACATGACCAGGGCAAAATTAAGTAAGTGAGCTAGAGTGAACGAGCAAGCGAGAGGGTGATAAAGAGAGCGAGAGAGAGAGAGCACCCCACAAGACTTAGTAAAATGGCAGACACTATAAGACCCCATTCTAAACATTGCCCACAGGCTACAATTCACCCCCTCCAAAAGAATCGGCGGCCCGACGATGGCAGCTCACCCGAACACATTAGCCTTCACTGTCTGGCAACACCTCCCTTTCCGTCCTGATGGCAACTGCTTGGGGAAGCCGGCAGGGATTAGAATGCTGGCCTGTATGGCTCAGGAGCCTGTGGCTTACTGTGAGACTGACCTAGGTGTTTAACCAGTAGATCTAGTTGGGCTTGTTGTTTAAGACAATCTCTTTTAACTCTGCTATCTCAGATGTCTGAGCGAGAGTGGATTCACTGAGATGTAAGAGTGGTCTCACTACCGCCCCCGGGAACACGATGACCCCGGTCACGATTAGACTGCCCCTCTTCCACCCACCTCGTGGCCTCATGTCTTATATCTAACAAAGACAAACCCTCATTTGCCTGAACCAGTCTTTTAAGCTCCCTACGCAACATATGATCTCGCACATTTTCACAGAATTGGTCTCTTAGTACAGTATCAGAATTGGCAATGGATCCCTCTTTGGACTATTTCACTTTTTCCATAAGCTCCATAAGAGCATGAGAAAACTCAAATAGGGACTCATTTTCTCTTTGCTTTCAGTCAAAGAAACGTTGCTGCCAATAAACATATGACTTAGAACATCCATATACCTCTTTTAACACAGTCATAATTTGCTCAGAATTTTCTCTGACCGCAGATGGTCGATATTTAATCTCATTACGGGCTTCGCCCTCTAGATGGTCGTACAAAAAAAATGCTTTATCCAATTCAGACATGTATCTTAACCTTATACAACTTTCTGCTTCTTCGATCCACTCTTCAACAGAAAGAGACCCTGCTGCAAAAGAGCCTGAAAACTTAGGGCACCGCCTCTCTCGGGGTAGGTACAGCGCCTGTTCCCTTCGACTGGGAGTCAGTCCCACCCGCAGTACCTCTTTGCACATTTGACAGTCTCTCGTTCTCAGCTTGAAGCTGGGCCACACGTTCCTGCAGTTGTTGCAACGCGGCTGCAGATCCATCCGCACTGCCGTCTGTGTCCGCTCTGTTGACCACGGATTCACCAGCGCTGCCAGCTGTGTCCATTCTGTTGCCAGCTGCTGTCCTCTACACACACACACAAACCCTTATACACACATGCACAAACAAAAGTGCTGCTCAATATGGCTAAGGAGGAGAGGGGAGGAAAAAAAAATTGGATTTTTTAGTTCGGTCCTGCCGATTGCGCCAGATTGTGGCACCCCCTTAATGTATGCCGACTACGCCACCCCTTGCAGTGCACCAGCTACTGTGAGTGTCAAAGCAAAGGGACCGATTCTCTAATAAGAGGGACAGACACAGATTTTAGAAAAATATTAAAAATACAATCTTTATTAATAAATAACCTCCTGTGAATGACTTAATCACCAATTAAATGGGTCACTTCATAGATGGCGGGGAATGGGCAATAAACAAAAGGGAAAAAGAAAACAAAACAGACAAATCATCAAGACATTGGTACAGGGGCCAATTGAGCCAAGGGAAAAAAACACTAATGGAAGGCCAAGGTTTCAAAACCACACATGCCTATGCAAACACACTTGTTCAGATATACACTCGACTTCAATATCCACTGCAAACCTCACAATACTCAAGTACATAAGTGATAAAGATAAAGAGCTTCACGCTATATAGCACTGCTAAACTTTCAGTCATTAGCAAAGAAAACAAAAGAGGCTAAGGAACCCAGCTTTCCAGTGTAGTTTCCCAC
This sequence comes from Gymnothorax javanicus, assembly GCA_029692085.1. NCBI lineage: Eukaryota > Metazoa > Chordata > Actinopteri > Anguilliformes > Muraenidae > Gymnothorax > Gymnothorax javanicus. The sequence continues at coordinate 21,056,143 of CM056197.1, read as the reverse complement.
GCACACTAAGGTTACCCTGCGCGACCAGTACCTAGGTTGGGTAGGAGGAAGGAGGGGGCAAAGAGACAAGACAATAAACATAAGAAATTAAAATTTAAAAATAAATAAACCCACTCTAGCCTGCGGCGTACGGTGCATACAGTAGACTATGTAACACTTACACTACAGCGCACAGGCTAGAGGAAAACAAAATAGCCTACGCACAAAGACAGAAAAAAAGGGAAACAAATAGGCCTAAGCTATGAGCAGCACCACATTCACACGGTACAGAGGACAGCAGCTAGCCATGCAAAACTGCCACACGGATCTGTCCCAGTATTTCTCAGTGTACGCCAGAAGTTAGGCTTGAAGACGCGTTGCTTGCAATACGGCCATGGCTACCAGCAATCCCCGCTGATCGCACGCCGGTTCCAAACAAAGTGGATTCAACGTAGCCCTGACAGCGCCTGCTCCCCCATTCACTGAGAGCAGCAAACATCCATTCAAACACCGCTACTCCAACGCCAGCGTTGTCACAAAGAAACCCTGCTGCCGCGAGGACCCCAAGTGCCTTTACGTGCTCCTGATTGCATGATCTTTACGTGGCCTAATCAGTGCCTGTCCCAATTCTCAATGACTAACGTGACCAGGGCAAAATTAAGTAAGTGAGCTAAAGTGAACGAGCAAGCGAGAGGGTGATAAAGAGAGCGAGAGAGAGAGAGCACCCCACAAGACTTAGTAAAATGGCAGACACTATAAGACCCCATTCTAAACATGGCCCACAGGCTACATAAACAAGAGTGGGATCAAATTTTAATGGCTAAACTCAAGAAACTTGTCTCCTCAATGCCCAGATGCCTCCACTCTGTGTTAAAAAGAAGAGGGGATGCTACACCATGGTAAACAGGCGCCTGTCCCAACTTTTTTGAGACCTGTAGCAGCCATCAAATTTGAAACGAGCTCATTTTGTGGATAAAATTGTAAAATTTCTCAGTTTCAACATTTGCTATGTTATCTCTGTTCTACTGTGAATAAAATACTGGCTGGTGTGATTTGAAAGTCATTGCGTTTTGATTTTATTCACAATTTACACTTTGTCCCAACTTTTTTGGAATTGGGTTGTACATTTTTACTGATGCCTCTTTCCAGTAAAGAGAGGGGTGCACGTTTCCGTGCAAAGATCTGGGCAGATCCTGCTGCTAGAGAGGAGAGACTAGAAAAGAGAAGGGAAAGGTATAACTGTGAAAGTGAATGATGGTAGTAATGTCTGTGTCAGTTATGTCAGAACAGGCTGCATTCTCTTTAAGCCTGAATTATAGTCTTTATCATCGGCACTAGTGTTTTCAATGACTTGCAGTAAATAAAGGTATGAATAAATGAACTATTAATGAGTATATTTAATTCATATATCAGATTAATGTTATGAATATTAACAAATAAATAGTTTTATTATGATTGTTGATTTTCTGTTGGAAAACATTTTAATGTCATTAAAAGGTTCACTTTGAAAGCCCTGAGTATCTTTGGCATTTTTCAGAAGTAGCCATCTTCAACTTGTTAGACTTATGTGTTATGGTCTAATGTAGTTGTGCTATGTCATGCAGTAAAACAAAATATATCATGCGGTAAAACGCTTAATTTTGAAATAAATATACAAAATACTCTATTAAGTTAAATTGTGAATGAACACAATCAAGAGGAGCTAATAAAATCTAAAGATATGCCAGATTTTAAAGCAGTTTTGCCTCTCTAATTGAAAAAAAGATGTAACAAATGTTGACAAATGACATGCTGCTTTCTTTAAAGACAAAATATCTAATATTTGAAATTCTAGTATTGACATTCTGCAACTGGGTATAGCATCTGTGTCGATCAATAATTACATTTTGATTGTTTGTAGCAGAGCCACTAACATTAATTTTAATATTATATTGAAAATAAATTAGTTATACCGCATGACATTTTTAAGGGGTGTACACAGGCAAATGCATTAAAATGTCATATATTGTCATCTTTCGCGAGGGGCACTCACAAAAATCAAAAATACACGTGGATTTTCACAGGAAAAGCTGAACCTGACTTATAACTTCATTTTTATTTTTTGGCTGTTTTGAAACTCAAAAATGTCACTGACCCATCTGCACACTGGGGGTCTCTAGTTTCCCGGAGGGCTTGTGGAATCATTGACAAGGACATCAAACTGAATTGTAGAAGTACTATGAGAAGTTTGAGAGCGGACTTGATCACTACTCTGATGCTATTTATCATGCTATTTGGCCAGGTCTATCACATCTCAGGCAAATAGGCTGGCCATCAGGGGAACGTCTAAACCAATTACCTGACAAGGAGGCCTACTGCTTACTGTCCTGGTGCTCCAAACGCTTAACTAACATGTCTAGTTGAGCTTGTTGTTTAAGAATCATGTCCCACAACTCAGCTAATTCAGAGGGTTGGGCAGTTACTGCCTCATACTCAGATGTCAACTGAACATCAATACCATGTCTCAAAGCACAATGACGCCAGTCATGACTAGACTGGCCCTCTTCAACCCACCTGATGGCCTCACATCGTGCATCTAAGAGACAACTGCACATTACCCCTTCCAGCCTCTTAAGTTCCCTCCGCAAAGTGTGATCACATACGTTCTCACAAAATAGGTCACGCAACGCAACATCAGGATTTACAATTGAATCGCTCCTTGACTGTTTGACCCTACCCAAAAGTTCCATTAGGGCATGAGAAAATTCAAATAGGTATTCCCCCTCCCTTTGTTTCTGGTCAAAAAACATTGCTGCCAATATATGTAGGACTTTGAGCACCCGTAGACTTCTTTCAAAGCCTTAAAAATTTCATCTGGGTTTTCTCTAATGGTTACAGGTCTGTACTTAATTTAATTTTGAGAGACCTAATATAGTTAGCAGCCTCCCCAGCCCCTGACCCAACCAGTACTTTGGCTGGCTAGTGGTGACAACAAAGAGAGAGAAAAAAAGAATAATCAAAATAGGGGAAAAAAAGTTTAAAAAAAAGAAGAAAAACCCTCTAGCCTGTGGCTCACACCTCATTCAATAAACCAATACAAGCACTTAGCCTAATAGCCACCAGGCTAGGGGAGAAAAAAAATTAATTGCAACTACTAAAACCTTCGAGCAGCACCCAGTAAAACAATACATAAGATTTAATGGTGGTGAAGAGAACAGCAGCCAGCAACAAGGAAATCTGCAATCTAAAAAGACAAAATTGACTAACAAAGCGTGCATTCCCCTGCGAACCGTGACCATGGTTGACCTTGGTTGACCTCGGTTCACCATGGTCAACCATGGTTAAAGCATGGTTAAAAATGGCCGACCATGCTTGAAGCATGGTTGCACCCGCTTGGGGAGTTTTTGCACCATGGTTAATCATGGTTGACCATTTTTAACCGTGCTTTAACCATGGTTGACCATGGTGAACTGAGGTCAACCAAGGTCAACCACGGTGTTCCATTTAACAAAAATGTCAAAACCATGGTTTGACCAGGGTTGACTAGGTTACTTGAACCAGGGTCAACCAAGGTCAACCAAGGTCATGGTTCGCAGGGGTAAGTGTCTTATAGTTTACTGCAATACATGCACACACACAAACACACACACACACACACTAAAACATCACACCACTCAAACCAGTATAATGCTGGGCACAAACGTACATAAATAAATAGCCCAACTGATAATAAAATAGTAGCCCCAAGACTAGCAAGCAAATTGCAATTACTTAAAAAAGTTCCATAGCCCTCGCATACCTGGAATAGTAGCCAGATCACAATAACCAGCCAAGACACCACTGCCCATGACACTTGCCTCCTATCAGGTTACTTGCAAGCACTAATGAATCAAACAGGTAGACCCCAATTACTAACCGAGGATATGTACACCGTATCTGAGGATAGTTAAAAAAACATACCTCGACACCTCCGCTGAAATCAATATTATCGTGGTTAGCACTGGTTACAGCCTGCTGTTGGTGCGGTCCCCTACTCCCTGCACTAAAAAAAGGAATCCCGCTAAGTGTACAAGACGCAAACATTGAAAAACAAAGGTGAAATTATTAAAATAGAGCAACATACCTTCCTATTATGAGTGATTAACACCAAATTTGAAACAAAGGCTGCCCAAGCCACGCCACCAGCCACACAGTCAGGTAGACTATCACGCTAGGACCCAAGGTGCCTGTGTGTATGTCTGTTTATAAATCAGTAACTCATTGAGGAGTTAATTGGTGATGTGTGAGGAAGTGTTCACAAGGGTGGGCCAACCAAATTACCATCCACCCACGTAATGAGTCCCACCAGCTACAATTACAATATTGCTTATAACAAAAAGGCTCGTTACTAAATATAAAAGACAAGATTACAAACTCAAATGCTGAGACGTGCAGTCAGGGAGGCAGTGACTTCACCTTTTTATCGCTAGATTTTGTCAACCTGTTCCCACGTACTATGCCTGATTGACAATCAATCATTTTTAACTTTTATTTACAGAATAATTAAGACCTAACCTAGGCTATATATAGCTTGTAATGATTAAGAGCTGATAGTGACAAAGTGATTAATTTACGTTTTCACTTTGATTCCAGACTGCGAGAATGGAAATCTTAATAATTAATTAGAAAAAATCTCAACTCTCTATGAAAGAAGACCAAAAATTAACTCCCTTTTTTTTTTTTTTTTTTTTTAGAATGGCATTAAAAAGTACGTATTTAAGGGGGAAAACATTATCATAAACATATTGACCACGCATTGAACCGAGCATAACAAAGGTTTTAATATTTGTTAATGTTGTGTTAGCTTCCTTTCAGCAAATATGAACGAATTTGCTTTCTCGTGAGAATTTTAAGTTCGATGCACTGAGCAATAATGTCGTGGATGAAATTGGCTTGTCATTCTGCCATTTAGTCTTGTAAATTAGTTAATCAATCCTCTGATTACTAATCAAGCAAAGTAATAGGGAGTTATCATTTGTTTAACGGTGAGGATTCTGCCTCCCCAAACTGACTGACTACAGAATGTCACTGCTCAAATGCACAAGAGGGAAATTGGCCATTTCGGTCCCTATTGTTCAGTAAAACTACTAGCTGTGGCATTAGTCTAATGATACACTGGTTAGTAGCTCTTAGTTGATGGTTCTTGACTTCACCCTCGCAGTTCTCTACCATTTTCCATGTTGTAGCTGCACTGGCGGTAGCTCTACATTGACGAGTATTGTGGGAATTTTAATTTTCATTCCTGAAAGAAATCACACTGAGACAAGATCAGAGAAAATAGGATCCATTTTACTATGTGCCACATAGGGTCTCTGTTACAGGCAAGAACAAAGACAAAGGAATCTCTCCTTTGCTTTGGATATATGTAAAAGCAGAACGTCATGATGTACGCCCTCTGCGTCAGCTGCGTGCGTGCGCAGCCCACGCAAGTCTGACCCTGACAGCCATATCTGCAGTACAGAGGAGTCTTTCTCTCCCCCAATCACCTGTTGGTTATCTCGTGGTTCTGCAGGCTTCGCAGGAACTGTCTCCTGGGAACACACAAAACTCAAAATACACTCCTTGGTCCGGCTGGTTTAAGATAGAATGAATACACAATAAACACAGTTAATGGCGTTTCTACTTGCATAAAAGCTAGATTATATAAGTTTAGCAATCATGCCTGACCTAGGCTGCTCAAAGGATAAGCAATTAATAACACAATATTCAATAATACGGAATTTATAATTGAATTCCACCAACAACGAGTGTGAAGATTATTTGACGCAGAGGGAATCATGGCTAGAAGATGAACCTGGTATCAAAATGTAGATCATAATGAGATCTTTCATATGCTATCACTTTATTTGATCATCAGCCTATGCCCCATGGTGATATGACCCCTTGAAGTTTTCCTAACATGCACCTTTTCAAGTTCTCTCCGGTGAATTACAAGAAAACCCACGACATATCCATGGTTCCAGTACTTGTTTTTACTACACTACAGTATATCATAGTTATTAAATTGGTGCAGTGTTGCTATTGAAACTTCCATAGTTCATGATATTTAAGCTTGAAGTTGGTAAGAGAACAAATCTTGTTGAAGAAAGTCCAGATTTTGGCTGAAGATTGCGACTCCTAGAATGGGCATACAATTGATTTAATTACAGTTTTTAACAGTGCTCCAATACATTTTCAGCTCTGAAAATTTCATTTTGCTATCTCCAATACACATGAAGTTATAAGGGCTCAAAAATGCTAGAAAAAATAATGCGAGTTTGAAAACACGAAATTTTGATGGACCCCCTTGTACTTTCAAAGCCTGTAACTCAAAAAATATTCACAAATATCAAAGTAGAATTTGGCAAGGATTCACTGAATGTACTGAAGTTATTGTACTAGAAAAGTCAGCTGATTCTGAGGGGGTCAGGTGGGAGGCACTTGTTGATTTTATATGGAATGACCCAATGTATGATTAATAACAAAGAAATTGCAAAAGAAATAAAAAGGATAAAGCAAATTCACGCATAATGCCTCAAATCGCAACTTAATTTCAAACCTGAGTGAACATAAATGACTCTCTATCGTAAAAACATACTAACGTGGCCACCTTCCATTTTAAAGCGCCGTCACATTGATAAACAATTAAATTAAAAATGCCATACATACCTGGTGAATGCTCTGCGACAGGAAGTTTTAAATGGTGTAATCGCATTATTTAAATAAATTATAGCCTGCATGCAAAAGATACTCGTTTTATTTTGTTATTTGGCTTTACATTTCTCTAATGGATTCGGCTAGTCAGACTGGCTTCAGTTGCAAGAGCATCTTTCGAGGTACCGGCAGGCTTCAGGCTTAAGCTCCAAGTTTGCGTTAAAGCAGTGGCTAGTTTTATAACGGTTATAAACTTGAAGTTGTATTTGAACTGCTCACGATGTAATGGAGATGCACCTATAAATAAAGTTTCAAATTAAGTAGCCAATAAATAACTTGGTTCACATTACTGAAGCTAACATATTGCAACACAATCTTCATGTTTACCTATCAAGCGCATAAAACACATCATTAATGCGTGGAAGAAATTTTAAGATTTTGAAGTGTAGCCTATGCCATGTTCGTTGTTGAACTGAGTAAGCCAAACTTTGCTGGCAAATTTATTCCAGTTCTCTGGATAGTCTGCGACTTAAAACTAAATGTTGCCAATCTCCAGATTTTTTATTTAACATTATGTTTCAAGGCTGTATCGAAATGAGCAATTAAAGTAGGCCTACGCTGATATCACTAATCTTAACAGTTGCTTAGGGCACACCTTACGATACAATTAAAATGCACATTTGCGTGCATATTATACTCATTTGTGCTGAAGCCAAATCTGACTATTTATGTGTTACCGTATTTAAGGCTTTATAATTCAAGATTGCAACTTCACAGAGAGGAAGGGTATGGCTCAACTGAATCAAGACAATAGTAAAGAAAAAATATTGAAAAATGACTTGGGCCCCGCCCCCTCAGAAATCAAAATACATTAAGCAAATGGGAGCCCACCCCAAACTTTTTTCCACGTAGAAAAATGAAACTTGGTAGAGACATAGCCCACGTTGGGAAGAGTTAAAAAATTACATTATGGCCCCAGCATAAACCCAACAGGAAGTCGGCCATATTGGGCGGAAGCGTGGACATATAGGGCTCTATCTTTCACACTGCCCTACCCGTTGCCACTACCCGCTACCCATGAATTACGCATTTACCAGCTTCCACTATCCCTAAACGGTATCTTGCGGCCACACTACCCGCTATTCATTATGCCGAATCCTTTATTTGCGACTGGAGGTGTGCCCGTGGGCGTGTTTATGCGCTTTCCCTAAAATTGCTATCTTGACCACACAGGTTAGGGAAAGCGTATAGCGGTCCTCAAACCACCGCTACCCGTTTGGCAACTGAAACCACGGCTTCTCTCCCCTATGTGATCTAACAGCGACAAATGGGCTACATTCAGTTCAGAAAAATAATTAATTATAATTAGGTCTATGCACTGGCACTCAGCGACGTAACTTTTTTTTTTTTTTACCAGCAAGAGCGGCATTTCAGAACTCTTCAGCGAATGAAGGTAATTCTGGTGACAAGTACGTGGTTTCGTCCGTTTACATTTTCCAGTCGGACGCTGTCTATTTTTTTTTTACAGCAAGTTGCGTGACCCTGCTGCAAAAACAGGTGTGCGTACTTGTCGCCGAAATTACCTTCATTCGCAAAAGAGTTCTGAAATGCCGCTCTCGCTGGAAAAAAAAAATTACCGCTGCTGAGTGCCAGTGCATAGACCTATTTATAATTAAATTATTTTTCTGTACTGAATGTAGCCCATTATTTTGTCGCTGTTAGAGCGCATGGGGGAGAGAAGCCGTGTCTTCAATTGCCACTTGATTATTCTTGAATTAGAAAACGTGTTAATAAGGGAAAACCATCTAGAATTAGCCAGGACTAATTGTAGTCAATAAAGGGAAGGATATTTTCACCCAAATTTTCAGGTCTAGCGCCGGCCCTGAATATTATTTCCCACAGAACGAGAACGCGTGTCATAACTACGCCTCTCCCATCAGGCAGTGACGGAATTATGTCACCTGGTTGAGGATGATGTATACACCACTGCCAGCTGTCCGTATGCCTTGCTTGTTGCTGTTAGGGTTACTGTGGCACTATTTTTCTATGCTAGTGGGTCATTCCAACACCCACTCAGCTCAATTGGAGGCATGACCCAATCGTGGTGAAATGCATTTTTTTTTTTTTTTTTTGAAGTTTCCATCACAAAAGGGGTAGGCTTGATATTTTTTTTTTTATTACATACCAAACATTAAACAATATTTCACTGTCAAATAATAATAATCATCATAATACAATTCATGATTAACTTAACAAAAACAGATCCTCCCCTGTCTGGATTTGACCTCATGCACGAGCAATTTAACTTCGTCTTCGGAGAAACGTGGCGACCTTCCTCTCTCCATCACGGGTTTCGGTTTGAGGATTTGGGATAGCGCAGCCTGCTCCTAAAGGCAATGGCACCTAGCACACTGATTGGTTTAACTGGCGTAACGCCCAAACCACGCCTATGCATAATATAACGGGTAGCGCAGGTGTTTTAGGGATATAGGCAAGTGTGCAAGATAGCAACTTTTGTGGGGGAACGCCTCTTACGCAATGCTAATTCCTCAAATAACGGGTTTAGGGACTCTGGCGCAAGATAGGGCCCCTAAAATCACACCCCTCATACTTTCAACATCTCCTCCTAAGGTTTTCATCCAATTTGCACCAAACTTGGTAAAAATCACCTTCACACATTTGTGGTCAAAAGTTACTATTTACATTTTGGATAAAATGTTGGGCGTGGCTGTGATGAGCTTACAACAAAGCAGCCATTTTCAGAAGTATAAAAGTATGTATATATCACTCATACAGTGTCGAATTAAGTTGGACTCAATGTAACATCTGTGTGGAATGACAATCTGAACACAATGATATGTAACTCGTATAGCTGTATGGCAAAATGGCTCTTTGACGCCCCCAACATTTTTTGAATGAGAAAAAAAAATATTTTGAAATAGTTAAAAGAAATTTGGGACAAACATCTATCATGTCAAACTAAACCAAAAAGCAAATGAGGACACACCCCTATTTTTTATCGTGTTCCCATGGCAACAACAAAAATGCGCAATTGAAATGAATGGGTTTTTGGCTTTGACCCCTTGAACATAAACAAAAAGTCAATTTAATTTGACCGAAAATTCGAATGTAAAAAATTACATTATGGCCCCACCCTAAACTCAACATGAAGTCGGCCATATTGTGCAGAAGCGTGGACTTATAAAATTGTACCTGTCATATTTTTACCATCTTCTCCTAGGGTTTTAATCCAATTTGCCCCAAAGGTGGAGAAAATCACCTACACACATATGTGGTCAAAACTTATCAATTACATTATTGATAAAATGTTGGGCGTGGCTTTGATGAGCTTACATTGAAGCGGCCATTTTCAGAAGTATAAAAGTACGTATATCTGATGCATACAGTGTTGGATTGAGTTGAACCCACTGTAACATTTGTGCAGAATGACAACCCGAACAAACTGATATGGAATATGGTTCTCCAGTGCCCCCTATATTTTTGGAATGGGAGGAAAAATATAATTTTGACAGTCAAAAAAAAATTGGCAATTGGAAATTGTGCACTAAAAGACAAGATATGCTGTCTTGTCATTGTTGAGTGGCCCCACCGTCCGCAAGGGAGGTGATTGGACGGGAGGGCGAGGGCCATAACACCGCTAGTGGTTTTAATTATTATTATTATTATCCTTTCCACACTTTGAACGCAAATTTGACCCGTAAACATTAACGAAAAGTCCATTTTATTTGACCAAAAATTCAAGCCCAGCGAAAAAATTTTTTATATGAATTATGGCTCCACCCTAAACCCAACAGGAAGTCGGCCATATTGGGCGGAAGCGTGGATATATAAAAACACACCCCTCATACTTTCAACATCTCCTCCTAGGGTTTTCATCCTTGGTGAAAATCACCTTCACACATTTGTGGTCAAAAGTTACTAATTGCATTTTTGATAAAATGTTGAGCATGGCTTTGATTAGCTTACAACGAAGCGGCCATTTTCAGAAGTATAAAAGTGTGTCTATCTCACACATAGAGTGTTGGATTGAGTTGGACCCAATGTAACATCTGTGCGGAATGAAAATCTGAACACAATGATATGTAACTCGTATTGCTGTATGGCAAAATTGCGCTTTGGCGCCCCCTACAATTTTTGAATGGGAGGAAAAAAAAATATTTTGACATAGTTAAAAGAAATTTGGTGCACACATCTATCATGTTAAACTGAACCAAAGAGCAAATGAGGACACACCCCTATTTTTAATCGTGTTCCCATGGCAACAACAAAAATGCACAATTGAATTGAATGGGTTTTTGGCTTTGACCCTGTGAACATAAACAAAAAGTCAATTTTATTCGACTGAAAATTCAAGCCCGGCGAAAAAAATTTTTATTTTAAGTCCCCAAGAAAAAATATTGAAAAATGATTTTGCCCCGCCCTGTCAAAAATCAAAATACATCACGCTAATGGGAGCCCACCCCAAACTTTTTTCCACGTAGAACAATGAAACTTGATAGAGACATAGCCCATGTTGGGACAAGTAAAAAATTACATAATGGCCCCACCCTAAACCCAACAGGAAATCGGCCATATTGGGCAGAAGTGTGGACATATCAAATCACACCCCTCATACTTTCAACATCTCCTCCTAGGGTTTTCATCCAATTTTCACCAAACTTGGTGAAAATCAACTACACACATTTGTGGTCAAAACTTACGATATACATCTTTGATCAAATATTGGGCGTGGCTGTGATGAGCTTACAAAGAAGCAGCCATTTTCAGAAGTATGAAAGTATGTATATCACACGCATACAGTGTCGGGTTGAGTTGGACCCAATGTGACATTTGTCCAGAATGACAACCCAAACACACTGATACATAAAATGGTTCTCAGCGTCCCCTATATTTTTGGAATGGGAGGAAAAAATTATTTTGACATAGTCAAAAAAAACTAGGCAATTTGAAATTGTGCATTGAAAGGCAAGATATGCTGTCCTCTTATTGTTGAGTGTCCCCAGCGGTCGCAAGGTAGGTGATCGGACAGGAGGGTGAGAGCCATAACACTGTTTGCGGTTTTAATTATTATAATTATTATCCTTTCGCCACTTTGAACACAAATTTGACACCTTGAACATTAACGAAAAGTCAATTTTATTCGACCAAAAATTAAAAAAAAAAAATTATTACACAAGTAAATGTTGCCAAGACGCACAAAAAAGTCTCTGGCACCATTGGTCTACTCCAAACAGGGAGTCGTCCATTTTGATTTTAACGTGTCATTTTCGTCTGATTTCCACACAATGTATTTTAACGAACTCCTCCTAGAGATTTCGTCCAATCAACCTCAGATTAATTACAGATCATCAAGAGACCATGCTGATCAAAAGTTGTGCTCTGCATGTCTGTTGGTAAATGGGCGTGGCCGCTATGGCATCCCCATTTCTGATGCCTCGCCAAGCATATTCAAGCTGCTCTCTCTCCCTCATACTTCATCCAAACGGCTTCAAAATTCCTGAACATGATAAGAGCCCCGCCCTGAACGCCTCCATATGCTCGTAAGCAATCTCACTTATGGCGTTCCCTTGTGGAAACAGGAAATGCCATATTTTACATTGACATTGGCCGATTTGCTCGAAACTTCACATTTGTGCTGAGGGTCTGCCCCTGAATGCACCTGCCCACGTTTGGTTACGCTCCGAGCATCCCCTGGTGGATGAACTATCAACTTGTCATAACTCCTTTGTGCTTTGTCCGATTCGCTCGAAACTTTATCACAGGTTGGTGCCTGTAGTTGACCTGTCCAATGTTCGTGAGTGCACACCTGCATTCGTCAGGATCTCACTACTACCCCCAACATGCACAAGGGTGCAAGGGCCCGTTCAACGCTGCTTGCAGCTTTAATTATAATTGGGCCCAAGCCTGGCCGAAGCCGGCGAGGGACTACTAAAACCGCATGGTTCAGTTATTATTATTATTATTATTATTATCCATTCCCCGCTCTGAACGCAAATTTGACCACTTGAACATTAACGAAAAGTCAATTTTATTCGACCAAAAATTCAAGCCTGGCAAAAAAATTTTTTATAATCAGTCCCCAAGAAAAAATATTGAAAAATGACTTGGCCACACCCTGTAAAAAATCAAAATACATTACGCTAATGGGAGCCCACCCCAAACTATTTTCCACGTGGATAAATGAAACTTGGTGAGACATAGCCCATCTTGGAACAGGTAAAAAATTACATTATGGCCCCACCCTAAACCCAACAGGAAGTCGGCCATATTGGGCATCAGCGTGGACATATAAAATCACACCCCTCATACTTTCAACATCTCCTCCAAGGGTTTTCATCCAATTTGCACCAAACTTGGTGAAAATCACCTATGCAAATTTGTGGTCAAAATTTACTATTTACATTTTTGATAAAATGTTGGGCATGGCTGTGATAAGCTTACAACAAAGCAGCCATTTTCAGAAATATAAAAGTATGTATATCTCATGCATACAGTGTCGGATTGAGTTGGACCCAATGTAACATCTGTGCGGAATGACAATCTGACCACAATGATATGTGACTCGTATAGTTGTATGGCAAAATGACTCTTTGACGCCCCCTACATTTCTTGAATGGGAGAAAAAAAAAATGGAAATAGTTACAAGAAATTTGGTACACACATCTCTCATGTCAAACTGAACCAAAGAGCAAATGAGGACACACCCCTATTTTTAATCGTGTTCCCATGGCAACAACAAAAATGCGCAATTGAGATGAATGGGTTTTTGGCTTTCAGCCCTTGAACATTTATGAAAAGTCAATTTTATTCGACCAAACTTCAAGCTGCGCGAAAATTTTTTTTATTTAAAGTCCCCAAGGAAAAATATTGAAAAATGACTTGCCCCCGCCCTGTCAAAAATCAAAATACATTACGCCAATGGGAGCCCACCCCAAACTTTTTTCCACATAGATAAATGAAACTTGGTGAGACATAGCCCATCTTGGGACAGGTAAAAAATTACATTATGGCCGCACCCTAAACCCAACAGGAAGTCGGCCATATTGGGTGGAAGCGTGGACATATAAAATCACACCCCTCATACTTTCAACATCTGCTCCTAGGGTTTTCATCCAATTTGCACCAAACTTGGTGAAAATCACCTACACACATTTGTGGTTAAAAGTTACCAGTTACATTTCTGATAAAATGTAGGGTTTGGCTCTGACCAGGTCACATTGAAGCGGCCATTGTCAGACATATAAAAGTGTGTCTATCTCAAACATAGACTGTTGGATTGAGTTGGACCCAATGTAACATCTGTGCGGAATGACAACCTGAGCACAATGATATGTAACTCGAATAGCTGTATGGCAACATGCGATCGGATGGGAGGGCGAGGGCCATAACACCGCTTGCGGTTTTAATTATTATTATTATTATCCTTTCCACGCTTTGAATGCAAATTTGACCCCTTGAACATTAACGAAAAGTCGATTTTATTTGACCAAAAATTCAAGCCCGGCGAAAATTTTTTTATTTGAAGTCCCCAAGATAAAATATTGAAATTTGACTTGGCCACGCCCCGTCAAAAATTAAAATAAATCACGCTAATGGGAGCCCACCCCAAACTTTTTTCGACCTAGAAATTTTAAACTTCGTGGAGACATAGCCAAAGTTGGGACAAGTTAAAAATTACGTTATGGCCCCACCCCAAACCCAACAGGAAGTCGGCCATATTGGGCGGAAGCGTGGACATATAAAATCTCACCCCTCATACTTTCAACATCTCCTCCTAGGGTTTTCATCCAATTTGCACCAAACTTGGTGAAAATCACCTATCCACATTTGTGGTCAAAAGTTACTAATTACATTTCTGATAAAATGTTGGGCGTGGCTGTGATTAGCTTATAACAAAGTGGCCATTTTCAGAAGTATAAAAGTGTGTCTATCTCACACATAGAGTGTTGGATTGAGTTGGACCCAATGTAACATCTGTGCGGAATGACAACCTGAACACAATGATATTTAACTTGCATAGCTGTATGGTAAAATGGCTCTTTGACGCCCCTAACAATTTTTGAATAGGAGAAAAAAATATTTTGACAGTTAAAAGAAATTTGGTACACACATCTATTATGTCAAACTGAACCAAAAAGCAAATGAGGACACACCCCTTTTTTTAATCGTGTTCCCATGGCAACAACAAAAATGCGCTATTGAAATGAATGGGTTCTTGGCTTTGACCCCTTGAACATAAAAAAAAGTCAATGTTATTTGACCAAAAATTGAAGCCTGGCAAAAAAAATTTTTATTTGAAGTCCCCAAGAAAAAATATTGAGAATAGACTTGGCTCCGCTCCGTCAAAAATCAAAATACATCACGCTAATGGGAGCCCACCCAAAACTTTTTTCCACGTAGAAAGATGAAACTTGGTAGAAACATAGCCCATGTTGGGACAAGTTAAAAATTACATTATGGCCCCACCCAAAACCCAACAGGAAGTCCGCCATACTAGGCAGAGGAGTGGACATATAAAATCACACCCCTCATACTTTCAACATCTTTTCCTAGGGTATTCACCCAATTTGCACCAAACTTGGTGAAAGTCACCTACTCACATTGGTGGTCATAAGTAACTATTTACATTTTTGATAAAATGTTGGACGTGGCTGTGATGAGCTTACAACGAAGCGGCCATTTTCAGGAGTATAAAAGTATGTATATCTCACGCATACAGTTCCGGATTGAGTTGGACCCAATGTATCATTTGTGCAGAATGACAACCCAAACACACTGATACGGAAAATGGTTCTCTAGCGCCCCCTATATTTTTGGAATGGGAGGAACAAAATTATTTTGACACAGTCAAAAAAAATTGGGCAATTGGAAATTTTGCACTGAAAGACAAGATATGCTGTCCTGTCATTGTTGAGTGGCCCCATCGGTCGCAAGGGATGTGACGGGAGGGCGAGGGCCATAACACCGTTTGCGGTTTTAAGAATAATAATTAAAACCGCAAGCTGTGTTATGGCGCTCGCCCCCCTGTCCGATCACCTCCCTTCCGACCGGTGGGGCCACTCAACAATGATAGGAAAGCATACTTGTCTTTTAGTGCACAATTTCCAATGTAATTTTGTATCTGCCCTGGGCTGGAAGTCAAGATTTTCTTCTACCACGACTAATTGCACTGTTGTGCATTTTTGTTGTTGCCATGGGAACGCGATTAAAAATAAAGGTGTGTCCTCATTTGCTTTTTGGTTCAGTTTGACATGATAGATGTGTGTACCAAATTTCTTTTAACTATTTCAAAAAAAAATTTTTTCTCCCATTCAAAAAATGTAGGGGGCGTCAAAGAGCCATTTTGCCATACAGCAATACGAGTTACATATTATTGTGTTCAGGTTGTCATTCCGCACAGATGTTACACTGGGTCCAACTCAATTCAACACTGTATGCATGAGATGTACATACTTTTATAATTCTGAAAATGGGTGCTTGGTTGTAAGGTCATCACAGCCACGCCCAACATTTTATCAAAAATGTAATTTGTAACTTTTGACCAACTTTTGACCAAATGTGTGAAGGTGATTTTCACCAAGTTTGGTGCAAATTGGATGAAAACCCTAGGAGGAGATGTTGAAAGTATTAGGGGTGTAATTTTATATGTCCACGCTTCCGCCCAATATGGCCGACTTCCTGTTGGGTTTAGGGTGGGGCCTTAATGTAATTTTTTACTCTTCCCAACATGGGCTATGTCTCTATCAAGTTTCATTTACCTACGTGGAAAAAAGTTTGGAGTGGGCTCCCATTAGCGTAATGCAGGGGTGTCCAATCTTATCCATAAAGGGCCAGTGTGGTTGCTGGTTTTTGTGACAGCCCAACACTAATACATCTGCTTCTAATTATCAAGGTCTTGCTTGAACCTCATTACCACTTACTCAGTTGAATCAGGTGCTGTAGCCCTGGGCTGTAACAAAGACCTGCACCCACACTGGCCCTTCATGGATAAGATTGGACACCCCTGGCGTAATGTATTTTGATTTTTGATGGGGCGGGGCCAAGTCATTTTTCAGTATTTTTTCTTGGGGACTTCAAAGAAAAAAATTTTTTGCCGGGCTTGAATTTGCGGTGGAATAAAATTGACTTTTTGTTTATGTTCAAGGGGTCAAAGCCAAAAACCCATTCATTTCAATTGCGCATTTTTGTTGTTGCCATGGGAACACGATTAAAAATAGGGGTGTGTCCTCATTTGCTTTTTGGTTCAGTTTGACATGATAGATGTGTGTACCATATTTCATTTAACTATTTCAAAAAAATTTTTTTCTTCCATTCAAAAAATGTAGGGGGCGTCAAATAGCCATTTTGCCATACAGACTTACATATCATTGTGTTCAGGTTGTCATTCTGCACAGATGTTACATTGGGTCCAACTCAAGCTGACACTGTATGCGTGAGATTTACATACTTTTATACTTCTGAAAATGGCTGCTTCGTTGTAAGCTTATCACAGCCACGCCCAACATTTTATCAAAAATGTTGCTATGACTTGAAAATCACAACAAAGAAAACCAGCAATGACAACTTAAACAAATTTATTCTTCACTGAAAAAAAAACTTCTACAAATAATCCACTGTTCAATCCTATAATAACACTCTAATGCCACTATGTAACTCTGTTGCCAAAACAAAAACTCTGCCTCTACTCACCAAAATCACAGCATTTTTATTGACTAGTAACATTCTGGAAAGATCTACAGGATTCCTGGGTGATCCCGCCCCCTCCAGGCAAGAAGAAGACAGAAACTTCTAGAAAGCACTGGTCTATTTCATCACCAACAAGTGGTATTGCATCAGATCATGTTTTTCTTCAGATATACCACCAGAGGGTGCCAAATGATGAAACAAAATAAACAAATAGCTGACCAGTAAGGCAGCACAAATAGTATGTAACAAATCTCCATTTACAAATGATATACAGTGCTTTACATAAGACACTCATACATTACACCTCCCCTCTTTAAGAAAAGAAAGGTTTGCTAAAAGCTTTCTTTTGTTAAAATTAACACAGCTTTATAATCAGTATAATCTTGAACTTTACAAAAAAAGCGTCATTGATCATTGTAACAATCATATACATAACAACCAGTGCAATTTTCACAATCAAATAGAAAAAGTAAAATTTACATGCGTGAAAGTGTATCTGGGATAACATTATCTTTTCCCCTGATGTGAGAAATATCTAAATCATACTTTTGCAAAAGTAAACTCCACCTTAGTAATCTTTGATTTTTGTTTTTGATCTTATTCAAGAATGTGAGGGTATTGTGATCACTGAAGACCTTGATGGAAGTAGCTGAACAAGTCAAATAGACTTCAAAATGTTGTAAAGCCAAAACAAGTGCCAAACATTCTTTTTCAATTGTTGAATAGTTTTTCTGATGTTTATCAAACTTTTTGGAAAAGTAACAAACAGGATGATCTACTCCATCAGTGTCTTCTTGCAGTAAAACTGCGCCTGCACCAATATCACTGGCATCAACAGCCAGCTTGAATTCCTTTTTGAAATTAGGAGATAAGAGAACTGGTGCATTTTTGAGGATAGCTTTCAGTTGGTCAAATGAATTTTGACATTTTTCATCCCAAACAAATTTTGCATTTTTCTTCAGTAAATTTGTCAAAGGTTCAGAAATGATGGAGAAATTTTTACAGAATTTTCTGTAGTAGCCAGCCATCCCTAGAAATCTCATGAGTTGTCTTTTAGTTGTAGGCTCAGGAAATTCAGTGATAACTTTTACTTTTGCATCAATTGGTTTGACTTGACCCTGTCCCACAATATGACCTAAGTAAACAACTGTAGCTTTACAAAAGTCACTTTTAACAAGGTTGATAGTCAGCTTGGCATCACTCACTCTCTGAAAGAAGTTTCTGATGTAGGTGAGGTGCTCTTGGAAGCTGTCGCTGGTGATGATAATGTCATCAATATAGGCTACACATCCTGGTAGTCCAGCGATCACTCTGTTTACCAGACGTTGGAAGGTGGAAGGAGAATTTTTCATTCCAAAGGGCATGACCTTGTATTGGTATAATCCATCTGGTGTGACGAAGGCAGAGATCTCATTTGCTCTGTCTGTTAGAGGGATCTGCCAGAAGCCCTTGAGGAGATCAAATTTGGTGACATACTTTGACTGTCCAACTTTGTCAATGCAGTCATCAATCCTGGGAATAGGATATGAGTCTGTTTTTGATAGAGCGTTCGCTTTCCTGTAGTCCGTCACCATTCTATATGTTCCATTGGGTTTCGAAACTAGGATACATGGAGAACTCCAGTCACTGTTACTTGGTTCAACAAAATCATTTTCAAGCAGGTATTTGACTTCTTATTTAAGGTATTTCTGCTTCTCTGGATTCATTCTGTCAGGATGCTGTTTTACAGTCTAGGCATTATCTTATAGGGTGACATCATGGTAAACCATATCAGTCCTTGATGGAACGTCAGGGAACATGTGACTATTCAAATTTGAGCTGCTTTAGCTGTTGTTGTTGAAAAGGGTCTAGGTGGGACAACTTGCTGTCAATATTTTGAAGAATGTCTGAATTTTCAAGTTTGGCTGGACCAGGTTCATTTTTCAAGGGGCAGTCACAATCTTCTTCAGAATTTTCCAGTTCAATCGTATTTACCACATTGAGTGGCTTTTGCTGAGTGTCTCTGTCAATGTATTCTTTCAGCATGTTGATGTGACACATTTGTTTTTGTTTTCTCCTTCCAGGGGTTAAAATTACATAATTTAGATCACTGATCTTTTTGAGGACAGTGTAAGGGCCGAAATATCGGGCTCTTAGAGGGTTTCCAGGCACTGGCAAAAGCCAGTTTTTGTAGTAAAAACAGACAGGAACTTGAGTAGCCGCTTGTTCACTTGCAGCCTGCGGTAGAAGATGCGCTAGATCACAAGCTTGTTGTTGCTCCTGAATAAGTTGATTCCGAGACAGAATGTCATTAGAATGACCTGACAAGGACAAGTCTGAAGATTTCCCAGACATCTCAGGACTGGAAGGTTCCTGATGAAAAGACTGCCCAATGAAGGTGTCAGCCAGGTTGAAGTCCATGTCAGCATCATCTTGAATAGCCTTTTTTTCCATAGAACGAGTAACTGCACATGAAGGATAGAGGTCTGGAATTTCCTCCTCTCTAGATTCAGATTCTTGATCAATCAAAGGAGTGTTAGTTACAACAGGGTAGGGCACAACCTTATCCCCAGCAAGATCATTACCAAGAAGCAAATGAACACCTTTGAAAGGAAGAGAAGACCTAACACCAACAGTAACAGGCCCAGAGACCAAGTCTGATTTGAGATGAACATTATGGAGAGGTACACTTGTAAAACCACATTCTA
The DNA here is from genome assembly GCA_029692085.1 of Gymnothorax javanicus. NCBI lineage: Eukaryota > Metazoa > Chordata > Actinopteri > Anguilliformes > Muraenidae > Gymnothorax > Gymnothorax javanicus. The sequence goes on along the minus strand of CM056197.1, from coordinate 21,036,119 downwards.
CTCCTTGAATAAGGACATTAGCCTGAGTAGACAATTTGTCCGAAAAAGGCAGAATATCTGCAAGAATAAGAGATTGGGAAGACCCAGTATCCCTTAGAATTCGAACAGGAGCAGATAAGGAAAAAATCATGTGAAAGTGAGACAAAACCACCGGTGATGAATGGCTCAAAACCCTCCATAACAGAATCAGACACAGAAGGTAGAAGATCAGGCGAACTGACCTTTGATACAAGAGATTCTCTCCTAGTGAAAGCAGTTGGCTTGATTTCTTCTCGTTGTTTTTTCTTGAGAGCATAACACTTAGAAATAAGGTGACCTTGCTTTTTGCAGTATTGCAGTATTGCAAGACACAGAAGGTAAAGAATCAGAGGATTGCTTCTCACTGGAAGGTTTCCTCGCAGAAGTGGCCTTAGAATCATTGGGTGCGAATGCTGAAAGCATTCAAACCCAATGTTCTTCTGTTTCCAAAATTCTTTATTTTTCTTATTATTATTCCGCCGCGTTTTTTGGCTCACCGTAACTTCAACATACTTCAACCGATTCAAACCATTCAAATTTCATCTTATTCAGTTCCATGAGGACATTATCAGAAACTTTCAGATTTTCCATAACATACATAGTTTTCCGGAAATTCAACGTTAAAATTCCGATTCCTATTAAATCCCATTCAAAAAAAACTTTGGCCCTGAGTGCGTTCCACAAACTTCAACCGATTCAAGCCATTCAAACATCAAAATGTTTAGCTGAATTAGGAATCGACAGGAATGACTTTCCTAATTCCTAACATTCATACTTTCCGAGATATGCCAGGTTTTTTCCAAACCGTTTTCCCATTGGAAATGAATTACGGAATCTTCAAAAATCAGAAAACTTCACCTTTTTTCAAACGGTAACTACCGATTCATACTTTCAGTTAGAAACTCCATTCTAACTGGAAAGTATTCACCATTTTCCTGCTGTTAAAGGTATGATTCAACTTTTCAATCCCATTCAAACTTGAAAAAATATTCACCGTTTTCTGAAACTTTGTTATAATGGAAGTCAATGAGAAAATCCTTCAAACTCACTCATCTTCACCCTGTCACCGTGAACTCATACATTCACGTCGCAACTCCGTTCCAACTCTAAAACATTGACAATCCCGTCGACAACACCATAGCAACCGCCTAGCAACGCCCTAGCAACCACCCGGAACACCATAGCAACCGCCTAGCAACGCCCTAGCAACCATTAGGAACACCATAGCAACCGCCTAGTAATGCCCTAGCAACCATTAGGAACACCATAGCAACCGCCTAGTAATGCCCAAGCAACCATTAGGAACACCATAGCAACCGCCTAGCAACGCCCTAGCAACCACCCGGAACACCATAGCAACCGCCTAGCAACGCCCTAGCAACCATTAGGAACACCATAGCAACCGCCTAGTAATGCCCTAGCAACCATTAGGAACACCATAGCAACCGCCTAGTAATGCCCAAGCAACCATTAGGAACACCATAGCAACCGCCAAGCAACGCCCTAGCAACCACCCAAAACACCATAGCAACCACCGAGCAATACCCAAGCAACCACCCAGAACACCATAGCAACTGCCTAGCAATGCCTTAGCAACCACCCAGAACACTATAGCAACCACTTAGCAATGCCCTAGCAACCATAAGGAGCACCATAGCAACCGCCTAGCAATGCCCTAGCAACAATAAGGAACACCATTGCAACCGCCTAGCAACGCCCTAGCAACCACCTAGAACACTATAGCAACTGCTTAGCAGCACCCTAGAAACCACCCAGAACACCATAGCAACTCCCTAGCAACGACCCAAAACACCATAGCAACCGACTAGGAACACCCTAGCAACCACTCAGAACACCATAGCAACCGCCTAGTAATGCCCTAGCAACCACCCAGAACACCATAGCAACCGCCTAGCAACACCCTAGCAACCACGCAGAACACCACAGCAACCACCTAGCAATGCCCTAGTTACCACCCAGAACACGAAGCAGCTCAAGCTTTGAAATCATGAACAGTCTAAAAAATTGTCTGTCAGTCTGCCTGTCTCTGTCTGTCACTCTGCCTGCCTGTCTGTGTCTGTCTCTGTCTTTTAGTGTCCATCTTGGACATTTTAGACTGCAGCCTTTTTTTAACTGTTAATTCATTCAAACTTTGAGCTGGTTCATGTTTAACTCATTCATTCAATCATTCATTCATTCTTTCATTCTATCTTTGTTCAGTTTTCTTTCTTTCAGTTTTTTAATAAACATTCAAGTATTCTACATAATTCAAATATTATATTTTCATGGCAGCTAATCAGTGTGGCGTCAGCAAACATTTAAACATTCAAAACATTCAAGCTTTATTGTATTCAAGACAGCATCACAGTGTGGCTTCAACTTTCAGCATTCACACCCGCAATTTCTTCAGAAATTGCTTCTCTCGTTATTATTATTATTCCGCCGCGTTTTTTGACTCATCGTAACTTCAACATACTTCAACCGATTCAAACCATTCAAATTTCATCTTATTCAGTTCCATGAGGACATTATCAGAAACTTTCAGATTTTCCATAACATACATAGTTTTCCAGAAATTCAACGTTAAAATTCCGATTCCTATTAAATCCCATTCAAAAAAAACTTTGGCCCTGAATGCGTTCCACAAACTTCAACCAATTCAAGCCATTCAAACATCAAAATGTTCAGCTGAATTAGGAATCAACAGGAATGACTTTCTAATTCCTAACATTCATACTTTCCCTGATATTCCAGGTTTTTTCCAAACCGTTTTCCCATTGGAATTTAATTACGGAATCTTCAAAAATCAGAAAATTTCACCTTTTTTTTCAAATGGTAACTACCAATTCATACTTTCTGTTAGAAACTCCATTCCAACTGGAAAGTATTCAACATTTTTCTGTTGTTTTACGTATGATTCAACTTTTCAATCCCATTCATACTTTAAAAAATGTTCGCCGTTTTCTGAAACTTTGTTATAATGGAAGTCAATGAGAAAATTCTTCAAACTCACTCATCTTCACCCTCTCACTGTGAACTCATACATTCACGTAGAAACTCTGTTCCAACTCTCAAACATTGACAATCCCGTCGACTTTCAGCATCTAACTCAAATTTTCATGATCTCTTTTAGTTTTTCTACACCGGCAGTTTAAAAAACATGACATTTTGAGCCCTTCTCAGACTTTATAATGGGTGTCTATGGCAGGGGATCTTCGCAGCTAGAGTGCGTGATTTTATTCCTAGAGTGCGAGCTGGGAGCAGACAAGCTGAAAAAAATACTTTTTAAATCGCTGTAATCACAAATTTGAATCCCTCTTCATGACATTTCACAAAAACGTAGGAAAATTTGTTCTTTATCCAGCAGTACAATTTTTGTAGCAGAGAAGTACTGTACATGGTTTTGGCTCAGGGAACAGTCAAAGGACAGGAAGCATGTAAAACTTCTCTCTCTCTTCCATTCAAAATTCACCCAAAAATTTTGGGAGAACAGCAAACGGGCAGAGTTTTTAGATCGCTGTAAATCCAACATTGTATCACTCAGAGAAATAAAAAAGACATCCACACACTCAGCAAAGTCTCCTGCCTTGAACAATGTGGTTACATTGGTGACAGGACGAACATTTTTTGGGTGAGAAGCAGGAGTTTGAGGTGAGCGCTAACAAGGATTTCTTTGACTGAGTGACTCGGCCGCTCGGTGTGTGTGGCGGTTGTTTGCTCCTCGCACTGTTGCTTGGAGACAAGTACTGGCATAGCCCTCTGTCAATCAATCAAACGGAAAAAAACGTTCGCTAGAAATGCAACATTAAAAATAGAAACATATGTTAATGAATGCGATATGCCGCTGTTTGCAGTCTACCTTAAATTAAATTACTGCTTAGCAGAACTAGTGTTGGTCAAATGCAACATTTATTGGAAAAAGTTATGTCTTCACTCATTACAATACAGGCTCGCTTAGTCAACAGCAGCTATTTGCCAGCGAAGCGAAACCTCCGAGAATATTCGTGCAGATAACGGAAGAGCTATCACAGGACCAAATATGTGCTATTATATCTTGCAGGTAAGCATGCCTAAGTTACCGTCTGTAACCTATTCAAGTTCTGTAACGTTACTGTATCTAGCTAGCAAGTGAAAAATGTTGGTTTCTGCTTAGTCTCCTGAAATATCAAGAACTGGTTTGAGAAACTGAACAATTAATAGCGCGACTCAATGACGGTTTCCCTATAAGTTAATTCACTATATTTGAGTGTATAAAGTGTTTCCCTAGAGTTTTCTTGGCAAAGAGTGATAAAGGATAAAAAAATAATAATTAGCTAAGTTGAAGACAAACGCATCTTGCAGAAAACAAAGCGCTGACAGCACAATACCTGGGAGTTAGATGCAGGCTGCCAGTGGTCCCTTCTGAAGGAAGCCAACCATTTATTCTGCCAGTGTAGCGAAGTCTTTCGCAATGGAATTAAACTGTCGTTTGGAGATTCTCTGACGACTGTTGCTACAGCAAACTGCACTACATATCCCAGGCATATTGGATTCACTTAATTTCAGCATTTTGAATAACGAAGAGAATTAGCAACACCTGAGATGGGAGAATTAAAGTATCTTTAATCAAGGGAAATGACTGAAAACAGTTTAAGACTAATAATCAGTTTAAAGACATGTTTATCGCCCTCCCAGCTCTCTGTCCACTGGCCACCACTGCTAGCGACAGGAGCCGTAGCCTACTCCCCGTAGCTCCTTGCATAGCGCATCAGCAAACGCGGATATGTATTAGTCTGTTAATTTAGTCAAATTAATATTTAAAATATTCTTAATCCTTCACAACTCTGTCTCATATTGTATGTTTTGTTAACTGTGTTCTATTCTTAAAAAAAAAAAAAAAAATCATACAAACAAATCAAATAGCCTGTCGTACCATAGATAATTTACAAAGAATGAATGAGTGAATGAATAAATGACAGGCAACCCGTACAGCTGGAGACTCAGCTAATCAATACTGAGGTCATCAGATTACATATAAAATGCTCTTTGGCAGTTAAAGCCTCATACAGAGACAATTACTTGTGAAGCAGCTCAAGGTTTGAAATCATGAACAATCTAAAAGGCTGTCTGTCAGTGTGTCTGCCTGTCTGTGTCTGTCTGGGTCCTTCTGTGTCCATCTTGGACATTTTAGACTGCAGTCATAGGTCATTCAAATGTCACTGTGCCGTTGCCCACAGGTGATTGGCCGAATCAACTGCAGTTTGGCCAATCGCCTGTGTGTAACAGCACAGTGAAATTTGAATACTGAAAGGGCCTATTTCACCAACCTGAGTTCTTGGCAGTTAAGACCTCTTACAGAGACAATAACATGTGAAGCAGCTCAAGCTTTGAAATCATGAACTGTCTAAAAGATTGTCTGTCAGTCTGTCTGTCTCTGTGTGTCACTCTGCCTGCCTGTCTGTGTCTGTGTCTGTGTTTCTGTGTCCATCTTGGACATTTTAGACTGCAGTCTTTTTTTAAAACTGTTAATACATTCAAACTTTGAGCTGGTTCATGTTTATGATTGATTGATTTTTATTAAAGTGTCTTGCACTTACGTGCCCAGCCCAAATGGGCTTATAAGACACTATTGACATAAAACAAAAAACAAATTACATAACATAGAAAGATGACCAACATACAAAACACATTTCCATCCTTTTCACAGTTAAATTAGTTAAACAGATCATTGTCAAATTAAGTCAGGATACAGATTCCTTTGCCGCAGTTTCCAAGCATTTTCCACGTATCTCGCCAAGCTATAAATTTCATTTTCAAATAACCAACCCAGCATATCCCCATCAGTCATCCAAAACAAATCGGGCTTTTTACGTTGAATTCTCTCAAACATACCTATTCTTAAGTCATGATATACAAGACAGAAAAACAGAAAATGCCATTCATCCTCAACAACCCTTAAATCACACAAAACACATAACCTGTCTTCTTCTGGAACACCTTTATAGCGCCCCACCTCAATCTGCAGAGGCAATACCCCTGCTCTGAGCTGGGCACACAAAGACCTCTGCAATCTAGTTAACCAGCATTTGATATATGGCTCTGTGGCATAGTCATTTTTAAAGTGCAGGTAACTTCTCAGTTTGGGCTTATTTGACACCTGCCATTGCCATTGCTCTTTGTAAAAATCAAACAGAGACTGTCTAACCTGGGATATTTTAATTTGAAAATTATTTGTAAATAGATACTGTACATTAGCTAATGAGAGTATTTCCAAGACCTCCATTGACCACGGGTAGTTATGAGCTTTATCCCAATTGAAGACTTTCCGAGTAAGTCTGTCTTCAGGTAAACGAATAAGGCGATTCCACATTCTAATTACTTCTGCCCTTTGTTTCACCAAGCAGGGCTCCCAACCCATATCTCCCTCTAACGCAGCTCTAGTTGTGAACCTATGTACTCCAAGAAAACACCTCATGGCCCTACTCTGAATTCTATTACATTCAGGAGCATCTTCGAAGCCCCATACCCCAGCTGCATAAAACAAAACAGACCCAACTAAACTTTCAAACAACTGGGTAAATGTTAAGAAGCTTATTTCAGGGCAGAGCTTCATCCTATTAATAACGGCCCCTAAAGCCCTCCCTGCAGACTCAGACAGAACCCTTCTCCCCTCTGAAAACGTCATATTTTCGTGAAAAAGAGAACCAAGGTATTTATAAGTTCTGGAATACATAAGCTGTGTTTGCCCAAAAAAGAAATCAAATTCACTACGTGGAGCAGACGGTTTTCTAAAATGGACTACTTGTGTTTTATCCACATTTATAGAAAGTCTCCATTTATTGCGCCAATTCCTCATAATGCCCAACATTTTTTGCAGTTTAATTTCTTCTTCAGCGAAGACAACAATATCATCTGCATATAATAAAATGCTGAGGTTAAAACCATCAATGTCTATACCCAAGTTTGCAGACTTTATCTCTTGAGCCAGATCGTTCACAAAAAGCGCAAAGAGAGTGGGTGAAAGAACATCTCCCTGTTTGACCCCGAATGGAGTAGGAAACCATCCTGTCCTCATATCGTTTACCTGCACACAGGCTACTGGAGCCCTGTACAGAGCTATGATGGAATTATACAGATGACCCGTAATACCAACAGAAAGTAACTTATATTTCAAAAGATCTCTGTTAACCCAATCAAAAGCTTTTTTAAAATCAACAAAACAAACAAAAGTACTTTTATTTTCCTGCAGTCTTGCTCTAATGACAGACGATAAAACATAAATATGATCAATGCACGCTCTTTGTTTTCTAAACCCATTCTGTTCATCCACCAGGATTCCCTTGGTCTCAATATATTCACTGAGTCGATTGTTGAGAATACCGGAAAACACTTTATATACTGTACTTAACAGGCTTATGCCTCTATAATTCAAAGGTACTCTTGGGTCAGCCTGGGTGGACTTGATGATCGATCTATACCACACCGAGGGGACAGTCCCACTCTTAAAGCAATATTGGAATAACATGTGCAGAGTATTTAACAGCTTGGGGCATTTGAGAACCTCATTAGACCGTTCATCCACACCAACAGCTTTATGAGGTTTGGTTTTTTCAATTGCCTTCTGTACTTCTACTAGGGTAATGTCATTGTTTAGCGCACTATTAAAATAGGGTGTTTACAAACTAACAGATCCATCCTCAAGTAAATATTTTAAATTGCAGATCTCCATTAAAAATGCATCATTAAACTGATGGGAGCTAGAACAAGTGTACAAGTCGCTATAATCTTTCTCCCATCTATCCAATATTTTGTCTGTCTCGAATACAGACTCCCCACTTTCTGTGACTATTTCAAATGGAATTAATTTATTTCTTTTTGGCCCAAGTTTATTTATTTCTTTCCAGAATTGCTGTGGATCAGTATTTTGAGAAAGCTCCATTTGAAGAGCTTTACCTCTCCTATAACGCCTTTTGTACAGTCTAAGTTTTTTATCAAAATCATATTGACAGGTTTTAAATGCGTCATACAGGCTCCTCCTTAAACCATGCTCCTTGCATTTTAAATATCGTTGCTCTGCCAAACGGAGATTTGACCAGCTGCTATGCAACTCATTATTCCAAAAAGGTTGTTTAGTTCAGTACTGTTTCATTCGGGTCCGTTTTCCAAGCACTTTTGACCCATATTGATTCATTTCCCCATGTAGAACCCTACAAAAAAGTTCATAGCAACGATCAACATTATCCTGTGCTTCCCCGTCTTTGCCCAGTTGCGCTAAAACATCCTTAAGGGCTCCATCCGAGGCTTCAGAGGTGAGGAAGTCATCCTTGAACTTTCTTATTGGTTGTTTATAGAGTGGTGTAGAATCAGCACTATTTATAAATATCTCACCTCATTCATTGTTTAACTCATTCATTCAATCATTCATTCATTCTTTCTTTGTTCAGCTTTCTTTAAGTTTTTTAATAAACATTCAAGTATTTTACATAATTCAAATATTATTATATTTTAATGGCAGCTATTCAGTGTGGCGTCAGCAAACATTCAAACATTCAAATCATTCAAACTTTATTGTATTCAAGACAGCATCGCAGTGTGGATTCAGCTTTCAGCATTCACACCCGCAATTTCTTCAGAAATTGCTTCTCTAGTTAGAAGTGTTATTAGAAGAAGCCTTAGACTGAGACTTGCTTTGAAATTTAGAAAAAGTGGATTTTTGGACAAGAGAAGACTTATGAGTCAGTGCATAAGTATCAGCCAGGGTGGAAACATCTTGCAAAGTATTGGCTTGTTTCTCCTCAAGGAAAATCTTAATATCAGACTGGACACACCTTTTGAATTCCTCAACCAAAATAAGTTGCCTCATTCTGTCAAAATCTTTCTCAACTTTCTTGGAATTACACCACTGATCAAACAACTGTTCCTTCAACCTGCCAAATTCAACATGAGTTTGACTGGCTTCCTTGCGAGAATTCCTAAATTTTTGCCTGTAAGCCTCGGGGACCAATTCATAACCCTTCAGAATGGCAGATTTGACAAAATCATTATCAGAACACTGTTGGACAGATAACTGGTTATAGATTTTCCTAGCTTTACCAGTAAGAACACTTTGTAACATCATTGTCCAATGCTCTTTTGGCCATTTCAAATTTTCAGCAATTTTTTCAAAATGGGTAAAGTATTGGTCTACATCATTTTCAAGGAAGGGAGGAACAAGTCTAATGTGTTTAAGAACATCAAAATGATCAGAAAGTCCAAAAGATTTTGTAACAGTACCTGCTTCTACTTTCTTCATTTCCGATTCGTACTGCAAGTGCATCCTTCTTTCTTCCAGTTCTCTCTCCAACCTTCTTTCTTTCAGTTCTCTCTCCTTCTCCAACTTTCTTTCTTCCAGTTCTCTCTCCAACCTTCTTTCTTCCAGTTCTCTCTCCCTCCTTCTTTCTTCCAGCTCTAGTTGTTTTTGGCACAGCTGAATCAAAACTTGCATTCAAAGTGGAGAAAGGATAATAATAAGAGAGACATGGCTTAGTGAAGAGGATGGAGATGAATATAATGTAGAAGGTTATAAGCTCTTTAGGAAGGATAGATGCAATAGGCGAGGAGGGGGTGTAGCACTCTATGTGAACGAACACATAAATGTGCAGGAAATTCCTGAAATTGAACATTCCTTGCCCTGTGAAGATATCTGGGTCAGGCTCACTGGCAAACACGAGACTGGTTTAAACATAGGAGTATGCTATCGACTGCCAGCTTTGGACAGTACAGTCAATGAAATGCTCTTTAAGAGGATTACGCAAGCTTGTAGAGGAGGAGGGACTATTATTATGGGAGACTTAAATTATCCTGGTATTGATTGGGAAAAGGTGAAAGGACAGGGGAGGGGGGAGGAAGAATTTCTAGATGTCATGAATGATAATTTTTTGGTGCAGTATGTTAATAAACCTACAAGAGAGAAGGCAATTTTAGACTTAGTGCTCTGTAATGACCCAGATAGAATTAGCAATGTTGAGGGACGGGAGCCACTTGGGACAAGTGATCACTCTACTGTTAATTTTGGAGTTTCATGGGAAGTTAAAAAGGTGTATTCAAAAACAAAAATTGTCAATTTTAGGCGAGCAAACTTTGACAGGATGCGCTCATATCTAAGTGAAATAAAATGGGAGACACTCCTGGACTGTGAGTCTGTAACTGAGATGTGGGAAAGATTTAAGGGGGTTTTACTTGATTCACAATGCAAATTCATTCCAAAGGTGTCCAAAAGTAAGCTGAAAAAGCAGAATCCTCAGTGGATGACTGCAGCTATTCGTAGGAGTTTGAGGGAAAAGAGGAATCTTTATAAGATGTACATAGAGGATAACAATGAGATTACTAAGGCCGAATACTTTAAAATGCGGGCTGTGGTCAAAAAAGAGCTGAGGAATGCTAGGAGACTGTATGAAAGACAACTTGCAGAGGGGGCAAAAACTAACCCTAAGCGCTTCTTTCAGTACTGTAGTAGAAAAAGGAAAGTCAAAGAGCAGATTAAGTGCATAAAAAATAAAAATGGATCGCTGCTATATAATAACAAGGATATTGCGGACACCTTAAACGGTTACTTTGTTGAGAATTTTACCTTAGAGCGGGTCTTTATTCGGCCAGAGGGCATGTCCAATGCTCAAGATTATTTAGCGGAAATTGAGGTTAGGGATAACGTAGTATTAGACAAGTTGCATAAACTAAAGGCAGATAAGGCAGCGGGTCCTGATGGCTTATATCCTAGAGTGCTCAGGGAAGTTAGTGAGATCATCTTTAAGCCGCTATCCGCCATCTTTAGACGGTCTTTAGAAACTGGAGAAATACCAAATGATTGGAAACAGGGTAATATAATACCAATATATAAGAAAGGCGACTGTACTGAGCCAGGTAATTACAGGCCAGTCAGTTTAACTTGCATTGCGTGCAAAATATTGGAATCTATCGTAAAAGATGAGCTGGACTTATTTCTTGAACGTAACAATATCTTGAGAGATAGCCAACATGGTTTCCGTAAAGGAAGGTCATGCCTGACAAACCTTCTAGAATTTTTTGAAGAGGCCACCAAGACTTATGACCAGAGCCGGGCTTATGACATCATATATTTGGATTTTCAGAAAGCATTTGACACAGTACCGCATAAGAGACTAATTTTTTAAAATGAGCTCCATTGGAGTTACAGGAGGTATTCTGAAGTGGATTCAAAACTGGTTGCAGGACAGAACACAAAGAGTGGTGGTCAGTGGTATCTCATCTGAGCTAGGTATGGTGGGGAGTGGCGTCCCCCAGGGATCGGTGTTGGGACCCCTGCTGTTCCTCATCTACATTAATGACCTTGATAGGAATATTGAGAGCAGATTAATGAAATTTGCAGATGATACTAAATTGGGAGGATTGGCAAATAGTTTAGAGTCCACTAAAGTGATTCAGGATGATTTGGATAGAATCTAGAATTGGGCAGAAATGTGGCAAATGAAATTTAATGTAGCGAAATGTAAAGTAGTACATGTAGGTAATAAACATTAGACAGGATTACTTCATGGGAGGTTTTAAACTGGAATGTGCTCCACAAGAGAAAGATCTGGGAGTGATTGTTGACCAAACCCTCACAGGCTCTAGCCATTATGCCGTAGCAGTTAAAAAAGCCAATCGGATGCTGGGATACATTGCCAAAAGTATTGAGTTCAAATCCAAGGAGGTGATGCTTCTTTTGTACAACACATTCGTCAGACCACATCTAGAGTATTGTGTACAGCTCTGGGGACCATACTTTAAGAAAGACAGAGAGGCTTTAGAGAAAGTTCAGAGAAGAGCCACGAAGCTAATTCCGGGTATTAAAGATGAAAGCTATGAGAAAAGGCGGAAGATCCTTAATCTCTTTAGTCTTAGGAAAAGGAGACTAAGGGGTGATCTGATTGAGGTCTTTAAATATGTTAAAGGGATTAACAAAGTGAATTATGTAGGATTCCTTCAGCCAAGTGTTGTTAGTAGAACTTGGGGTCACAAATGGAAGCTGACCAAAGGTAAATTTAGCACTGATATTCGGAAATATTTCTTCACCCAAAGAGTAATTTCGGTGTGGAACAGCTTGCCTGACCATATTGTTGAGGCAGAGACCTTGGGAGTTTTCAAGAGCAGGCTTGACTTAAAGTTAGATACCATTGAGTCATTGAGTATCTGCGATAGTACAAAGAAACTGGCGAGCCTAGTTGGGCTGAACGGCCTGTTCTTGCCATTCATGTTATGTTATGTTATGTTATGTTATGTTAATAATAAAAATAATAATAATAATAATAATAATAACGGAACCATGCGGTTTTAATAGTCCCTCGCCGGCTTCGGCCAGGCTCGGGCCTAATAACGGAACCATGCGGTTTTAATAGTCCCTCGCCGGCTTCGGCCAAGCTCGGGCCTAATAATAATGGAACCATGCGGTTTTAATAGTCCCTCGCCGGCTTCAGCCAGGCTCGGGCCTAATAATAAAAAATAATAACGGAACCATGCGGTTTTAATAGTCCCTCGCCGGCTTCAGCCAGGCTCGGGCCTAATAATAAAAAATAATAACGGAACCATGCAGTTTTAATAGTCCCTCGCCGGCTTCGGCCAGGCTCGGGCCTAAATAATAATACTGAGCATTGAAAAATGGCTGGGGGTTAAAACTATACATTTCTGGGATCATAAACTCCTTGACCACAAGTATAATTCATCTGAATATTAAATTCTAAATTACCTACTCTCGAAGAGTAGGTAATTTCGCTTATAAGACCACTTTTAGAATACTCCACCCAATCTTGGGCCGTTTCATCAAAAAACCTCTCCTTCATATTGAAGGTGTGCAACGGGGAGCCGCTAAGTACATCCTTGGTTATAATGATTGTGTTGGAAGCAATTACAAAGCCCGACTAATGAAGCTTGATCTTTTACCACTGGGCTACAGACGTGACATATTTGATTGTGTATTCTTGTGCAAATGCTTGAAGGGGGAATATGACATCAACTATAATCATTTTGTTTCATTTCAAAATGAGGATACATTTTTTTTGAAAATTCCAAAATTTAGGACTGAAACTTTTCACCATTCTTATTTTAACAGATTATATTATTTGTGGAACGCCAGTCACCTCTATCAAATTTCTGATACTACAGCTGCTTTTAAATTGAAACTATTTCATTTTTATACAGAGAAGTTTAATAACTATTTTTCTTCTGACGATTCCTATAGGTGGGTCGGCAAATGTCATTGTTCACGTTGCTGTCTTTCCCTCTGATGTTACTTACACTTGCTAGTATACTGTCTTATTTAATTATTACTTTTTTTTTTCTCTTTGTTCAATTGTCTGTACATGTTGTGGGATGATTGCCTCACAATATGTGCCTTGCCACCTGTGCGATCATTTCCTGACTAATGTCAAAGCTTAATAAATAAGAGCCAAATAAGACAGCTCTCCAGGTGGCTTCCCAAACTCTAACATCCCCCAAAATGGTGCACTGTGAAATCATAAAATAATCGTATATTTAACACAAATCAACTTTTGACGCATGAAATTCAATATGAGGTAATGATTTTCTTGTTGAATCTAGCACAGGTTTATCAGAATAGGTCCAGTTGGACATCAGTGGTCACCAGTAACTTCTTCAAACACAAAACATGCCTCTTCTGCATGATGAAGTTTAGAATTTTGTCAATTTTTCTTCAGAGTCCCACAAGCCAGCACACATACTTATAAATGGAACTGCTTATTTAATGGTCAGAACATTCACCCTGCAATGAAAAGCTAGCAGTTCCCACCTCCGAGCTTGGGACTTTCCACACCTTGTAAGGAACAAGTATAACTCACTAACTCAGTAATATCTGAAATGATCCTTATTTTAACAGAACAGACATTCCATTATTAGGAAAAATCAGGCAATATTCTACCCTAGATTAAACAGAATGGTGCAATGACCGTACCAGGGGATCTACCGAAGTGCGTGAGCTGCTTGCATTTTAAAGAAACCAAAACCTCTGCATTTGATTTCATTGAATAAGGTATAAATTATAAAAGAAAAAGCCACATTGAGCAAAATGCAACCACGATAGCAGTATGACCTTTCTTCACCGAATCTCTAAAACAGAGACAGATGTATCAGGTAGAGGGAATCCTCCAGTCCTGTTTTATTCGGAATAATTCCCATTGACCACGTCCGTGCCTCATTTAAATCCCGTAAATTTAACTGAGCACTTCACGCGGGTTTTAGATGTCTTCTTTTCTTTGAAAGCGCGTCATTTTCAGCTGCGCAACCATGCCCAACGGTAGAAGAATACAACCTACCTTGCAATTACACTAAGGTTTGCATACTATTCTGATTGTCTAATCAATGTCTTTCAGTTACTGTGTGAAGTTTACTCTCTGGGATTGCATAAGAATCGAGTCAATCAAGACATTATTACCGCGGAAGTTTCACGAGGCCGTGAACTATATGTATGCAGTTATGCAGATGAGCTTAAGTAAATAATTGAGTGACTGGCTATCAACATGAGTGCGTAGGAGGATAAAAGGAAGTGCTGAATTCATCGATGGAGGAGTCTACACGTAAAGCCATGGGAAGGAACTAAGCGTTTTTGATATGTGATGACAGTAATTGATAGTAGAATGAGATAGTATGAATACCATGTTGAATATTTGCTTCAGAAAACTGAATTTTCTTAACTACAAATTGGGATACCATTGGCTCACTATAGCTGAAGTGGTTGCTTCAGAGGACAACAATTTTTTTCTGTGCCAAGATGTCTTTTTTTTTTTTTGAACTGCTGGATAGATACTGTGGGCAAGTTTATTGAACAATTTGCACATCAGGCTTAGCTGAGGAGTTTAATTTAGGATACACCTGAAAAACAGGGATGGGAGTGAACTCGTCCATATTCTAAACTGTGTTTGAGCTCGGCTTGCTGGTGAATATTCAATAACTGATCCGGGTGTGCCATCTAGTGATAGAGTAGTGCAACTACCAAGCCATCCATGCAACTGGTCCATCCTACCTGTCAGAGCTCATCACTGTATCCCGCCCGCAAAATTTTTTTTCCCACCAGACTTCTTAATACCAACTTTATCTCAGTAGCATACGGCCAATATGAATTGAGCGCATGCTTTTGTTTACCTTTTGGTGACTTGGTACACTTTTTGTCGGAAATTAAAGGGAACCGTTTTTCTAATAACGCCAGTTGAATTTTCCTACTGCCTCACTGCAAATTAGTATAATAATAGCATTAATGTCAATCAGAATAATGAATGAAATAACGTGAATAAAATACGATTTCCGATTAGGGTCAACATTGGACTGGCTTTCACTCGCTGGCGAGAGCTGAAAGACTAGAGGATGAGGCATGTCTGCCCGATGGCGACCTGCTGTTGTTACTTTTGGACAAGTACGCACAAATTGTTAGCTTAATCCTTTATTCTAGTTCTGTTTCCAGTGCGTTTGAACTTGCTTTGTGTCAGGCTGTGTCATTGAAATCATCGAGTACCCCGTTTATGCTCAGTCAATAATCGTCTCCAGCAATTATCTTGCTAGCTGTTATCTGACTTGCTTGTGTTATGGCCCCAATTTGTTATGGCGTCAATTTGTTATGATGTCACGGACAGCAAGGGATGACAGACAAAATTTTAAAACTTAAACAGATTTAATTACACAAACACTTTGAACTAATCTACAATCTACTCTACTGACCAAGATTGAAATAAAAAAAAAAGAGATATTTACAGTCCCTTGGTAATTGAGATGGGCTACTATGTTGCGATGTCCTGGGACAGGAAAATGCTCCAACACAGGCAAAAATCCACAAAAAGCTTGACAGGTCTTGAAAAGAGTGACAGGTCTGGTCAAATGTATCCTTCCACAATTTCTCCTTGCAATTTCTCCTACTACCTTTCACTCTCAATTTTTCTCCTTATATACTCTTTTCCAGCCCCCTCCCACCTTCCAGACTTTTTTTCAATTCTCTGGGACATTCCCCTCTCAGGCATGCCCAGGACATGCCCCAAAACCTAGCTCCAGACTGGGCTTAACAAAAAAAATGTCAATACTGTCATCTAGTGGCTGTTTTTTTTTTCCACATTACACTAGCTAGTTGTCATGCTATCCTTAGCTGGCGATAATTTCTAAACCAGTCGTCAGTCAAAATGTGTGATCATAAACGTTGGAACAAGCATGATAAACCGGTATGCGTGTGTGACTGAATGATACAAGTTCCCTGGAATCAATGTGATGACGTGTATTTGCATGCGACGTGATGATATATAAGGATCTGGTGTTGTGCAGATTACTTGTGAGAGTGAGAGTGAGAATTAGAGTAGGAAAATGGTGGACCACTCGTTGGGCGTTACGCACGGCTATCGAGTGCCTTAATAAAGTTACTATATAGCTGCTCCCAAGTTCGAGTCCGTCTCCATTATATATATGGATCGGGTTGCCTACCCCGCATTCTTCTCCTCTCACCGGTGCAGGAGCGAGCCCTTTCCGGTCATTCGGACGCACCCACCTCAGCCACAGACGAATTCGTCACAACGTGTACTTCAGTCCCGTATAGAGTACTAAAGGTAGAAAATTTGTTGTGTTTTATTTCGGAAGGATAAGGTAATGATCTGAGTTAGCATATACTCATGTCGTTTCAGGGATTTTCTGTCAACTCCCTGCCGCCCTCTTGTTTTATTGCACAAGCTAATCGGTTCTGTGCATGACGACTTCGTGGTCGGATTCTGCAAAGGGACTGCCTATTCGAGCAGCTACTCTGCATGTAAGTGACGTCCACTCACTCTTTAGCAGAGCAAAAATGAATTGATGCCGGTTAGGGCTAGGATTAGTAGCAGCAGTGCATGTAAGCGATGCCAACTTCCGTGTTAGGTTCCGTTCCTGACATTCAAAGTGCACGCATAAAATGTTATAAAGAGCCGTCCCCACTGAGAAAGTTAACTATAAAGATAACCATAACCATAACGATTTGAGCATCGACACTGATGAACGATATCGCTGAGTAAACATTGATGTTGTGCGTTCCAGCTGTGTCAGAGCCCTTTTTTCTCTGCGATGTCATCTGCCATGTTGAATGAACGCGAAGCCCTGTAAATTCTGACTGATTTCGATTGGTGGTCAGTTTTCCTAACGTGCATAAAATCACTCTGAAAGTGACCGCAACGATGCCGTTTGCCATTATCATTGTCGTTATAGTTGTAGTGTGGACTTTGCCATCTACGAGAGTTAGACCGATTTTTAAGTCTCCCATACCTGGTATGAAAACATGGTTGATCGGATCGCACATTACATGTCCTGCTTCAATTTCAAATTTTTTTTTTTTCTCAGAGAGTTCGCTGGTGTAGTTGGCTTGTCAACAAATGCACGTGTAGACAGATTTTACGGCAGTTTATTACAGACAATACCGTTTATCAACTGCAGGGGGACACCGCGAGCGAATCCGGTGAAAACTACATAATGCAGCTTTAACTTTACGGTGGACGTCCACCTATGGCCCAATTGGTTTCTCTCCAAGTCATTTTCCTGCATTATACACTGTTCAAAAATATTTCATTTCCATCCTGGCATATTTTTTTGTTTGATTACCCAGGATCGCTTGCGAAACTCCATGATTTTCTCAGGTCGATGAACACGTCATGCACGTAAATTGATTAGACCGAACGAAAAATATTTTCACAATTTGCTTTGAAATTTTCGTGCAAGTTTTCTCATTCCAAAAAACATATTTTCTATATTTTGAAAGCTTGTCTGTTTCGACATTATTGTGATGTATGTTCATATGAACGCCTATTTTTGATTTTCTGAGAAAATGGCACCAAAAGTGAAGGAAAGGACCCCAATTTTGGCTTAAAACACATAATTAATTATTTCATTAATAACGCAAAATTTCATGCACAACATCTTAACAAACAATATGCACTTTGGTTCATGACTGTAGCATTTGTTTGTTATAAGTGTTTTATGTAAAGCATTGTATATCATTTGTAAATAGAGATTTGTAACATTCTATTTGTGCTGCCTTACTGGTCAGCTATTTGTTTATTTTGTTCATCATTTAGCACCCTCTGGTGGTATGTCTGTAGCAAAACATGATCTGATGCAATACCACTTGTTTGTGATGAAGTAGACTAGTGCTTTCTAGAGGTTTCTCGCATCTTCTTGCCTGGAGGGGCCTGGATCACCCAGGACTCCTGTAGATCTTTCCAGAGTGTTCCTAGTCTATATAAATGCTGTGATTTTGGTCAGTTAAGAGAGAGTTTTTTGTTTTTGCATCAGAGTTACATAGTGGCGTTAGAGTGTTATTATAAGATTGCACAGTGGATTATTTGTAGAAATTTTTGGACCTAATTAGTGAAGAATAAATTTGTTTAAGTTGTCATTGCTGGCTTTCTTTGTTGTGATTTTCAAGTCACTCAATGTCATCAGAGTCACTTCTCTGTAGGAGCACAGATCCACAAGCTTGGTCGCTAGCATCGACCGCCATGGAGAACGGTTTGTTGAAGTCATCTTCTCAAGTCTCGGCCATAGGAGGATCTGAAATGACAGCTGCAACCCTAGCATTCCTATCATGATAAGGCTTCAGCATGTTAATGTGACACAACTGTTTTGGCTTTCTCCTATCTGGAGTCTTCACAATGTAATTGAGATCATTGAGTTTTGTCAGAATTTCATAAGGACCATGAAATCTAGCCTGCAATGGATTGGACTGCAAGGGAAACAACACAAGGACCTTGTCTCCTGGTTTAAACTCATGGCTTCTAGCCTTATGATCATACCAAGTTTTCATTTTTCCCTGACATGATTTCAAGTTCTCTTTGGCTAGGTCACAAGCTGCACGCAGTCTTTCCTTGAACTTGCTAACATAGTCTAACAGACTGATATGCGGCTCTTTCTCTTACCATTGTTCACTCAACAATAGCAAAGGTCCTCTCACTTCATGGCCAAACACTAGCTCAAACGGACTGAATCCAGTAGACTCCTGCACTGCTTCTCTAGCTGCAAACAACAGCAAATGAACACCTTCATCCCAGTCTTTCTCATGGTCATAACAATAAGTCCTCATCATTGTCTGGAGAGTTGAATGAAACCGCTCTAAGGCACCCTGACTCTCTGGATGATAGGCACTGGAAAGAATCTGCTTCGCACCTAGTTCATACACAACCTGCTGAAACAATCCGGAAGTGAAATTGCTACCTTGATCTGATTGAATTTCCCTGGGAAGGCAAAACAACGTGAAGAACTT
This sequence comes from Gymnothorax javanicus, assembly GCA_029692085.1. Classification (NCBI taxonomy): domain Eukaryota; kingdom Metazoa; phylum Chordata; class Actinopteri; order Anguilliformes; family Muraenidae; genus Gymnothorax; species Gymnothorax javanicus. The sequence continues at coordinate 21,016,861 of CM056197.1, read as the reverse complement.
TATCAAAGCCTTCAAGATTGCAGTTGCCTTGATGTTGCGTAGAGGTATGGCTTCAGGGAATCTGGTAGATGCACACATGATTGTCAACAAGTACTGATTTCCAGATCTAGTCTTGGGTAATGGACCAACACAATCAACGATGACCTTGGAGAAGGGCTCCCCAAATGCTGGGATAGGCTGCAATGGAGCTACAGGTGGGTCTAACTGATGTTTTCCAACTACCTGACAAGTGTGACAGGTTTTGCAAAAGTTGGAAACATCTTTCCGAAGTCCAGGCCAGAAGAAGTGTTTCATGATCTTGTCAACAGTCTTGTTAACACCAAGATGACCTCCTAAAGGAAAACTATGAGCCATTGTTAAGATCTCATTCCTGAGGACCTTCGGAACAACAATTTGCTTGACCACTGCCCAATCTGCATTGGCAGTGGTCAAGATTGGGCAGTGATATCAGGAGGGCGCCACTTCCGCATCAACACTCCATGCTTAAGATAATACCCAACTGGAACTGCGTCTATTTCTTCATCAGGAAGGGCTCTCTTCTTTAGTACACAAATTTCAGGATCATTGGTTTGCTCCTGAATCAACCGCTTTCTGGACAGAGACAAGTCTCCAGACACATCAGAATCACCAGACCCATCTGGCTGGCTGAACAGAGAACTGATAAAAGTGCCTGATAAGTCCTCAAACGGAGAAACCATAGTACGCTGAACAGAGTCATGAGGCAAACCACCTGAGTCATGACTATTCAATGTGCTGGAGGGCACCACATCATCCTCTTCTTGAGCCTTCTTGGCCATAGCACGGGTCACTGCACAGGAAGGATACAGAGATGGGTCTTCATCGCCATCTTCAGTGCTCGGCTGTGAAGTAAGATGAACAGGGGGAACTACATTGCCCCCAGCCAGGTCATTGCCTAGCAACAGAGAAACACCCTTGATAGGTGGACTTGACGTAAGTCCCACCTTTACCTGTCCTGTAACTAAATCTGACTTCAAGAATATAGAGCGCAGGGGTACAGATACAGTCCTCCCTTCAATACCTTGTACAAGTATGAAATCCCCAGAAGCGGTCTCATCACGTAACTCCAAGGAGTCCATCAACAAAAGTGACTGAGAAGCTCCGGTATCCCTTAGGATATATATGGGTACAGGAGGAGAATGCTCATTCAGAGCCACAAATCCCTCTGACACAAATGGAAGAAATTCCTCCCTCACAAAGTCAGCAGTATCAGGCTTCTTAGCCTCACAAGGAGCAGGCAATTTAGCAGATCGGTCATCTACAACAGGGGTTTCTAACCTTGTCTTCACAAAGGCATTGGGTTTGGTATCCTTTTCTTTTTTTTTTTAGCTTTAAGGAACCAACAGTTAGTTGTAACATGACCAGATTTCTTGCAATAATTGCAAACTAGACCAGTTTTGTCCCTGTCAGCTTTCACACTTTGATCAGACCTTTGACTGGATTTCTGAGCACCATCACCAGATTTGTCTTTGTCTTTGGGTGAGGAATCTTGGGTATCACCGTTACCTTTCTTCTGAAATTGGGACCATCTATTGTTACTGCTGGACTGAAATTTGGACTTATGTGTGAGAACATATTCGTCTGCAAACTTGGCAGCTGATTGCAAATTCAGTGCTTGCTTCTCATTAAGGTAGGTTTTAATATCATTCTTGAATTCTTCAACTAACACCATCTCTTTTAGTGAGTTGAAATCATCCTTGACCTCCATAGAAGTACACCAGCGCTCAAGGCAAACCTTCTTCTCGTTAGCAAATTCCACATAAGTCTGATTGTCAGATTTCTTCAAACCTCTGAATTTCTGTCGGTAAGCCTCTGGAACCAACTCATAAGCTGTCAAAATAACCTTTTTGACAACCTCATAATCAGAGGAATCATCTGCAGACAAAGCCGAATAGGCTTGTTGAGCTTTACCCTTGAGGACAGTTTGCAACATCAGAGGCCAGTGTTCCTTTGGCCACTGACAACTCTTAGCTACCTTCTCGAAGCACTGGAAATACTTATCAACCTCCTTCTCCGAGAATGGAGGCACCAGCTTTACTTCCTGGCTTGCATGAAATTTGTTTTCAGCTTCCATTTTGATTTTTAGTTGCTCCATTTGGAGCCTTTCTTCTCTGTCTAATTTTTCTAAATTGAAATCTCTCTGTCTCTGTCTCTCTCTTTCTGCTCTTTCCTCTTTCTCTCAAACTGCCTTTCTTTCTCTCTTTCTGCTCTCTCAAATTCTTTGTTTTTCTTTTTCCTCCCTTTCTTTTCTCTCTCAAACTCTCGTTGTTTTTCTTTTTCCTCCCTTTAAATCTCTAGCATTTTTAATTTAAGTTCCATTTCTATATTTGGATTTTCCACTGGAAACTGTTCCAGATCTCCTGGTGCAAACACATTTTCATCAATGTAATATTCAACAATCTCTCTAGCCAGTCTTGCTTTTCGCATGGCTGGTTTTACATCCGTCAGCTCTAACTGTCTGCATATTTCAAGCAGTTCTGTCTTTTTAAAAGACTTCAAAACCTCTACGGTTGGTGATGCCAAGAAGTCATCCATTGCTGTTGATCTGTCAATATAGATCTAGGAAAATTCAACAAACAATTTCACAATTTGAAATTTTAGATTTTCAATAAATGACTCACACAATGGTCACTCCCGGACCCGAGCCCCCAATTTGTTATGGTCCCAATTTGTTATGGCGTCAATTTGTTATGACGTCACGGACAACAAGGGATGACAGACAAAATCCTTAAACTTCAACAGATTTAATTAAACAAACACTTAGAACTAATCTACAATCTACATCTACTGACCAAGATTGAAAAAAAAAAAAAAGAGATATTTACAGTCCCCTGGTAATTGAGATGGGCTGCTATGTTGCGATGTCCTGGAACAGGAAAATGCTCCAACACAGGCAAAAATCCACAAAAAGCTTCACAGGTCTTGAAAAGAGTGACAGGTCTGGTCAAATGTATCCTTCCACAATTTCTCCTTGCAATTTCTCCTACCTTTCACTCTCTCAATTTTTCTCCTTATATACTCTTTTCCAGCCCCCTCTGAGGCATGCCCAGGACATGCCCCAAACTAGCTCCAGACTGGGCTTAACAAAAAAAAATGTCAATACTGCCATCTAGTGGCTTTTTTTTCACATTACATAATAAATCAAGTTTAGTGGCTACTGTGGTGTCAAAACATGGACGTCAACCTTAACTTTCTCTGTACATGTACACTGAAAGCTTCCATTTCACCATGTTCACCAGAAAAGTATGTTATGCTGTGGGCCAAAACCTGGATCCTTTATTGTCACTTCGTAGAAACTTTCTGAGGGCAGTTCAAGTATTTTTCCATCAGAACAAGTATGATGTGCAGATATTATAAAATGAAAATATTCTCAAAAAAGTATGTGCACATTAATGAGAACAATTAGTTTGCAGCTTTGTAATAAACATTTTTTTTCTGTACTATGATTAGCACTAGGCCTCATACAGACGAATGCACTGACAATTCTGCTTATCGCTCATACGAAAAGAAAATCTCACAAAAGACAGCTATTCTAAGAAACTTTTCCTCGGTTAGGTATTCTATCAAACTTTTCCTCGGTTACAGTCTTTAATGGTTACATGTCATGTCAGTGTCATTTAAACTTGCCGCTAACTCGACGACGTCCCCCAGATTTGGCGAACAATGCACGCAAGCAAGGATATTGTCTGCGGTCACGACTGCATTGTCCGCTGCCATCTTTGCAAATGTGACATGCTGCGGGCGCGGAAGATGATTGGCTGTATGCTAATCAGATAAAGTTCCTATTAGGAAGTCTGTTGGGGAAAAAAATGTTTTCGCATCCCGCCCCACACGCACCCTCCGCTCCTCCAGCTCCATATCCCTTCAGCAGCCCCGTTACAGGCTGGTGACCATGGGGGGTCGGGCCTTCAGTTGCGCTGCTCCAGAGCTCTGGAACAAACTTCCACCGTCAGTCAGGGAGGCTGATTCTATCACCTCCTTCAAGTCCCTCCTAAAAACCCATCTCTTCAGACTGGAATATAAGGACTTCTGCTGAGCACTTAAGCCTTCAAGAACATTCCAGGCTAATGGACATCTTTTAATTTTGTTTTTAATCTTTTTAACTTTTTAATCTTTTTTCTTTTTTATCTGAGCTTATTCTTTTATGTCCCTCGCATTGGGTTCTTGAAATGCACTATATAAGTTTGATCTATAATTATAATTATTATTATTAACTGCGTGCATAAATAGAGCAGCTCCATGTCCGCTGGCCTCTACATCTGCACAGAGGGGTTAAGAATGATATAATGTAGGCATGAGAGGTGTCACATGATAATTTTACACATACAAAAAACGCTGCTTATTTTTGGGCTGGGCCGAGCAGTGGCTCGGCCCCTATAAACGCGAATGTGGCTGAGTGAGTGAGTGAGTGCCTGAGTGACCAAGTTCAACGATTGGCTGCCCGGCGGGGAAGAAGTTCAGCGATTGGTCGGCCGGCGGGGAAGAACTTCAGCGATTGGTTGGCCAACGATTGGCTGGCTGGCTGTTCAGCGATTGGTCAGCTGGCAGGGAAGAACTTCAATGATTGGTTAGCTGACGATTGGCTGGCTGGCTGGCTGGGCGTTCACGTCGGTATGGGGGAAGCGGCGCCGGCACTATTATGTTTCACTATTTCAAGAATACCGGTATAGTGCCCAGACTGGTTTCCAAATTAACTTATACCCTTGTGCGTTCATGAGTTCGTTCGCTTGAATGGAAGCAGTTGTGGTGGCCACTTTGATTGTCTCTGTGACAGCAACTGTAACTGACACAAATGAAAACAATAAATTTAAGAAAATATTAAGTTCAAAAGATTGCGCCAAGCTGGATTCGACACCCCATAATTGAAGTAGCTACTTCTCCACTATGTTGTTGTACCCACTACGTCAAAGTAACGCGACCAGTACTTGAATCCAGTCTAGCAATACACTGCAATAATCAGGCAAATGTACTGTTGAATTTAAACACATTATTGTGCATATACAATTTTCACAATGTGCAATTTTTGACGCCAATGAATGTTTCTTGGCGATATTGGTCGCCATTTTTCAAAAATTAATGCGTATTTTCTTCTAATGAACAGAAAAAGGTGGATTAATATTCATATAGCGGATGCATATGCTGCGCTTGCCCTAGCTAGCATCCCGGTCTTTTAAAAAGTTCCATTTGATTTCGTTGCATTATGAGCACAATCCGACCATTATTAGGCTAATCTTCTTCCATGCTAGATTGGTTCGGTTTGTTTCAGTCCTCCATGCTTGTTTTCTCTGGTATTGGTTGCGAGATTCCATAGAGATAGAGGAATGTAACACATCATACCAATCTAGCGTGAAAGAATCATAACAATGGTCAGAATGTGTGTTTTAATTTCCCTATTCAATCTCGCAACCAATACGGCAGTTAACAAGCACGGAGGACAGTGAGAGATTGAACGGGGAAATTAAAAACAAATTCCAACCATTGTTAAGATTCTTTCACGCTAGATTGGTACGATGTGTTACTTTCCTTTATTTCCCTTTTGAATTTCGCAGCCGGTTCCAGGATTATTTCCTTAATCTTCCTATTGAATCTCGCAACCAATACGAGAGAAAACAGGTACAATGAAAGGACTTGGGATACATTATCATCAGAGGTGTATAGTAACGAAGTACATGTACTTCGTTACAGTACTTAAGTAGTTTTTTTTGGAGGATATGTACTTTACTTGAGTTCTTTTTTAAACCGGTACTTTTACTTTTACTGTACTACATTTCAAAGATTAAAAATATACTTTCACTTCGTTACTTTGACACTGGCCACTTTGTTACTCGTTAAAAATTAAAATATGAATGTAATTCATCATTTAAGGATTATTTGGATTTGGCGTGTTAGAGAACAGTGGTGCTTGGCAGGGTATCTTTGTGCAGATGTGTCCGCCAGCGGACATGGAGCAGCAAATTTATGCACGCAGTTACAATATTCTACCACTAGACGGCACACCAGGATCAGTTATTCAATATTCACAAGCAAGCCGAGCTCGAACACGGTTTAGAATATGGACGAGTTCACTCCAATCCCTGTTTTTTAAGGAGTTGCCTGAATAAAACTCCTCAGCTAAGCCTGATGTGCAAACTGCTTAATATACTTGCCCATAGTATCTATCCAGCAGTTCAAAAAACAATTATCTCTTGCTACAGAAATAATCGTTGTCCTCTGTAGCAACCACTCCAGCTACAGTGAGCCAATGGTATCACAATTAGTAGTTAAGAAAATTCAGTTTTCTGAAGCAAAAATTCGACATAGTATTGATACTATGTAATTCTACTATTAATTATAGTCAATTATAGTGGTTTTTAAACCGCCAGTAAACTCAAAGAAGAAGTAGTATATAAAGGAGAGATGCCTGTTTTTTGAATACTGTATTTTTCATTCACCTGAAAATTGATTAAAGAGCACAAGGAGAGAACAAAGAGTGGCTGCTTTACTTCTTTCTATGCGTACTATGAAAAATACTTTGTACTTGTACTCCACTTTTGATACTTTTTGTTTTGTTATAAATTTGGCATCTCCAATCCCACCCGAATCTGGAATGCCCAACTGGTGAACTATGTACAAAGCTTGCTCGTATGCGACCCCTTGCTGCCAACTCAGGAGAGCGAAGACAGTTCACGGCTCTCCTCCGAAGCACGTGCCTGTCAGCCACTGCTTCTTATACACTCATTGGTTGAATCTTCGCAAGTTCAGAACGAGGGCGGAGGATACCCGGACATGAACATATTTAGAATCTTCCTGACGAGCGCCCATCTGGCCAACAGGAGGCGCTTGAGCAACGAACAAAGCTATTTATTTATTTCCCTTTCCCGGCAGTCCCTTCCCAATTTGAAACCCTGTAGCGCGATGGCCAATTGTGCGCTACTCTGAAAAAGCTGCCGACCACTGCCGGTTGGTACGACCGGCGCTCGAACCCGCGACGTGATAGTCACTTCTGCACTGCAACGCAGTGCCTTAACCGAGTGAGCTATCCGGCAGCTCTCCACTTTTGATAATTAAGAATGTTTTTTCAAAAAATACTTTTGGTACTTAAGTACATTTAATGTGAGCTACTTGAAGACTTTTACTCAAGTAATTTTCTTATGGGTTTTGCTCTTTTCATTTTTCTAAGTTCTTCAAAAGATGTTTATGACAATGCTATTTGCCAAAAATAAATTTGAAAATGTTGAATAAAATCTAATGTAAGCTCCTTTAATGTCATGGATCCCACCTAATCTCACACTCTTCCACCCTCCCACCCACTTTATAAATAATTCATCAGCTCCTGCTCATAACTAAACTTGCACTTCAAATAATTGTGTGAGCTTTGCCTCATTAAGCACCCTTTCCTTTGGCCCACATTCTCATACAGCACTTGGCGACCCAGCCATATACTAGGTTGCACCTAGTCTCGTTCCTAATCAAGTTGTGGTACCGCCTCCGCTCTGAGCCACACTTCAGCCAATCAGATTGTACCTATCTGGAACTGAAAGATTGTATGTAATTGGATTTTTTCCCAAGCTTGGTTATGAAAAATAATCCGGCCTCCCCGGTACTAGAATTGATTGATCGAGCATCAGAATGTACTCGATTAACTGCAATCAGTGGAGTTTTTTTCGAAGAATTTTGGTACTGTAAAATGAATATACAAGCGCTTGTGTCTTTATTTCAAACGTTTTTTAGTTTTATTATCATTCTATATTTGCCTTTACTTTTGAACAGATAAAACCTTGCTAAAGTCATTTTTTTGCCCATGGCTGTTCGTTAGATGCCTTTCTGTCATTCTCCAGGGAATATATCGAAAGGTGGTTCTGTCTTTGCCGGATAGATACTTGGTACGGTGATTGAGTTCTTGCTTGAAATATAGGTTATTTTACAATATATTTTATGATAATTACATGTTTTACTTATGTCTATCTGACCGTGCATCATTGAGAGGGTCACTTGTAATCCAGCGCAGTGCTGAATATAACTAAGAATGAACGAATGAATGAATGAACTTTATTTTTGAACATGTCCATATTGAAATTTGCCAAGACAATGAGAATAACAATCATGAGATTGTCAACAATAAAAATAACACAATTAATTTAACAAAAAATACAACCAAAAGTAATTATGACCTGTTCAAAAAAGGAGTAGAAGGAAGCAGAAGCTTGTAGATCCCTGCCCCCTTATTTCTTTTAGTTTACAATACTTTTAGGGTCACCTTTTCTGCCATCTATATACATTTACATATTCAGCCTTCACCACTCCTCTGATGATAATAATTTGTCCAATGGTACTATATTTACCCATATGTATATATACTTACATACTTTTCAACAAATATATAGTTATACACACATATACATACATATTTACCATACATACACATACCTACGTATATACATTTATACAAACACATACACCAACACGCCTACACACACATATTTCGATTTACAGTCAGTTAATTTATCATTATTACTTGTTTCTATACTTCTCTAGGGTATATATTTTAAGCTGCTTTTTAAATTGTGCTACATGTTTACATTCCTTGATATTGACGGGTAAACCATTCTACAGTTTTACACCACAGACAGATATACACATGCTTTTCGGTGTTGTGTGTACTCTTGGTTGTTTAAACTTCCCTCTCCCACTTAAGTTATATTCCCCTTCTCTGTCTCGGATCCATTTTTGAATGTTTCCTGGACGTAATTCATATCTGGCTTTATATACAACTTGTGCAGTTTGGATATCGACTATATCCCTGAATTTCAATGCTTGTAGCTTTAAAAATAAATCATTAGTATGTTCATAATATCCAATATTGTTAACTATTCTTATAGCTTTTTTTGCATGGTGTATATTGTCTGTAAAGTGCTTTTATAAGTATTACTCCACACCTCCACGCAGTAGGTCAAGTAAGGAAGAAAAAGTGTACAGTACAGTGTACACAGTGACTTTTGGTTTAGAATGGGTCTAACTTTACCCAATATCCCAACACTCCGTGCCAGTTTAGACCTGACATGTTTAACCTGAGGTTTCCAACTGAGATTGTGGTGTTATGGCCCCAACTTGTTATGGCGTCAATTTGTTATGACGTCACGGACAGCAAGGGATGACAGACAAAATTCTTAAACTTCAACAGATTTAATTAAACAAACACTTAGAACTAATCCACAATCTACCCTACTGACCAAGATTGAAATAAAAAAAAGAGATATTTACAGTCCCCTGGTAATTGAGATGGGCTGCTATGTTGCGATGTCCTGGGACAGGAAAATGCTCCAACACAGGCAAAAATCCACAAAAAGCTTCACAGGTCTTGAAAAGAGTGACAGGTCTGGTCAAATGTATCCTTCCACAATTTCTCCTTGCAATTTCTCCTACTACCTTTCACTCTCTCAATTTTTCTCCTTATATGCTCTTTTCCAGCCACCTCTGAGGCATGCCCAGGACATGCCCCAAACCTAGCTCCAGACTGAGCTTAACAAAAAAAAAAGTCAATACTGCCATCTAGTGGCTTTTTTTTTCGCACATTACACCGCCATTCCAAAAGGGAAAAATTTTGACTCATAAAGGCAAAATTTTTCTTTTCAATACAAAAATGGTTAAGTAGACACTTGTATATATATATATATATATATAATACAATATGCTAATAAACACGTGATATATATACACATACTCAAACACGGGATAAGTCAATCAGCAATTACATTGTCAGTACCCTTTACATGCTTAATTTCCAAGTCAAACTCCTGTAAAATCAAACTCCAATTCAACAATCTCCGATTCTTGTTTTTCATCTTACTCAAAAACATTAACGGATTGTGGTCAGTATATAAAATCATTGGCCTTTGCCCTGTACAAACATAAACCTCAAAGTGTTGTAAGGATAGAACCAGAGCCAACAGCTCCTTCTCAATTGTGGAATAGTTCTTTTGGTGGCGATTGAAATTCCTGGAGAAGTATGCCACGGGATGCTCAATGTCATCAGAGTCACTTCTCTGTAGGAGCACAGATCCACAAGCTTGGTCGCTAGCATCGACCGCCATGGAGAACGGTTTGTTGAAGTCAGGAGATTTGAGCACGGGGAAGTGACACAGCAGAGACTTCAGGCGATCGAAGGCTCTTTGGCATGCTTCATCCCAAGTGAACTTTACGCCTTTCTTCAGTTGGTTGGTGAGACTGAGAGCAATCTCAGCAAAGTTCTTGCAGAACTTGCGGTAGTACCCGATCATTCCAAGGAAGCGGCGCAAAGCTTTTTTGTTGTCAGGAACTGGAAAGTCCATGATGGCTTGGACTTTAGCATTTATAGGTGCCACCTTACCCTGGCCTATGATAGCCAAGATACGTGACAGTAGCACAACCAAAGTCACTCTTGTTCGGGTTAACAGTCAGGTTAGCCTGGGTCAAGCGCTGGAACAACGTCTCTACATCTTTCAGATGTTCTTCCCAGGAGTCACTCCATGTGATCAGGTCGTTGATGTACGCACCCGTGTGTGGCAATCCGGCGATTGTAGGCTGTATCATCCTTTGGAACGTGGCTGGGGCATTTTTCATGCCAAAGGGTAGGACTTCATACTGGTATAACCCAGATGGTGTGGCAAAAGCAGAGATGCTCTTGGCCCTCTCAGTTAAAGGCACACACCAATAACCCTTCAAAAAATCAATCTTGGTCAGAAACTTTGCTTGCCCTACTCTATCGATACAATCATCAATCCTAGGTATTGGAAACACATCAGTTCTATTTACAGCATTGACTGTGCGATAATCTCTACAGAATCTAGTACTTCCATCAGGTTTTGGAACTAGAACACAGGGTGAATTCCAATCTGAGTTAGAGGGTCTGATAATATCATGTTCTAACATGTACTCAACCTCTTTCTCAGCAATCTTTCTCTTTTCAGGATTCATCCGGTACGGATGCTGTTTTATTGGTTTGGCATCACCAACATCTACATCATGAGAGGCTATAGAAACTCTCTTTGGAACATCAGGAAATAGATCTTTACATTTCTTGATCAACCTCTCAAACTGATCTTTCTGTGAGGGTTCTAAGTGCTGGAGTTTTACATCAAGATTTTGCAACACTTCAGAATTTGACAATTTACATGAAAGAACTTCAGCTTTAATTCTAGGTTCATCATCTTGAAACTCCCCCTCATCTTCACAAGTCTCGGCCATAGGAGGATCTGAAGTGACAGCTGCAACCCTAGCATTCCTACCATGATAAGGCTTCAGCATGTTAATGTGACACAACTGTTTTGGCTTTCTCCTATCTGGAGTCTTCACAATATAATTGAGATCATTGAGTTTTGTCAGAATTTCATAAGGACCATGAAATCTAGCCTGCAATGGATTGGACTGCAAGGGAAACAACACAAGGACCTTGTCTCCTGGTTTAAACTCACGGCCTCTAGCCTTATGATCATACCAAGTTTTCATTTTTCCCTGACATGATTTCAAGTTCTCTTTGGCTAGGTCACAAGCTGCATGCAGTCTTTCTTTGAACTTGCTAACATAGTCTAACAGACTGATATGCGGCTCTTTCTCTTGCCATTGTTCACTCAACAATAGCAAAGGTCCTCTCACTTCATGGCCAAACACTAGCTCAAACGGACTGAATCCAGTAGACTCCTGCACTGCTTCTCTAGCTGCAAACAGCAGCAAATGAACACCTTCATCCCAGTCTTTCTCATGGTCATAACAATAAGTCCTCATCATTGTCTTGAGAGTGGAATGAAACCGCTCTAAGGCACCCTGACTCCCTGGATGATAGGCACTGGAAAGAATCTGCTTCGCACCTAGTTCATACACAACCTGCTGAAACAATCCGGAAGTGAAATTGCTACCTTGAACTGACTGAATTTCCCTGGGAAGGCCAAACAACGTGAAGAACTTTATCAAAGCCTTCGAGATTGCAGTTGCCTTGATGTTGCGTAGAGGTATGGCTTCAGGGAATCTGGTAGATGCACACATGATTGTCAACAAGTACTGATTTCCAGATCTAGTCTTGGGTAATGGACCAACACAATCAACGATGACCTTGGAGAAGGGCTCCCCAAATGCTGGGATAGGCTGCAATGGAGCTACAGGTGGGTCTAACTGGTGTTTTCCAACTACCTGACAAGTGTGACAGGTTTTGCAAAAGTTGGAAACACCTTTCCGAAGTCCAGGCCAGAAGAAGTGTTTCATGATCTTGTCAACAGTCTTGTTAACACCAAGATAACCTCCTAAAGGAAAACTATGAGCCATTGTTAAGATTTCATTCCCGTAGACCTTCGGAACAACAATTTGCTTGACCACTGCCCAATCTGCATTGGCAGGGATATCGGGAGGGCGCCACTTCCGCATCAACACTCCATCCTTGAGATAATACCCAACTGGAACTGCCTCTATTTCTTCATCAGGAAGGGCTCTCTTCTTTAGTACACAAATTTCAGGATCATTGGTTTGCTCCTGAATCAACTGCTTTCTGGACAGAGACAAGTCTCCAGACACATCAGAATCACCAGACCCATCTGGCTGGCTGAATAGAGAACTGATAAAAGTGCCTGATAAGTCCTCAAATGGACAAACCATAGTAGGCTGAACAGAGTCATGAGGCAAACCACCTGAGTCACGACTATTCAATGTGCTGGACGGCACCACATCATCTTCTTCTTGAGCCTTCTTGGCCATAGCACGAGTCACTGCACAGGAAGGATACAGAGATGGGTCTTCATCGCCATCTTCAGTGCTCAGCTGTGAAGTAAGATGAACAGGGGGAACTACATTGCCCCCAGCCAGGTCATTGCCTAGCAACAGAGAAACACCCTTGATAGGTAGACTTGACATAAGTCCCACCTTTACCTGTCCTGTAACTAAATCTGACTTCAAGAATACAGAGCACAGGGGTACAGATACAGTCCTCCCTTCAATACCTTGTACAAGTATGAAATCCCGAGAAGCAGTCTCATCACGTAACTCCAAGGAGTCCAACAAAAGTGACTGAGAAGCTCCTGTATCCCTTAGGATATATACGGGGACAGGAGGAGAATGCTCATTCAGAGCCACAAATCCCTCTGACACAAATGGAAGAAATTCCTCCCTCACAAAGTCAGCAGTATCAGGCTTCTTAGCCTCACAAGAAGCAGGCAATTTAGCAGATCGGTCATCTACTACAGGGGTTTCTAACCTTGTCTTCACAAAGGCATTGGGTTTGGTATCCTTTTCTTTTTCTTTCTTAGCTTTAAGGAACCAACAGTTAGTTGTAACATGACCAGATTTCTTGCAATAATTGCAAACTAGACCACTTTTGTCACTGTCAGCTTTCACACTTTGATCAGACCTTTGACTGGATTTCTGAGCACCATCACCAGATTTGTCTTTGTCTTTGGGTGAGGAATCTTAGGTATCACCGTTACCTTTCTTCTGAAATTGGGACCATCTATTGCTACTGCTGGACTGAAATTTGGACTTATGTGTGAGAACATATTCGTCTGCAAACTTGTTCTTGAATTCTTCAACTAACACCATCTCTTTTAGTGAGTTGAAATCATCCTTGACCTCCATAGAAGTACACCAGCGCTCAAAGCAAACCTTCTTCTCGTTAGCAAATTCCACATAAGTCTGATTGTCAGATTTCTTCAGACCTCTGAATTTCTGTCGGTAAGCCTCTGGAACCAACTCATAAGCTGTCAAAATAACCTTTTTGACAACCTCATAATCAGAGGAATCATCTGCAGACAAAGCCGAATAGGCTTGTTGAGCTTTACCCTTGAGGACAGTTTGCAACATCAGAGGCCAGTGTTCCTTTGGCCACTGACAACTCTTAGCTACCTTCTCGAAGCACTGGAAATACTTATCAACCTCCTTCTCCGAGAATGGAGGCACCAGCTTTACCTCCTGGCGAGCACGAAATTTGTTTTCAGCTTCCATTTTAATTTTTAGTTGCTCCATTTGGAGCCTTTCTTCTCTGTCCAATTTTTCTAAATCAAAATCTGTCTCTGTCTCTCTCTTTCTGCTCTTTCCACTTTCTCTCTCTCAAACTGCCTTTCTTTCTCTCTTTCTGCTCTCTCAAACTCTATTTGTTTTTCTTTTTCTCTTTCTGCTCTCTCGAATGCTCTTTCCTCTCTTTCAATCTCTAGCATTTTTAATTTAAGTTCCATTTCTATATTTGGATTTTCCACTGGAAACTGTTCCAGATCTCCTGGTGCAAACACATTTTCATCAATGTAATATTCAACAATCTCTCTAGCCAGTCTTGCTTTTCGCATGGCTGGTTTTACATCCGTCAGCTCTAACTGTCTGCATATTTCTAGCAGTTCTGTTTTTTAAAAAGACTTCAAAACCTCTACGGTTGGTGATGCCAAGAAATCATCCATTGCTGTTGATCTGTCAATATAGATCTAGGAAAATTCAACAAACAATTTCACTATTTGAAATTTTAGATTTTCAATAAATGACTCGCACAATGGTCTATCCCGGACCCGAGCCCCCACTTTGTTATGGCCCCAATTTGTTACGGCGTCAATTTGTTATGACATCACGGACAGCAAGGGATGACAGACAAAATTCTTAAACTTCAACAGATTTAATTAAAGAAACACTTAGACCTAATCTACAATCTACCCTACTGACCAAGATTGAAATAAAAAAAAAAGATATTTACAGTCCCCTGGTAATTGAGATGGGCTGCCATGTTGCGATGTCCTGGGACAGGAAAATGCTCCAACACAGGCAAAAATCCACAAAAAGCTTCACAGGTCTTGAAAAGAGTGACAGGTCTGGTCAAATGTATCCTTCCACAATTTCTCCTTGCAATTTCTCCTACTACCTTTCACTCTCTCAATTTTTCTCCTTATATACTCTTTTCCAGCCCCCTCTGAGGCATGCCCAGGACATGCCCCAAACCTAGCTCCAGACTGAGCGTAACAAAAAAAATGTCAATACTGCCATCTAGTGGCGCTTTTTTTTCCACATTACAGTGGTCTATTATCACACCCAGTAAAGGTGTTCTCATATACCCTTTCTAATTTGATTCCATCAATTATTAATTCAACTGGTGTGTTTACATCTATATTGCGTTTACCAAAAACCATGACTCTTGTTTTCTTAATATTTAATGATAATTTGTTTACATCAAACCACAATTTCAGCTTGTCTAATTCAGCAGAGACGACCTCCAATAGCTGTTGCAGATTCTCTCCTTCACAGAATACATTTGTATCATCAGCAAAGATTACATTTTTCAAAATACAAGTAGCATTGCATATATCGTTCATATATAATACAAATAACTTTGGTCCCAGGATTGACCCTTGCCGCACTCCACAGGTAATATTTAATGGAGTAGACCTGTACTCACCCATCTGCACAAACTGTAGTCTATGTTCTATGAAGCTTTTTACCCATTTGAGTCCTCGCCCCCTGATCCCATGCCTTTCCAGTTTTTTTTAACAAGATATAATGATTGATTGTGTCAAATCCTTTCTTCAGATCTATGAATACCCCTATTGCAAACTTTTTATTATCAATTGCGTTTGTCAGTTCTTCGACTAAGTCTATTAACGCCACTGCTGTTGAGTGGTTCTTTCGAAATCCATATTGGCTATCTTTAAGCAATTCATATTTGTCCAAGAAATTATCCAACCGTGTAACAAATAATTTTTCCAGGATTTTTGAGAACTGGGAAAGCAGGGAAACTGGTCTGTAGTTAGTGTACAGGTTTTTCTCACTAGCTTTATAGATTGGTATCACTTTAGCCATTTTCATTTTAGAGGGAAAGGAACCCAGTTTGAAGGAGAAGTTACATATATATGCTAATGGATCCACTATAGCACTAATTACTTGTTTAATTAATGTCATGTCAATATCATTCCAATCAGTTGATGTTTTATTCTTAAATTTATTGACAATATCAATAATTTCATTTTTATCTGTATCCCTCAGAAATATAGTATGTGGGTTTCTTTCTCCTTAGAACTGTGAGATATCTCCCCCTGGTGGAGGAAAAATCTCCTCTGCCAGTTTGGACCCCACACTCACGAAGAATTTGTTGAAGCCTTCCACCGCCTCAGTTTTGTTGTTAATCATCTTGCTATTATCTAAATACTCATCTGGGAAGCTGGAACCAGTCGATTTATGTCTTATAACTGAATTTAAAATATTCCATGTACCCCTTATATTACTTTTATTATTTTCTAATGCTTTATTATAATAATCTTTCTTGCATTTTCTAATAATATCTGTTAATTTATTTTTATATCTTTTATATTTAGTTTTTTTCTCTTTAGTTCTATATTTTATGAATTCTCTGTATAGGGTGTTCTTTTTTGCAGGCGTTCAACAAACCCCTTGTGATCCAGGGTTTTTCTTTGCAGTTTGCTTTTTTCCTGCTTTGTTGCATTGGACAACTTTTGTCATACAACTAGGATATTTATGGCGTCGAAATGGCGCTGAGAGGCACAAACAGTAAATATCAAAGAGGTCTGTAAAAATTTGTTAATTTACTTCTCTGTAAAAGTATCATCTATCATACTAACATTGTACTGGACCAGGGATAAAGCGTGTTTTCAAAATAAGAATTATAATTATAGCTGCTGCGCAGCAGTGGTCGGGGCCAGGCAATTTGAGGCAAAATAAGGCAATTCTGAGCAACAAGCAGAGTGTTGGAAGATGAAAAAAAGGTGGCATTCTAATGTGCATTTTACATCAGTTGAGGCTTGAACTCACTATTTCTGGCACAAGAGACTATGCTCTCTCTCACTGAGCTAATTAGCAAGAGACAACTCTGCAGTATATATGTTCAAAACTTCTTCTAGCTCAGTGGTTCTCAAACTCGGTCCTGGCATCTCATTGTTTGCTGCTTTTTGTTCCAACCACAATTACAATCTTATGATTGTAACAAGCAGCTGATTTGTCTTAATTAGATGCATTTATGTTTGGAGTTATTATTTTTCCTCTTAAGCCACATTTGAAGAATGCCTTGAAGAATAAAAATTTCATATCCACATTGAGATACATTAGAAATTAGTATAAATAACTGCAGAGGGAAACAATTAACCAAACATTTAATCTACGTAAACAATCAATCGGTCCCTTGTTGGTGAAACTGTTGACACGTGGTCGCAAAAACTGCCAATTCATCTGGCGAACAATAGAGTCATACCTGTTTTGTTTTATTTAATTTTATTAAGTTCAGGCCAATTATTTTGAAAGAACTCAAAACAGCTGTGTTTAGCAACCTAATTTGGGGCTTACTGATATTCTCAAAGTCTGATTTGATCTTTTTAAATATGTTTTAACCTGAAAATCCTGACAAAATAGAAAAATAAGTCCAATATGTTCAAGCGTTTTTATTCTTCATGGCACAGTGGATATGTCCATTAAAATATGGCTTAAGATGGTCAATAACTGCTCTAAACATGGAATGCAGCTAATTAAGACAAATTAACAGCTTTTTAAAATTCTAAAATTGCAGTCACGGTTGGAACAAAAACCAGCGTACACAGGGGGGGCGCTAGGACCGAGTTTGAGAATCACTGTTCTAGCTCATTATAGGAATTCTACAGCTGCAATGACAGCGTGTAAAGGCAGATTTCAAACGGCTGTCAAAAATTCAGTTATTAAGACAAAAATCCAAAAATACACAAATTGCATCTAGACAGCATGGAGATGTTGGTAATTTGTTTTTAACAATGATTTATTGGCTCCATAAGTGAAAAACTGATGTTTAAAAATGCCATTTTTGCATTGAATCCAATTGTTCACGAGAGTCAAATTCAAAATGCTGGAAAAAATTCAGTTTGAGATAAAATTCTGATATTTTCCAAAAATCATCTACCATGACTCCAAAATTTTGTCAGTATTTTAATGAACATTGAAAATGTATTTAGCAAGAATTTGCAAGTGTATGTTTACAATACCATTTACATTTAAACATTTTGATGCACAGTAGGCTCAATTTTCGATAAATCAAAAATCTGTGTGGATCGTTTGTGTAGGACAGTCTGAAGATGCTCTGTAGCAAGTTTAGTGAATTGAGCAAAAATAGTGGGAGGAGATAGGTTTAATAAGTCAAAAACTGTGATGGACTTCATAATTTGCAATAGGTTTAAATGTACAGAAGTTTCTTCAGTATTGGGGCTACATTTTGGTGAAAGTTGTGTCCTTGGGCAAGACACTTCACCCACCTTGCCTCCAGTGTCACTCACACTGGTGTATGGCTGTGTGTGAATGTTTGGTGGTGGTCGGAGGGGCCGTAGGCGCATGCTGGCAGCCACGCTTCCGTCAGCCTGCCCCAGGGCAGCTGTGGCAAAACGTAGCTTACCACCATCTGTGAGTGAATGAATAATGTATCCATTGTGAAGCGTCTTTGAGTGTCCAGAAAAGCGCTATATAAAACTGATGCATAATAATAATTATTATTATTATATGGTTGATTTGTTGTGAATTTTCAAAATTTTGAACTTTAGAGGCTTGCTGTAGCACCATTATCAGGACTATTGGCCTGTTTTTGCAGCTGAGGCAATCTGGCATGGGACTGGCCCTTTGTGCAAAGTGAGGTGATTTTTCGCCCATGGGAAGTAGGATTTCCGAGGAAGAAGAAGAAGAACATGCAGCAGAACAAAAGGGTCCTGGCAGCTTAGGCCGCCCAGCCCCTAATTAATTGTAAAGGCTCTTTGCCTAAACCAAAAGGGACTTGCCTGAAAAGTAAAAGAATACTGTCTCGTAGGTGAGAAATGTTGATGTTTTTCTGAACAAGTTGTCAACTTACACAGGAACCTCAAAGAAGTGTCATTTTATCCATAATTGCTGCACCACATCAGGGAAACTTTGAACAACCTGATTACAAGCAGTTGTTCTTTTTTTTCCCGCATTAGATGCCCTATTGAATTCTTTGCGAATGAGTAGATAACCCTTATCTACTCGTTCGCAAGAAATTCACTAACGCTTTCCTTAGAATTTTATCAGGATTACAACACAAGTTGGCTCCTCCCTTACCTGGATGTCTGTTACCTGTGAGGGTTGATTTTTTTTATTTTTTTGCTTTAGTATATAAATATGGGCATCAGGTCTTTTACTTTTAGACTTCCCTGTCACCAGAGCTGCTGAACTTTGAAGATTTAGCAACAGAAAAGAGCAAGAAGAGAAGACTGTTAAGATGAGCCGCGAAAGTATGGAAGATACTTTTTTTTTTTTAAAGTAGACACAACTTCAAATGATGCACATAAACTATTTAGTTTGATTTTAGCAATGCCAGGTCCATACAATCATTGATATCATCTTAATGTGACACAAGGAAAAGAGGATTCTTGTCAATTATGAGGTGTTATTCAGTTCAGTTATTTGAAATTTAATCAAACGCAACAGTCTCATTGTACTGTAGGTCACCTCGCCTGCTGATGTGTGCGATTGCTTGTGCAGGGCGACCTCCCATCTGAAAAAGTTGTCTTATCTTCAAGCTGTCAGGTCACCAATTTTTTAACGACCATGGCCTGAGGGAAGGAGACAGTTGATAGCTTAGTGGCTAATGTCCCTGACAGGGACTTTGGTTGCTTGTGTAGCCACAACCACAGTGTTGATGCAGCTTTTACGCCCTTGAGCAAGGCCCTTTGATTCCACATCACTGTAAGAGGGATTGGCCTCCAGTACTCTTGTGTAATCAATTAGAATTATCTTTCTGCTGAATGACAAATCGAAGAGATGTGAAAGAATAAATTGAATGTAGATACAGTGGCACATAATCATGAGAGAAATTTTTCATGCCTTGACAATAAATTTTCCTTGTTTTTCTTCTTCTTTGATTTAAACAGGCAGAGGTAAACCAGGTGATCATGAAGAAAGGGATGAGCTTGATCATCAAAGGTATCTCCGATCGCAGTCCAAAAAGGTGAGCAACTAGTGCCACTGTCTATAAAATAGCCTAATTGTGCTCTTCCTGGTGGTCTTACTGCCTGCACCCATAATCTTTCAATTCCTGTCCCTGTTACAACTGATAATGTAATAAATTACCGATAATGTAATAACGCCTGATAATGTAATAAATTATTACACTATCCGACCGATAATGTAATAATTGACCGATAATGTAATAAAATTTTTTTTTTTTTTTCAAAGATTATTTTTTTCGGAATTTTTCCTTTATTTGACAGTTATAGTGTAGAGAGACAGGAAGGTTGGGGAGAGGAATGGGGGAAGACATGCAGCAAATGACCTGAGCCGGAATCGAACCCAGGTCGCGGCAGGAAGGACACAGCCTCTATGGTACGCGCGCTTAGACCGATGAGCCACCGGGGCGCCCGTAATAACAATTTCTAACCGATAATGTAATATCATTTTGACCGATAATGTAATAAAGTCAAAAGAGGGCAAACATCTACCCTGCCTTGGCTTACCGGGGGGTTGGGTTAGGGTTATATGTGATCCATATGTGATCTAACAGCGATGAAATCATGGGCTAAATTCAGTACAGAAAAATAATTTACTTTTTGATAGGCCAGTGCTTCACGTTGATTGAACTGGTCCGCGTTCCAATGAAATATCGCCTTTCACTCTCGATATTGTGTGGGTTGATAAAAAATATATATATTATATAATTATATAGATATAATTTTGTCATGATTAGATGATGTTATTTGGTCAACCTCAATGTCCGGTCTATGCCACACATGCAGACTGGCAGACTTAACAGGAATGTTACCGTTATGTCTGGAGTGCTGAGGGTCGAGTGCTGATTTGATAAAGCCCTGTAGGTTCATGCCAAATGACAAGCGAGTTTATTATGAAAGGCTAGAGGCATAGAGCAGATAGAAAGAAAAAAACCTAAAGATGTTCTGTGATGCACTACTTGAATGAGTAAAATAATTCAAAATACATAATAACTACAAGCGATTGCGATGCGATGCACCAGCCACTATCAAACATATTAGTGCAAAGCCATTGTATTTGACATTATTTTCATTTTTAGAATGGTAGAATATTTTATTTTTTGCAAATCTTCATTTTTAGATCAAAGGTACATAAACTATGAAGACTTATAAGATTTGTAGTAAAGGTACGATTTATGGACTTTGACGAAGTTGTTATCCTCTATTTTTTCGGATGCAGCCATTGTGTAGTTACGAGGGTACTGCTCTCATGAGACAATATATAATGCACAATTTTTTTTGTCCTAGGTCTAATCTTTATTCCATTCAATAATTTATTTATTTGTTTCTGAACTAGGGCCAGCACCCCCAGCAATGCATGAGGGCTTAAAGGTACCATCCCAGGCGGCTGGACTTGCGATTTTTTTTCAAATTGCACAACTGATAAGCACCCATCCCCTCCGTCCAATCAGGAATCACCCAAACCACACCCCCACCACTCAGTTCGTGTGCGTGCTTCATTCCACCACAAACAGCTGACCGGCGTTCTGACAATTTGTGCTGCCTTGTCAAAAAATGCTACCGTAATGCAAAGCGATCGTAAAGTCTTTGTTCTCGCCGTAATATTGCAATATGAATCAGTGTACAATAGTAACGATGTCATTTGTTATATTATAACACAAGCAGATGTTATGAGTTGGATAAGTTTGTTTGAAGATATATGCCCATATACGCCATTATCATCCAATCTCTGCGTTTTCAAGAAAACCCAGCGTGTACATGCAAATATAAATACACTAAAAGGTCGAAAGACGTATATTTATCATTTTTGAAGATGCTTGAGATGTAAGCGAAGAAATAGAGCCCAAGATTTTAGGTTTGCGCAAGCGCAGAACCGCGAGGTAGCCTATTTTGACAGCACCGGAGACAACATTACAACACAGACAGCATTAGCAGCGGTGGATATCGATGGCAGTTGCACAGGATTTCCAGCATAGCCAGGGAATAATAGCCCACACACAAGTCAGCCACTGGCAGTGAGACCCAATGTTACATCACACAAAGCCACCAACAACAACACCTGTATCTTTCAACACTGGATTCACAGCATAACCAGGGCATTATAGCCTACACACAAGTTTCCTAGGCTAGTACCAGTCTTTAGGCGTACAACATAGGCATGGGCAATACAAATGAATAAAATGACAACATTTCTTGAGTTGCTGAGAACAAAGTTTTTATTATTTTCTAATGATTTTTTGCGGGTAAGTACAGAAGACACAGACGAAGAGTTTGCTACAAGTCCAACGCCTTTACAGGAAAGGGTCTCAGAGCCACAGGGTCCCAAAAATGGCTGACTTCGGCATTTTTCAACAAAACGCATTGTGAAAATTGGGGGGTGAAGCCTGAGGGCATTTTTGAAAATACAGTCTATTCAGAAATAAACCAGGCCAAATTATCAATTAGGGTACCCTAACAGAAATAATTGATGATAAAGTCATCTACCCCTTTTCTGAAGTACAGCAGCGCCCCCTAGGTCCTTCTTAATGGAAAATGCATTGAATTTCACCCAATTATGTTCAACAAACATTAGGTTTTGCATTGATATTAAAAAATAGTATGAATGGGTTGCCTGTGAAGTTTTTTTGGATCAATGGCCTGCAAGAATGTCAAAATTATCGGTGGGAGGGCAAACTACTCGCCCATTACTATATAAAATGCAGTGAAGTCACTGATGCCAGCAGTTGTTTGCCCTCCCACTGCTACGAAATGAATCAAACGTTCCCCCTTCAATAACCCGTGGTGATTAAAAACAAAAAAACAAAAACTTTGCACTGTTTTTTACTATGTCCATATACCCTCCTCCGATGATGGTTTCAATGAGCTACTGTGAATAATTCATAGTAAAACACAGTGACGTGCAGTCGGGGGTTAGTTTGGTGAGGCAGAAACCTCCCCTTTGCTTGATAAGCAATCAGACGATTAACTAGTTTAGTTAGACTATTCGGCAGAATGACGGGCCAGTTTAAGTTTCCGCGGCGTTATTACTCAGTACATCGAACCTGAAATGCTCACTAGACAGCAGATTTGCGCGTACTTGCTTCCAGGAAGCCGAAGCAATGTCATCAACAAATATTAAAACAGTTCGACTTATTCAGAGTTCAATGCTTAATCAATGTACAATGTATTCTCCTTTAAATATGCGCTTTTACATCCAAACAAAAAGCGGGCGCTTATTTTCAGTCTTCTTTCATAATCCGATTGACAAAATGTTTAAACGATATACAGAATTACCGAGAGCCGAAAATTTTTCCTAATTGATTATTTGGATTTCCATCCTTGCAGTCTCGAATTGAAGCGTATACGTGAATAAATCTTGTGACCGGTGGGCTTCAAAGGCCTGGCGCCGGTTTATTCCTTGGTATATTTTACTGAAACTTCACAAATAGGGTCACAGGATATTCTGTCAACAAACTATGTAGGGTACAGTAAAAATACGCTCACCTTTCTTGCTATTGTTGAGAAGAAATCACGGCGAACTCGCGACGAACTTCACCAACTTCTGTCAAACTTATTTCACATCCCCTGGAAGTCTAGCCTGGACGAACTGACTCGTAATTTCTCAAATTAGATGGCTATAAGCAAATCAGGGCCGTAGCTGGGATAAGACGTCGGCGCGGGCTATTTGAAATCTACCTCCTAAATGGTTATTTTTGCCACGCCGTACACTTGAAAATTTGTAAACACGGCGCAAATTGAGGTCACGCATTCATCCAACGGGCGAACAATAGCTCTATTCAAATTGCGTTTTTGGCCGTAATACGCAGAGTTCATGTATGAAATGCGGGTATCCTATTGAAAAGGTTGCTTTTAATCAAACCATGGTGTTCTTTTTGTATGAAAATGGTATTTACGTCATTTTTTATAAATTTTCTGAGGCTTGTTTACTGCCCCAGTTCAGCTGTTACGCATTCCATTAGAGTTTATGCAGAGCGTTGCCCATGCCTATCCAACAAGCAAACATTAGCTACCCATTACTAGGCTGTAGCTAACGTTATTTGGCTAACACCAAAAGTAGCCTAGACCTTACTACTCAATGTGTATAGACTACATTTTCTGTCTTTGTACAGCATTCACACAGAAAGAAAGACAAGAAGCTAGCTTACCAGTCTGAGAGAAACTCCACTATGAGTGCATCGGTTTTAAAACCTTTCAGTGTCTTCAGTTCTCTCTAGCGGTCGAATGCTTCTCTGCCAAGGGATACTCGAGTTGCATTTGCAATTTCTACATATTCTTGTCTCTCTTGCATACTTTCAATGAAGGTTTTTGTCTTTTTAGCTGGTGGTTGACCGCTGGGTGCCGTTGGAGGTCGGAAAACTGGCTGCTCGTTCGGCTGCGCCATGACTCCGTCCGAATGCCTTGCTTTCTAGCTATTGCTGGCTATGTAGCTACAGCCAAAGTGCGGCACATTGGAACACACACGCAGACAAGCGTGCATGTTGAATTGGCAGTTTGACTGACAGACGGGCCATCCAATTAAAGTTGTCTGAGACTAATTTGATTGGTAGCCTAATTTTGGCTCCTGCTCCTTACACAGATGACCAAATTTCGTCATTGATATGTAAAATCACTTATGTTATCGATTACTGTCTAATACTTACCAGATATACTCAGATTTTTATAATTTTGCCAAAATATGAGCCACCTGGGATGGCACCTTTAAGTCCAGTTTAGTGCATTTAAGCTCGCAGACTTGCACTCTCATAGACTTAACGTAATGATGCGAAGCAGCTCAGTCTACTTCACGGTGCATGACATCAATATTCACTAAGGCTAAGACCGCTGGGTGACTTTATTACAACGTTTGCAATCATAAACTGTATAAAAAGATGCACCCGGGTATGAAAAGTGAGGCCGATGCGGAAATCTCAAAAATTTGCATTCTATTTTTAGGCCGGCAGATGGCAACGTCGGTGGTAGAAGAAGTTCAATGCTATTGAAGTCTCTGAGAACATGACCCTACTTTGCCACCTGATTTATTATTTAATTAATTATTTTCCACATCATTTTATGGTATCTATTGCAAGTTTCAAGTCTCCTTCGATGTATCGTGGTGTTCATTTTTGTAAATTATGGTCCCAAGTAGACTAGAATAAAGGATAAAGCCAGAATATGCTTTAGGGGCGTGGCTATCCTGTGTTCCTCGTCCGATATGGTCAGATCCAGAGCCACGGTCCTCCCCGGATCTTCAATTCACGCTCTAGTCCAATAGGAATTATATCCGGTTGCAAAATGACAAAATGGCGCAATTTAAATTGCCAAAATCGAGGCTTCCTAAATGGTATGCTGAAACCAATGGGTGACGTCACTGTTGCTTCGTCCATCTTTTTATACAGTCTATGTTTGCAATGCGAATTGCTGATGCATTGCTGGTTCAGTACAGTCCCAGTTTGAAGTAAGGCATTGGACTGAGTCAGAGACAGATCCATTTCTCACTGGCAGTTACTGACTACGTCATACGGTTGGAGCTTATTTTGCCTGTCTCTAATCAATGTCATTTGTCTTTAACGCTTTAAAACCGCTTTCACACTGGACGCGAAACGAATTTTTCGCACGACAGATTACATTCAAAGTCAATGCAAAGACGCGAATACACGCGTTTTGCATGCATTCGCGCCTTTGCGTTGACTTCGAATGTAATCTGTCGTGCGAAAAATTCATTTTGCATCCGGTGTGAAAGCAGCTTCAGGAAGTGCTTTAAGGCAAAGCTTCATGGAGAATATTTCAGCCCAATCCCTCAGTGATAAGTCATTCAACTCTAGTATATTTTTTCCCCATGTAATATTATTTACAACTGTGCAAAACTTGTTGCCAAAATAGACATAATTATGAATAAGCAACGCATTCTCATAGGGCTGACCCAAAAAAATCGAAACTTCAATCGTTGCCATGGTAATCGACCATCAAGTCCGTGATTGATTTTTTTTTTTTTTTGTTATCGGGAACAGCGGGCGCAGCGGCCCATAAAAAATATAGCTAAAGGCTACAGGTGGCATGGCCCACATGTTTATTTTTTTCCCCTCAACAGCTTCATCTTGACTTGTGTTTTCAATAGCTAAGGCTATAATATATTTAGTTTGAGTGAGGAGGCATCTGATTTCATTTTCAACTTTTATGTGTAGGTTAGCCTATTTTATTCTGCTTTTATTCCATATTAACATTTTTGTAGACATTTTCGTTATAATGGTGTAATTTAATTGATATTGCACATTTTGAAGCAGTTGTTGTTTCATAAAAAAGGGCGAAAAAAGTCCGAAGTCAGTTTTTTTTTAAGAAGCCAGCATTGTGAGTTACTGGTCTGTCTCAATGCCAGGTGTTATTATGTCGGCATAGGCTACACAGCCTAGTTCGTTTTTATTCATTCTAGAGATTTTTTGTGGACTATATGGCTGTAATTTAATTATTTTATTGCACATTTGTTACATTTGATGTGACTTGATTATTGCACATTCATGTTCGTTTAAAAAAAAAAAACAAACTTTATTCAAATTTAAATTTATTTTCGATAGCAAATGACGACCCAAATGATCTTTATAAATTAGTTTGCGAGGCTTCTTTCGCAAGAAGCCACGAGAATCCGTTTTCTACAATCTTAATATAGAAGTAAAGAATGCGATGTTGCACAGCGTATTGCTTAATGAGCCTCACTAATCAATTTGCCAATCAATGCCGTTTCACAAGCTACTTGAGCACAGAATTTATAAAGACATAGGCCTGTGGTGATTTACGTCGTAATTTATGTGTGAAAGAAAACCCCTCATAATTTTGTGGTGCAATGTATAACAATGCTATCGAAAATAAATTTGACTGTCCTTCTACCAATTCGTATGAGTAACTGCTGATCAAGAAAAGTAAACTGCGAAAGGTTTAAGTCATTAAGCTTTGAAGGACGAAGTTTTGGCTTCCCTTTGTTATGGCCGACAAACCGCCACTGGCGACACAAGGAGTTTTTTCCTTTTCTTATCGCTAAGTTTTAAGCTGTTATTTCTCTGAATATATTCTGAATTTAAACGAGTAATTAGTAATTATACTAAATTTTTAGTATATTATCAAGTTATAAAAGTTTGGGTATGATGTTTATGTGGTGGATAAATCTTATTTCTTTTGGTTAATTGCTTCCCGCCTGCGCTCATGTCAATCCGTCCGTGACTATATGGTGATGTGTCTGGACAGCCCATCCCGACTTGTCATATAGTGACGTTACCTGATCAAGCATCAATATACGATAAAAGGAGCTTTTGGCTTCCATGTTTGACGTTAAGGGGTTAGGGTCCGGGTTAAGGGTTGGGGATTAGGGGGAAGGGGTTTGTTTTAAACTGGCATCATAAGGATGTCAAAAGCCTCCAATTTCATCATATATCGAACCTTGGTCAGGTAGTGTCACTATATGAAGAGTCGGAATGAGACTGGGCCCAAATAAGATAAATGAAGATGAACATCTGACTGTTAAAGATTGCAATTGACAGATTTTTTGTTCAGTCAGAGTTTATGTATACGCCTGTCATTTCACTGTTTTACCCTGCAGTGTTATGGCCCCAATTTGTTATGGCGTCAATTTGTTATGGCGTCACGGACAGCAAGGGATGACAGACAAAATTCTTCAACTTCAACAGATTTAATTAAACAAACACTTAGATCTAATTTACACTCTACCCTACTGACCAAGATTGAAAAAAAAAAGATAGTTAGTCCCTTGGTAATTGAGATGCGCTGCTATGTTGCGATGTCCTGGGACAGGAAAATGCTCCAACACAGGCAAAAATCCACAAAAAGCTTCACAGGTCTTGAAAAGAGTGACAGGTCTGGTCAAATGTATCCTTCCACAATTTCTCCTTGCAATTTCTCCAACTACCCTTCACTCTCTCAATTTTTCTCCTTATATACTCTTGTCCAGCCCCCTCTGAGGCATGCCCAGGACATGCCCAAAACCTAGTTCCAGACTTGGCTTAACAAAAAAAATGTCAATACTGCCATCTAGTGGCTTTTTTCCACATCACAGCAGTCTGTGTCACCTGAACAGCGTGAGCTTTATTCTTTGGCAGGTCATCTCTCCTTTTGTCCGTAGATCCCATTTAACTTTACCATGATCCCTCTTTCTCTCTCCTGGATGACCATCACCTTACAAGGTAACGCCTTTGATGTTACACTGCCCGACGGCTACGTGGCGAAATTCAACAGCCCCCTGAGTGATATCAAGTGCGACCGTATTTGGGTTGAAGGTGATGTCACCATCTCTGGCATAAGTTTAGAGTAAAAATCAGCCAGCAGGTGGAGCACAAACCCCTTATGGCTCCTGATTGATATTTGTCACTCTGAAGCATCAAACTCATGATGTCTGATCATTCTAGCTTCTGAAATAAATCTTTATCTTGAATAAATCTTGTCTCAATGCTTGCGTGTAGCTGTTTATTTGGTTCAGTGGGAGGTTCCTGTTCTTTTGCGCCAACTTGATGAACATTTTTTGTAGTTTTTCCATGGCCAGAGGTTGGGAACCTTCAAATGGTTGCCTCATTATCAAGTTATTAAGCCTCCATGACAAGCTGCAATTATTTGAATCAAATGCATTAGAGCAGAGAGACTTCTAAACAATGCAGGGTTATGGCTCTCCAGAGCAGAGCAGGCTTCCCTACACCTGTGCGGGACTTTCAAGAGGGTGATTCTGTAGAGCCAAACTGAATGGTTCGGTCTAATGGGAGTTTACAGGAGCTACACTTGAGCAGTGATTTTACTGGGGAAATTATGGTCCTGCCAGAGGTATCACAAACCTGAAGATCAACTCTGTGCCATTATGGCTACAAGCTCTTCTCAAAGCATGAGAGCCTGACAAAAAAAAATAACCCATCCTGTTTTGACGCTTCCATGTTTTTGGTCTTGATATTTCACGGCATTATGGAAGCCTGTTCGAAAGACCAAACTATTCTGATTAAAATCATAATTCCATGAAGTGCTCAAGATGCGCAGTCAGCTCAGCTTTTCTTTTCTTCTTCAGACAAAAGCGGAGAAAACAAAGGGGAGTAACTGAATCGCTGAGTGATTCAAAGTAAACAATCACCACTGGTTAGAGGAGGGGGACATCTTGTGGAGTCTTTGGTGAAGTGGAGTAAAGTAAAATGCAGTGGTAGTGATGCCAACAATCTCAGACCAACAGACAAGCTTATAAAGAGTTTCTGTGCCGTTTAATTGGCCCAGTATTCAAATCCTTCATGGCTGTCTGTCCCCCCTGTCTTCTCAATGGCCCAGCTGGACCCATTCCAATCTCTTACTTTCCTCCCTTCCTTCCCTTCCTTGTCTCCTCTTCTTGCACTGATCTGCCCCTAGTTCAAAGGCAAGGAATAGACATGAGTGGAATATGTGAAGATGGTAGGTTTGAGAAATGTATATTCAGCAAATGAATGTTCTCAATCCTTCAAATATCAGTTCGAAGCCACAGCAGCTGTGAAATGGGAGGCGTGTGCCTGAAGGAGGTACTGGGTATACGGGTCAATCGTATACTATGTCAAGCATCCAAAAAGAAATTTTCCTCTGCAAAAGGACTTGCTCATGTTTCCTTTCTCAAAAAAGATATGTAGGGGAAATTCCCAATTCCTAGCTCCTTTAAGGAACATTTTGCAGGGAAAACGTTCTAAAATATTATGGGCTTCTGTTTGTCATTCAGATCAGGACAAGGACACAATCAAAGTCAACATCAGTTCTCTCTCTGGCTCTCTTTAGCACACACTCTCTCTCTCTCTGGCTCTCTTTGGCACTCTCTCTCTCTCTCTCTCTCTGGCTCTCTTTGGCACGCTGTCTGTCTCTCTCTCTCTCTGGGGGTCTGGCTCTCTTTCTCGCTCTCTCTCTCTGAGGTGAAGGTCGTGCGTTGAGAGGGCGCATTGCATAACTAAAATTTAATCTTTGTTCTTTAATTTTTTCTCTTTTTTCTTACTGTTTCAAAACTTTTTTTTCTGATTTCTTCTTTTGTTTCTTTACAGTTAGTTATTTGTCTTTTCTTGTGGGAGGGGAGGGGGGTTGGCTTGTGACTGGTGGAAATTTGTTTTGGAAAAATTGTCGTAATGTGGTATATAGGGCACTTGAAGCGAGCTTGTCCAGATAAAGATGTAGTTTCTAATGAAAATGCAGACGTTCTTCTCAACTCAACTCAAACTCAACTCAAATTTATTTATAAAGCACGTTTAAAAACAGCTACAGCTGACCAAAGTGCTGTACAAGACAATGTTATAAAAACAATGACAGAATACTGACAAAAAAAAAAAAAAACAGCTAACAATCGAACACAGGCAATTGTTTCAATTCAAGTGGGCTGAAACGCTAAAGCATAGAAGTATGTTTTGAGGCGAGACTTAATGGAGTCAAGAGAAGGAGCAGATATGATGGGGGATCAGACATTTGTAGATTACTAGAGGATCAGACATTTGTAGACAGTACAAAAGAATTTATTACAGATTTTTTTCACGTAATATAGGATCAGCAGACCCTCTTATTGTATGGGATTCATTTAAATGTGTCTTTAGAGGCCATGCGATTCAATTTGCCTCACAAAGGAAAAAACAATTAAGATTAAATGAACAAAAAATTAAAAAAGAAATTGAGATGCTTACATCACTACTTGACAGCTCAGAGACAACTCTGGATGTGGCTGACAAACTGGACCAAAAACAAAAAGAAGTTGAACAACTAATTTATGACAGGTCAACTATAATGCATTATAGGAATAAAGCAAAATGGATAGAGAAGGGTGAAAAATGCAATAAATTATTTTTAAGTCTCCAACATAGAAATTTCGCAAAAAAAAAATATACAGAGGTTGAAAAGGAATGATGGGACAATTCTTACTTCACCTATGGATATTCTGACTGAAGGAGAGAGCTATTTTATAGAGATCTTCTCCTTCCAGTCATCACCTGTTCCACAACATAACATTGATTGTCATCTGTTTTTCCCTCGAAATCAAGTTAAATTATTGGAGGAACAGAAAGAGACTTGCGAGGGTCTAATTATGGAAACTGAACTCTACTATTCAATTATGTCCTTTCAAAGGGGGAAAGTGCCAGGATTGGATGGTATTCCAATAGAAGTGTACAAAACTTTCTATGAACAAATTAAAACCCCCCTACTTACAAGTTTTAATTTTTCATATGACAAAGGTATTCTCGCAGGGACTCAGCGGGAAAGTGTAATATCTCTGCTCTTAAAACAAGAAGCTAGTGGCCATGATAAAGGTCCATTTCTCTTAAAAAACTGGAGACCACTTACTCTTCAGTGTTATGATACTAAAATATTAGCTAAATGCATAGCATTGCGTATTAAAAATGTCCTACCTGATATTATACACCACGACCAGTCTGGTTTTATATAAGGACGAAATATTGCAAATAATATAAGACGATTACTCTAAAATATAGAACATCATGATAAAATAAAGAAACCAGGTTTAGTTTTTATAGCAGACTTTGAGAGGGCCTTTGATAAAATAAGATGGGATTTCATTTATCATTGTTTAGTATTTTTAAATTTTGGTGAGTCTCTAATACAGTGGGTTAAAGTTATGTACAATAACTCAATCTCCAAAATTATAAATAGTGGTTATATTTCAAAACCCTTTTCCCTTTCACGGGGGTAAAACAGGGCTGCCCGTTATCACCGTATTTATTTATTATGGCAATAGAAATACTTGCTATTAAAATACGAACAAATAATAATATTAAAGGTTTGGAAATGCAAGGTCTAAATACAAAAATTTCAATGTATGCTGATGATACAATTTTTTCTATTGAGCTCTCACTATACATCGCTACAGAGCCTTGCAAAAGACCTGGATGACTTTTCGAACCTATCTGGGCTGAAGCTAAATTATGAGAAATGCCAAATATTGAGGCTTGGTTCGCTGAAAAATAGAAATTTCACTCATCCATGTAATTTACCAATTCATTGGACAGATGGATTGGTCGATGTACTTGGTATACACATCCCAGAAAATATGCGTGAAATTTCAACAATTAATTTTAATAATAAATTGAGTAAAATCGAAAAAATTCTGCTGCCCTGGAAAGGGAAACATCTGACCATTTGTGTCAAAATAACTTTAACTCATCAATTGTATCCCAGTTTACATACTTATTTATGGCATTACCAACCCCTAAAGAATCATTCTTCAAAATATATGAACAGAAGATATTCAAATTTATATGGGATGATAAACCTAATAAAGTTAAACGTGCATATCTCTACAATGATTATGTATCTGGTGGGCTAAAACTCTTGAACTTAAAAGCTTTAAATCTTTCACTGAAGGTTTCCCTTATTCCAAAATTCTTCTTCAATCCAAACTGGTTTTCTAGCAAATTACTTGAAAGTGTCCATCCTATGTTTGAGAAAGGCTTCTCTCCATTTCTGCAAATTAATCCTATACATTTTGCATTAATTAATGACATGTTTTCTGGTGTCTCCACTTTTTTGGAAGAAGCTCTACAAAGTTGGTTACAATTTCAGTTTCACCCCCCAGAAAATGCAGAACAAGTTCTACAACAAATAATATGGTTAAATTCTAATATACATGCTGATAGAATGATGATTATTTTTGGAAACGCATGTTTGATATATGTTTTATTTTTATAAGGGATATAGTGAATGAGGATAATAAACTCATGTCCGACAAACAATTAACTAGTTTTTATGGAACAGTCTGTACATTGCAACAATATAATCAACTTATTGGAGCTTTACCAAGTGCTTGGAAATCAAAAATTATAAAAGGAACAGGAGGGCATTTAGTCTGTAGGCCTCATATGAAAATGGCAAATTGGTTAAAAAGAATAAAGATCAACAAACATATATACATATTTTATTTAAGAATAAAGTACTTAGTCGCTGTACCATACAGGATTCTAGACAGTTGGGAAAATAGGTTAGATACACCTGTCCCATAGAACCAAGTTTTCAAAATCCTTTACAGTACATCACTTGATCCAAAGATTAGATATTTTCAATATAATATATAAATTTTTAGCAACCAAAAAGATGCTAAATATATGGGGAATAGAGTCATCACCCCTTTGTCTATTTTGTCAGGAAGAAGTGGAGTCAGTAGACCATTTATTTTGGTACTGTCCTATAATAGCCTTATTTTGGATAAAGGTACAAGGCTGGATATCTCATTACAATAGTATACAGTTAGATTTATTTAAAGTATTATTGGGTGATGTAACAAAAGGAACACACCTAATCTGTAATATAATTATATATTTAGCAAAAATATTTGTTTTTGGGTTGACATCTGTGGAGGCATTAAAAATTGAGAAATTCAAAAATTTTGTCAAGTATTACAGTAGAATTGAGTGTGTGATGGCCCATGAGATAGGACTTGTAATTTATGCCAAAAGATGGGATATAGTAAGGGAGGCTGAAGGTTGGGAATAATGAGAGATGGAATAGGTGAGCTAATAACGACTAATGCAAAAGGTAGTAAAGCATTGAGAATGTAATTGTTATTGTATTTCTATTT
Source organism: Gymnothorax javanicus (assembly GCA_029692085.1). Lineage (NCBI taxonomy): Eukaryota > Metazoa > Chordata > Actinopteri > Anguilliformes > Muraenidae > Gymnothorax > Gymnothorax javanicus. The sequence goes on along the minus strand of CM056197.1, from coordinate 20,983,414 downwards.
TTATTCATTCGTTTATTTAATTTTTTGTGTGTGTGTGTTTTGTTTTGTCGGGTGATGTAGGAGGACTCGTACACAATTATATAACTGACTGAATTAATAAAGTTGTCCTCCAAAGGGGGGAGGTGATGGGATATTTAAAAAAAAAAAGAAGATATCGTTTCTAATGAAAATGCAGACGTTCTTTCTCAACTCAACTCAAATTTATTTATAAAGCACGTTTTAAAACAGCTCCAGCTGACCAAAGTGCTGTACAAGGCAATGTTATAAAAACAATGACAGAATACTGACAAAAAAAAAACAGCTAACAAACAAACACAGGTAATCGTTTCAGTTCAAGTGGGCTGAAACGCTAAAGCACAGAAGTATGTTTTGAGGCGAGACTTAAAGGAGTCAAGAGACGGAGCAGATCTGATGGGCAGGGGCTGGCCGTTCCATGGTCTAGGGGCTACAGCTACAAAAGCACGGTCGCCTCGGTGTTTAAACTTCGTTTGAGGGGTAGCCAGAAGGCCCCTGTGTAAGGATCTAAGGGACCTGGGGGGATATAAGGAGTCAAGAGGTCTGATATATAGGAGGAGGCCAAACCAGTCAGGGCTTTATTCACAAAAAGCAGAATCTTAAAATTAACCTGGACGTGTAACGGAAGCCAGTACTGGCAGATTGCAAACAACTAAGGTGCATATCGCCACCTACTGTATTAGAGTATGTAACATCATGTAACTACCCATAGACCCACAGTTCTTAAATTCTAGCAGTCAACCCTGCGTCCCTTAAGAAGCTAAAATGTAAGATGCTGGTTTAACTTTCTTTTGTCCAGGATCTTATTTTACCACGGACTGGTTCTGGGACAGATGGTGGGGAGGTGACGGCAGCAAACTGGCCTTTCTTTGAGGCAATGCATGAGGCCTTGGGGCAAAGAGACTCAATCAGGCCCCTCAACATCATTTCCACAGCAGTGGACTCATCATCTGATGTTGCAGAGGAGTTTGGTGAAGGGCCAAGTACCTCTGCAGGGCCTTTGACGACCACCACTGTAGTACAAGGGGTTTCTAAGAAGTCCAAAAGCAAAAAAAGAAGGAATGATGTGTTGGAGTATATTAAAGAATATACAGAAAGCCAGGAGAAGAGACAAAGGGAGCTGGATGAAAAGGAGAAGCAGAGAGAAAAGAAAAGGGAAGAACAGCTGGACAAACTCAAACATATTTTGAAAATTAGTTGAGAAACAAAATTAAAGTTTGAATTCTTTTTATTTATATATACTATTCAAAAAAAGTAGGGGATATTTTATTTTGAGATCAAAATTTTCACATATACAAAGGGATACGAAACCATGTTGTATAGTTCCTTACTGAGGAAGCATTTCCAAAGAAATTCATCACCCAAACACATCAATGACACTCTCACGATCTGCACGGGATGCTATTGATGATCAAGGGGGTTGTGCCACAAATTTGCATGACTCTGAATTGGAAGGTTAGAGCCACTGTAAAGGAAGATTTTGAAGAGAAAGCATCAGATTATCAGTGGTTGAAGTCGTTAATTAAACAGAGACCACGCGCCGTCTAACACAGGAGGAGAGGTTACGTGCCCTTGGCATGCTACAGGTTGGCACAAGACAGGTCGTTGTGGCAAGGGCAATGAATGTTTCCCAGTCTGTCATCAGCAGATTATGGTCCAGACATCGTGCTACAGGGTCTGTTCAGGATAGACCACGATCCGTTCGACCAAGGGCAACAACTCAGGCTCAGGACAGATTCATCCGCACTATTGTCTTGAGAAATCGTATGGTAACAGCAAATCAGATAAGGTCTCAACTTCAAAGGGATACTGGCTTGGTAGTGAGTGGCCAGACCATCAGGAATCGTCTGCACAGATTTCACTTACACGCCCGACGCCCTCGTGTCATTCCCTGTTTGAGGATCGTCACATTAGGGCCAGACTCAATGGTGTCGTCATCATCAACGCTGGGATAATCGCCGATGGAACAACGTAATGTTCTCAGATGAGTCGAGGTTCACTGTGGACTTCCTTGACAGACGCAGGAGGGTTTGGCGCCGATGTAACGAACGTTTCCATGACGTTAACGTCATTAGACATGATCCGTATGGGGGTGGATCTGTAATGGTGTGGGGAGGCATCACTGCTGCCGGCAGAACAGACTTGCATGTTGTTGCTGGACGTGTCACTGGGCAGTACTACCGGGACAACATCTTGGCACCCCGTGTTGTGCTGTTTGCACGTCGTTATGGCCGCTGTTTCATTTTCCAAGATGACAATGCCAGATGTCATAGGGCCAGGATCATTACAGATTACCTCCAGCAGCAGAATATCACCACATTACCATGGCCAGCACTCAGTCCGGACCTTTCCCCCATCGAGCATGTCTGGGACATGCTTGGACAGCTTGCCTTACGCCAACGTCAACAACCTCCTGCCAATGTCCAAGAACTTGCTGCAGCATTGCAACAGGAATGGAATAACGTTCCCCAAAATGACCTGGGGACGTCTCGTTAGGAGTATGCCACGCCGAATTCGAGCTTGTCTAGCCAACCGAGGGGTTTTACCCGCTACTGACTCTGTTTCACAATGGTGGTAAATTTGCTGTGTGACCCTGTGTTTGTGTCGACCCTTATTCTGGAGAATCTGTCCTTTACTGACTGTACACAGGGTTTCGAATAAATTGACAAATGTTTCCTTAATGTTTTTATGTCATTTGTTTCCTTCCTGACCTCATGATCTGCATTTCATGGTACTTGTAAATCCAATATCCCCTACTTTTTTTGAATAGTATACTAGGCTACCTATCTTTTGTATTATCAACCCAAAGGGTTTTGAATTTCATTTTGTGAGGAGTGTCAGAATTTCATTTTTAATGCTCTAAAGGCAATTGCACCTGTGTTTAAATGTATATTAAAGTGAATTGCTCCACATCTGTGTCAGTGTTGTGGTCACGGTTTTGAGATTTTCAGCATGAGAACTGAATGTTTACTTTTTGGTGGATTTATGGGTACAAACAAGATATGAATGTTAAAAACAGTATTAAGTAGCAGAAAACTAAAAAATGACAAACAGGAATGACAGCCATAATGTATTCATCCTTATTTTTAATCACTCTAATCACTTTAAATAACCAACAAATTGAATAGAAATGCATAGGATGTCAGACAAAAAGTAACTGCTGGTATAAACAGTAAGACTTGCAACAGTCTAAAAAAAAAAAAAAAACTCAGCCGCATAATTCAAATAACAGAAGATCACATCCTGGCATAATCATGATGAAGCAGTGGAGCTGAAGGGTGCAGACAGGTGAGCGCAAAGTCGGTCCCTCATCTGGGCACCACTCCTCTCCATGAGGTCATTCAGGTCACCTGGGGCCGGTTGCACCAACTGGTCTTAACTAAGCCTGGTCGTAACTGCTAAGTTGGTCGTAACTAAGACCAGTCTTTAGAATGGACTTAAAGCCAGTTGCACCAACCAGACTTACGCCTGGTCTTAACTCCGCCTGGTCTTAGCGATGCGCATTCCTGTGAATTCTTACGTAGCGTGCGTTGCTCGGATACATTGTTACCTTCCGCTGCCTTGCATCTTTGTAGCCCAACTTATCGCTTCTGTTTGCGGCAACTATGGAGGAAAGAAAAAGAAAGGGAAACTTCACTGACATCGAAATCCGGAAAATTAATCGAGCTGTACAGTCAGCACAGGGCAACGCTCACTGCCAAGCAGTCCAACGTCGTGACGAACAAAAGAAAACAATCAACTTGGACAGCGATAACGGAGGCGATTAACAGTTGCTCTGACTCTGGCAGCCTTCGCTCAGAGGGTGATGTGAGGAAAAAGTGGAAAGACCTTTTGAGTAAGGCGAAGAAAGATGCTTCAAAAAAAAAAAAAAAAAAAAAAAAAAAAATCACAAAGCCGGCGGAGGTCCTCCCCAGAAAACATCCGTATACAGCGACATAATTGTCGACGTGTTTGGCGAGGATTCACCTGCACTTACTGGGTTGGTTGGAGTGGAAAGCAGCGGTTATAATCGTAAGTCCGTAGAGCATTTAAATTTAAAAGAGCACTTACGTACATGATTCGTGACACCCTGACACGACACACTCATCCAATTTCAATAAAAGTGGTACTGCAATTTTTATTTATTGGCACATTTGAATTGTAGACTTGGGCATTTTTCAACCTTCCTCATAAAAACGAAGTACAATCAGCAATTGCAGCATTGGTGGCAATGCTGCGTTGTGGTCCGACACAAATTGCAAGTCCGGTGACAGCTCTTCAACAAGTTCATACAGATCTCTCCTACAGAATCGAAACCTCTCAATCAGCTCCTCGTCGCCGTAAAGGTTGCTTAATTACTCTTTCCCGTCTAAACGCCCGCTCGTTGTAAAGGCGATAAATGAGACGCACCATCGTCTTTCGTTAACAGTTCAGTTAGTATAATTGTTACTATAGAAACAGCAAGATTTTCCTACTCTACGCCTGCTCCCGACCAGGCGTAATATTTCCGCCTGGTCTTAGTGAGAAGAAGGTGTAAGACCAGCTGGTGCAACTGGCGTAACTACGCGACTGGACTTAGGACGCCAAGTTACGCCTGGTCTTGGCTAAGACCAGGCATAAGACCAGTTGGTGCAACCGGCCCCTGGAGCTGGGGGACCGGGTTCTTCGGGTGTCTGCTCTGGTTCCTCCAAGGTGTCACTGTATTTGAGGCACATGTTGTGAAGAAAGGCACATGCCAGGGCAACCTCCGAGCAGAACTGATGCCGAACCTCAAGGGCCTTAAATAAGGTGGCCCGCCACCTTGCCTTCATGACCCCAAAGGTCCGCTCAATCACAGACCGGGCCTTTGCGTGTTTCCCATTGAACCTCTGCTGTGTCCTTCCCTGCAGTGGATGCCGGTAAGGTGTGACGATGGAAATGGGTTTCTCGAGACAAGGGTAGCCTCCATCGCCCAAAAGAAAACCAGGTGGGGGGGTACAGGGAATTAACATAAATAGGACTGTTTCTTAAAATACGTGTGTCATGCACGGAGCCACCATATCCAACAAAAATGTCCAGAAATCTCCAAGTGGAGTCACAGATGCCTTGCATTTGTATTGAGTGAAACGGTTTGAAATTGAAATAATCCTGCTGATATTGCTTGGGTGGTTTGATTCTAATGTGGCACCCATCTATGGCCCCCCACAGCCTTGTTGAAGGCCTCATGCTGTGCCAGCTCCCCGAATCCTTTACCAACTTCCTCCAATGCTCCCTGACATGGGAAAAAAAAAATTACCTTGGATTTGCATCTTCGGATTTCTTTTGCAACTCTGTGGACAACTCTGAATACCGTGGACTTTGGCACATCAAATGCCCGGGCTGTGACACGGTATGACACCCCATGGGCAAGCCAATAAACAAAAATCAAAACTTCCAAATTGTGTCCCCAGCCATGATCCCTCCTTTCATCCAAAATGCTCAGAAGACCGTTGAAAGCCTGCCTCGTTACACTGAAGTCCCTCTTCATTTCACGTTCAACATCCATATATATTTGGAGAACTGGCACACGGATGTTAAGCCTCGTATATGGGGTGCGCTGGTACGACTATAAAAGAAAGAGGGAAAACAAAGTTGTCAGAGACATGCAGTCATGGAAAAAATTATTAGACCACCCTTGTTTTCTTCAATTTCTTGTTCATCAGAAACAATGGTTATGCAATCAAATACTGACTCCTGTGTGTATCATGTGACTAAAACAGAAGAGAAAACATGGAATGCCTAAAAGCACTGTTTTTGCCACTACAATGCATAGCTATTGATGTAAGAACTTAATTTTGGTTATTATCAAGAAAGCATTGAAAATGGTGAGATATCAGCTCTTAAATTGATATTGTTGTTATCATAATATTTCTTCCAAACAAATGTACCTTTAGTTGTACCAGGCATTAAAATGAACAACTGTACATGTAGTGACACACAATGTCAATGTCAACATGTGTGTGTGTAGTACAGCAAAAGTAAGCATTTCCTTATTTTAAAAAAGACAGTAAATTGTCATTTACCTCTCCTCCAGCAAGAGCCTGGATCAAGTTAATATAAGGCAATTGATTCCTCCAGCGTCTTGTCCTCGAGCAAAGCAAAAAACGTAAAATAAACAGTCCCAAAGCTGCAATTGTGAGAAACATGATGCATCGTTGTTGACAACCAAACAAAGGGCTGTCCCATTCCCTTTTTATAGTACTCCAACCCCTTGCAGCCTCACGCACTCAATCACTTTCCAGGTGCAGCTACTTAAGTCAGTGAGGGCTCAGGGCTTAGGGAGGAGAAGGCACTGCAGCCAATGTTATATATACACCACTCTTTATGGTTCTTCTTCACTATTCCGGTTATCCTGCGTCATGACCATTTGAATCTATCTGTATATTGCTTCGTGATATAATAATGACTGAAAAACTGTATTCTTGCAAATAAAAAACGATGCATAGGTTTAATCTATGTACAATTTATTTAATGTTGTTTTCATCCTAAAAGTTTCAGAAAGCAGGTTTGCTGGGAAATTTGTTTGACCAATGGCCTTGCTTGTCCCCTGTTGCGTTACCAGCCATTCGTAGTTTCTGTTTGACGTCATGATTAATCTATCTGCACGTGTGGAATTAGTAAGGCACAAACGGTGTGGATTCAGCTGGTGGTTGTGTGCCCAGAACGACAGACAAGTGTTTTAAATCAGTAGCAGTCCGTTGGTGGTTTAAAGACCTTTAGGTAATGGCACATCTGTATGCTTAATTACCTAATCCTGCTGCAGTTAACGTTGTCTGATTAGCAACAGTTGCTAAAACTAATTGGCAGTATAACAGTCCACTTTATTTTCGATTGCACTGTTTAAGTTGCTTCACAAAGTTATGACGCGTTTTCTTATGTGCATAAATTATGACTTAAAATTCCCCAGATAAACTCCAGATAAACTTTTTTTTTTTGCGCCTTACAAGCTTGTGCACATGCTTGTTGGATATGTTTTCAAACACAGCAACTACGAATTTAAGCAGCACATCATTAAGTTTGGATCACTAGATCTTCACCAAGGCGATGTTAATTCGTCAGCGATTTATGAAACTATGAACATTGATCGCTCTGAAAAATCCTTTTTTTTTTTTTTTTTTTGGCTTTGCTACGCCTCCACCGGTGGACATTTTCCTATCCATTTTAAAGATATGCTCCTCCCTTGCCGCTTGTCATCACTTCTCAAGCGCAACCAGTAAAAACAGCTGGAGGAGCGTTTTGCAATTAATTAGTTTAACTGGCAACAGGTCAGTAACATGACTGGGTATAAATACAGCATTTTAGAAAGGCACTCTTTTTTAGAAGTAAAGATGGGCAGGGGTTTACCAATCTGCATCTAAAAATTGAACAATTTCAGAAAAATTTCTCAATGTGAATTGCAAAGACATTGATTATGCCACCATCTACAATACATAGACGATTCAGAGAATCTGGGGAAATCTGTGCGCAAGGGACAAGGCCGAAGCTGAATACTGGATGCTCGATCTTCTGGCCCTGAGGCTGCGTCGCATTAAAAACAAGTATGATTCTGCACTTGAATTCACTGCATGGGATCAGGAACACATCCACAAATCACTGCGTGAACAGAGTTTGCTGTGCAATCCATCAATGCAAGTTAAAGCTGTATCATCCATAGAAGCAATATGTGAACACAATCCAGAAATGGTGCCATCTGCTCGGGACCAAAGCTCATTTTAAAATGGCTTTCCATTTTACCTCAGTCCATTTTAAACCATTATAAATGTGCTTTGGCCCAGAGAAGATTGCAGCATTTCTGGATTTTTACATATGGCTTCTTTACATTATACAGCCTTAACTAGCACTTGTGGATTGCACGGTAAACTGTGTTCACAGCCAATGATTTCTGGAAGTGTTCCTGAACCCATGCAGTGAATTCCCATGCAGTATAATACCCATTTTTAATGTAGTGCCGTCTGACGGCCCGAAGATCGCAAGCATCCAATATTCACCTTCGGCCTTGTCCCTTAAGCACAAACATTTCTCCAGATTCTCTGAATATTTTGTACTCTGGATGGTGGGATATTCAAAGTCTTCGCAGTTTAAGATTGAGAAGGCTTTTTCTGAAATTGTTCTCAATTTTTAGATGCAGATTGGTGAACCTCTGCCCATCTAAGAGAGACTGCCTCTCTAGAATGCTGTTTTTATACCCAGTCATCTTACTGACCTGAATTTCAACATTATGTTGTCTTGGTTCAGTTGTGAGTAATATGTGAGTTTATGAGATTTGCAAATCATTGCATTCCATTTTTATTTACATTTTACACGATGTTCCCTCTTCATTGGAATTGGGGTTTGTAGTTTAATACAGTACTTCCCAAACCTCTCATGGAGGACCACCTGTCCTACATATTTTAGATTTCTGCCTGCTCTAGCACAGGGGATTCAAATAATCAGCTCGTTATCACTCCCCTGAGGCTGATTGATAATGAGCTGACCATTTGAATCACCTGTGCTGGAGCGGGGAGAGATCTAAAACATGCAGGACAGGTGGGCCCCTGGGAGAGGTTTGGAATTGGTAAATATGAAAAAAAAATTTAAATGAAAGTAAAAGTTCATGGTTTCTTTTAAATACAACTTAATTTAATTAAGTTAGATGTCAAAATGGACAGCATTTTAAGTACAATGGTTGTACTCAATTTCCTGGGGTTTTTTTGTAGACTGTTCTTAAAAATTTTACTTTATGCTAAAGTTTTATGATTGAGTATTCTCAACCTAAAAAAAAAACAAGAAGTTCACAAAACTAAGAAAAAGTGCTTGGAAAATGTTGCCTTATTTTTTTTTGAGTTCTATCTAAGTATCAGTTTTTACAGTGTATACTGAGGTAAGCTAAGCTGGAAAACGTGTGATTAGAATTCATTAACGTTAAGTCTACTGGTCATAACTTGTCGACTATTTTTACAAATATACTCCATAAATAAATCTATTCGGAGCATTATGGTTTTAGTCCATAAGCTTGCACAATTTGAACTTTTATTTCATATTCATCTGGCTTTACTAAGTCATTCTTGAAAGTAGGTTGCATGAATGAATTCTAATAACTCTTCAGTCGGTGTTTATTTCAGTAGATCGTGGCGCTTCTAATCAGCAGCATAGAAACCATTTTACTGTGGGAGAAGTGATGATGATTTTACATTAAAATTGAGCATTTATTACAACTTCGTGTTGGTTAATTCATTTGAAAATGCGGTGGCCGTTCCTGGGGGGAAAATAATAAATAAATAAATAAACAAGGTTGTTCGCTTGTATTATATTAGGCCTATATATAAATTTGGTTGTGACAACAGTCACCATAAACACTGACCCGAGTTAATAAACTAGCCAGTGACACCCAACAAAACCCGATGAATATAGAACAAAAAAATAACCAATATTGCCTCAGTTTATTCTCGAAAATATTAATGCTCTGAACAGATTATTTTTATCTAGCCTAGCTAGAGATCGATAAAAATGATTGGCAGGTTTGGAAAGTTGTGTCAATAAATTGCAGCCAGTTCACACATTGCTTTCGGCTGTTAATCTTGGTTGAATATTGTGCTTTCTTTCTGCACCGTAGCCTAAAAGCAAAATTTTAAATAGAAGGCTATAGCTATAGGCTACTAAGGCAGAGGGGTATGATACAGCCTATGATGTAATACACGAAATGGGGTTTTGATTAGGCCTATAGCTCCGTGTAGGGGAGAGCCGGTGCGAAAGTAACGTGGGACGAAAGTAACACGGCGATTTACTCACAGCCATCCGCACTTCGATGCGTCAAATTGGGTCAGCACGTCCAGCTCGCGACACTCTCCAGACCCGGGAAAAATCTTGAGGTTTCGTCGCTTCCCCGCGACGAAAATTGGCATTTTTACAGCATTTTGCAATTCCTGTAGATGGTGAGAGTTTGTGTCTGTGTGTGTCTTTAAATGTGCATGTTGAGCCTTGCCAAGCATTTTTTTTTAAATATTATCGATCCAGATATGCTTGTGGTTCCAGGAACATCTAGTAGCACGCCAATACAGAGGTTCAGCCCAGAAAAGGTTCGCCCATATCCAAAGGCTGGCTCGAGGAAAGAAAATAAAAGAAGAGGCAGAAAGAGGTGAGCAGAGTGTCGTTTTTAACTTGTCTTGATTTTCTTGCTTGTATAAAAACAAGCTGATTCTGACTATCATCTCATTGAATGTTGCAGGTCAACAGCGATACTGACCGACACCCCAGTAAAAGCTGCTTTGGAGGAGGAGAGTCGGCAGAGGGGCCAGAAAAAACAGTCCTCTACAAAACGCCCAAAGAAAACGTTGTTTAGTGGACACACTGCAACCACGGTTTCTCAGGGCAATGATGAGGACTGTCTTGTTTGTGGGGAGACATTTGCCTCATCTTTGCCGGGAGAAGTGTGGGCGCAGTGCATCTTTTGTCTGCTGTGGTCACATGAGGCATGCACTGAGGGTGCAGCTCATTATATCTGTCACAACTGTGATAATAAGTAAAGTAATTTCATAATTTTTATAAATAGACCAATTGCACGTTAAACATGTTCACGTTTACTTTTGAAACATTTGAAGCAAATTAAAATGTTTAAAACAAATGTCTGATTGTTTTTGTTTATGTTTTAACTGCAGTAATTTAAAAGATTCCAGTTAATTTCATCACGTTACTTTTGTCCGGCCTGTGTGCTACTTTCATCCCGACTGGAGGGGTCAAAAGTAGCAATGCGCAACTTCTGTTCGACGTCAAACTATGCAGGTCAATATATATTGGGATGATTTAGCACCTGATATTGACAGCGCACACACGAAAATAGTTAATCGCTCCGAAAAATTTTTTCGGTCTGTAACGTTATCTTTTAAAATGACATCTATGTGAAAAATATTACTTTCGTACCAGCTCTTCGCTATTCATTTGAAAATGTGGTGGCCATTTCTGACAAGTAAATTGGCTTCACAGAAAACACTAGAAAATGACTTCATGGTTTTACCATTCAATCCTTCCGAGCAAAGGATAAAAGTGTTTAGTTTGTCAAGGGGATAAATGTTTTACCCATGCAGAGGACTAGTGCCGCTGTCCATCAGGAATGGGACTGAAATCATCCCATGACTGTAAAAGCCTATAGGCTAATCTATTTTAATTGTTAAAGCTGATTTACCGCAGATCGTAGTACAGTAGCAGCATCCGCTGAGATAAGATGGTTGTAATCAAAACTAAATTCTAATGATGAAATCAGACTATATTTCACTCTTCTCGCCTTCTACCTAAGATTATGTCTATCTGCTGAATAAAAGCGCCACGATCTAGCCTACTGATATAATCGCCGACTGAAAAGAGTTAGGCTACTAGAATCCATCAACGTAACGTAGCCTACTTTCGAGAATGACTTTTGGTAAAACCTGATGAATATAAAATAATAACTCGAATTGTGTTAGCTTATCATAATGTTCTGAATAGATTTATTTATGTAGGCTATTTAGCCTATAAAAAAAAGTTGGCAAGTTATTATCAGTAACGGTAATGAATTCTCATCACACGTTTTCCAGCTTAGATTACCTCAGTATAGGCGCTTCTTTTTACCCCAAAGAAAAATGATTTATGACAGGAGGCCATGACTACGCCTATCAGAAATGCAATACAAATGTAATACAAAAATGTGTTTGAGTCTAATAATTGTTCAGTTGAAATTTCCTCTTAACACGGCCGGCGCCAGAATTATCTCACCCCCGTGCGATCTAACAGCCACAATATAATGGGCTACTTTCAGTAGCCTACATAAATATAATTTAATTATAATTAGGTCTATGCACTGTCGCTCATGGACGATTTTTTTTTCTCTCCAGCGAGAGCGAGATTTCAGAATTCTTCTGCGAATGAAGATAACTTCGGTGACAAGTGTGGTGTCCTTCATTTATGTTTTCCAATCGGACAGCTGACAGCAGTGAGCTGCATATTGTCAGGCCACATTGCTTGTTACTAGCTTATTTTACTGGCTTCAAATATTTTGAACAATTAGACCTACAGTCCTAACGATTTCATTATCCAAATAGTGGCCAAATAAATGATTTGCCCAACAGTAATGCAGAGAGTAAAGCAGGCATTTACAATGTAATTGCAATACTCCTAGCATGGATTGTACAGTCAGTGGTTCCGAGACGTACCTCTGCAAGGCCACTATGAAGGCCTAGGCTAATCAGAAACAGGCAAGAGTACACTACCATAGCCTAAGAAAAATTGAGCCAGAGCAAGCAAGGATAAACAATTAATAATAATTAAATGAATCAATATAAAAATGATTCCACATTTCCCCCGTTTATAATTGATTATCTGCCAGCATGCCACTTCTCTCGATTTTCGACATGCGCTTCATTCACGGGGAGAGTATACACTTCATTGGTGTCCTGTAACAGAAACATCTGATATTGTGGATTAGCACTCAACATTTTTGATTTCAATTCTTTGATTATGGGAACCCCACAGCAACTGCAGAAGAGCAGTACAGCAGCCCCAGCTGCTACAAGACTTAATACAGACGTAACTCCTGCTTCCCACCCTCCAGACAGGAGCCAGTCCCACCAGGAGTCTGCTGATGCTGGTGCAAGGTCTCGCTGTTGTGCATCTGATATGTCTTTTAAACGTTGCAAGGCTTGATCAATCACCCCTCCTGCCTCATCATTAGCTGGTATATAGGTACAGTGTGGGCCCTATAAGCTGGCAGACCCTCCTTGTGCTGCTGTCAACAAATACAATGAGCAGTAGTAGCATCCTGCAATTTCAACTTGGGCACATATTTTTGACCACTTTGATCCTTCGAACCTCCCATTCAGGGCGCAGTCCCAGGCTAGATCCCTTTCCACAGAGATCTCTGCCCGGGCTCCCCCAGGTTGAGAACTCTGCCTTCTGCTTCCCGGTATCTCCTTTTCAAAGCCCACCGATCACAGAAGCACCACTCGCCGACTGACGCATTCGCTTTGACCGTTTCACCAGCCTCGCCTGTTCACAGAGGTCGTCTCAAACGCCCCTCTGCTAGGTGTGGGCTGTCACCCACATACCACGTGTTGCCCACAACCTTACATGCGACAAACACGCCGACTAGACGGTACCACGGCAGTATGTTAATTCATCCCACTTCTGACACCACTTCACCAGACACGGGGGTCTTCAGTCCTCTCCCCAGCACTATTTGCAACATTTCTGTAATTGGCTTGCAAGGGGTCAATCTGCAAATTGCAACGCATAGTAGATTGCTGGGGGTCCGGTTCCCAGAACCATCATCTGATCCCCTGCTATCTCACCCTGTTCGTTTCCCTCGAACACGCGCATTGCCTCCCATGTAGTAGGACCTGTAGGAACCACCTCGAGCCCCAGTTTAGACATTACGTCCCTCCCCAGGAGGTTTACTGGGCACTGTGTGGATATTATTACAGTGCAGTGAGTAGCAATTCCCTCATCAGGATCCTCAAATTTGAGTTCCTCTGTTGCTACGCTGTTCCATTGCCCCATTCGCAGCACAAATTTGTGTCATATCAGAGCTGAGCCGATGTGGAAAAATTACACTTACTTTTCTGATTACAGCTCGACATGCCCCCGTGTCACACAGAAAAGAAACTGGTGTGTCATTTACAATCAGGGTTTTCCAAGCACTTGTTGGTGCAGCCATCAATGCAAACAATCTAATTTCATCATAGGGCAATGGCTCCCCAGATGCTAACCCTTCCCCCAGGGCGGTTAGTCATTCCGAATTTTTCTAGTCACTTATTTGTGGATACCCACAGAAAATCAATAGTTTCCCCTGGCACCCCTAGGTTACCCCCACAAACTCTGTGCCATTTCCTTTGACACATCGCCAAAACTTCTGCTCCAAACTGTAATGGACTACCATGAGTGGGACATTAGAACCCACAATTCCCAACTTCAGATATCCATCCCTATCGGTGCGGTATTTCAACCCAGTACTATATTAAGTGGGGGTAGACTGGGGTCTATTGAAACTAATCCACTATGAGCAGTAGACACTGCCATGGCGCATTTAACCATACTGTTCACATTCATTGTAGGGGCTACATATGTTTAAAATGAACAGACACAGGGAGAGGTAAGCCATTTTATTAGACCCTTCTTTTTTTTAATGAATAAGTCCGGAGTCTCTACTGACTTGGAGCGTAAATAAGTTCTTCACCGAGGTTGAGACGGACCGAGCTCTATATGCCACGCCCCCTTTGTAATCGGACTCCTCCAAGTCTATCCTGACTCATTCAGATGTACCTATACACCAGCTGGAGGAGGAGATACCACCTTACAATGTGACTGATGTATCCACGTCTCTCTCTCCTGGATTGTTACTGCAGTCGGTGTGGTCTGGAGCACTTGATATGGACCCTTCCACGCCGGGTCACTCCACTTCCGCTTTTTACTGACACTCCACACCAGGATCCAATCTCCAGGCTTTATCTCTCCGGGTGGCAGCTCCGCTACTGATCTGGGAGGAAGCACATTTCGAATCTCACTTTTGTTAGTCAACATTCTATTCATATACTCTGCCAGAGTTGCCTCTTCTACTTGTGTTCTCTGTAATAAGTGTGGTTCACTTACATTCAAAAGGTTTCCCATGTACTACTTCATAAGGTGACAACCCCAATCCCCGCTGTGGTGACTCTAGAAAAGAGTCATACCAATACCAACACATATCTCTTCCCTTCACATGGTGTTAAATGTATGAAAAGTGTGGAATGGCCCAGGGGGTGTAGGGATTACCCCCTTCTGTACTACTACCCCTCCCCGTGTGTCCTGTGTGTTATAACTTCGCCATGTTGGACATTTCTTTAAAAGAATTTTTTAGTAAAGAAGTGATAGTACTTTGATCCATTAACCCCTTGGTCCCCCCTCTTGGTACATGGCACTGCCCATGCACCAAATCTACAGCAATATGGAAGAGGGATTTTGGTAATATAGGCTTACCATTGGGTCCTACCCACCCGTCATCAGTGCATTGTGTTCCATGTGATGTCCATTGACATTTTTCTTGTGGGGGAGCAGCATCATGCTCTGCTCGCTGCAGGTCACATGAAATTGAGTCTTCAGATTGGTGTAAGAGCCCCACAAGAGTGTGTTTGGCTGTTGCCCTTGCTTCTGTCTGCAAAGGCGTCAGCCAAACTGATTGGGTCAGCATGTTTGGTGTGCAAAGGGCCACAATCAACACAGATTCATGAGCACAGACAGCATATCCAACACATGGGTTGCCTTTATCGACTCTTGACGCCGAACCATCAACAAAGTATTCAATATCAGATTTTGATAGTGGGGTGTCCTTAAGTCCAAGACATGCAGTATTATTAGATAAGACTTCTTTTACACAACGGAGAATACATTTTTATTTTTTATTTTTTCCTCTCAATGAATTATGATCAAGCAATCCACCTCAGTCTAGGGTTCTGCTAAAAGCATGGAGGAAATGCACAGTCAGGGCTTATTAGCCCCAACCATTCTTATATTTTCCCACATCATCAGCAGAACCGGGTGGAGTTACTTTAGACCATGTTACAATTTGCAAAAAAAAAAATTTTTATATATATTTTTTTTTATTCACAAAAATTGCTACATATTGAATATTAGTTTTCCCGTTGGGCTCCTAGCACATAAAGGTCAACTTAGTATCTTTTATTTGATTGACTTAATCAAAAATAAATGTCGAAATCGCAAACAAAATAATATGTGATCACGTTACTAGTGGACTTTTTCAATTATATGGTGGTCCACCTTTTGAATTTAGTCTTGTGTTAATACTTCTAATTGGATTTCCCCAAATCTATTTTAGAAGGTAAACTTTTAAGCTGAAACCTCACAGTTGAATCCCCAGCTGGCCAGCTTATCACTTATCTTCAGCAGTGCTCTCTGTGGAAAAGTTCCAAGAGGAGTTAGAGACAAACAATAATGAACAATTTTCTTTTAATTCAACTCATTCTGATCCTTTCCTGTAAAAGTTAAATAACAGATTAAGGTTATCAGCCACTCAGTTCCTTTGCCATGAAGACACTCGTTGACAGTTCCTGTTCAAAATGGAGAAAAGATCTTTAATTGCATTTCTTTGATCAGGAAAGCTTTCAGTCACATTTGTTCTTCATCCTTCTGTTCTCTGACTTCTGTATGTCGACCCTTCACCTATCTGTGCTCCCTTATCTGCTTCGGTCAATAGGGCTCCATTCGCTGCATTGCGTTCCCCCATCTAAAGATCCATCGAGTCTCTAATCCCACAATAGTTCATTTGATTTTTTTTTAATATTAATTTAATATGTACCATTAAATTTCATATTATATTCTATATTTACTGGCACTTTTCTGATCATTTTACCTTAATTTTTTACCTTCAGATAGCAATTGAAATTTTTCAATGCTTGATAGAGAAACCTCTGCATCAATTGAATTTGGCACACAGTCTCTTACTGTATACAGTGTTAAACAGTACTTTGGTAAATTTTGAACACACTGTGTTATTCTTGTTTCTACATTTCCTTCATTTTCTTTACAGAGATATGCTTCTAGCACACCAATCTCACACAGCCTAATTATTTACAGAAAACTACTTAGATTTTCTTGCTCTTTAAAATATTTAACAAACTCAAATGGTGTAATTACTTCATGCTCATAGAGGATATCACTGGTAGTTTTCTCTGCAATGTATTACTACCGCCAAATATTAGAGCATTTAAATATTGGGCTTTGTCCTGCATCTCAAAGAAATTCAGTTAGCCACAACATTAGAAACACTTGTCCATGTTTGTATAATTTACATTCAATTGTTACGTCATCTAAATTTCCCTCTGTTTATAGTTACTGATCGTTTATGAGGGGTTAGCATTTATTTTATCAAGAAATAGGGACTTTTGCTCGGTTTCATAAGGAATAATTATTTTGTTTACTTCTGCAACTTTGTCCTTTTACAACTCCAGTCATTAAAATCGCTTAACTCCTACAAATTTGCACTGCTAATATACACTTTTTTCTTAGAAATTTCACTTTTTACCAATCCTGCTATTACAGTAAGGATTCCATAAAATACTGTAAATATTGGCTAATCAACGGGCACCTTAAATTATTCTTGAATAAGTGCTAATTTTATTGTAGACATCTATATGAGCACTTCATGGAATAGAATGACAACTGTATTCAATCTAACAAAGACAAAACTAACAAATATGCCAGCAATGCAGTTGTTTACAGACACTCACAGAGTTAGGTTCATTCACATTGATTTCCACACACACACACAAGCACAATCTGAGCTCAGAGGACATACACACACATACACATACACAAACACACACACACACACATACCTTAGTGCACTTTCCTCTCTCACATTCATTCACATTGGAAAAGATCCAAGGCTCTAATTTTCATATGATCTGACACCATTGTTGCTTCGATAACATACACAGACAACGCTCTATTTCAACAAAACCCAAATTCCTTTACCCACAATGATACCCACGCTGATGTCAGCGTTCAACACACTCCCCAGTCACAGACCCACAATGATTCACAGAATCATTATGTCAGTGTTCTACACACTCCTCAGTCACAGACCCACAATGATTCCCTGAACCATTATGTCAGTGCTCTACACACTACTCAGTCACAGACCCACAATGATTCCCTGAACCATTATGTCAACTTTCAACAAATTGCCCAGTCTCAGTCAAAGTCACGTCAACATTTGTCCCAGAACAGTCCTTACAACAAGAACAACAACAACCCCCCTTACTGTTCATCTGTCCCATATTGGAAATATTAATTCCTCTGTCTCACACAGCAACTAAGCCGAATTCAGTAAAAATTCCGTCACTCACCCGCACCTCCACCACAAACTTTGGAGAACCTCCCGTTTCTGAACTCCTACACACCCAAAAGGGCCTTCACAATCGCCCCGGGCTGAGGTCTTTCCACAACGTCTCCTAGACGACCGTGCGCACGGTTTTCAGTCGGCGCCGACTCTCCAGGGGGTGCAAGTGAGATATTGGAATTCCGGACGTAGCCCCCAATGTTGTAGGAATTTTGATTTTATATTCCTGGTGTTACCTTCAAAAAGAACTCAGACAGAGACAAAGGAGTTAATATCCAAGCCAAGGTCAGTTTACTTCATCTGCAGAGAAGGATCCTTGCACACAACAAGTCCCGTCATACAAGGATAAGGACAGTCTCTTTTGCTGTGGTTTAAGTAAGAATCCATCTTGACCCCCGAGCTGATTTACGCATCATGGTATCAACAGGAATGTTGCAGACGCACACAGCCCACGTAAAGCCAGCCCCGGAGTATGCATACATCGTATCGTTCAGCATCCCAGGCTCTTCTTGTTCTTTTTTTTCCTGAGAACACATAAACTTGGGAGAGAAAGAGAACATCTTGGCCCTGTTAGGACTGCATGGCTCCAGATAAACTATAAGCAATTACGCATTGTTCAAATTTGTGGAAGCTACAGCTATGAAGGCCTAGGCTAATCAGAGACAGGCAAGAGTACACTACCATAGCCTGAGAAAAATTGAGCCAGAGCAAGCAAGGATAAACAATTAGTAATAATTAAATGAACCAAATAATAATTAAATGAATCAATATAAAAATGATTCCACACTATTAGTCGCTGCTAAAATGCTCCAGTCCTATTATTTGTTTATTTGAATCCAAATGGCAACTACTTTTGGACAGGCGGTGTAGAAACACAAATGATCCGCTATACAAGCAGAATTACCTCACAAGAGAATGAAACAAATCACGCTGCTTAAGTTACCGCAGAGGTTCAAATCATTAAATGTGATATAAAAAAGACTGATAAATTGCAGTTTTAAAAATGAACGCTTTTAAATGAAAAGAAAATAGAGCAACACTGCCAACTTCACAAAACGTGCAGTATATAGAGTGAACCTGTGCAAGTTCCGTATCATTTGTGTTATGTATAAAACGGTTATATAAACATAATGTAGCCTTTTAAAACCTAGAAAACAACAGTGCAAAAAGTCAAATTTGGGCTTTGAAACGAACATGTTTTTTTTAAACCCGTTTTGTAAATATCAAAGAATTTTCCTTTGGAATACTTCGACAGGATCTTAAAATAATTTATTGTCAAACCTGTCTTCATCCACCTCCGTGAATCAACCAGCCAAACATTGTTTAAGACACAACCCAAGATGTATCTTTTCACCCAACACAATCCTTCATTCCTAACATAATCTTACTGCCTTCAGATTGGGGCAGTACTACAGGATACTGCCTGGCCATTGATTTTACACCTGTCGAATGTACTTGTTTTATGTTTTTTTGCTAAATGTTTAATTGTACTATATGCTTTTTTATTTATATTTTACTTGCTGTTTTATTTCCATTGTGAAGCGACCTTGGGTCTGAGAAAGGCGCTATACAAATAAAACTTATTATTATTGTTATTATTATTATAGGCTAAACCCAAAACAAATATGTGAAAGCAGTAATGTTAATGTTGGAATAGTAATATGCTAATGTTAGAAAGCTAATGTGAATGCTGACGATCTATTTCTAGTGTTCATATCTGGTCATTGGCATGCTTGTATGTGTCTGAAATGATGGGAATACAAGATCAGAACCATGAGGCTAAACTCAATATACATTGCAATAGCAGCAATATTAATGCTAAAATGTTAACAAGCTAAAGTTATAAATCTCCTGCTCATGCTAACACGCTATTGTTAATATTAATATGTCATCACTTGCGTGCATATGTGTGTCTGCTGTGTTGGGAATACTAGATAAAATGCCATCGAATCTGACATCAAATTTAATATGCAAACGCAGCAATGTTAATGTTTCTACGCTAAAATGCAAATTCTAATGTTAGCATGCTAATGGCTAACATGCTATTGTTTGCAAGCTAATGCTACTGAAAAGAAGCTCTTGAAAATGTTCATACTGGTCATTGGAATGTTTTTGTGTGTCTGCTATGATAGGAAAACAAGATCAGAATCATAGAGGCCAAAATCACAATTAATACGCAAAAGCAGCAATGTTAAATTTAGAATGCTAACACGCTAATGCTAATGTTAGCACGACAATGCTAATGCTAAAAAGCTTTTGCTAATGTTAATATCTGATCACACGCTCATGTGTGTCCGCAATGATGGAATACAAGATCAGATACCATAGAAGCTAGACTAAAAATAATAACACAAAATCAGTTCTGTTAATGTTATAGTGCTAATATGCTAATCTTATCATTCTAATGCTAATGCTAACAAGCATTGATAATGTTAATATCTGTTCAATGGCATGCTTGCATGCGTCTGCCATGATGGGAAGAAAAGATCAAATGCCTGAGAATCTGATCTCCACATAATATACTTAGCGCCATTAAAAACACAACGGTGAGGTATGTACTTTATTTGCGACAAATTGAAGAATCAATTAATTTTTTTAGTGCTTTTCCAGTGAGGCACGAGAGGAAATAAAGAAAAGCGCGTGGTATTGTAATCCTGACGTGCGCCACGTGAACGCGCCAAGCACTTCAGTAATAACAAACATTGAGCTGTTTGTGATGTGTACAGTAACACTTAACTTGTTCTTTTGGGTGTGGTCAATAGCCTACATAAAGCCAACAAAAAATGCAACTGCATCAAGAAAATGGAACGGCTTGTGACACAGGAGAGAGAAAAAGAGCCATTGGCATGTTACGGGCAGGTCTCAGCCGCCGAGAGAGGTGGTGCATCATTTGCACTGTCACCGTTCAACAATCAGTCGGCTGTCTATCCGAGAATGGAATACAGGCACTGTCACTGACCGACCCCGCTTAGGGCAGCCACGAGTGAGTATGGTAGCTCAAGAGTGCCACATCTGGTTACTGCCTGTACTTGACAGATTCTGGACAACATCCCAAACTGATCATGAAACGAGGGGTCCAAGACATCTGAGGATGAGCACAAGTTCCCTTCGACGCCATCTATGTGAGCAACACATGCGTGCGCACGGCCCCTACAGAAAACCCAGTTTGATGGGATAATGGGAATGATGGGAATACAAGATGAGATGGCATAATGGCTGATCTCAAAATAAACATTAATTTCAAAAGCAGTCAGGTTAATGTTAGATTGCTAACATACTAATGTTAGCATGCTAATACTAATGCTAACAAGCTATTGCTAATGTTAATATCTGGTCTCTGGCATGGTTATATGCGTCTGCTATGAAGGGAACACAAGATCAGATGCCATAGAGGCTAAACTAAAAATATAAACACAAAAGCAGTGAGGTTAATGTTATAATGCTAACATGCTTATATTATCATGCTAATGATAATGCTAACAATGTATTTATAATGTTAATATCTGGTCACTGACATGCTTGTATGTGTCTGCTGTAACAGGAAAACAAGATCAAATGCCATCAAACCTGAACTCAAAATAAATATGCAAAAGCAGTAATGTTAATGTTAGAATCCTGACATACCAATTTATGCATTCTAATCCTAATGATAACAAGCTATTGATGATGTTAACATCTGGTCACTGGCATGCTCAGGTGTGTCTGCTATGATGGGAATACAAAATCAAACGCCATAGAATCTGAAATCAAAACAAATAGGCAAATGCAGTTGTGTTAATGTTAGAATGCTAGCATGCCAATGTGAATTTTAGCAAGATCATGATAATGCTAGAAAGCTATTGGTAATGTTAATTTCTGGTCACTGGCATGCTAATGTGTGTCTGCTATGATTGGAATGCAAGATCAAATGCCAAAAATGCTGAATTCAAAATAAACTTGCAAAACCATTTAATGTTAGAATGCTAAAATGCCAAAGTTAGCATGCTATTGATAATGGTAACCAGCTATAGATCATTTTAATATCTGGTCATTGGCATGCTCATGTGTGTCTAGCTGTGTTGGGAATACAAGTTCAAATGCTTTAGAACCTGAACTCAAAATAAATATGCAAAAGCAGCAGTTAATGTTATAATGTTAACATGCTAATGCTCACGGTAGCCTGCTAATATTATTGTTAATAAGTTAATGGTAATGTTAATATCTGGTCGTTGACATGCTTATATGTGTCCACTATGTTGTGAATACAAGATCAAACGCCATAGAATCCGAAATCAAAATAAATAGGCAAATGCAGTAGTGCTAATGTTAGAATAGTGACATGCTAATGATAATTTTAGCATGATCATGCTAATGCTAGCAAGCTATTGCTAATGTTCATTTCTGGTACCTGGCATGCTAATGTGTGTCTGCGATTATTGGAATACAAGATGAGATGGTATAGAGACTGATCTCAAAATAAATATTCAATTCAAAAGCAGTCAGGAAAATGTTACATTGCTAAAATGCTAATGTTAGCATTAGTATCACTACTGCTAACAAGCTATTGCTAATGTTAATATCTGGTCTCTGGCATGGTTATATGCGTGTGCTATGATGGGAACACAAGAGCAGATGCCATAGAGGCTAAATTAAAAAAAAAAAACACAAAAGCAGTGAGGTTAATGTTATAATGCTAACATGCTAATGATAATGCTGGTGTAACCCACCTTAAAGTTTGGTTACTAGGACCATAAATTTAGTAATGGTCAGTGCCCAATAAATAGATAAATATGTAAATATGAATAAATAGAATAAATATGTCTTAAATAGAAATAACAAGAAGCTGAGTTTACATGATTATATTTATTTTCTTTTCATCATCTTCTTGATCAGGTTGAAAGTGAATGTACTCTCAAAGACTTCTATTTTGATGAATAGTCATCTCCTAGGTGACGGGGGTTTTTTTTTTTAGACTTCACTTGAACGACTTGAAATCACTTGAATGAACGCTATTCATCTCTGCCCTGTACAAATACTCGTAAAACTTAAAATCACTTTTCTCTTCAAAGACCTTTTTATCGAATCATCTTCTTTTTCCATTCAACATCTTTTTTCACCCTTTTCTGAAGCTAGAAGACCCTTGTGTTTGTGTATAATTTGAACTCCGGTGAGTGAACTATTTCGCTGGCATCCGCTGGTGAGCGTCGGCACTGTTGGCTTCTAGTTCATTAGTTTGAATGGGATAACTAGCAACCGAGGGTAACTGAGCGAACTATTTAAAAACCAATCGGAGATTGACTTTTAGTGTACTGTTTTCCAAATATTGTTATTGAATTAATATTGTATTTATGTATGTTATTGGAGAAGATAAGTGTTATTAATGAATAAATCGAATTATATGATTTTAACCGTTGATGGTAACGAACTCCTAGTTAGGAGACGTTAAAAATAGAATGTTTTGAGGTGCGCACACAGTAGCCTGTGTGTGTGTGTGTGTGTGTGTGTGAGAATGAGAACGGCACCTCTTCTCTCTCACAACCAATGACGCTAACGTCGTAGTTTGTGCCAGATCTAATTGACACAGTATTGTTTAACTGTGGTTACAAGTAACCTCCCTTACTTGTATATATTTATTTGGCTACAGTAATTATACTGAACCCCTGTATATATTTTAGAATTGGAACACGATGAGATCTCATAACTTTGATATTTGATATTAGATATTGATTATTATTCTCAAACTGCTGTATGCAGATTGGTTTTTTATGTACTCTGGATTTTGGATTCCATTGGATGGCGAGTCAGTCCCCTTGGATCCCGATCGAACTGTTCTGCCCATACTGAACTGGATTCCCAACCCCCTTGAACTCGACCCCCTTGGACCAACCCTTGTTCTGTTCCCTGGACACAGATAAGCCTTCACACATACACGGATATTACACCTTACATACCCGGGTAACGGATTATTTCTTTTCTGTGAAACATTTTATTTGAAACTTTGCTTTTATTTGATACTTTGGGGTGTTTTATTGTTATTTTATTTATGTATGTATTTATTTATTTATTGATATTTATAAATATTGATTGAATATTCTCTGTATCCTGAGAAAGGAAATATTTCCAGAATATTATTATTAATAAATGTCCATTGTTTTCTTCTACACTTAAACAATGTCTTTGTCAACTTACTCCCCTCCTTAATGCTGAACCTAGAACTGGCCTAAACCTTAACCATAATCGTAGAAACACCTCCTTCTACTTCAAGGTTAATTTTGTCAGGTGGAGCAGAGGGGTGCTACAATAACAAGGTATTTATCATGCTTGTATGTGTCCACTGTAAGGGCAATACAAAATTAAATGCCATCGAATCTGAACTCAAAATAAATGTGCAAAAGCAGTAATGCTAATGTTGGAATGCTAAAATGCAAATGTTAATGTTAGCATCGAATTTCATGTTTAGTGTTCACCGACCACCAACCTCATCGCACATTAAAGGAGAAAAATCCGAGCTATCTTGGCAAAAGGATGGTGCACAATATATCAAATGAAGGGGTGCCAATAATTGTGGCATACAGATTTCTGAAAAAAAAAAAAATTTGCTTCATAGTCAGAAATTAATGTTTCTTTCAATTACATTACTCCAAGTCAAAGTTGGATTTTTGCAAATAATTTGAATGACAGATCATGAAAATAAACAAAAAATACTTTTGTCATTTGGCTCATTTTCATTAAAGGATGCCCATAATTTTGTAGGGCCCTGTATTTCTCTCATTTGGAATTTGACAAAATGATAAAATTCTTTCATAAAAACAGGATATATACAGGTGGCCGCACATACATAGTCTGAACATTTATTGTATAGCTCTTTGTTTACGCTTGGATTGATTTTTATTGTTACAATGATTATTATTCTATTCACTTGGGCTGTACATGTATACTAATCAGCACAGGTATTCAGAAAAGTAGTGAGAATCAGACTGTATTGTGTAACAACTAAATAATGCGACACAATGATTTTATAGGAGTTTGTTCCACTATATTTGCTGAAGTTTATTTTTTGAGCTATTTCCAACAGCAGAAAGCTTTGAAAAAAAAAAAAACAACAACAAAAAAAAAAAAAACAAAACGATATTATAGCTCCTATGTTATGTGGTAATGAAAATGTTTGACGCTTTTATCGGAAAATGAATTATTTCACAGTGCCTATTAGTATTGAAAGAGTAGCCCAGCATATGCTGATTATAAAATCATTTCATTATGAATTTGTCAAAAACTGAAATGTAAATTATTGCACTGCTTATGGTGTAATATTATAACAAACACACCAAATGCTTAAAATATTGTTACCATTATTTACACCCTGCAAAAAAATATAAAAAACAAAAAGCAATAATATATTTAATTTAAACATGTACTGTATATGGAAGCAGGCTGTTCTAAGATATTGCAGTGTTTCACAATAAATAGTGTATTTTTTTTTACATATCAGCTGTTTAAAATGTAATGCCTTTGCCATTTTACAGATCATTATTCATAAACATTCTTGTGGAAAACAGGGGAGAGTAGCTTCAATTCATTTGCACCCATTTTACCATGAAATTTCGATTCTTTTTCACTGTGTAAATTTTTTATGTTCCACCAGAGGGCAATACAGGGCTGGAGAAATGTGCCTGTCCACTGTTACCCGCTACCTGCTGCATGCTCACATGTTTAAGCCTGGAGATACTCAAATCTGGGCCCTGAGTTCTGCAGTATTATAAGTTACACACAGTTTCCATGTACAGAAACATAACACAAACTATAGGTTTACACAAGAACCCTGTATTCTTACTTGGGGTTAATAAAATCTGGCCCTTCAGGCATGCAGCACTACTGGTTCAACCCGCCATCTGATCGTTAATGTCTGACTGACCAGAGGTTCTACTCAGCGAACGCCTCAGTTTAAAAAACATCAGACTAGAGGCAGCTCTCTACAGTCACGCATTTTAAACATCTGTCCTCGGTATCCTTTAACCTTACCAGCACTTACACATGACGGCCCATCATCATTAAGGAATTTCAAAGCCGTTAAAAGAGCAAGGAAATACAAATTAAGTTCTCTTGAGCAAGAAAACCTGAGAGGATCCTTTGTAGAAGAATTTTTACAGAATGGGTGACATGTAAGTGCATGATCATAATGACCATAAATCTTTCCGTCCACTACCCTGAGTCCTGGACCGTCCGAGCCCTATCCCTCACCATGAGCGCTGGCTGCTGCTGTCCTGCTGTCCTGATCCGGTCCTGGTCCAGTCCTGCACCATCCTCGACTTGCCACTTCCTGGTGCTACAGACGCCACTGTTCAGATGGACTTAAATGGAACTCTGTTGCCATTTTATTCTATTTTACTTTTTTGTTATTAATTAGCTGCCCGCGGAGGATGGGCTTCCCCACTATAGCCGGGTTCCTCCTGAGATTTCTTCCCACTGGGGAGTTTTTTCTCACTGTTTGATGATTTTTCTCCCTACTGGGAGTTTTTTGCCTCTTTTGCTGTAGTGGGGAATAGGCTGGGCGCTGCCCTTTCATTTATTTAACTCTCACTGTTAAGCGTCTTTGTGACAGTCTCTGTGAAAAGCGCTATACAAAATAAATTGAATTGAATTGAATTAAATCCATCTCCCAACATTCACTATGTTTACTTTAAACTTGTAACTGACGGCCCTTTGACCAGACGTCTCAAGGGGCAAGGACGTTCTATTTCAGGAATTCATTGTCTCCCATATCTATTCCTTGCCTCCTAAACAAGTGGAGCTAAATGTGAGAAAACTAAGGAAGGAGGATTATGAAAAATGAGAGACTGAAGTGACCGCAGCAGAACCAATGGTCTCCTGGCCCAGATTTCAGTGTCCCTCGCCTTAAACACGTTGATAAACACTGACCATTTGAGCAGTGATAGTCATTGGACATAGCCAGCATTTTTATACATTATCCTAGTGCAGGGCTATTCAACCTTATCCAGAAAGGGCTGGTGTGGGTGCAGCTTTCATTCCAACCCAGCACTGACACACCTGATACCACTAATCAACCCCAAGAGTCTTTGCTAATGAGCTTGATTAGTAGTATCAGGTGTGTAAGTGTTGGGTTGGAATGAAAGCCTGCACCCACACCGGCCCTTGCAGGATAATGTTGAATAGCCCTGTCCTAGTGCATTGTGGGATTTTATTAAGTCAATGGATGAACCTCACCTGTGAAATCAATTATCTTTGTATAAAATGCATTTTTTTCAATGTTAAATTGTTAATATTCCAAAGCAGTATGTAATATTTTTAGGAACACTCCAAATTGAAATAAATTATATTTTTTCTTCTAATTTTTTACAAGTGTTGCAATATCTTCATAATACATAATTTTACCATACTTAGTTTCCACAAGCATCTCCCCTGATGTTACAATAGTTAGCAGCTTTAACTAAATAAAATGCAGATATGTGAACTTTGCCTTGCCCCTGTCCCCCATGAAAGGAAGAAAGGTGTGTTTTCTTCCATGGTTTTTCATCCTTGTTTCAGAAATGTTAGACTTCGTTTTCTTTTTAAAGAAAATAATTCAACCTTTAAACGCCACTGGTTCACAAACACCAACAATTCTCAATGAACGTGACAGATTTTTGCTGGAGAATTTAAAAATAATCATGAACACATAAACATAAAATGTGTAAAAATTATGGAACATAGTTACATCAGGGGCTAAATGATAACTAGAAGGTCATTGATGAGTATCATGTACATTTTTCCAGCCATTACGAATTATGCTGACTCCCGCTGGTGCATCGCTTCCAGTCATTCGCAAGTTGACATTTTAAGAAAACAGACCAAAGTTCTCTTGATTCTCCCATGGCATTGTAGACAGTTCCCTCCCTGTAAATGTCATGTTATTTTAATTCTGACATACAGGGGGCAGTATAGGTCAAAGTGCTCACTTCTGGCCGCTCCCACCATACATAAGGAAGGTAATCATTGGCCCCTGATGCTTGGCCAGTCTTTGCTGCGGGTGTGAGGGGAGGAATGGATTTTGGGATGTCGGAGGCTAGTTTACACACTGCATTCCCGTGTCCTGTTACTTGGCTTCTTTTTCTGTAAGGAAACATGGCATGTAATATTAAGGTCATGAGTGAGATTGCAAATGATTTACAATTTCAAACCAATCATGCAACCCTCAAAAATGATAACTGATAAATAATGGTATGGATACTGGCAAAACACTATCATTCAGCTTATGGTACCTGAACTAATTCAGTACTTGAACTGGGTACTTTAATAGCTTAAATCACAGCTAATTGTACTTAAAGGAGCTGTGTCACGATTACTGCGCATGCTCAGGACTTGCATCCCAAGAAATGATTCTGCTTGACTGCAAGTCATAATCTGATTCCATCCTTGCCTATCCATCTTTGTTTTGCATTGTATTTAAAAATATTTATACAGTTACTCCAGCATTATGCTTTTAATATTAAGGAGCTTTCTATGGAAATTTGAGGATTCAAAGCGCTATTTAAAGGATAAGAAAAACTATAGTGGAGTTACATTGTCAAATAAAGTACGTAATCTCTGCTATCCAAAACAATAAGCCATTTTTCTCTTTTTTTTTTTTTTTGCATCATGTAAACTGCATGTAAATGTTGGGCATGAGACAGCACGAGAAAGCCGCCATGTTTGTTGGGCCGGAAGAAGATGCTCACGTCATCCGGGCTGGAAGCTCTTTTGTATTATAGGTAAAATGGTGAAAGGTCACATCAAACAGGTTTGGACCACTGTGACTCCAAAACTGAAAGACTTGTTTCAAGCTAACTACGCCCCATACCTCAAAAAGATCAAACAGGAATTAGAACATTGGACTCTACTTCCTCTCTCATTTCTTGGACGTATTAATGTAATTAAAACGGGAGCAATTATCGGTTAAATCCCTGACTAACTGGAGGTAGTCTTGGAAAAAAGAACACGTAGAAAACTCAGAAGTGTGACTGAGCACAAAGACCATCCCATGCGCAACATTTTTAATGAGCTGAGGAGTTCATTTAGTAACAGACTTCTTCTGCCGATGTGCTCTACAGAAAGGTTCAGGAAATCCTTTGTGCTGCTGCAGTTAGGTTTTTTAATAACCATGTTGGTGGAAGCTGATGATCAAACTTCTGTTGATGAAGGGATTGCATAGGTAATTTTAATGTCTGTATGTATGCATGTGTGTATGCATGTATTTATTTATCTACATAACATTACAGTGACGTCTCTTGTACTGTGCTGCTGTGCTTTGCACTTACCTTGTACTGTCTGAGATGTATATGTTCCCTGCCTGTTGTCTGTCCAATGTCCAACGGTAACATTCAGTTTCCCCATTGGGGATTAATAAAGTATTTCATCATCATGAATGTATTGCCGCGATTTAATTACCTTTTTTCAGTCGCTGCCTTGTCACCTAGATAGGAAATTCTTTAAATCAGTAGACAAACTGATAAGTAATTTTATTTGGAGGAACTCTTTACCTAGAATAGCTTTTAAAGCCTGAACCAAATCTGCAGAGAAAGGTGGACCTGGACTCCCAGAGCTCCAGCTCTGTTATTGGGCTGCTCAGATAAAGGGCATGATTGGCTGGGTACAAAAAAAAAGTGATGCTGGCTGGACAGATATTGAAAAAGAACTCTGCTCTCCCATATCTCTGGCTTCTTTGCCATATATCAACAACATAAACACAGTACAATCAATATCAAAAACATATGTAAATCGTAACACTCTCCGAGCCTGGCAAGATGCAAAACAGTTTTGTAGATCTTTTTTAGAAATTTCTATGCTGGCTCCTCTATCCCCCAATCCTGACCTCCCAACCTTGATTGGAAAATCATTACTCAAAAAGTGGAGAGAATTTGGTATATATCAGTTTCGACACCTATTCAATGAAGGTTCCTTAAAATCTTTTTCAGATTTAAGATTAGAGTTTGGCATTCCAAAACAGGATTTTTACAAATATCTTCAAATCCTCCACTTTGTTACTACTGTAAAAAAAGGAGGGACGTCGATCCTTAGAGCTATCAGGGTTGGAGGAAATTCTACAGGGTTCTACATCACTAAAAGGGAAAATCTCTCTGATTTACAAGGCTTTGTTAGGTTATCACAGCTCATCCTTAACAGCACTTAAGAATGTATGGCAAAGGGATCTGGGAGTTGACCTGAGTGATGACCAGTTTATTTACAAGGCTTTGTTAGGTTATCACAGCTCATCCTTAACAGCACTTAAGAATGCATGGAAAAGGGATCTGGGAGTTGACCTTAGTGATGACCAGTTTATTTACAAGGCTTTGTTAGGTTATCACAGCTCATCCTTAACAGCACTTAAGAATGCATGGAAAAGGGATCTGGGAGTTGACCTGAGTGATGACCAGTGGAATGATATTTGCCAGAATGTTTTTATTTCACTGTCCTGTAATAAGATAACTGAGCAGAATTATAAATTCATGCATAGGATGTACCTCACTTTGCTTCGGCAGAGTAGGATGTATCCAAACTCATCTCCTTGGTGTCATCGATGTAAAACATATATAGGGTCAATTATCCATATTTTCTGGGAATGTAAAAGTCTGAAACTGTTTTGGAAAGCTGCGCATGACTTGACGGTTAAGGCTCTTAAGATCCCTCAGGACATTTCACCAACTCGATACCTTTTTGGTACAGAGCTGCACGGGACGCTGGACCCCATATCAGTGAAAAGGACTGGTATAATTAATATCCTATGTGGCAAAGAAATGTATTCTGTTGAATTACAATCACCATAATCCACCAACATTCACTTTGTTCAAATGAATTTTGGGGGAAACCCTACATCTTGAACAGCGCACCTGTGCTTTAAAAAATAAGATGGATACATTTCAGAGAGTATGGGAACCTTTTATGGACCTCTGATGATAACCAAGTGTTGCCAGATGAGATATAACCTTGTGAAAAAGGTGACATATTTACTGTGACCTTAGGTAGGGGAATTTATTTATTCATTTTATTTATTTAAAAGGGTTTTCTTTTTATTTTTTCTTTTGTCTTTCAGTCATTTTCATACAATTCTTGCAATTTGGCAATATGTCTTTAATCTTTTATGTTTGCTGCTTGTTACGCTCTTTATTTACTAAAAATCAATAAAGAAATCACTGCAAAAAAAAAAAAAAAAAAAAACAGGTTTGGATCGCCTGTTTCATTAGAACACCCAACAGCCGCGCGCTGCGGCATTGTCCAGGTGGAAATATAGACTTCCAGCAAACAGTTGTAATTCAAACAACTGGTATCTCTCAAAACACACTTCATCATCTATGCAACGTTCAATGCTCATACTGTGACTCCATAAACGCGAAAGGCATGTCCAGCCCTCATGACATCACGCGCGGGTCTGGGCAGAAAATTTCCTCTTGTTTGGTTGGTCGGTTATTTTCTATGGCGGCAATAGCGGATTCTAAAGTTTCTAGGATTATGCGATGTTTGAACGTGGGCAACGCGGTGCAAAAAATTTTTTTAATTATGACTTATCATTTTGGACAGCAAACATTATGTACTTTATTTGACAATACAGTTTACCATAGGTTTTCTCATTCTTTAAAGCTTTAGCTAAGGGATACGAAGAATGCTAAGCTGGTTGCCATTGCCAGTAATAATAGATGTGTCAGCTTTTCTTATTAAAAGCCGTGGGGTTGAAGGGGTTGTCCGCTTTACTCACATTCAATCAACTTTCGGTCGCCGCGCTTTAAAAAATCATAACTTTTATTTTTTCAACTTAAATCTATTCCAAACTGTTTGCTAAATTATTAGGACATCGGTATTTTATGGCAACGAAAAACTTAAATAACGTGGTCAAAAAACTGTTTTCAATCACCGCCTCTTAACCGAACATTTAGCGCTTTCCAATGCGCCGCCGCGCAGTCACCTGACCCATATATCCTCCTGTTACACACAACAGCTGCAGGGTGAAGTTGCCTTCAGACATCGACTTCCAGGCTGCTCAGCCTGTCAGGCTGCGTAAACACCGCCCCCAAGTACAACCAATCAGATCGTGAGCTAGATCACAACCAATCCGCTCACGAGGCAGCCAGTTCAATTCGGAAGCCTTTACTCGGTGAGTGGGCTTAAGAACATTAATATTGTTAAAAACGAATACATTTAATCGTGAGTTTTCTCATTAAAGAAACTGATTCGGGAGGTAACGTTAGATATTTCGGCTATTTTGATTATATTAACCAATGCAAACAAGTGCTTTTTTTTTCCTTACAGTGAACTTATAGACCTAACCTTAGCTAAACAGGTCATACTTAAACACTTGTACAATATAACTTTAAATATAACTCTGAAACATAAAATTGGCCTACTTGTGAGATTTTGTTCAATAAGCTGTCTAGTTGAGCTTCTTAAAAACTTCAACTGCAAGTTGCTGTAACGTTAACTGCCTTCAAGGCTGATTGTAGAGACTAGTGCCTTGCAGGCTGGTTAGAAGGCTAATGTTGATTTGATACTGTATAATCTTCAATAGTATTGCCTCAGATGCCTTCAAGGCTGATTGCAGAGCACTAGTGCCTTGCAGGCTGGTTAGAAGGCTAATGTTGATTTCATATTGTATAATCTTCAATAGTATTGCCTCAGATGCCTTCAAGGCTGATTGTAGACACTAGTGCCTTGCAGGCTGGTTGGTAGGCTGATGATTTCATATATGTGTGTGTGTGTGTGTGTGTGTGTGTGTGTGTGTGTGTGTGTGTGTGTGTGTGTGTGTGTGTGTGTGTGTTTACAATTCTGATGCCTTCAAGGCTGACAGTAGAGACTCCCTCAGCATTACTGAGGGGGTCTCTACTGGGAGTCTCTACTGAGTTGGAGCCTTCCAAGGCTAATTTAAAATCTTCTATTTTTCAGCCCATAGATTTATTACAGTTTGAAACCAACCACATTACCTCAGAAAACTGACCGAGGTGTTGTTGCATATTGATGTTGTCTTTACTTTTTACATTCTTTTTAGGAGTTGAAACGATGTCTCGGCGCCATCGTGGAGCCCTATCTACCCGTCCCGCTAAAAAAGTAAAAAAAACAGCCCCAGCACCCACCCCGGGCCCTGATGCCTTGAAGGCATCAGACTGAATACTATGAAAGATCATACAATATGAAATCAACATTAGTCTTCTAACCAGCCTGCAAGGCACTAGTCTCTTCGGTCAGCCTGGAAGGCACTAGTGCTCTACAATCAGCCTTAAAGGCATCTGAGGCAATGCTATTGAAGATTATACAATATCAAATCAACATTAGCCTTCTAACCAGCCTGCAAGGCACGAGCCTACTGTCAGCCTTGAAGGCACTAGTCTCTACAATCAGCCTTGAAGGCACTAATCTCTACAATCAGCCTTGAAGGCATCTGACTGAATACTATTAAAGATTATACAAGATGAAATCAACATTAGCCTTCTAACCAGCCTGCAAGGCACTAGTCTCCACAATCAGCCTTGAAGGCAGCTAACGTTACAACAACTTGCAGTTGAAGTTTTTAAGAAGCTCAACTAAACAGCTAATTGAACAAAATATCACACAAGTAGGCCAATTTTATGTTTCAAACAGAGCTATACTTGAAGTCATATTGTAGAAGTGTTTAGGTTAACAAGTATGACCTGTTTAGCTAAGGTTAGGTCTATAAGTTAACTGTAAGACAAAAAAAAGCACTTCTTTGCATTGGTTAACATAATCAAAATAGCTGAAATATCTAACGTTACCTCCCGAATCAGTTTCTTTAATGAGAAAAGACGATTAAATGCATTCTTTTTTAACAATATTGATGTTCTTAAGCCCGCTCCGCTTTGAGGAGAGGAATTTGAATTGAATTTGCTGCCTCGTGAGCGGATTGGTTGTACTCTAGCTCGCGATCTGATTGGCTGTACTTGGGGGCGGTGTTTACGCAGCCTGACAGGCTGAGCAGCCTGGAAGTCGACGGCTGAAGGCAACTTCACCCTGCAGCCACACAACACGCCCCCCGGAAACATGAAAAACAAAAAATAATAATATAAACAATCTTAGCAATATCATTGGCCATAATAAGCAGAGTAAACAATTCATTTCCATTGTAAAACTAAGTTACCAAATACAAAAGTAAAAACTTCAATTTAACGGCTGCAACAATAGAAGAAGAAAAATACCTTCTAAATTTTGGCTTGCAGTTGAGCAGATTTACTTCGCTCAAAGTTGTGAGCCTGCGCAGTAATCGTGACACGGCTCCTTTAAATAATCAACTTAAATACTCAATCTGAGAAAAATCAACAATTCTTTGTTTGAGTATACACAACATTTGTGCTTTTTAGCTGTGTGTGTGCAAGATTGTTTGGGCAGAGAAAGCAGTCATGCTAGACTGAGGAAGAAAGACTCCACATATGCATCTGTTTGCCATTGTGTGTGCCTGTTTGTGTGTGTGTGTGTGTGTGTGTGTGTGTGTGTGTGTGTGTGTGTGTGTGTGTGTGTGTGTAGTTCATAGACTGTATAAAAAGATGGACGCAGCACCCTGATCTGAAAAAAGAAGCCCATGCGGAAGTACCCTAGAATGTCATTCTATTTAATGGCCAGCAGATGGCGACGTCGGTGGTTGCAGAAAGAAGTTCAATGCTATAGAAGTCTATGAGAAAATGACCCTACTTTCCCACCTGATTTTTCATTTAAATAATAATTTTTCACATTATTTTATGGTAACTATAGCAAGTTTCAAGTCTCCTTCGATATATCATGATGTTCATTTTTGTAAATTATGGTCCCATATAAACTAGAATAAAGGATAATGCCAGAATATGCTTTTGGGGCGTGGCTATCCTCTGGTCCTCGTCCGATACGGCCAGATCCAGAGCCACGTTCCTCCCCGAATCTTCAATTCACGCTCGTGTCCAATAGAAATCAAATCCGGTTTCAAAATGACAAAATGGGGCAATTCAAACTGCCAAAATCGAGGCTTCCTTTATGCTATGCTGAAACCAATGGGTGACGTCGCGGTAGCTTCGTCCATCTTTTTATACAGTCTATGGTGTAGTTATGCTCGTGTGTGTGTGTGTGTGTGTGTGTGTGTGTGCGTGAGTGAGAGTGTGTGCGTGTGCTTGTCTGTATGTGTGTGACTGGCTGTGTGTGTGTGCGTGTGTGTAACACTCACCATCTGCTTTCTACGTCTAACTGTCTTCTTTCCCAGGAGAGTCTGAACTTTTGAGCACTTCCCCTGCAATTTCAGTGAGAGCATGAGATCATGTAAATTACAGTACCAGTGCATTACAGTAATAATTACGTCAAAGCTCCTATGAATGTAACATGAGTCTGTGTGAGCACCACCTCAATATACATGACGTGTAACTATGGGAGTATATTTATCACACATAGAATAGCTTTAATTTCCCA
The DNA here is from genome assembly GCA_029692085.1 of Gymnothorax javanicus. NCBI lineage: Eukaryota > Metazoa > Chordata > Actinopteri > Anguilliformes > Muraenidae > Gymnothorax > Gymnothorax javanicus. Next base: position 20,948,184 of record CM056197.1, on the reverse strand, counting down.
GAAAATCCCACAATCCCCGTGGAGCATATCTGTTTTAAAAACCAATCACAAGTGATTAACGCCTTATATCCACCTTATTCCAGAGGGCGCTACTGTAGATATGATTATGGGTGCAGCTCCCGGCGGAAGTAGCTGTTAGCGAGTGGCTCGTCAATAACAGCAGCAGTTCATTCGAAAATAATTCAGTTAACTTAGCAAATAAAGCTCGTTTTTTAACAAATGAACTTGCCATTTTTAAAATGTCTTGGAGCTCCGGCACCTGTTGTGCTGTTTGAGGCTGAACTAACAACCAGAGGAAGCTAAATTTATGGTTTAATCAACAGTATTTAGAACACGCACCCAGAACATAGGGGATTGTCCCTGTGTTCAGCAAAACGGTTTCCATCGCCTACCTACAGACCAGGAAGTCAGAAGAATGTAGCTAAAAAATCTGAATTTGTATAGACCCCCGAAAACATTAGGTGCTTATTTCATTATGTCGACAAACAGCGATTCCTGCTTTATAGCTGGGCTCAGACAGACCGCCGCAGAGGAGACGCCGGGTCCTCAGAAGCATTTTGACAGCAGTGCCAGGAAGGCATCAGGTATGATTTCACAAGTAAGGAGGACAGAAAATTGTTGTATTCGTCCGGTAATGCCAGTCAGTGTAATTAACGTTTCATCCTGTACAGTTTAAGATGAGGCTGAAGAAGTAGCAATAGTCTACTACAATTTGAAAATAGTCCACTCTGTTCCAAACAATAGCCTTGCACTCCAAACCTCGATTCACTGAAATTAAAAGTATGGGCAAAATGGACTCAATGTGTTTTACATGTTATAATATTGGATTAGCAAGCAGCTTTATACTGTATAATGTAGTTGGCTGGAATAAAGCTAATTTGATTCACTTATGTACTTTCGGATGTCTTAATTTACTCTGTATGACAATCCATTATATTTCACATGTAGAACAATATTTATATCTGGAAAAACAGTGATACTTCATAAATATTCTCAGATACTACATCTGCTTAAAGGTACATAAGGTTGTGTCAAACCTCCTTTAATGAAATGCAACTGATCTTGTTGCTGTGGAAGTACTGCATTTGCTTCGGAGCTTTTTAGATCGTTCATAGCTGCGCAGCCTGAGGCCACGGTGTTGCTAATGTAGCCAAATACGCTAGTGTTCGTTATCTGTGGTCACTGCTTCAGGTCATCCTCCCATTCCTTGATAGCAGAAGGCAGCGGTACCGTAATGTTATCCCATCTGAGGGGTAAAAGGTGATGTTCCCTGATATATTATTTGTCCATCGCTTAAAAAAAAAAAAAAAAAAGAGGATTAGCTTTAGCCATTACCATGGTAAATGCCAGTTGCTGTTCAGGGAAAGGATGCAGCGGAAGTTGCTCCCATAATTTGCGCAAGGGATCATGGGATGTAGGAATAAGGTGGATACACTCAGCAACTTTTGAAATATTACTGGGAAGAATCCAAACAGCAAAGGGACGGTTTCACACTGGTACCACCATCCCAGGAAAGCCCAACATCAGACACTAACAGACAGAACCAGCGGAGCTGCGGATGATTGGGCATCTCACAGTAAAAGAAATGGGCACGTTCAGCAATCGCGCTCAGTATTTATTTTTCCCAATGATTTTCCTCAGATCTAAGAGGGGAAATCGTCACTAAAATCCCGGGAGACAAGGCATTTGCAGCCATTTCAGGTTTTATGGTGACAGCTTCCTCCTGCACATCAGCTGTACACAGCAGGATTATCAGCCAATATTCAGCCTGCAATGTCAACCGCGTCAGGATTTTATCCTGAGAAAACCCCCCATCTTTGTTTGATTGCTGCGTGATCCCGCTGCAAACCGCCTCATTCACTGCACTCCTGATCCAGGTTTAAGCTCGTCCGTTTATCACAATCACAGGTCTTGAAGTGCGCAAGGAATGCGCAGCTGAAGTCAAAGTGACGAGTGCAGGATTACTGAACACAAAATAGTTGTGTTTAAGCCCAGCATTCTGCTATACTCAGAGGCCACTGCCTGTTCTTTTTTATAACATGTTATACATGAGTTATAGATGAATTTGTAACGTGCTGTTATGTAGTCATCAGCTATTTTGTACCTGTATTGGCACTATTTAAATGCACTGATCATGAGCAGTATTTCAAAGCAGGGAGGTCCTTTAATTTATGTGGCCTATGAAAATATACAGTGGCTACTATTCACAGAGGAGATATTTCCATATTATCCTAAATGTAAAGCATGCAATTTTTACGATTCCCGATAGATAGAGCACTCGTCAAATTTTTCTCCAGACTAGTGGAGAATAATAAGCCTGAGATGGTGGATGTAAGAGAAAAGATACTTCAAAGCCATTCTCTCTATGTGTGTAAAACCCAACCGAAATTTAATTCTAGCTCAGGTTATGCCTTTGATAACACTATTATAACAACTCACATAGTTCCATTTGAAGGGCTCTCCATTAAATATCATCACAATCCAGAACTAAAATATTGGAAAATTCAGTGCTTTTCGACACAGAAAAGACTGAAAACATGTAATAACCACAAGGGGGATGTAATGCTGAATGGATCTGCTAACTCCAAAGACTAGTTCAGCCTTATTAGCACATGGCAAACTTTAAGTGAACCGTTTCATTTACACTAAGCCCTGATTGGCTGGTGTGTGTAAATCAGAAACATTACAGGAATTATATAACAAGTTCTGAAGCATTTCACAGGAGTCATGTACTTTTGTGTAGCCATGCTAAGCTCCATAACAGCAGTATAGGTTTAGAACGCATGATGATGCTAATCACCAGTGGTTTTCACTCCCTGTAAAATCCCTGATCAAATAAGCCTTTTCATTATCGAACATGAACAATGGCTGTATGCTCAATTCACATCGAATCCGTTTTAAATTACACTCAGTTACATTTTTAAGAAACGATGCACGGACACCAAAAGAAAGAGGAGGGTAATTTGGTAAGAATGGGCGTAGATCCGAATAAGAATCAGTCAGCGAGATTGAAAAAAAGAAAATCAATTTGATGGAAAAAAAAGGCATCAAATATTGGTGAGGAAATAAACCCTGCTGAGAAGACAAGAACACGGATCGCCAAACCTCCTCAAATCCAAATCTAGCTGCGCTTTTCTTTTCTCCCACATAATTGACTGACAAAACAATTAGTGCTCTTAAATTGCCGGACTGTCTTTACTCCTGACTCCTGGGTAGAGAAGGTATTCTTGACATAAATGCACCAGTTTTTACACAACAATAGTGAGTGAGCAGCAAACTCCTACCGTTCTGAGCTGCAGCGGTCTCTTCCTGTCCCTCAGACTGGGGGTGGGCGTCGGCTTCTTGGGAGGTGGAGTTGTTCTCAGCCCCACCCTCAGGCTCCGCCTTGGCCTCTTCCTTCTGAGAGTTGGTTGGCTCTGCTGAGCCAGGCTCCCCTTTAGGCTGCTCCGATTGGCCAGTTTCAGACTCTTTCTTCTCTGCCTGTTTCAGCTGGGCTGCCTCTGCCTCCTGCTTGGCCTTCTCCTCTGCAGCAGCACCACAGAAAAGCAATGATACTGAGTGAAAATTAACATCAAAAAGACATAAGTATGCTTCATCCGTCAGGGCCACTTTACTTTTACCCTAAGAAGGGGATTAACCAGTGGTCACCGATGTGGGAGTACACAGGTAATGCACAGTATATACTACAACTCCTGCAAAATATACCCAGTATTAATGACCAGCTAATCAGGATGTTCAGCCTTGCTATAGCTCACAGTTTACAATCAAAAAAGTGATTTCCTTCATCCATCCCACTAGGCTTGGTTTTCATATTACAAATACAAAAATGGTCAAATGGCTGTGTTGAGAAAATCGTAACTGGAGGGCAGGCTAAAACAGGAGCTCGGGCTTAGCTGGATGGTCCGTTTTCGTTGCTGCTGCTGGCTAGTAAAAGTACAACATAACCCCAGAGCAAACTGGTTTTAGAAGGAGCCTGTCAGTAATGAGTTGCACATTCCAGTGGCCAGCTTCCGGTCGTTCACCTCTGCTAGCTCTGTCCTCACAGCTAACTGCGCACACAGAAAAGTGAGTACATTTCAGAATAATGGGTCCAGTTAAAAAGAGTGTGAACTTGACAAAGGTGTGCAAATACACAGACTGCCTGAGCATGCGAACCATGCCTTAACACGATGATTCTATTCCGTGTTTTGATGGAAAATCCCACAAAGCTGCGCTTGAAACAAACACCAACCCCGTTGAATGTTACCAAGCCCAGTCCGGGTCTCAGACAGACTTGAAAAACCAAACCTGTTCAATAATAACCCAAATCGTCCTCAGTCAGGACAGCCCAGAGTCCCAGTCACACCTGCGGCAGCCCGCGCCTTCCACCGCTCCCTGTTGAGCTGAACTTCCTCATTCCACAATGATTTGAAGTTCTTCAGGTCCACAGCGAGGAGGGCACAGTTGGCAGCAGCACTTCCCTCCGATCCGACGCTCTTCTCGCTCACATGTCTCGCCTCGTCAGAGCCTGTGCTGTTCAGACTGGCGCAGAGAGACAGGAAGTGATGCTGTTTAGACTGGCGCAGAGAGACAGGAAGTGATGCTGTTCAGACTGGCGCAGAGAGACAGGAAGTGATGCTGTTCAGACTGGCGCAGAGAGACAGGAAGTGATGCTGTTCAGACTGGCGCAGAGAGACAGGAAGTGATGCTGTTTAGACTGGCGCAGAGAGACAGGAAGTGATGCTGTTTAGACTGGCGCAGAGAGACAGGAAGTGATGCTGTTTAGACTGGCGCAGAGAGACAGGAAGTGATGCTGTTCAGACTGGCGCAGAGAGACAGGAAGTGATGCTGTTCAGACTGGCGCAGAGAGACAGGAAGTGATGCTGTTTAGACTGGCGCAAAGAGACAGGGAAGTGATGCTGTTTAGACTGGCGCAGAGAGACAGGAAGTGATGCTGTTTAGACTGGCGCAGAGAGACAGGAAGTGATGCTGTTCAGACTAGCGCAGAGAGACAGGAAGTGATGCTGTTTAGACTGGCGCAGAGAGACAGGAAGTGATGCTGTTCATGGATGTATTGCAAGAACTGGATACTGAACCAGGGCTGAGACGCACGCCGACAAGGGCTTAGCGGTCAAGCTGATATTGCAAGTCACATGATGCCATGGGGGGCAAAAAGAAATTTTTCCATTGGGAACAATTGAAAAAGACACTGATAAATCCGTGAATAAATTTTTTTGACTACCGCAAATGATATAAATATATAATCTGTTGATTTTTCTCTTTTAAATCATTGGTGCCTTTTTCCATTGTAGCCACAAAATTCTTTATTTTAATCCAGGCTACGCGAACACCAAGGGGACCTTGTCTCTAAGCGCGTTCTCGTAAGCACTGTAGCAGCTGTGGTTCTCTGTGTGTAGCGCTGGTCAGGAGAGTCCGTGCTGTTGGCTTACGATATGACCAAGTCGGTGAAGTGAGCAGGTGTAACGACACCAGTGTTTTCATTTATTGTATTTGATGAATGGCTTTGTTATGTAGCGACTCAACTGCTTCACCCCTCTTTTATGTAACGTTACAGAATATACAGTTAGGTAGCAAAGGCTGTTCATTAATTACGGTTGGATAACGGGCGTGTATTCGGTAACTATTGAAGGTGACATCCTATAATCGTGCATATAGCTAACATTTGCTTTGCTTTTTCCCATTAAAATGTTCAAGATGCACCTAAACTGAGTTGTATATTTTCATTTACACCGGTTCACGGTACTGTATTTTTCTGCTTCATGTATTATATGCTGGCTATGTAGCTAGCTAAGTAGCATTGACTACTTCTATATGTGCACTTTCAGCACAGTATAAATTCAGCACAAAACTCTGCACAGCTAATCATTTATTTACCATTGCATGCACATTCTTAATTATTAAAAAGCAGATGTGCATACTTGATGTTGTAACTTTTCAGCATCTTTTTAAGATAAGAGTATGAAGTATCCGTTATTTTATGCATGCGCCGACCTTGCATGACAGCACTGCACAAACAGAGACAGTATTTGTAGTTCAGCCTTTATTAGCTAGAGGTGTTGAGTGGGTTGGAAACGCTGGACAAGATAAGATGTGAATGACAGACTGTTAGTGAGGGGCATCAGTGTACGGGAGTGATGCAGCGGAGATTCGCTGATGCGGCTGAACTCCATCTGCGCAGAGGAAATACGAGAGTCCCAGAAGAAAGAAACGGATGAGAACGAAGATCGACTTAATGTATATTTTATAACTGGACTGCTATTATGTGAGGACGTACGAATTTACTAATCCTATATAAGGGGAAGAGAAAGAATCCTGTATTCAAACTCCACTAATATCAAATAAAATCAGCACTTTTTTCCAGTTTACCTTGATGTTTGAGTACCTAGAGAGACATTTGGATGTGTAAAAAGGTCAAGCGTGCATTCAGTCAAGAAAATTTAGAGTTTAATTTCTTGTGCTGATAAACGTGGCAGCAGCTATGTTACTGCGTATGTTAACTTTAACAATAGGAGGATAAAACATTTGTCCTAAGGCCAATATTTTATTGATAGTAAAAACTGCTATTAGGCAGAAAACGCTGAAATTGTATCCATTTTGTGGACATACAGTGCCATGAAAAAGTATTTACCCCCTTCCTGATTTCTAATTTTTTTGCATATTTGTCACACTTAAATGTTTCAGATCATCAAACAAAATTTAATATTAGACAAAAATAACCTGAGTAAATACAAAATGCAGTTTTTAAATGATGATTTCATTTATTGAGGGAAAAAAGCTATCCAAACCTACCTGGCCCTATGTGAAAAAGTAATTGCCCCCTAAGCCTAATAACTGGTTATGCCGCCCTCGGCGAAAACAACTGCAATCAAACGTTTGCGATGACTGGCAATGAGTCTTTCACATCGCTGTGGAGGAATTTTGGCCGACTCATCTTAGCAGAATTGTTCTAATTCAGCCACATTGGAGGGTTTTTGAGCATGAACTGCCTGTTTAAGGTCATGCCACAGCATCTAAATCTGATTTATGTCCGGACTTTGACTAGGCTACTCCAAAACCTTTATTTAGTTTTTTTTAGAGCCATTCAGAGGTGGACTTGCTGGTGTGTTTCGGATCATTGTCCTGCTGCATAATCCAAGTGCGCTTGAGCCTGCGGTCACGAACTGTTGGTCAGACATTCTCCTTCAGGATTTTCTGGTAGAGAGCAGAATTCATGGTTCCATCAATTACGGCAAGTCGTCCAGGCCCTGAAGCAGCAAAGCAGCTTCAGACCATCACACTACCACCACCACGTTTGACTGTTGGTATGGTGTTCTTTTTATGAAATTCTGTGTTAGTTTTACGCCAGATCTAACGGGACGCACACCTTCCAAAAAGTTCAACTCTTGTCTCGTCAGTCCGCAGAATATTTTCCCAAAAGTCTTGGGGATCATCAAGATGTTTTTTGGCAAATTTTTCTCATCTGTTTTTGAATTTCTTTGAATCACGGTATAATGAGTTGCTTTCTGAGATCTTTTAGCTTACTTCACTTTGTCAGATAGGTTCAATACAAGTGATTTCTTGATTCAACAGGTCTGGCAGTAATCAGGCCTGGGTGTGGCTAGTGAAATTGAACTCAAAAAATGTGGTTAATCACAGTTAATTAATGATTTAACGGGGGGGGGGCAATTACTTTTTCACAGAGGGTCAGGTAGGTTTGGATAGCTTTTTTCCCCTCAATAAATGAAAACATCATTTAAAAACTGCATTTTTTATTTACTCGGGTTATCTTTGTGTAATATAAAAATCTGTTTTATGATCTGAAACATTTAAGTGTGACAAATATGCAAAAAAATAAGAAATCAAGAAGGGGGCAAATACTCTTTCACGGCACTGTATGTTTGATGAAAAAAGTTTTCATGAATGGATTTAATGAATGTTGTGTGCACCTGTGATGGATTGATGAGCTGTCCAGGGTGGGTCCCTGCCTTTCGCCCAGAGTCAGCAGGGATGGGCTCCAGTTCCCCTGCGACCCTACTAGGGAAGAGGCAGTATAGAGAATGGATGGATTTAACTAGCTTTGAGCATACACATGCTTAAAGTAATTTTGCTTATCAGAATTGGCCAAATACTTTAATGGGGACCCACCCGATATCTAAAAATAGCCTATGCGTAAGGTGAACGTCATTCACTGAACCCGGAAGTCAGGCAAGCGAACAACAGGAGGCAACGTGTTGAGCTAGGAAAAGTAGATTTTTCGGAGATTTTATCAACTTTGATTTTAGATCTAACTTGTGTGGACAATGGGGACCAAAAAACATTGCTGCTACGGGAAATGCCACAGCAATAGCAACAATGGCTGAAAAAATTCACTTCACCGTCGACAGCTAACGGGGAAACACAGATAAGGGGCAGTCCAGATAACACAAAACCGCGACAATAACGACCCTTTTTTCGTTTGCGCTTAGCCAGCTACAGAAATGCAAAAGCAATCTGTTTAATGCTCAAATCACAGCAGGATAACGAGGAAGACTTTGTATTCATACTTTAATTTGTGACCCCTGTGACAGGTTTGTAACGGCAAGCTAGCTTGGTAACAGTTCGTTAACCTACTTGATAATACACTAGTTGTTTGATTCTATGCTAGAATTTGAAGTTATTACTCCTATGTTGTTAGGATTTTCTTTCACAGCGGCTGCGATTCATTTGTCCGGTATTGTTCATTTTGGTTCAAAAGTAGGCATTTTTGGATCACAAATCTGATGGGATACCGCTTATTTCAAACCTTGCAGTGTATGTAAAATATGTTGATGTTCAAGAATAATGCTAGGTAAGGGAACAAAGCTTGTAAAGACTACGAAAGGAGTTTTGTACACCTATCGCTGCTGGTGGGTCTACATAAGTATCAGAAGGCAGCAGGTTAACCAGGGATGCATCTCAAAGCTTAGGCTGCGGCCTTCGAAGGCTGCATTTTTAGGGGTCGTCACTTACTTCCATCTGTGAAACAGACTTTCAGGGTTAGGGATAAGGTAAAATTTTAGGTTAGGTTTAGGGTTAGGGGTTAGAGTTAAGGTTGGGGTTAGGGAAACCAGAGACGATTCGCTTAAGCCAAAGCTGTTTAACAGAAATGAAATGATGTCATGTCAGTTTGGTGGATGGAATTAAGTGACGACCCCTAAAACTGCAGCCTACGAAGGAAGTAGCCTATGCTTTGAGATGCACCCCAGGTTACCTGGGCGTAAGTCGCAGCCCGGGACGGGGGAGAAAGGGAGGAGTGTGACTAAATTTACCGCTCGTCATTCGCCGATTTATTTAGTGTAATCAGTTAATATTCATCGATATATGCCTCTGGAGGAGTAATTCTATTGTTTAACTACCTTTGAGCACACATTTCCGCTTCATTCCATGTAGAGAAAACGAATAACAAGCAGTTTAGTGCGTCTCGTTTTCAATGGTTCTCTATGGCAGATGCCCGATGCTTGCTCGACATCCGCATCACGTGACGATTATTCACTTTTTTTGTGACGTCATCTACTTTAAAACTTATTAGTTCATAAAGCACGAGCAGTGCTTTGCGCGGTTGGGTTATCGTCTTGAATTCAGTAAGAATAGAGGAGGTTGAAAGCTAACAAGCATGAAAAGTTTCACTTTCAAGGAATACATTTAGCTTTGAACTGCCTGGAAACTAAGATTGAACTGTCGTCTTATAGAGCAGCAAGTCAACTGTTTTGCTGACATTTTTTGCGATGAAGTGAATGATTTTATTTCCCTGTTAAACAATAGTAATAATAATAGTTTATCAACATTTTATATCCCTAGTAGGTATGTAAACTGTTTTTCCAAACTATGTTTAAGCCTTCACCGAGTGCTATGTTTGCCGGTACAGAGCTATTGCATGCGTTTTGCAGTGGACATAATTTTTATATATATATATATATATATATGTGTATTTCCAGTGACCACTGGTCGTGAAGACGCGTCCTGTGTGGGAGTGCTTTGGGCGCAGACCGTTGTCATAGATACCTCTGGCGTCAGCGCGTTCATGAGCCCCACACTACACGTGAGAGCGAAAAGTCACACAGCGTATGTCTGCGTGACTCCGAAATAAGGCCTCATGTCGGCGTGCTGCTCCACTGAGAAATATCCATTGAAATGAATGGGCGTCCATTTTCAGTTCAGTATCCAGTTCTCATAATACATCCATGGTTCAGACAGGAGCAGAGGGACAGGAAGTGATGCTGTTGAGACTGGAGCAGAGGGACTGGAAGTGATGCTGTTTAGACTCGAGCAGAGGGACTGTAAGTGATACTGTTTAGACTGGAGCAGGGGGACAGGAAGTGATGGTGCTCAGACTGGAGCAGGGGGACTGGAAGTGATGGTGTTTAGACTGGAGCTGAGGGACAGGAAGTGATGCTGTTTAGACTGGAGCAGGGGGACAGGAAGTGATGCTGTTTAGACTGGAGCAGGGGGACAGGAAGTGATGGTGTTTAGACTCGAGCAGGGGGACAGGAAGTGATGCTGTTTAGACTGGAGCAGGGGGACAGGAAGTGATACTGTTTAGACTGGAGCAGGGGGACAGGAAGTGATGGTGCTCAGACTTGAGCAGAGGGACAGGAAGTGATGCTGTTTAGACTGGAGAAGGGGAACAGGAAGTGATGGTGTTTAGACTGGAGCAGAGGGGCAGGAAGTGATGCTGTTCAGACTGGAGCAGGGGGACAGTAAGTGATGGTGCTGAGACTGGAGTAGGGGGACAGGAAGTGATGGTGTTCAGACTGGAGCAGAGGGACAGGAAGTGATGGTGTTTAGACTGGAGCAGGGGGACAGGAAGTGATGCTGTTTAGACTGGAGTAGGGGGACAAGAAGTGATGGTGCTCAGACTGGAGCAGGGGGACTGGAAGTGATGGTGTTTAGACTGGAGCTGAGGGACAGGAAGTTATGGTGCTGAGACTGGAGCAGGGGGACAGGAAGTGATGCCGTTTAGACTGGAGCAGGGGGACAGGAAGTGATGGTGCTCAGACTGGAGAAGGAGGACAGGAAGTGATGGTGCTCAGACTGGAACAGGGGTACAGGAAGTGATGGTGTTTAGACTGGAGCAGGGGGACTGGAAGTGATGGTTTTCAGACTGGAGCAGAGGGACAGGAAGTGATGGAGTTTAGACTGGAGAAGGGGGACAGGAAGTGATGGTGTTTAGACTCGAGCAGAGGGACAGGAAGTGATGGTGCTCAGACTGGAGCAGGGGGACAGTAAGTGATGGTGCTCAGACTGGAGCAGGGGTACTGGAAGTGATGGTGTTCAGACTGGACCAGAGGGACAGGAAGTGATGGTGTTCAGACTGGAGCAGGGGGACAGGAAGTGATGGTGCTCAGACTGGAGCAGGGGGACTGGAAGTGATGGTGTTCAGACTGGAGCAGAGGGACAGGAAGTGATGGTGATTAGACTCGAGCAGAGGGACTGGAAGTGATGCTGTTTAGACTGGAGCAGGGGGACAGGAAGTGATGCTGTTTAAACTGGAGTAGGGGGACAGGAAGTGATGGTGCTCAGACTGGAGCAGGGGGACTGGAAGTGATGGTGCTGAGACTGGAGCAGAGGGACAGGAAGTGATGCTGTTTAGACTGGAACAAGGGAACAGGAAGTGATGGTGCTCAGACTGGAGCAGGAGGACAGGAAGTGATGGTGCTCAGACTGGAGCGGGGTACAGGAAGTGATGGTGTTTAGACTCGAGCAGAGGGGCAGGAAGTGATGCTGTTTAGACTGGAGAAGGGGAACAGGAAGTGATGCTGTTTAGACTGGAGCAGGGGAACAGGAAGTGATGGTGTTTAAACTCAAGCAGAGGGGCAGGAAGTGATGCTGTTTAGACTGGAGAAGGGGAACAGGAAGTGATGGTGTTTAGACTGGAGCAGAGGGACAGGAAGTGATGCCGTTTAGACTGGAGCAGGGGGACAGGAAGTGATGGTGCTCAGACTGGAGCAGGGGGACAGGAAGTGATGGTGTTTAGACTTGAGCAGAGGGGCAGGAAGTGATGCTGTTTAGACTGGAGAAGGGGAACAGGAAGTGATGGTGCTCATACTGGAGAAGGAGGACAGGAAGTGATGGTGCTCAGACTGGAACAGGGGTACAGGAAGTGATGGTGCTCAGACTGGAGAAGGAGTACAGGAAGTGATGGTGCTCAGACTGGAACAGGGGTACAGGAAGTGATGGTGCTCAGACTGGAGCAGGGGGACTGGAAGTGATGGTGTTCAGACTTGAGCAGAGGGACAGGAAGTGATGGTGATTAGACTCGAGCAGAGGGACTGGAAGTGATGCTGTTTAGACTGGAGCAGAGGGACAGGAAGTGATGCCGTTTAGACTGGAGCAGGGGGACAGGAAGTGATGGTGCTCAGACTGGAGAAGGAAGACAGGAAGTGATGGTGCTCAGACTGGAACAGGGGTACAGGAAGTGATGGTGTTTAGACTGGAGCAGGGGGACTGGAAGTGATGGTTTTCAGACTGGAGCAGAGGGACAGGAAGTGATGGAGTTTAGACTGGAGAAGGGGGACAGGAAGTGATGGTGTTTAGACTCGAGCAGAGGGACAGGAAGTGATGGTGCTCAGACTGGAGCAGGGGGACTGGAAGTGATGGTGCTGAGACTGGAGCAGAGGGACAGGAAGTGATGCTGTTTAGACTGGAACAAGGGAACAGGAAGTGATGGTGCTCAGACTGGAGCAGGAGGACAGGAAGTGATGGTGCTCAGACTGGAACAGGGGTACAGGAAGTGATGGTGCTCAGACTGGAGCAGGGGGACTGGAAGTGATGGTGTTCAGACTGGAGCAGAGGGACAGGAAGTGATGCTGTTTAGACTCGAGCAGAGGGACTGGAAGTGATGCTGTTTAGACTGGAGCAGAGGGACAGGAAGTGATGCTGTTTAGACTGGAGCAGCGGGACAGGAAGTGATGGTGCTCAGACTGGAGCAGGGGGACTGGAAGTGATGCTGTTTAGACTGGAGCAGGGGGACAGGAAGTGATGGTGTTCGGACTGGAGCAGAGGGACAGGAAGTGATGGTGTTTAGACTGGAGCAGGGGAACAGGAAGTGATGGTGCTCAGACTGGAGCAGGGGGACTGGGAGTGATGGTGTTCAGACTGGAGCAGAGGGACAGGAAGTGATGGAGTTTAGACTCGAGCAGAGGGGCAGGAAGTGATGCTGTTTAGACTGGAGAAGGGGAACAGGAAGTGATGGTGCTGAGACTGGAGCAGAGGGACAGGAAGTGATGCTGTTTAGACTGGAGCAGGGGAACAGGAAGTGATGGCGCTCAGACTGGAGCAGAGGAACAGGACAGGTAAAGCCTCTTGCAGAATGGTATAGCATACAACCAAAACAAACTGTACATCATCATCAATGCTTTTCACTTCAATGCATACCTATGACCATATTTCAATAGAAAATGCTCAACTAAACAATTAATTTACAGACACAAAATACTGCATTAAAGATTGTGCATATGTTATGAAGTTCTAGTCGACAGGAAGTGGAGGACCCAGGAAGAGGAACTGCAGCCCTGATAGCCGGGAAGCGGAAGTATTTGAATAAGGAAACCGAGTCCGTAAAAAATGAAGTTTGGATATCAGGAGGAGGAAGTGGAGTACTCTGTTATAGGGATTTAAAGTTTCAGGAGGATGACCAGGAGTTCTATGAAGCAGGAGGTGGTAAAAGAAGGAGACTGACCTGGAGCGGCGGGCTCCCGTAAATCCAGGCTGAGAGGCCTCATCAATGAGGGGAGTGACGATGTGCTCCGTCATGTCCGTAAGAACAGTGAAGGTGGGGATAACAATGAAATCAATGAACCCTGAAGAAAGAGATAAAAAAACGCGACAAGGTCTGTACTCAAACATCACAAAACACTCCTCTAACAGCTTTCAGCTAATCATAATACACAGCTGACATACTCTCCAAATTTACGAGATGCTAACTTTAAAATTCAGGTCTTTACCACATTTAGGCTGTCGTTATTAAGTTTTATAACATGATGGAAAATTCAAATTCTGCCCTCATACACACAGTACTATGCAAAAGTTTTTGACAGCCAAGATTTTTTTTTTTCAGATTAAAAACACACATTTGAGACACCAAATATGAATTAAAAAAATTCTTGATCGCATCATCATCAATATTTCCTGGGATTATTGGGAAAGACAGATGCAAATGAGACTCTGAGCTTGCAGAAGACCTGCTTTAAGTTCTCCAATATGCTTGGAATGACCAAACAGTCAATTATGTTATAAAATCATAAAAGGGCAGTGCAGTGTTCCTTATTTTTATGCAAAGGGTTGTCTCATGAAATATGGATTTGGTTTTCTTTTTAACAATTCAATGTTCTTTATAGTACATTTTCAAGTATTTAGAAACCTTTCATTTCATAATTTTTGGAAGCATCTTTACCTCACGGAATTGTATCTCAAATGAGCCTGAGTCTCTTGCACAGAATTATAGATGGAACAAAACAAAACAAAACCTGTAGAAATGCAATTCTCACATGACAGAATAAGGAGAGCGTACCAATTTGGGACTGCGCTACCATGGTCGAATTGCGATCACAAAGCGGTGAGAAGGGAACTCCCAGTTCTGCCTCTTTATCACCCTGGAGGGGGAGAGGGGGAGAGGGAGGGAGGGAGGGAGGGAGAGAGTGACTGACTCACTGACTGACTGACTCTATACCCGGCTATTCCATCAATCCACTTCCATTGTCATCTTTTAAATGTCCCTCCAAACCCCCTCTGTAAATCATTCATTGGTTTCCCCTTCCATTTGTGTTTTGTATCCAATCATTTCCAACTTTACTGTAAAGACCAGCCCACCTTGTTTCAGGATAAATCTCTGCGCCTCCATCTTTAGGGCTCTTGTCATGCTGGTACCAGACAGAGCCACAGACTTCCGCAGCTCATTTTCATTGGTATGGTTCACCACTTCTTCACAATTTTATCAGTACAATAAACTTGATAAAAGACAATTGGCTTTAATCTCTCACTTCTACAACAAGGGGTAGCACTAGCAGGCCATGAGACCAAACTTAGACTAAACATTAGAACACAAATGCCTACACACACTCAGGCGATCTTTCAGCAAGAGTATTGAACTGGAGTAGCTCTGTATTTGTGTGTGTGTGTGTGTGTGTGAAAGAGAGAGCGAGTGTGAGAGCATGTGTATCTGACCTGTCTGAAGAACTCCTCCAGCAGTGAGGTGGTCCACTGGTGATGCAGATCCCACTTCTTAGCAGGGTGACTAATGTCAGCCGTGTGCAGCACCAGTGATAGGGCTTTGGGTTTGTCAATCCTGTGCAGGAGAGCAGGAGAGTCGGCCAGAGGCAAAATCCTGTTTGTGAGCATGTCTGTGTTTACACGTGTGTGTGTTTGCTTGGAGACGTGTTACGGGAATGTTATGTGTGTAATTAAAGGGTCCTCACCCATCTGGCTGCTGCAGGAAGTTCTTCATGGCTTTGAGCTGCTGGAAGTGACAGGACATGTCAGTGGCCAAAACCATCTCCACCACCAGAGTCCGCAACTCTCTGAGTGAAAAAAGAGAGAGCGAGTGAAAGACAGGCACACAGAGAGATGAGAAAGAGAGATATTCAAAACTGACCAAGATTCGCATACAAAATTACCATGGTGTCCTAGATTTTTGTGTCATGTAAATGAATTATCTTGACAGAAGCGTCACATAAGGGTTGAGAACACAGAGCACATTTTTTGACCAGAAAACCCACAGAATCTGACTGAGGTAAAGATGGAAGGTCTGCAGCCTTCTGGCTCAGGTGCTGGGCTGAGAACTGGATGGCTGTTGTCTCAAGTCCCAGTGCAGCTGCAATAAGATCAGTGCAGCTGTGGGGCCCCTGCCCAAGGCCCTCAGCCCCACAGTGCTGCAGGGGGGATTGAGCCCAACCTTACCCTTATTAACTGTTTCATTAATCAACTTTAGCCAAATAACTGTAGCACATGATCAATGACAAGTGTGGTACTATAGAACCTGTGGCCTCACTGCTGGGGAGACCTGGTGTTCTGTTATTCATGTGAACTTTAAAACCCTTTTTTTAACGGTGGGAAGAGTGGTTGCAACAAGCATGAGAGAGAGAAAGAGTAAGAGAGGCAATTGACAGGAGAATTTTACAGGTTATTCCCTTAAACTCAACCTTCCCTCATTAGTTTTCCCTTCAGAAGTTTCAAGGTCAGAAAAAAAAGGTTTTTTTATATTGTAGGACAACATCACATGCATCTTCCGTCTCAGCTTGTTGCAGAGCATCAATGAAGTTACATCACACTCATATTGAAAGAAATTTTCAAACCAAGGCCATGTTTGAAACCTTGGGACCTTCACTAGAATTTTAACATAGGCCTGAAGTTCCACTGGTTTTAATACAGCAGCTTTATTTGGGTTTTATAAAGGCTAAAGGCCCAGCTGAAGGGCCCAGCATCAGATTACCACCCAACATCATTTCTCCAGACGAAATACAGAGTCCCAAACTCCAACCAGCAAACTCTACCACAGCCAGTCAAGCCAACTACCAGCAGGCTGCCCGTCCAGCCCAATCCTGGCCCTGTGCCTACCTCCAGTCATCCTTGGACAGGTTGAACAGGATGTTCATTTCCTCGTCCTCCTGCATGAGGCGGTACGCCGCACTCACGTGATGGTTCTCTAGCACCGCCCGGTCGTTGTACAACATGGCCGTGTCGGATCTGCGGCACAGTTTTATGGTTCACAGTTCAGCTACTCAGCAATATAGGTGGACAATCCAGGTTCAGAATGTTAAAAAAAACACCCCTGGATTTTGTTTCAGCCTCCAACAGCACCCATGTCAACAGGCATCATCCCTAAATCTGGAGGTGGAGCTAATCAGTGAACTTGTCTGGCTTAGTTCAAGGGGTGGAAGATAGACACGGTAAAACTCTTACTATCAGAACCCCAAACATTATACTCCTCGCATTGACCTTCAGAGCCAAAGCGCTAAAGTGACTTGTGAGTGGTACTCCTTGAAAGTGACTCAAACGAGTCTAGTGTCGGTGGCTGTTTAGTGATTCACAAAATGCAGTGGAGGTGGGATAGTTTTTTAAGAGAGTAAAGCAGCAGTACTCAAATTGCTGCGAGTTATTACCACAACTGCTACAAATGCTACAGCAAATACTTCAATTAATGCTAACGCTGCTACCACAATTACTACCGCTACAACTACTACTCTATTACTACTGCTACGACTAATGATGATGATAATAATACCTGGTCTGGATGTGGAAGTTGTTTGTCGTGCCAGTGTGCTCATAGTCATGAATAGTGGCAGCAAAAAGCATGGCAAAAATCTCCAGCTCTGTTAACCAGTGCTGAAAGAGAGAGAAGAAAGAGGGGGGGAATGTGGAGGAGAGAGGAGAGAGGAAATAAAGGGAGGAGTAAAGGGAGGAGAGAAATTAGCTGCCAGAAGCTGATAAGAGGAGAGAGAGGGCTTCAGTGAGACGAAGAAGTGAGGGTACAGAGCTGCTGTTTGTGTGTGTGTGTGTGTGTGTGTGTGTGATTTTTGTGTGAGTGTGTATGTGTGTGTGTGTGTGATTGCGAGTGCGTGTCCATGTGTGTGTCTGTGAGATTGTGTGAGTGTGTGTGTGAGTGTGTGTGTGGTTGCGTGTGTGTGTGTGTGTGTGTGTGTGTGTGTGTGTGTGTGTGCGCGCGTGTGTGTGCGCGCCTGGGTGCATGTGTGAGTGTGTGTGCAAGAGTGAGTGTGTTTATGGGTACATGCATGCACTTTATTCGTAGGTGTGCGCTATATTAACCTTTAGCGTGCTCCCGGCGACCGAACTCGCCCATATATTCCTTATTCTGTGCAACTGCCGGCAACCGCAGTCACCACGTTTGTTTATATCTGTTCCGATTGCCGGCGAGATCGCTCGGAAAGAAGAACTGTGTTTAGGAATGCCCCCCCTCATAAATAAGTATTATATGTGCGCGTCTCGCTGACAGTACCAGTACACCCGTGCCATAATGTTCGCCGTAGTGCCATACGGGGCTGAAATGGTCGGAACTACTTTCAAGTCGGATGTTTCCGTGGCACCTCGAGCGGTAGAAACAAGTGTTATTTTCAAAATAATACGGATGATTAGTTTTCCAATTTAGAGTTCTTTCCAGATCGTTTGCTTTTTTGAAGGAGCTATAACGGATTATCAGTCAACATTTCTATCAGATATGGCCTCCGTTGTGTTCGAGATTACTTGGATTCTCGCTGTTCAACTAGGACCATTGACTTCGACAATTTCGGAAGATCCAAATATCATTTCAGCGGCAAGAGCTCATATAACTTCATTTTAAAGTGAGTACATGACGCAGTATGAGTGCGGTCGCGCTGAAAGCGAGCAATGGAGAGTCAGTGGCTATGCATACGACCGTTGCCAAATGTGACAGATTATTAAATGCTGATATTATGGATTTTGTGTCCCGCATCTGTTTTGCATTGTTCTTGCTAGATATGTAGACAATTCTTGTTGGACAGGTATTGCAAATCTAGCCATTTTTTATCATACATGCGAATGTAAAATGACTGTTGTGATCGCTGTACAGTACCAGTACACTCATACTACATCAAATAGTTCCCTTTTTGTTTTTTGTTTTATTAACAATCCAAATAAATCTATATGAAATGTTGAATAAGAACTTATTTTGTCTCACAAATGAATAAAAAAAATGGCGAATATAATACATAGTTTACCGTGCTCGTGTTTGTAGCGTCTGGGGAATTTCAGAACTCGTTGGGCCGCGGAGGGATCTTTACCCTCCACGGCCCAACGAGTTCCGAAATTCCAATCCTCTACAAACACTTGCGCCGTAACCTATATTTAATGAAACAACGATCACGTGGCCAATATTAGCCATTCACATATCAGAACACGGGAGACTCCATTGCGTCATTGTAATGGCTTGTTTTGAGTGGTTGAGGTCTGTAATTCTGGGTTATTTCTGTGGAAACGACCCAATTTTTTATTATCAGTAGGTGTGATATCTGGATCAGTCTTGAAAATAAGCCAGTTGCAGGCTATATTACACTGATCCAGAACTCAGCTGGCAGCATGCAATAGGCTTAAATTAAATTAGCATGCTAAAGGTTAAGAGCTCACCACCATGCCGGTTTTCAGCAGGAGGTAGTGCACCGTTTGGGTCACATCTGCTGCATGCATGAGGTTGTGATAGGGGTTCTTGTACTTGCTGTACCCCACTTCCAGTGCCTCCACGAATGACACCACAGCTGAGATCGGGATCTGGAGAAAGAGCAGCAGCACAATATACACTTCGCTCACTGGGCTGAACAATACAATCACAGATGGGCATAACACAGCTGGCCCCATACGCCTACTGAACACAACTTGCAAAACACCCATGCTGTTAGCAATGTTAGCTGCAGTATATTGGCAAGGTAAGCAATATCAGCCAAATAAGTGATTGTAGCAATGTGCACTCTTGTCACTACAGTTACAGCTTGCATTATGTATTTGAATGCTGGCCCTAAACGCAAGGTGTGCCTCTGGTTTTCACCTTTTCCTGATTGGTTAATTGATAAATACAACTGATTGGCCACAAATTTCACTCACTTTGTTTCTTAGGTATAAATTCGTGAAAGAGTGAAAAACAGCCAAACTACTGGTCGAAAGGGCCAGATTTGAGTTCAATATTCGCCCTCAACTCGCACTTGACAACAGTAATACCATATTAGCCTTCTGCTCTTACTTTGCACAACTTCCACGATATTAGCCGGGCACTAATACTTTTCTCCAAAATTACTTCTCCAATCACGTGTTTAAACTGCACAATTACATTACCTGTACATTCATGTTAGTTTTCAACTTTGCTAAACATTGTCTAAAATTCAATGACAGCCACTCACATCTGCAAGGACTTGCGAGAACAGTTAGGACAGTGCAGTGGAGTCTGTGATAAGCATTGCTATTATTACTGTCATCATCATAACTATTGCTCTTGTTATTATCATTTTATTATAATTACTTTTGATAAAACTACTAGTAGCAGTAGTACTAGTAGTAGTAGTTGTAATATCAATAGTGGTCGTAGTAGTAGTAGTATCAGCAGCAACAGTAGTAGTAGAAGTAGTAGTATCAGCTGTAGTTGCAGTAAGGGTATGAGTAGTACCAGTGGTATTAGTAGTGGTAGCAGTAGTAGAATCAATAGTTGTAAAAGTAGTTGTAGTGTATCAGCAGCAGTTGTAGTAGTAGTACCAGTAGTAGCAGTAGTTGTATTAGTAGTAGTATTAGTCATGGTAGTAGTAGTAAAATTAATAGTTCAAGTAGTAGGAGTTGTAGTATCAGCAGTAATAGCAATAGTCAAAATAGTAGATGGAGCATCAGCATTAATAGTGGCAATATTTGCAGCAATAACAGCAGTTGGCACTAGCAGTAATAGAACAGCAAATGCCAGTGGTGGACAGATCAATGACATGGTGATTTCATGTATGGAAAGCCAAGTCCTTCCAGGACAGCTGACCTTGAATCGGGTAATGAGGTCATATCTGGTGAGGAGCTCATAGAAAATGAACTTGAGGGCGTGGTCTCCACTGGCCTCATTCAGAGTGAACACGTCAAAGGACCACGTGTCCACGTTCTGGAAGGGACAGGACAGAACAGAAGAACATGGAGATTTGTAGCAGAATACAGCACAGTTGAGCCTTTTGACATTTAAGGTGTTAGCTCAAACAAAGTCCTATCAGCTTCCAACCTTTGGTTTTCTTGAGAGAAAATACAAATAGACTACATTTAGCACGTTGAAATGAAAAAAAGCACAATCATTTTCCACAGTGCAAATTGTAACATATTCAGACACCTGCGAAACTTTCAGATGCTTTTGAGGGAAAGTGTGTGTCATTCATGAGTGTCATCAAAACAAGTGATGCCACATGACTTCAAAAATGAACAAGTGAGAAAAGTACTGCAGATGTTCCTCGCCAAATGAAACAGAAATTTGTTTCTTGCTCTAGTAACCTAGCCCTAACTGTTCTTTCGTACATGCAGGTGCAGACAATGGCCTAGATGACCTGACCGCGCAGTGACCTTCTGACCTCACCATGACCTATTTGCCTCAGAGTATGGAATCTAACACTGGCATGGGATTGGATACTGTAGTACATACTGAGCACTATATGCTACTCTCCATGGTAGTATATAAGATGAGTCATACATTATTGAAGCTTGCAGAGAAATTTCTCAACTGCATTTGATCCATCGCAGTTACTTGGGAATAGTAGGCAGCCACAGAGCAGCGCCTGGGAACCGATTCCAGTTAAAGCCAGAGGTACGGTCACGGATGTAACTGTATGTAACAATAACCATGTCATCCAATATAAGGCCACTTGATCATCAAGCTATTAAGATCACCAGGTCACAGTCGACCACGTCGAAATGTGTGTCGCAATATACCATGAAGGTAGGTCTGGCTGCGTACAGTGAACTTTGGCAAAAGTAGAAAGCCATTCGGGTATCTTTGGTATAATGGTAAATTTCTTGAAGGCCACGCATGGTATTCTACTTGCTACATTGTTCCATTATCAGTAATCAAATAATGAGTGGTAAGCAATTGCATAAACTGTCTCAGTCAGTAGGATATTTTTTGGTGGTCGGATTTGTTGCAAATTGTTGGTTCGATTAAGCGCCAGAATTCATGAGCAATGAATCAGTTTTTCACAAGCTTCACCATGGCAAACCCATCCCTGGTTGTGGCAATGCAGCAATGTTTTCACTTGCACAAAGTTAAAACCTAATATTTCATGGAGAACCAACTGAAATACAGCTCAGGACTAATGTTCCGTTCTTGGTTTAATTTGGGCAGAATCATTATGAACAAGGGACAGTGAACAAGTGAAGGACGTGTGAAATAACAGTTATCATGCCTTCTTCAATATTCATCACTCTCACATTGCTAGATAATTGTGAATTAAGTGACATTACATTATAAATTTAGATATTTTGACGTTATATTAATAAATTCAGATTCTTATGACCAACGATATTTGGCATTTTAGGGTTTGGGTTCGGGCTAAGGGTAAGGGGTTAGCGGGTAGGGTTCATTTTAAACTGGTGTCAAATAAGGACGCCATAAGTTTCCTTTTTTGTCTTATATCAATGGTCAGGTAGCGTCACTACCTGATGAGTCATAATGAGACTGGGCTCACTGGGGAGGAAGTCGCGGTGGTGCGCGATTTCTCTAACTCATGTGATGACAGACCTCCCTTCTGTTACACTATGCCAGCCAAATCACAGCTGTTAGAGTTTTTCATTGTGATCAACAGATGACTGTGGAAAAGCAGCCATTGGCCTTGCTTATTGCAAGGTTGGGGATATGAATGCCGCTAAACGTAGAATAAGAGGTAAGGCTGAAATGTTTGCACATGTGAACAAGAGCACGAGGAGTATCAAGAAAATGTTTTCTGCCAGGTGCTCTCCCTGGAAGGCTGATTTTCATAGGTAAACGGAGTGTCTACGGCATTGAAATCCATTATTCGATTTGAATGACTTCCAACTGCTCTGATTTCAAGTGTTCAAAGGGCACAGATCAGTGAGCCATTTATAAAGTAATCGTTGATGTGTTAATGGAATAATAATTACAATGTAAAGACCTTTGTCTCTTCATTTCAAGAGGTATCACGCATTAAACTCTTAAATGAGTAATGATGAGACACACACACACACACACACACACACACTGGCACGCACATATAAACAGACACACACACACACAGACACACACTGGCATGCACATAAAAACACACACACATACACACACTGGCATGCACATACTATAAACACACATGCTGAAACACACGCATCAAAAGCCGCTGATGAACTGAAAACAGAGGAGGCACAGAACATCCCTTCAACTAATGATCGGTCACGAGTTGTTTTCAATCATTTATTTAAATTAATGTCACATGAACTCCACAAACACTCAACATTATCAGTTGCAGCCAGTTCTCCTTGGTAAGACAAGAAACAAAACTTGTCATTATTGGATGCTTGTTGCAACGTGACATCACTTTCTGGAATTTTCCAGTCAGGAGCTCTACCTGAGTAACCTCAACCATGGAGATGAGTTCTGACCCCCAGACCAGTGATTCCTGGCCCTGGAGATCAGCAGGGTCCGCTGGTTTTTGATTTTACTTTGATGTCAACAATCACTTTGGACCCATGTAGTCAATGAAGTGCTGAGTAACAACAACAACCAGAAGACACTGTGGCTCTACAGGAACAGGAGTGAAGATCAGTGTTCCAGACTGTTCCAGCTCTGTCACCTGGACGATGTTGCACACCAGCTACTACTCAATGGAAAATCCACCAAAAAACAGCCAAGACCAAAGGTAGCCCGACTAAAATACTCCCAAACCACTGGACTGACAAAGCCATTCTCTTTTGAAGAACTCAACATCAGCATTAACAGCCTTAAGACCGGTAAAGCCATAGGCCTAGACAACATCTTCACAGAAGAGATCAAGCACTTTGGACCTGTCATACGCAAATGGATCCTTGATCTGATGAACAACTGCGTGGTGACAAAAAACATCCCAAAGATCTGGAGGAAGACCAGGATCATCGCTCTCCTAAAACCAGGCAAGGATCCTGCACATGCAAAGAGCTTCCGTCCCATCTCTCTGCTTTGCCACCCGTACAAGCTGTTTGAGCGCCTCATTCTTAATAGGCTCTCTACCGTCATTGAACCACTTATCCCTCAACAAGCCGGATTCCGACCTGGCAAATCCACAACAACCCAACTTCTGAACCTTACTCAACACATTGAAGATGGGTTTCAGAGAGGACTCATACCAGGAGCTGTTTTTGTTGATTTGTCTGCAGCGTATGACACTGTGAACCATCGCCTTCTCCTGAAAAAGATCTTGGAGCTGACAAATGATCTGGCACTTGCAGACCTCATTGGAGCCCTTCTGAAAGATAGGCGCTTCTTTGTTGTATTAAACAACAAGCAAAGCCGTTGGCGACAACAACGAAATTGCTTACCTCAAGGCAGTGTCCTGGCCCCCCTTCTGTATAACATTTACACCAACGACCAGCCAACAGACCAAAGGACTGAACGTTTCATTTATGCTGACGACCTCTGTGTAACATCTCAAGAGAGTACGTTCGAAGCAGTGGAAGCAAACCTCACCACAGCCCTAGATGAGCTCCTTCTTTACTATGAGCAAAACCAACTGCGTGCCAACCCTGCAAAAACTCAAGTCTGCTCGTTTCACCTCAGGAACCGTGAAGCTGACCGACTTCTGTACATCACATGGTCTGGAATATCACTTGAGCACTGCCCCAACCCAGTCTATCTCGGAGTCACCCTGGATCGCACACTCTCCTACAAGAACCACATCAGCAATACCAAATCCAAAGTTGAGTCCCGCAATAACATCCTACGAAAACTGACCAACTCAAAATGGGGAGCCACAGCATCCACCTTAAGAACAACTGCCCTAGCCCTGTGCTATTCATCAGCAGAATATGCCTGCCCTGTCTGGGAGAGATCAGCCCACGCTAAGAAATTAGACTCGGCACTGAACAACACCTGCCGCCTGATCACTGGATGCCTGAAACCCACCAACGTAAACAACTTACATCTCCTTGCTGGTATTGCCCCTCCTAACATCAGACGGGAAGGTACAAGCCAAGTTGAGATGACAAAGGCCTTAACAGACGACTGCCACAATCTTCATGGACGTCAGCCCCAACACAACGACTGAAGTCAAGAAGGAGCTTTCTCAGCCATGTCCAGCCCCTAACAACATCCCGGGAGGAAACCAGACTCCAGCTCTGGTTGGAAAAGCTCCAAAAGGAACCCCCACCAGTTGACATGCAGATACCACCTGCTGAGGAACTCCCTCCTGGCTCAGATGCACCATGGACCCAATGGAAAACCCTGAACCGCCTCAGAACAAGAACAGGATGATCCAAGGTTGCTCTGAACAAATGGGGCTACAAGACTGGACCAACAATCTGTGAATGTGGAGAAGCAGACCACACCATGGAGCACTGCCTCACCTGCCCTCTACTACCTAACCTCTGTAGCCAGAAAGACCTTGCAGAGTTCAACACACATGCAAAGATCTGTGTGAAGAAATGGGAGACTGCTATATAACACCGCTTTGTAGACACGAAAAGAAGAAGACCTGGACGAAGGGCGCATCTGTCTGATTTATGATTTCCTCAAAAAATGCCTCTTCTTCCATCCTACAAGATCGCTTGCTGAGACACGCCATGACAGTGTATAGCTTTCGCTGCCCAAGATGTCAAAAGGTTTTCCCAGGAGTATGTTGGTCTTTGGGGCTAATCAATAATATTTCCTCAGAGGCCTCTCTAAACTCCTCCCTGCTTTTGTAATATTTTTATAATATAATAATGTGTAATATTTAACGAGGATGTGTGTATACAAAGATGGAATCTAGGAATATGGTCAGAACTAAGGTTTGCAAGTCCTGTCGAAGAATGAGACGCACAATAAAGTTTTTGATATAACCAGGCTCTGGCTTGGCAGGGGGACAAAAATCTTCGTTGAAAATAAAAAAAATCCTTATTCCCAATCATGCCCTGATCTGAAAACGGTGGATCCCAAACAGCTCATCGGTGAGAGTGAGATGGCTGATGTGACGATGACAGGTGATGGACGATGGGTTGGAAAAAAGAACACAACATAATGTCTTATGTATACATGCCTGCTTAGGATTCTTTAACCATTAGTAACCATTTTAAAGCAAGCGTATACAGTCAGGTCCGGAAATAACAAAGTTAAAATTTTAGCCGCCTACCACAGCATCATGGGGTTTATATTACTTGTACATGATATACTGTATCAGCTCCAAGTGCATGCTTTCACCTTCAATTTTAACCTTTGTACATCTGAATAATTTGAATAGCACAGGAATTAAAGAACTTATTATAGGAGAACGGCCCCCTCCTATAAAACTTTCTATTGCACCTGATTCGCCTCTAACTTTTTTTTCTGAAATAGAAGCAGATATATAAAACAGCCTCGTCTCTTAGAAATACACAAAATGGCCTCCTTAGGCTGTGCAGGTCAGGCTGGTTGTGCTGAATTCATCATTTCATTTTTAACCCGAGATGGAAGTGTATTTCTCCATTCAAATATTTAATCATTGATTGATTGGTCGATTGATTGCTTGATCGCATTTTACTGATGGCTTCACACAAACATGTGGAGATGATTTGTTCCCTGGGTTCTGAAGGAACTCAAAGGTGGCCTTCACAGCTGCATTCTCTTCTTGAGGTCAGAGAAGCCCTACAATGCTGGAATGGCCATGATCTACCCAAAAGTTATCACCAACAATGGCAACCACAACTCAGGCACATGCTCGTCTTTTTGTTGTTGTTGTTTTCTGTCACTTGTTAAAGCACTGGTGTTGTTGTCCACATTAATTGATTAATTAATTACATCCATTACGATACACATTACCAGTTTATATCTATTAACCTATTACTAGTTTACTTTACCAAAGTTACCTTTGGGCTTCTTTCCTCAACTGTTATTTTTTTTTTTTCCCTCTGTTTGTAGTATTTTAACTGACCCTAGTGAAAACAGATAAACTAAACTAAGGTAAGTTCTGCCATACTGTATAAACTACAGTGGGGTGCAAAAATTTAGGCACCCCTGGTTTAAATGTCTGTTACAATTAATCTTCAAGTGATTGAAAGCAAACCTGAACACTAAATGCTACAAAGTTAAACATGACACCTTTCTGCAAATTTAAAAGCAAGGTTTCTTTTTATTTTAATTTTTCTGATGATAAGAAAGGAAAAAGGGCCCTGTGCAAAAGTTTGAGAACCCTTTTGTATTATTCTTTGTTACCTTTTAAGAAGATGATTACTAACACCCAGACCCATGTGATTTACTCGTTAGGGCTTCAATAAGCAGTGACGTGCCGTCGGAGGTCAGTTAAGGTAGGCAGAATCCTCGCCGTTAAACAAACGATAACTCTATTACTTTGCTTGATTAGCAATCTGAGGATTGATTAACTAATTTAAAAAACTAAACGGCAGAATGGCGTACCAGTTCCATCCACGACATTATTGCTCAGTGCATCGAACTTGAAATGCCCACGAGACAGCAAGTTTGTTCATATTTGCTTAGAGGAAGCTAACGCAATGCCATTAACAAATATTAAAACCTTTCTTATGTGGCGTTCAATGTGTGGTCAATATGTTTACGATAATATTTCCCCCTTAAACACGTACTTTTTAATGCCATTTTTTTAAAAAATAGGGTTTATTTTCAGTCTTCTTTCATAATCCGAAAGATCAAAACAATATACGGAATTACCGAGAGAGTAGAGATTTTTTCCTAATTAATAATTAAGATTTACTTCCTTGCAGTCTCGAATCAAAGCATAAAGGTAAATTAATCTTTTTGTCACTATCACCTCTTAATCATTACAGGCTTAATTTACCAGAAAAAATAACAAATTGATTGATTGACAATCAGGCATAGTAAGTGGAAACAGGTTGACAAAATCTAGCAATAAAAACGGAGAAGTCACTGCCTACCCTGACCGCACGTCCCTGTCAATAAGTCAGGTGAATATAATTCCAGGGTTGAACTATATATTCTGAAGTAACTCCATGCCTTCTAAGGTATCCGACTGTGGTGGCTGTTGTGTCTGGTGTTAAAAACCATGTGTTTCCCTAAACAGTTGTCCAAGGATGTCAAAATCAAGATAATTCACTTCCAGCAACAAGGAGAGGGCTAAAAAAACTCTTGCAATGTTTCAAACTACCCATTTCTACTGTCAGAAACATTGTAAGAAAATAGAAAATAAATGGAACAATTGAAGTCAAGGCAAGATCTGGAAGACCAAGAAAAATTTCAGATAGAATGGCCCGAGATCTGGTGAGAAATGCTCAGAAGAACCCATACATCACTGCAAAAGAGCTGCAAAAAAGAGTAGCAGACACAGGTCTAGTTGTTCACAGGACAACAATACAGAGTACCTTAAACAACAAAGACCTACATGGCAGAGTTGCAAGAAAGAAGCCTTTCCTACGAACACAACACAAAATGAAGCATCTGAAGTATGCAAAAGAGAACCTTGAGAAACCTCACGCCTATTGGAACAACGTGCTTTGGACTGACGAAACCAAAATTGAACTTTTTGGCCACAACCAAAGAAGGTATGTTTGGAGAAAAAACGGTGAAGCATTTGTAGAGAAGAACACGTTGCCAACTGTTAAGCATAGAGGTGGATCCATTATGCTTTGGGGTTGTGTAGCAGCTGGGGGCACAGGCAATATTGTGCGGATGGAAGGAAGAATGGATCCCGCCAAATATCAAGACATTCTAGAAGCTAATGTTGGGTATTCCAGCAAGACAATGACCTGAAGCATACCTCAAAATCCACCACGAAGTACCTCCAGGAAAGACGGATGAAGGTTTTGGAATGGCCATCACCGTCCCAGACTATTCAACTATTATTGAAAATCTGAGGAGAGACCTCAAACATGCCGTGCATGCAAGAAGGCCAAAGAATATTTCTGAGCTAGGGGTGTTCTGTCAGGAAGAATGGGGAAAAATTCCAAAGAGAAGAACTGAAAGACTCTTAGCTGGCTACAGGAGGCGTTTGCAAGCTGTTATAGCTGCCCGAAGAGGAGATACAAAGTAGTAGCTGACAGGGTTCCCAAACTTTTGCACAAGGCCTTTTTCCTTGTTTTATTATTTTGAAACTGTAAAAAGTTAAAAATAAAAATGATTCTTGCTTTAAAATGTGATGAAATGTGTCATGTTTAACTTTCTAGCATTTAGTGCTCAGGTTTGCTTTCAATCACTTGGAGATTAATTGTAACAGACATTTAAACCAGGGGTGCCTAAATTTTTGCACCCCACTGCGTATCTTTATCAATCTGCATTCTAAACATCAAAGATAATGACAGCCTTTATGCCTGTCAAAGCCTTCACTAAAAGGCATCCCCGTACATCAAACAAAGCGCTGAGCAGTGTAAAAGTCTATGCCGGACGAATTCAAACAACAAGTCCCGGGCATTGAAACCTGTCTGAGCTCAAATTTCCACACCGTGTTCTGTTTTGTGTGTAGGCTTTATGTGAGTGAGTGAGTGAGTGAGTGAGTGAGTGAGTGAGTGAGTGAGAGAGAGAGAGAGAGAGAGAGAGAGAGAGAGAGAGAGAAGAAGACGGAGAAAGAGAATGAGAGGGGAAGAAAGAGAGAGAGAATAAGAGGGGGATAAATACACGTTGTACCAACTACAGTGACGGTTGAATAGTTGGTATCAAAGCAAATTCTCCAAGTACATACATAGTGTGGATATTTAAACGCACCCTATGCATCTTCCACAGGACCGGAAATGTACAACAATAAAGATAACCACTGCACTTTCACCGGACTTTTGCTGTTCACTCTGTAAAAACATACCCGTTCAAGACCTTGATAGTGGTACTGTAAGTGGTACTGTACTGTAAAACAGAACTAAGCAACAAACTCCTGAGGTGGTTAGACACTGTAGGATATACTGTCTGTTAAATGGCTATAATGGAAAGTATCATAATATGCTTCAAAAAATAAATACAATCATAAAAAAAGCCTTGCAATGGAGTACATAGAGGTTTATCCATCTGATTGAGCGCAGGAGTATGCGAGCACATGAGCACGGTGGCATAGTGGTTAGCACTGTTGCCTCACAGCAAGAAAGTCGTGGGTTCGATTCCTGGGGCCTTTCTGTGTGGAGTTTGCATGTTCTCCCCATGTTCGCGTGGGTTTTCTATGGGTACTCCGGTTTCCCCACCCACAAAAACATGCATCATAGGAGCACTCCTACCAGTACCCATGACCGGGGAACTGGCTTTAGAACTGGAGTTGGTCCCCAGGTGCTGCTCTGTGGCTGCCCACTGCTCCTAACTATAGGATGGGTCAAATGCAGGGGACAAATTACCCCACAGGGTTCAATAAAGTGTATCTGTATCTTATCTATCTATGTGCGTGTGGTTATGTGTGCTCTGGATACCTACAAGCGCATAGAAACACCCAACCAGTGGTGTGTGTGTGCGCGCGCGTGCGTGCGTGTATGTCTGTTTGCAGGTATTTTTACCTCTTGTGGGGACCACGTGCCCCCATAAGTGATGGAATACCAGATTTCTTCAGCCTTATGGGGACATTTTTTTGGTCCCCACATGGTAACTGAGCTATTCTAGGGTTAGATGTTAAGATTAGGGTTTGGGCTTGGCATGTAGTGTTTGTTGTTAACTCTTTCAACCCCAGATATTCTAGCATCACTATACCCTTCAACCCCACAGCCCTCTGTAGAGGGCTGTTCATTATCTGGACATTGTATCTTACTGTTATCTCTGGAATCCCATTAAATGTAACCTGATATGTTCCAATCAATTAGTCAGATTGTTTGAATTTTCCCTACAGGAATTTGGGGTTGAAGGGAATATGTTGGTCAGCCCTCTGTAGAGGGCTGTGGGGTTGAAGGAGTTAAGGTCCACGTAAGCAGTTAGGGAATGAATGTAAGTCTATGGGATGTCCCCACAAAACATAAAAACACTGTGTGTGTGTGTGTGTGTGTGTGTGTGTGTGTGTGTGTGTGTGTGTGTGTGTGTGCTACTACAATGGGAAGGAGCTGCATGGGAGGGTTATTTCAGGAGAAGTGGTCCGCGGTCCTCCCATGGTCAAAAGGTGTGTAAGTCCTACGGCTATGAGTGTGTGGGTGAATGGTGTTTGTGTGTGCCCGCTGCACTGGTGGACTAGCTGCCCAATACATGCACGGACAGACTCCAAATACCCCCACATGACCCAGACCAGCACTGCGCAGATTGCATAACGCATGGATGGACATGCGCACGTACATCATGTTTTGTGTTGAGACTGAAGACCGCCCTCCACACCCCACGGGCAGCTTTATGATAGCGTGCCGATTGTGAGTGATGCAAGAACACAAACACATCTGCTTCAGCTGTGCAGTGGGTTACATAACACAGATTACAGGCCATGGCTGGGAATGAGGACTTTACACTGAGTAGGGCTGATCCAGGGCAAACAGCATACAAGCAAGTGGCCGTACTGTGTGTGTGTGTGTGTGTGTGTGTGTGAGTGAGAGAGAGAGAGAGAGAGAGAGAGAGAGAGAGAGAGAGAGAGAGAGAGAGAGAGAGAGAGAGAGAGAGAGTGTGTATGTGTGTGCGATTACCTTCAGCGCTGATATAACAGAAGTGGGGTAGCTCAGTCCCACCATATTAGAGGTTCGCCTGTACATTCTGTAAAGAGAGAGAAAAAGTCAGCGTGTCTGTGTGTGTGCACGTGTGTGTGCTTGCATGTGTGTTTGTGTCTGTCAGTGTATGTATGAGTGCGCGTGTGTATGCATGTGTATGTGTGTGAGACCATGGTTAAGTGCCAAGTAAACTTGTAAGAAGGTGCTACACAAATGCAGTCTTTATTCATTCATTGATTCATTCATTCATAAGTAACAAACAACATAAACCCAAATTGCTACACAACAGAAGGGAAATGGAGATGGTATCAACTTTGTGTACAACATGATGCACTAAAATAACAACTGAGCTCAGTAGATACTGTTTGATACAACCAAGCCAATTTAGAGGACAGAAGGCAGTGTGTGCACTTTTGAGTATATCGTCAAAATTCCATCACACCTGGAGAGTTTAGTAAAGCACAGAAAAATAGCATCATCCAAAACAATTACCTTATTTACTCAGATTGGATTAGTATATTTGAAACAGCCTTGGAATGGTTGTCATCTTACTAACGGCAAGCTTAATTTTCTGTTTTTGTGGGAGGTGCTGAATCTAAAATGGCGGACATTTTTATTTGTGGAGTCCCACAAGGGTCCGTCCTTGGTGCGCTGCTTTTTTCAATGTGTATATTCTTTGGTAGAATAAAAAAAGACATGCCCAAATTCCCATTTATGCTATAAGTTATACCTGTGAACAATCTATTTTTGTGAGCATGAGCTTGTGCGTGTGTGTGTGTGTGTGTGTGCGCGTGTGCGTGTGCGTGTGTGTATGTGTGTGTCTGTTCCCACGCACTTACCTCTCCACAAAGATTCCAGCCTGCACAGCATGCACGATACTCCTGAATTTTGGCTTCTCCTCAGTCCGTCGCATCATCAACCCCATCTGCCGCGTGAAGGTGGAGGCCAGCCAATCACGGACCTCCGACGGCACTGCATCTGACTGGATGTCACTGAGTTCATCCTCCGTGTCCACCAGCCTCCTAGAGGAAAGAGATAGAGAAGAGGGACAAACCTGAGAGACAGAGTTAGATAAAACACCCGGAGAGACAAAGAGACAACCGAGACTGACAAAAGCAGAGCTATCACCCTGAACGATGATGGAGTGACTAAGAACAGACACTTTTAGAAATAGAGATACAATCAGAGAGACACAGAAAGACCACACACTCATGGATTATCAGGGTCAAACAAACTATGATTTTGCAATACTACAACAGTTGCCCCCCCCCCACTATCCAAATCAGAATGACAACATAACACTCATTGAGACAGTCTTTTTCATAAAACAAGATGATATAACTCTCATTAGGAGATTAAAAGTGAAAAAAGCTCTTTTTCAGCCTTGTACTGGATAAATTACATCTTTTCAGCAAATCAGCAAAATTTGAATTCCAAAGCTCTCCAAAGATCATGACATTTTGAAGTGAGACTTGATAAAATGGGCCTCTTAAACCCAAATTCCCCTTAGCAGTAGCGCCATAGCTACGGGATTTACATAAGGCCGTAAATTTAATAATTTACTAATATATCATTAGTAAAATACATCAATATTATCATTCAGAATTATTTAGAGACATTCATTTTTGATAACCAAGTCATTGTTCTAGTTGAAATATCAACTTATAGCCTTAATCACAACATTTGAACAATGGTGTTCACTTGTCTATATTTGGATCGCTGCCCCTTCCTAATACATGACCTGTTGAACGGCCCAGGATCATAATAAGCCATGAATGTGGTTTTGAAAAAGCATTGAGAAATTTGGCATCAAAGAAAACCATTTAATTTTTTATTTATTTGCCATTTATTTTAAAAGTATTTTCTGAGACCAACCGGCAGACACAAATAAAATTGCACTGAAGACTGCGCATAAAAATTCCATGTTCTGCTAACCTCTTCCACTCTGGAGTTGCCATTGGAGGGATTATGACACTGCTCTCATCTCACCTTAATGCCATTACATCGCCAAACCCGTTCCAATTTAGGTTTCTGATTATCAACCAAGCGTTAATTTGTTCAGTTGCGAGGATCAATCTGCATCCATTTCCCCTCAGCTTGTATTCATTGCGACAATTATCAAGCATTTTCCTATCCACGTTAATGGTAAAGTTAACATAAAATATCAGCGTCATACGAAGCTTCTGAATTCATGCAGCAAACGAAACATTTCTTTTTTGTTGGTTTTCAGCGTTCATGTCCCATCAGCGTGATGCACCTAAGAAAACCTTTCTAAAAATGGGGGTTTGTCAACGCAGGTCTGTGTGTTGAGGCTGCTTGTGTAAAACTAAAACTCTGTCTACAACAAGCGACATTACCATAATGCAGGTTAAATCTCAACCTATTTCAGAATAAGAATCGGGTTATTAATTTACCGAGCAAATGGGCTTCCAACAAGTTCATTGCCATTAACGATTAAGACATACAGCTTTGCGTCCACAAGGAAGGCTGCAATATGAGATTGAATGGACGACAGTTAACTAATATTGCTTAAAATTCCATCTTAGTAGAATGTAATGCAGTAAATGCTGCTGAAAGTGTTTTTGAGATAAGGTTTAGATTTCTTTAATTAGATAACTGCTGTTTCTGAAGCTAGACTGTAAAGACTTTACTACCTTGAAAGTTTGACTCATGGCACGCATATTAAATGATTTTAAACGCATGCCATGCATTGAACTTTCACAATGCACTGTTACTCAATTATTCAATTACCAACAATTCGACGTAAGAAGCATTGGTAATTTAATGAATGAATTATTATCGCTTGGTGCGGTAACCACTGTGCAACTGTGCTTCACTGCAAATGCAACCTATTCATTAGAACGCCGAAAACATTAGGATTAAGTGCAATCTTAAAATTAATTGGGTTGCACTGCTGAAATCCTAGAATGGGAGATGGAATTCAGAAAACGCACTGGGTTAATTTATTATTATTTTTCAAATTATTAGTATTTATTTATTTATTTACTGCATCCATACAACATTACTATTAAGTACATTGTCAATATAGCCCTTCAGTGATTTGTCATTTCTTAATACTCACAGGCTTTTATATTGGTCTTGATTATTTAGTAAATAAATTGAGTCATTTTTAATCAAGCGATCTTGTATAGGAACACCTTGACTACAGTTATGCATTTAAGGGTCAGAGGCTCACGGCAAGTCATATGAATATCCCATAACGGCGGTGTTGCCGCTAGGGGGATGTTGGGCTTTAGGAAGTTAACCCACTTTCCCTTATCCTAGAGCTTCATTAGTTTACGCTATGTGGCTTGAAAGGTCGCTGAACATAACTGCTGACTATCATGAGGAGCCATTGCTTATTTGCAGTGCTTGCTTGACCAGTAGAAACTCGAGCCAATCCCATTACATCCATGGTAATGGGAGTGTTTTCCATTTGCATTGTCGCATGGTAAGTAGGGGTGTAACAATTCTGAATCGCAGTTTTTTTAAAGCGTAGTAACACCACCTGCTACCATGGGGCGAACATCCGAGCTTTCCCTTTTCCTTTATTAAACCCGACGCAGTCTAGAACGAAAGTGCCAAACATCAAAGGGCGTGAGAAACGCTTCCGCAAAAAAACTTGACTGACATCAGCATTTTTCAGCGACATGCTGCACGGAGCCAAGTTAAGGACTACAGAATCGTCTCCTTTTAACCAGTTAGGCTACTCTAATCCTGTCCCTGTTTACTTTGCTCAATTAGCAATCAAACAGGGGATTCGCTTATTTACTTTGCTGAATGAGTAGAGCTGTTTATTAAGACAGCATGTTTCATTGCTGCATTCTGAAAGTTAAATGGCCATAGAACAGCACAGATTTGCAAGAACGCATATTTGGCCATTTCGTGTGACTGTGATAATTTATATCTCACATTCACGTTTCATCCGCTTTACAGAATGTTTTCCACCTTGTGTATTTTATAGACGATCTCAAAATAAATTATTTTATTTTTATTTTATGATTATAGATCTCCCAAAAATACTATAATGAGAGATGAAATGCTGAGCTGGGATGCGGCGATGTTGAACGAGGATTTTTTTAAAGTGTGATAAGACCACTAGCAGTCATGGGGTGTGTAGGCAGTCGCGTGTAATTTCTTGAAACATACACACCTGAAGCGACTTTTGAAATATTGGACTTTCTAAAATAGTAGATTAAACACAGGTGGACATGGGATCTTTTGTTTTTGATAAACTTTTCTAAAATTTCATTATGTTGAAATCTTTAACCTTTTTTCTGAAATATTTTGAGGAAATTCCTGTACTCCACATTGGTGTCATTTTATCCATATCATCAGCAAAAAAGAATCTCCAAAATTTGAATTTGAAAAACGTTCAATTATTGAATTTTTGACGTTCACTTTACATAAGCGAATGGAAATGAGTTTTAGAAACTGGACTTAGTTGTAAAATTACTATTTCTTCTTGAAGCTAGAAGAACATGTCTGGCATTTACTATATAGTGTTTGAGATACATAGCTTTTTGTTTAATGACACTTTTAGCAATTTTTCTGCTATCTCATGTCAGCATACATTTCATTAATACCAGTGGGTAATTAAGGGTCTCCAATGAGCCAAGCATGCATGTCTTCGGACTGTGGGAGGAAGCTGGGGTGCCACGCGAGAAAGCATGGAGTCGGGGGGGCAAAGCTGGATTTGAGCCCGTGACCCTCTTGCACGCCTGCAACCCCCCCCCCCCCCGTTGCAAGAGGTTTGAGAAGGAAAGGGACGGTATTTGATATGATACAGTGGAGTAGGTTCGGGACGATTTTGATATACGTTGGAATAGATGGGGATGATTTTTGGTGCGACGCCTCGTAGACTAAATGGGCACGGTATGGCGCTTCTCTTCATCTCGGCAATCATTCTCATGTTGCGCTGCTGGCTGATACATTCTCAGCTAACCTTCAGTTCTGGCTTTAATGCAAAGTGCACCATTTTAAATCACTGTTCCTCTCCATTCTGATGGACAGATACTGCTCAGTGCCATCAGTTACGAGCATCCCCATAATTACCATGAATTACAACACACAAACACTCCACATCATGAGAGAGAGGGAAAGAGAAAGAAGTAAAGAGAGAGAAGGAGAGAGGGGGAGAGGAACAGTGGGAAAGAGAGAGAGACACACAGATAGAGAGGGAGAGAGCAGGAAGAGGGGGACAGAGAGTGTCAAAAGCCAGCCGATGGTAGCTGATTGCAAAATGGATGTACCGTGTTTCCTCGATGTAAACAGACTCCAGCACAGAGGATGCATACTCCAGATTTTTCTTTAAGTCCACCAGGGAAGCCTCTCCTCGCTCCAGCTGCTTCACCAAACATCTTAGTCTGAAGAGAATCACGTTTAGATGTTACTTTTTCAATAAAAACTGCACTGTGTAGAGGAACACACGTTTAAACTTCACTGTTTTTACCAAACATTGCAGCGCATAGGGAACAGTCTTACCAAGTACCAGAATTTGCAGGGTAACATGCATCTAAACATTTGTTATCACCAACAGAGGAACACGCATTTAAACTTTACTGTTTTTACCATACATTACAGTTTGCTGACAATTACACACTTAAACATAGCTGTTTTACAGGTTAACATGCACCTGCAAACAGTACTGCTTTCACAAACATCTGTGTGTTGAGATTCTCATATTTAAATATTACCATTTTTAAAAAATATTGCAACTTGACGAGAATCACACACTTAAACATGACATTTTTCTAAATGTAGAGAATCACACGTTACTGGGTCGTTACTGTTATGAAATATCAATATGTGTAAAGAAATACACATTCAAACATTCCCATTTTACCAAACATCATAGTGTGTAGCAAAATGCTAACTTACACATTACTGCTTAACCAAAAAAAAAGCACTGTGTTGAGGAATAGACAAATTACTGTTCACAAAACATAATGGTTGGTAGCAAAATACACTGAGTTAAACACTGCAAGCGTAGGTGTGGTTGTTACCAAACTAAAATCAAATGTTTTTACAATGTTACTGAAATGTTTTGTTTATGCAGCAACATTGCCCTAATTTTTTTTTTTTTTTTTTTATATATATATATATATATATATATATTTTTTTTTTTTTTTTTTGAGCTGGGCTGTCCCTGCCTGAGGAAAAGCAATGTGTTGCTGCAGTTATAAAACTTCAAGAAAACACTGTAGTAACGTTGAGAGAATGTTATGTAGCATCGAGTCGGGCGCTGACTCCACAGCTTGACTTGGGTCAGGACTGCTGCTTTGTTTACCTCTGAATCTATTTAATTTATGGATGAAATCAAATCTGTATCCGACAGAGCAATTTCCAGCAGGACATTAACCCCTATAGTCTGGTGGGGATGGGTGGTTGGGGGAGTTTTATTCATGATAAAGACACACTCACATCCCCTAAATGTCAGGCTTGTAATGGAAATGCCAGGTGCGGCTGTGGAAGAGGAGGTGGGGGGGGTTCAATTCAAAATGGCAGCCAACATTTACCAGACTAGTTACAACACAAGAGAATCATTCCCTCCTCCTTCTCCGCACCTTCACTCCTCCAGGGGTGATGGCTGCCAGCCTATTCGTATGCTTTCAGTGTCCTTCATATTTTCTCCATAGAGGAATCCAAATTTAGCTCTTCATAGAACCCTCTATCAGTGGTGTTGAAAACTCAAAAACAAAGAGTCTTTTATTTTTTTTACCCAACACAGATCCCTTGTGTGGACTAGGCTCTGGTTGAGACCATTAGTGCTGACATAGGGACCAGGGCCCAATATTCACAAAGCATCTAACTGCCAGATTTAGGAGAAACTCCTAAAAGAAATGGGCGTTTCAGTCGTAAATTTAGGACTCAATTATTTTTATTAAGTGTTATTCACAAAGCATTTTAGGTCTAAAAGTAGCTCCTAAGTCTG
This sequence comes from Gymnothorax javanicus, assembly GCA_029692085.1. Lineage (NCBI taxonomy): Eukaryota > Metazoa > Chordata > Actinopteri > Anguilliformes > Muraenidae > Gymnothorax > Gymnothorax javanicus. The sequence continues at coordinate 20,910,056 of CM056197.1, read as the reverse complement.
GGAGAGCTTGAAAGTAGTCAAGAGGACTCTTAACTCGCTAAAACCTATTTACAAAGAATCGGAAAATGGCTGCTGCTGTTGAAATACGGAATGACTTGGAAATTCTGAATGATGCGCAGTTGTTGAAAAGACATCGGATCGACCGTGAAGAGATTTTATTTGTTGTTGACTTGGTGAGGGAGAGAATTACGTCTCCAACCATGAGAAACAACCCAATAAGCCCCGAAATAAAATGCTTGACAACACTTCGTTACTTGGCCACCGGAAAAACGCAACTCTGCAACGCGGACAATTCAGGGATTTCACAATCATCTGTCAGTCGCTCAATTCACAAACAATCATTGCGCTCAGTGAACCCCATATCATCCGACAGTTTATCCGGTTTCCAATGGACATTCGCCAACAACACAGAATCAAACTTGAATTCATGCACATCTCAGGTATGCCCGGTATCATCGGTGCTATTGATGAGACCCATATTCGAATTATTTCTCCGACCCAAGATGAAGAGGTATTTGTAAATAGAAAAAAAGTTCATTCCATCAACACCCAGATAGTATTTGACGCCGAAAACAATATTTTGGACACTGTTGCGAAATGGCCAGGATCCACGCACGACTCGCGCTTTAATGGAAAGCAGCTTATGCCAATTATTTGACAGGCATTATGTGCCTGCGGGATGCCACTTGCTCGGGGACAGTGGCTTTGCTGCTGTACCCCCTCCTGCTATGCATGAATTATTTTATTAGGCTTGAGCGAGGGTCACGTTTAATAGATCATCATAATAATACAAGCCTATGTTATATTTTGTATGCATATTTAAATTGTAGGCTATACATTACAAACGAAGCTTAGTATGCCTTCCTGTTTGAACAATAACCCGTTTATAGGCTGCAATCTCTGACCTCCCCTGCAATTGCAGGCCATACCACCGCTTCTCGCAGTCGTCTGCCGTCCGAGACACCGAAGGGAATGCAGCATTGATCTGTAGGCTGATATTATCCCACGCATCCCGCTTGGATTTGCTGTTCACCCCTGAGCCAAATTTCCCTTTGAGTACATGCTTTCGCTCCAGCACTAACTGGGCCTGCAGCAGTAACTGGTCGTAGCTCCAGTTGGGCTTTTGCATTCTTTTTGAACTTTCATCCATGGCAAACAAACTTGAACAGTCTGACATTTAAATGATTGCAACATATTCTCATTGGGGCAAATGACGCATTTTATTATTGACTTGTATATACTATTGGCGTTTCTACAACTCTCTCTTTCCCATGTATGTTTATTTGCCTATTGCGTGATATGTGGAGACTGCGCATAGTGCATTTTCAGGAGTGCTCAACATGTTATTATTTTATGGGACAAACCAGCCGCTTGGACTATTTCCTCATTTTTTCCTCCATGGGTTGTATGGGGGATATTTTTTTCAATGGGCTGCCCTGTCACCAAACAACCAATCACCGTGCTCATTGTCCTAAGACTCGTGCATGAGAATTGACGTCATGCATAGCAACGGAGATTTACTCCCACCTATCTCAGAGCTACTCCTAGTCTAGGAGATACCAGTTTTCTTAACTAAAAGTTGCTCTCAGCGGCTTTGTGAATAACTTTTAAGATTTCACTCCTACATAAAATGTTTTAGCGCGACTTAGGGGTACTCCTAGCGGTAAGATAAGATGCCTTGTGAATACGGGCCCAGATCCTTAACTTCTTACACTCCGATTTTCAATTGAATTTCCCCTTAACTGAACTGAAAGACAAAAAAAGCTTTTCTTCATATTGTAGGACAATGTCACATACAAATTCTGTGTCTGCTGGTTGTAGTGCTTCACTGAAGCTACATCACACCTGTATTGAGAGAAACATTCAAACCAAGGATGCCATGTTTCTATTGCCACAACATTAGATTAAATGGAAAATATCCGGATCTTCTGGATCATTTTACACTTTTGATTTAGCAGGATATACATATTTGGGATCATTGGAATCTGTGGGATCTCCACTAGAATTTAAAATAGGCCTTGAAGGTGCACAGGTTAGAAGCAGCTATATTTCACCAAACCTTATATGGGTGTATAGGTCACATGGGGCTTAAGCATACAGTACGCACCCAGTACTGACATTAGATACTCACTGGAGATGTTTGTGGAATTTAGTCCTGATACCAGAGTGCTGCTTAAACACATAGATCTATTGTCCCATAGCCTACAGGAAGTCCAGTGCAACCCTAGCTGCTGAACCCCACAATGTTTCAGCAGCTGGAGTGTAACAAGTCATGAGAGGGCAGACAAACAGACAGCTCACTCTCTGTATATACATCGAGCGGTATCGTCCTGTCACGGACGAGTCTTTCTCATCTAAGTGCCCTCTCGTTAAGCATCCGGAGCCGAGTGCACCAGCTGGGCGTACACCTGGGTGTAATGTTACATTCGACTTAGAACGGAGAGTTACAACCAGTTTAAGGTTAAGACGAGTGCACCAGTTAGGCTTAAGCCCTGTGTGTGTTCCACCTGGGTGTAACTTTTACGCCTAGTGTGGAGCAGGCGTAAGTTGGAAACTCGGACTTGTAGCCATGGTAATTTTAACGGAATCACACAGCCGGAAAAGAGAAACAAGGATGGTAGGGCGTCTTGTTTACCGGATGCTTAACGAGACGGCATTTAGACGAGAAAGACTCGTCCAATACAGGACATACCCGCTCGATGTATATACAGAGAGTGAGCTGATAGATTTCGTTTTGGCAGACAAGCGCTGTTTGAATTCATTGAAGAGCTCTCCCCTCAACTGCAGCATCTGTCTGACAGATAATAGTGCGATTATACAACTATTACCAAAAAAATAAAATGTATAATCAAAATATATTCATACTGTGGGCATTTCGCTCTCAAAATATAAAAGTTTTTTTGCTAGTATTCTCCCCATTTCAGTGGAAATACATGAGATCTGACATTAACTAGTCCTTGTCAGCCAGCCAACTTGGGCTTATGTTTTCTAGACATAGTCATTTCCCAAAACTGAATAAATACCGCACAAAGCACCACAGAACTGCTTTGCTAGCTCCACGCCGACAGTTTCTGCCCGTTTGTGTTGGTGTTATTTAGCCTTGCTGTGAGGATGTCCTTATGTTCTGAATATAATTCAATCATCAATTCGCTTGTATTCGCGTGGACGCGCATCGTAAGACCAGGCACAGCTACGAACGTTGTCAGCCAGGCTTGGTGCACTCAGTGTAAATTCCAGTCACAACGTCGGACGTAGTTAAGTCCGGCGTAGGGGTGAAGACCTTCTTTTTTTACGCCCAGCTGATGCACTCGGCTTCCGGTAAACAAGACGCCCTACCATCCTTGTTTCTCTTTTCCGGCTGTGTGATTCCGTCAAAATTACCATGGCTACAAGTCCGAGTTTCCAACTTACGCCTGCTCCACACTAGGCGTAAAAGTTACACCCAGGCGGAACACACACAGGGCTTAAGCCTAACTGGTGCACTCGTCTTAACCTTAAACTGGTTGTAACTTTCCGTTCGAAGACGGATGTAACGTTACACCCAGGCGTACGCCCAGCTGGTGCACTCGGCTCCTGCTGGTCAGAGAACAGCAGAGTGCAGCTCAATTCAACATAAGAGTCGTGCAGAGTGAGACCCCGCCTCCCTGGGAGAGGTCATCCTTAAGACTGACCAGAGTCAGCACAGTGCTGAAACTGCATCTTTTCAGCCAATAGACTGCTGAGTTTGTCATCAAAGACCGCTAGATGTGTATATACACACTCACACATACACAGACACACACACACACGCAAAACCTACGGACAGCAAACCGTCATGGGCACTTATTCTCATGATCCACCAAACAGACACACGCAGACAAAGATGCACACAAAAGACACACACACACACACACACACACAAATGTTATTCACAGCAAACTGCCACAGGCACTCAATTTCATGATCTAACACATGTTGACACACACTCGTGTGCGCACACACACACACGCACACACACACACACACACACACACACACACACACACACACACACACACACACACAAAGGCCAAATCTGAACTCAGCAGATCTCATACAACATTAGAATGAGGATTTTAACCCTGATAGCTTCCAGCCAATCCCTGGATAAAATGAACATTAAATCCAGACCATGTTCACGATGGGATTAACACAGACATAAATACTGTGCACGCACATAGTCCAAGCACACAGATGAGTACACATGCACGCACATCTCTTTAACACACACACCAGTTCATAATGTTCTTATCCAGGTAATATGCATACGTATATTTTAAAATAAGAATATACAAAATTATTACAATACAGTTAAGGTAGAATAATTGTTGTATACAGTACTGTGGTTATTCGCAGATTAGAGTTTTTAGTCATGACGAATGTGGATTATTAAAATTCACAGAAGGTTTAACTTCAGACTGGGGTATTTCCGTTTTTTTTAAAACATTTCTCACAAATGATTTGGATCTCCAGAATAATAGCTTCTTAACAGTGTGGCTGATGGGAGCTCTCATCACTCGACAGATAACTGAAGGTCGACTACCTGCAGCTGTTACGGCTGGAATAAACCAGCAAAAATCAACCACCTACTGAGCAGATATGCAAATGCATTGTGCTTGAGCTGGGAGAGAAATGTTACACACAAACACACGCAAGGACACATGCATGCACACACTCACACACACGTGCACACGCGCGCACACACACACACACACACATACACATATACACACACTCACTCACACACACGCACACACATACTCACACGTGTACACACTCTCACACACACACACACACACACACACACACACACACATATACGCACACAGCTTGGCTTGCTGCTTTGTAGCTCTGGTGAATGTTTGGGATTTAGAAGGTTGTTAGTTCCCGTCCCACTGTAGGTGCAGAAAGATCAGTGTAAGTGCTGGTCGTTTGAGCTCACATTACTCTGGGTGGGACTGGCAGCTGTCAATCAACTGTGAGCCTTTTTGTATAAAACCCATCAGCTAAATAACTTTGCTCTCAACACATGTACACAAAAAACGCACAACCATGCATATGCACACACACAAAGGTATGCACTCAAACACATGCTCACACACATACATTCATATATACAGTATAAGTGACAAATACAACTTAAGTATCGCCATTATTTATCAACGTTAAGCCAATGGCCTGAGGCACATAACCGCAGTCACGTTTGAGGATTTAACCTGTTCACCAGCCCCTAACACCGAGATAATAACATGGGGACACAGCCATGACGTCAGCATCTGTGTGTAAAACTGGGTGGACCCTCGGCAGCTTGCAATCAGCAATATCCAAAAGAACGACACTGACGGTTATTTATGAACTTTTATCCTGCTGGAGTTTCAGGAGTTGGCCAAAAAATCATCCACCAATCACCATCTGCATTGGTTCATTGGTGGCTCGTATCGCACTCAATGATTGGTGGAGCCCCTCAGGAAGTCAAAAGGGGCCCAATCACTGCCATTGAGAACGTATGAAGGGATACAGTGGGTGGAAATGTACAAATGGGCACTCACACACACACAAAGCAGCCATTCCTCAGTCATTCTCTTTGTGAGAGTAGTAAGTGACTAACACGCTACATTAGTGCTGGAAACATGGACAGACAGGAGATGAATAAATGATAGAGTGAATGAATGAATAAAAGAGTGTGTGTGGGCGGGCGTGAGAGGGGGAGATGGGGGGCAGTGGCAGTGGCGAGCAGCGTACGCACGGAGACTCGTAATAATCTGATTAATGTAGCATCGCAGTGCGCTAATGAGGTGTCAGGACAGCCTGTGTGGACCTCGACTCGGAGGTGGGGGGTCTGTGTGTGTGTGTGTGTGTGTGTGTGTGTGTGTGTGTGTGTGTGTGTGTGTGGGGGGGGGTTCGAGGAGATTCCATCTCATTGACAAAACCTGTAGCCCACGCCCCCCCCACGAGGAACACAATGCCAAGTCGATTACGCATTCAGAGCACCAGCATCATCATAACACTAAAGGCTTGTAACTCAAGGTCAGGGTGCAGGATCATTTCCTGATTAGGCTGTTGTATGAGTGTGTGCATGTATGTGTGTGTGTGTGTGTGTGTGTGTGTGTGTTGGTGAGGATTATATTTCAATATTTCTCATCATATTCATCAGTAGATCAATTGCCATGTTGAATAACCATAATCAATAATCATAATCAGTATCCATATTACGTATGCAGCAGTAACACACACACACACGCACGCACACATACACATACAAGCAGTTCGCACACACATGAGCAGTACACACAGACACATGCACACACACATACACACGCAGCACACGAACACATGCACACACACACGCACACAGATACACATACATACAAGCAGTTCACACACAGACACACACGCATGAGCAGCTCACACACACATAAGCAGCGCGCTTCTGTAGCTTTGATTAGTGAGCAGGCTTCTGTATAGTTGATTCAAAAACATAATCAGGTGATGTATTTGATTTCTGTAGCTTTAATATTTGTTCAGTAAAATCATAAGTTGCTACTGAAAGCATAATCAATTGAATCATTTATGTATCTACTTGTATCCTATTCATCTGGCTGTATTTTTCCTCTCTTGACTGTAATTTTCCAGTCCTTTGTAGTGATGTGCATCCTTATCTTTGCTTCTGAAGTTCTTAAGGTTAGTTGGCAGTGGTTTGGTTTGCCTGTCCTATTGTAGCGTAAGAATGAGAAAGCGGAAAGACCATATTTGGAAGATATTTCCTGTGATGAAGGTACAAAAACTGAGTGTGAAAGGCAAGAAAGCGGAAAGACCATATTTGGAAGATATTTCCTGTGATGAAGGTACAAAAACTGAGTGTGAAAGGCAAGAAAGCGGAAAGACCATATCTGGAAGATATTTGCTGTGATGAAGGTATAAAAACTGGGTGTGAAAGGCAAGATGTGAGTTCTTCTTGCGCAAAAAGAACTCTGCTTTATATTCATCAACATACCACAATAAAGCCTAATTGTGTGAAGAATCTGTCTCTCTCCAATCGCTTGGGGATGGGGGAACCTCATAATATAAAAATATGTCTGAATGAAAACCACAACAGTGTGTGAGAAAAGTACTCACACAACACTTAGTTTTGTAGATTCATCAAGAGTAGTGGACGACAGTCACCATGTTGAAAAAGCCTTGGCCCTGGTTACAAAATCCTGACCGTGATGCCGAATTCACTGACCCCCCATTTATAATTACAATACACTGAAATAAATACCATCAGTAATCTACTGTACACTCTGAGCAGTGCACTCATGTATTAATAAACACACTCAAAATGATTACTTAATAACATTATGGAAATAAGTGGCACATAGAATTATTAAGCATACTTCATTTCAAGTGATGAAGTACTCGCACCAGGTAATTAATCACTTAAAGCTGCATACTGTTTATGCAATAATGTAATGATTCCATATCCAAGAAAACCCAATGATTAATATTTTGAGCCCTTATGCAGACGGAAACACTGTTACAAACAGATATGTGGAGCACACACGTACATGCACGCATATATGCAGACACACACACACACACATATGCAGACACATGAACAAAAAAAAACATTCTCAAGCACACACACACACACACACACACAAAAGCACGCAAACACACGCATACACATGCACGTACGCACAAACACGCAGACACACGTATGGATACACACACAAATGTGCACACACGGTGACATGTGTCAGTAGTCCTGTAATCTCAGTATCTCAGCACATGGGAGGGACAGATTAAAGCGACTGTAAAACCATGAAGGGATGAGACATTGAGATGACAAGAATCAGAGAAATAGAGAGGGGGGAATGAGAGAGAGAGAGAAATGCAGTATGAAGAAAGGGAGAGAAACAGAAGCAATGTATGCTGGCAAACAGACAAACAAATAAAACGAGAGATGGCCTGACAAACAGATTGAGGCAAAAAAATGTACAGACAGTCAAATGTTCATATAGACAGAGACACAGACAGACTCTCAGACAGACAGCAGAGGTCTTTTGAGGCGTGCGAATCTCAGTGTCTCAGAGCACTCCCCGGCACCCCTCTGTTCTCCGCAGGGTAAACACTTGTCCTCCTCACCTCTCACTCTCACTTCACAGTTCATCTCACCCAACCTGACATCATCATCTCATACTCTGTAGTGAGCTCATGTTTGTACCATAGAGAGGCACTTCAAAAGTGTAAAAAAAAAAAAAAAATCAGTCCAAAAACACAAATACTCATAACACGAAAGCTGATTTTGTTCATTTCACGATGAGAGTGGGGGCCAGGGCAGCAGCCATCTGTCAGCTGGGATAATCCCTCTCCACATCTGCACCACATCTCTGCAACACCATCTAACACCCATCCGACCCCAGCCTGCATCTCACGGGCGAGGGCCAGAAAAAACCCCAGGGACAGTTCACAAATCCACTGCAGGTACACACTATTTACTGCTGCAGGTACACACTATTTACTGCTGGAGGCACACACTATTTACTGCTGCAGGCACACACTATTTACTGCTGCAGGCACACGCTATTTACTGTTGCAGGCACACGCTATTTACTGCTGCAGCTACACACCATTTACTGCTGCAGGCACACACTATTTACTGCTGCAGGCACACACTATTTACTGCTGCAGGCACACACTATTTACTGCTGCAGGCACACACTATTTACTGCTGCAGGCACACACACATTTACTGCTGCAGGCACACACTATTTACTGCTGCAGGCACACACATTTACTGCTGCAGGCAGGCACATTTACTGCTGCAGGCACACACTATTTACTGCTGCAGGCACACACTATTTACTGCTGCAGGCTGCATTTACTGCTGCAGGCACACACACCATTTACTATTTACTGCTGCAGGCACACACTATTTACTGCTGCAGGCACACACTATTTACTGCTGCAGGCACACACTATTTACTGCTGCAGGCACACACTATTTACTGCTGAAGGTATTTACTATTTACTGCTGCAGGCACACTATTTACTGCTGCAGGCACACACTATTTACTGCTGCAGGCACACACACTATTTACTGCTGCAGGCACACACTATTTACTGCTGCAGGCACACACTATTTACTGCTGCAGTCACACACCATTTACTGCTGCACACACCATTTACTGCTGCAGGCACACTATTTACTGCTGCAGGCACACACTATTTACTGCTGCAGGCACACACTATTTACTGCTGCAGGCACACAGGCACACACTATTTACTGCTGCAGGCACACACCATTTACTGCTGCAGGCACACACTATTTACTGCTGCAGGCACACACTATTTACTGCTGCAGGCACACACAATTTACTGCTGCAGGCACACACTATTTACTGCTGCAGGCACACACTATTTACTGCTGCAGGCATTTACTGCTGCAGGCACACACTATTTACTGCTGCAGGCACACACCATTTACTGCTGCAGGCACACACTATTTACTGCTGCAGGCACACACTATTTACTGCTGCAGGCACACACTATTTACTGCTGCAGGCACACACTATTTACTGCTGCAGGCACACACTATTTACTGCTGCAGGCACACACTATTTACTGCTGCAGGCACACACTATTTACTGCTGCAGGCACACACTATTTACTGCTGCAGGCACACACTATTTACTGCTGCAGGCACACACTATTTACTGCTGCAGGCACACACCATTTACTGCTGCAGGCACACACTATTTACTGCTGCAGGCACACACTATTTTGCAGGCACACACTATTTACTGCTGCAGGCACACACTATTTACTGCTGCAGGCACACACTATTTACTGCTGCAGGCACACACAATTTACTGCTGCAGGCACACACTATTTACTGCTGCAGGCACACACTATTTACTGCTGCAGGCACACACTATTTACTGCTGCAGGCACACACTATTTACTGCTGCAGGCACACACTATTTACTGCAGCAGGCACACACTATTTACTGCTGCAGGCACACACTATTTACTGCTGCAGGCACACTATTTACTGCAGCAGGCACACACTATTTACTGCTGCAGGCACACACTATTTACTGCTGCAGGCACACACTATTTACTGCTGCAGGCACACACATTTACTGCTGCATTTACACGCTGCAGGCACACACCATTTACTGCTGCACACGCATTTGCAGGCAGGCACACACCATTTACTGCTGCAGGCACACACTATTTACTGCTGCAGGCACACAATATTTACTGCTGCAGGCACACACCATTTACTGCTGCAGGCACACTATTACTTGCTGCAGGCACACACTATTTACTGCTGCAGGCACACACTATTTACTGCTGCAGGCACACACCATTTACTGCTGCAGGCACACACCATTTACTGCTGCAGGCACACACTATTTACTGCTGCAGGGCACACTATTTACTGCTGCAGGCACACACTATTTACTGCTGCAGGCACACACTATTTACTGCTGCAGGCACACACTATTTACTGCTGCAGGCACACACTATTTACTGCTGCAGGCACACACCATTTACTGCTGCTGCAGGCACACACTATTTACTGCTGCAGGCACACACCATTTACTGCTGCAGGCACACACCATTTACTGCAGGCACCATGCAGCTGCACACACCATTTACTGCTGCAGGCACACACTATTTACTGCTGCAGGCACACACCATTTACTGCTGCAGGCACACACCATTTACTGCTGCAGGCACACACCATTTACTGCTGCAGGCACACACTATTTACTGCTGCAGGCACACACCATTTACTGCTGCAGGCACACACTATTTACTGCTGCAGGCACACACATTTACTGCTGCAGGCACACACCATTTACTGCTGCAGGCACACACCATTTACTGCTGCAGGCACACACCATTTACTGCTGCAGGCACACACCATTTACTGCTGCAGGCACACACCATTTACTGCTGCAGGCACACACCATTTACTGCTGCAGGCACACTATTTACTGCTGCAGGCACACACTATTTACTGCTGCAGGCACACACTATTTACTGCTGCAGGCATTTACTGCTGCATTTATTTACTGCTGCAGGCACACACTATTTACTGCTGCAGGCACACACTATTTACTGCTGCAGGCACACACCACATTTACTGCTGCAGGCACACACCATTTACTGCTGCAGGCACACACACATTTACTGCTATTTACTGCTGCACACACAATTTACACACTATTTACTGCTGCAGGGCACACACCATTTACTGCTGCAGGCACACACTATTTATTGCTGCAGCTGCAGGCACACACTGCTGCAGGCATTTATTTACTGCTGCAGGTACACACACATTTACTGCTGCAGGCACACACCATTTACTGCTGCAGGCACACACTATTTACTGCTGCAGGCACACACTATTTACTGCTGCAGGCACACACTATTTACTGCTGCAGGCACACACTATTTACTGCTGCAGGCACACACTATTTACTGCTGCAGGCACACACTATTTACTGCTGCAGGCACACACCATTTACTGCTGCAGGCACACACTATTTACTGCTGCAGGCACACACTATTTACTGCTGCAGGCACACACTATTTACTGCTGCAGGCACACTATTTACTGCTGCAGGCACACACCATTTACTGCTGCAGGCACACACCATTTACTGCTGCAGGCACACACCATTTACTGCTGCAGGCACACACTATTTACTGCTGCAGGCACACACATTTACTGCTGCAGGCACACACATTTACTGCTGCAGGCACACACTATTTACTGCTGCAGGCACACACCATTTACTGCTGCAGGCACACACCATTTACTGCTGCAGGCACACACTATTTACTGCTGCAGGCACACACCATTTACTGCTGCAGGCACACACTATTTACTGCTGCAGGCACACACCATTTACTGCTGCAGGCACACACTATTTACTGCTGCAGGCACACACTATTTACTGCTGCAGGCACACACTATTTACTGCTGCAGGCACACACCATTTACTGCTGCAGGCACACACTATTTACTGCTGCAGGCACACACTATTTACTGCTGCAGGCACACACCATTTACTGCTGCAGGCACACACCATTTACCGCTGCAGGCACACACTATTTACTGCTGCAGGCACACACTATTTACTGCTGCAGGCACACACTATTTACTGCAGCAGGCACACACTATTTTTGCTGCAGGCACACACTATTTACTGCTGCAGGCACACACCATTTACTGCTGCAGGCACACACTATTTACTGCTGCAGGCACACACTATTTACTGCTGCAGGCACACACTATTTACTGCTGCAGGCACACACTATTTACTGCTGCAGGCACACACATTTACTGCTGCAGGCACACTATTTACTGCTGCAGGCACACACTATTTACTGCTGCAGGCACATTTACTGCTGCACTATTTACTGCTGCAGGCACACACTATTTACTGCTGCAGGCACACACAATTCACTGCTGCAGGCACACACTATTTACTGCTGCAGGCACACACTATTTACTGCTGCAGGCACACACTATTTACTGCTGCAGGCACACACTATTTACTGCTGCAGGCACACACTATTTACTGCTGCAGGCACACACCATTTACTGCTGCAGGCACACTATTTACTGCTGCAGGTACACATTTACTGCTGCAGGCACACACTATTTACTGCTGCAGGCACACACTATTTACTGCTGCAGGCACACACTATTTACTGCTGCAGGCACACACCATTTACTGCTGCAGGCACACACTATTTACTGCTGCAGGCACACACCATTTACTGCTGCAGGCACACACTATTTACTGCTGCAGGCACACACTATTTACTGCTGCAGGCACACACCATTTACTGCTGCAGGCACACACTATTTACTGCTGCAGGCACACACTATTTACTGCTGCAGGCACACACACTATTTACTGCTGCAGGCACACACCATTTACTGCTGCAGGCACACACTATTTACTGCTGCAGGCACACACCATTTACTGCTGCAGGCACACACTATTTACTGCTGCAGGCACACACTATTTACTGCTGCAGGCACACACCATTTACTGCTGCAGGCACACACCATTTACTGCTGCAGGCACACACTATTTACTGCTGCAGGCACACACTATTTACTGCCGCAGGCACACACTATTTACTGCTGCAGCACACACCATTTACTGCTGCAGGCACACACTATTTACTGCTGCAGGAACACACTATTTACTGCTGCAGGCACACACTATTTACTGCTGCAGGCACACACTATTTACTGCTGCAGGCACACACTATTTACTGCTGCAGGCACACACCATTTACTGCTGCAGGCACACACCATTTACTGCTGCAGGCACACACTATTTACTGCTGCAGGCACACACTATTTACTGCTGCAGGCACACACTATTTACTGCTGCAGGCACACACTATTTACTGCTGCAGGCACACACATTTACTGCTGCAGGCACACACTATTTACTGCTGCAGGCACACACCATTTACTGCTGCAGGCACACACTATTTACTGCTGCAGGCACACACTATTTACTGCTGCAGGCACACACCATTTACTGCTGCAGGCACACACTATTTACTGCTGCAGGAACACACCATTTACTGCTGCAAGCACACACTATTTACTGCTGCAGGCACACACTATTTAGGTAACACACCATTTGCTGCAGGCACACACCATTTACTGCTGCAGCACACACTATTTACTGCTGCAGGCACACACTATTTACTGCTGCAGGCACACATTATTTACTGCTGCAGGCACACACCATTTACTGCTGCAGGCACACACCATTTACTGCTGCAGGCACACTATATTTACTGCTGCAGGAACACACCATTTACTGCTGCAGGCACACACCATTTACTGCTGCAGGCACACACTATTTACTGCTGCAGGCACACACTATTTACTGCTGCAGGCACACACCATTTACTGCTGCAGGCACACACCATTTACTGCTGCAGGCACACACCATTTACTGCTGCAGGCACACACTATTTACTGCTGCAGGCACACACTATTTACTGCTGCAGGCACACACCATTTACCGCTGCAGGCACACACTATTTACTGCTGCAGGCACACACACATTTACTGCTGCAGGCACACACCATTTACTGCTGCAGGCACACACTATTTACTGCTGCCACACACACTATTTACTGCTGCAGGCACACACCATTTACTGCTGCAGGCACACACTATTTACTGCTGCAGGCACACACATTTACTGCTGCAGGCACACACCATTTACTGCTGCAGGCATTTATTTACTGCTGCAGGCACACACTATTTACTGCTGCAGGCACACACCATTTACTGCTGCAGGCACACACCATTTACTGCTGCAGGCACACACCATTTACTGCTGCAGGCACACACCATTTACTGCTGCAGGGCACACCTATTTACTGCTGCAGGCACACACACTATTTACTGCTGCAGGCACACACTGCTGCAGGCACATTTACTGCTGCAGGCACACACTATTTACTGCTGCAGGCACACACTATTTACTGCTGCAGGCACACACTATTTTACTGCTGCAGGCACACACCATTTACTGCTGCAGGCACACACCATTTACTGCTGCACACATTTACTGCTGCAGGCACACACTATTTTGCTGCAGGCACACTATTTACTCTGCAGGCATTTACTGCTGCAGTACACACACTATTTACTGCTGCAGGCACACACCATTTACTGCTGCAGGCACACACCATTTACTGCTGCAGGCACACACATTTACTGCTGCAGGCACACACTATGCAGGCAGGCACACACCATTTACTGCTGCAGGCACACACCATTTACTGCTGCAGGCACACACTATTTACTGCTGCAGGCACACACCATTTACTGCTGCAGGCACACACCATTTTTACTATTTACTGCTGCAGGCACACATTCATTTACTGCTGCAGGCACACACTATTTACTGCTGCAGGCACACACCATTTACTGCTGCAGGCACAGGCAGGCACACACCATTTACTGCTGCAGGCTGCAGGCACACACCATTTACTGCTGCAGGCTGCAGGCACACACTATTTACTGCTGCAGGCACACACTATTTACTGCTGCAGGCACACACTATTTACTGCTGCAGGCACACACACACTATTTACTGCTGCAGGCACACACCATTTACTGCTGCAGGAACACACCATTTGCTGCTGCTGCACACTATTTACTGCTGCAGGCACACACACACACACACCATTTACCGCTGCAGAACACACACTGCATTTATTTACGCTGCAGGCACACACATTTACTGCTGCAGGCACACACTATTTACTGCTGCAGGCACACACCATTTACTGCTGCAGCAGGCACACACCATTTACTGCTGCAGGCACACACTATTTAGCTGCAGGCACACACTATTTACTGCTGCAGGCACACACCATTTACCGCTGCAGGCACACACCATTTACTGCTGCAGGCACACACCATTTACTGCTGCAGGCACACACCATTTACTGCTGCAGGCACACCATTTACTGCTGCAGGCACACATGCTGCAGGCACACACTATTTACAGCTGCAGGCACACACCATTTACTGCTGCAGGCACACACTATTTACCGCTGCAGGCACACACCATTTAGGCACACACCATTTGCAGGCACACACCATTTTGCAGGAACACACTATTTACTGCTGCAGGCACACACTATTTACTGCTGCAGGCACACACACAGGCATTTTTACTGCTGCAGGCACACATTTATGCTGCAGGCTGCAGGCACACACACACATTTACTGCTGCAGGCACACTATTTACTGCTGCAGGTACATTTATTTACTGCTGCAGGCACACACCATTTACTGCTGCAGGCACACACTATTTACCGCTGCAGGCACACACCATTTACTGCTGCAGGCACACACCATTTTACCGCTGCAGGCACACACCATTTACTGCTGCAGGCACACACTATATTTACTGCTGCAGGCAGGCACACACTATTTACTGCTGCAGGCACACTATTACTTGCTGCAGGCACACACTATTTACTGCTGCAGGCACACACTATTTACTGCTGCAGGCACACACACATTTACTGCTGCAGGCACACACTATTTACTGCTGCAGGCACACACACATTTACTGCTGCAGGCACACACCATTTACTGCTGCAGGCACACACCATTTACATTTGCTGCAGGCACACACTATTTACTGCTGCAGGCATTTACTGCTGCAGGCACACACTATTTACTGCTGCAGGCACACACTGCATTCACACACTGCTGCAGGCACACACTATTTACTGCTGCAGGCACACACCATTTACTGCTGCAGGCACACACTATTTACTGCTGCAGGCACACACCATTTACTGCTGCAGGCACACACTATTTACTGCTGCAGGCACACACCATTTACAGGCTGCAGGCACACACTATTTACTGCTGCAGGCACACACTATTTACTGCTGCAGGCACACACTATTTACTGCTGCAGGCAGGCACACACTATTTACTGCTGCAGGCACTGCAGGCAGGCACACACACCATTTATTTGCTGCAGGCACACACACACTATTTACTGCTGCAGGCACACACTATTTACTGCTGCAGGCACACACCATTTATTTACTGCTGCAGGCACACACTATTTACTGCTGCACACACTATTTACTGCTGCAGGCTGCAGGAATTCATTTACTGCTGCAGGCACACACTATTTACTGCCGCAGGCACACACTATTTACTGCTGCAGGCAGGCACACACTATTTACTGCTGCAGGCACACACTATTTACTGCTGCAGGCACACTATTTACTGCTGCATTTACTGCTGCAGGCACACACACCATTTACTGCTGCAGGCACACACCATTTACTGCTGCAGGCACACACCATTTACTGCTGCAGGCACACACTATTTACTGCTGCAGGCACACACCATTTACCGCTGCAGGCACACTATTTACTGCTGCAGGCACACACCATTTACCGCTGCAGGCACACACTATTTACTGCTGCAGGCACACACCATTTACCGCTGCAGGCACACACCATTTACTGCTGCAGGCACACAGGTAAACATTTACTGCTGCAGGCACACACTATTTACTGCTGCAGGCACACACCATTTACTGCTGCAGGCAGGCACATTTACCGCTGCATTTACTGCTGCAGGCACACACCATTTACTGCTGCAGGCACACACCATTTACTGCTGCAGGTACACACCATTTACTGCTGCAGGCACACACTATTTACTGCTGCAGGTACACACCATTTACTGCTGCAGCTACACACTATTTACTGCTGCAGGCACACACCATTTACTGCTGCAGGCACACACCATTTACTGCTGCAGGTACACACACATTTACTGCTGCAGGCACACACTATTTACTGCTGCAGGCACACACTATTTACTGCTGCAGGCACACACTATTTACTGCTGCAGGCACACACTATTTACTGCTGCAGGCACACACCATTTACTGCTGCAGGCACACACTATTTACTGCTGCAGGCACACACCATTTACTGCTGCAGGCACACACCATTTACTGCTGCAGGCACACACCATTTACTGCTGCAGGCACACACTATTTACTGCTGCAGGCACACACTATTTACTGCTGCAGGCACACACTATTTACTGCTGCAGGCACACACCATTTACTGCTGCAGGCACACACCATTTACTGCTGCAGGCACACACTATTTACTGCTGCAGGCACACACCATTTACTGCTGCAGGCACACACTATTTACTGCTGCAGGCACACACTATTTACTGCTGCAGGCACACACCATTTACTGCTGCAGGAACACACATTTACTGCTGCAGGCACACACTATTTACTGCTGCAGGCACACATTTACTGCTGCCATTTACTGCTGCAGGCACACACCATTTACTGCTGCAGGCACACACTATTTACTGCTGCAGGCACACACTATTTACTGCTGCAGGCACACACTATTTACTGCTGCAGGCACACACTATTTACTGCTGCAGGCACACACCATTTACTGCTGCAGGCACACACTATTTACTGCTGCAGGCACACACATTTACTGCTATGCAGGCACACACTATTTACTGCTGCAGGCACACACTATTTACTGCTGCAGGCACACACTATTTACTGCTGCAGGCACAGGCACACACTATTTACTGCTGCAGGCACACACTATTTACTGCTGCAGGCACACACTATTTACTGCTGCAGGCACACACATTTTACTGCTGCAGGCACACACTATTTACTGCTGCAGGCACACACTATTTACTGCTGCAGGCACACACTATTTACTGCTGCAGGCACACACTATTTACTGCTGCAGGCACACACTATTTACTGCTGCAGGCACACACTATTTACTGCTGCAGGCACACACTATTTACTGCTGCAGGCACACACTATTTACTGCTGCAGGCACACACTATTTACTGCTGCAGGCACACACTATTTACTGCTGCAGGAACACACTATTTACTGCTGCAGGCACACACTATTTACTGCTGCAGGCACACACTATTTACTGCTGCAGGCTGCAGCAGGCACACACCATTTACTGCTGCAGGCACACACTATTTACTGCTGCAGGCACACACTATTTACTGCTGCAGGCACACACCATTTACTGCTGCAGGCACACACTATTTACTGCTGCAGGCACACACTATTTACTGCTGCAGGCACACACTATTTACTGCTGCAGGCACACACTATTTACTGCTGCAGGAACACACATTTATTTGCAGGCACTGCATTTACTGCAGGCACACACTATTTACTGCTGCAGGCACACACTATTTACTGCTGCAGGCACACACCATTTACTGCTGCAGGCACACACACATTTACTGCTGCAGGCACACACTATTTACTGCTGCAGGCACACACTATTTACTGCTGCAGGCACACACTATTTACTGCTGCAGGCACACACACTATTTACTGCTGCAGGCACACACACACTGCATTTACACTATTTGCAGGCACACACTATTTACTGCTGCAGGCACACACTATTTACTGCTGCAGGCACACACTATTTACTGCTGCAGGCACACACTATTTACTGCTGCAGGCACACACTATTTACTGCTGCAGGCACACACTATTTACTGCTGCAGGCACACACTATTTACTGCTGCAGTCCCCCACTATTTATTAATGCAGGCACACACTATTTACTGCTGCAGGCACACACTATTTACTGCTGCAGGCACACACCATTTACTGCTGCAGGCACACACTATTTACTGCTGCAGGCACACACCATTTACTGCTGCAGGCACACACTATTTACTGCTGCAGGCACACACTATTTACTGCTGCAGGCACACACTATTTACCGCTGCAGGTACACACTATTTACTGCTGCAGGCACACACTATTTACTGCTGCAGGCACACACTATTTACTGCTGCAGGCACACACTATTTACTGCTGCAGGCACACACTATTTACTGCTGCAGGCAACACACTATTTACTGCTGCAGGCACACACTATTTACTGCTGCAGGCACACACCATTTACTGCTGCAGGCACACACCATTTACTGCTGCAGGCACACACTATTTACTGCTGCAGGCACACACTATTTACTGCTGCAGGCACACTATTTACTGCTGCAGGCACACACTATTTACTGCTGCAGGCACACACTATTTACTGCTGCAGGCACACACTATTTACTGCTGCAGGCACACACTATTTACTGCTGCAGGCACACACTATTTACTGCTGCAGGCACACTATTTACTGCTGCAGGCACACTATTTACTGCTGCAGGCACACACTATTTACTGCTGCAGGCAGACTATTTGCTGCTGCAGGCACACTATTTACTGCTGCAGGCACACACTATTTACTGCTGCAGGCACACACCATTTACTGCTGCAGGCACACACCATTTACTGCTGCAGGCACACACTATTTACTGCTGCAGGCACACACTATTTACTGCAGCAGGCACACACCATTTACTGCTGCAGGCACACACTATTTACTGCTGCAGGCACACACTATTTACTGCTGCAGGCACACACCATTTACTGCTGCAGGCACACACTATTTACTGCTGCAGGCACACACATTTATTTTATTTACGCTGCAGGCACACACTATTTACTGCTGCAGGCACACACTATTTACTGCTGCAGGCACACACCATTTATTTGCTGCAGGCACACACTATTTACTGCTGCAGGCACACACTATTTACTGCTGCAGGCACACACTATTTACTGCTGCAGGCACACACTATTTACTGCTGCAGGCACACCATTTACTGCTGCAGGCACACACACTATTTACTGCTGCAGGCACACACTATTTACTGCTGCAGGCACACACCATTTACTGCTGCAGGCACACACTATTTACTGCTGCAGGCACACACCATTTACTGCTGCAGGCACACACACTATTTACTGCTGCAGGCACACACTATTTACTGCTGCAGGCACACACTATTTACTGCTGCAGGCTGCAGGCAGGCACACACTATTTACTGCTGCAGGCACACACTATTTACACTGCTGCATTTACCGCTGCTGCTGCAGGCACACTATTTACTGCTGCTGCAGGCACACACAGGCACATTTATTTGCTGCAGGCACACACTATTTACTGCTGCAGGCACACATTTACTGCTGCAGGAACACACTATTTACTGCTGCAGGCACACACTATTTACTGCTGCAGGCACACACTATTTACTGCTGCAGGCACACACTATTTACTGCTGCACTGCTGCAGGCACACACTATTTACTGCTGCAGGCACACACTATTTTGCTGCTGCAGGCATTTACTGCTGCAGGCACACCATTTATTTACTATTTACTGCTGCAGGCACACTATTTACTGCTGCAGGCACACACTATTTACTTTACTGCTGCAGGAACACACTATTTACTGCTGCAGGCACACACTATTTACTGCTGCAGCACACACTATTTACTGCTGCAGGAACACACTATTTACTGCTGCAGGCACACACTATTTACTGCTGCAGGAACACACTATTTACTGCTGCAGGCACACTATTTACTGCTGCAGGCACACACTATTTACTGCTGCAGGCACACACTATCACCATTTACCGCTGCAGGCACACACCATTTACTGCCGCAGGCACACATTTACTGCTGCAGGCACACACTATTTACTGCTGCAGGCACACACTATTTACTGCTGCAGGCACACACCATTTACTGCTGCAGGCACACACTATTTACTGCTGCAGGAACACACTATTTACTGCTGCAGGCACACACTATTTACTGCTGCAGGCACACACCATTTACTGCTGCAGGCACACACCATTTACTGCTGCAGGCACACACCATTTACTGCTGCAGGCACACACCATTTACTGCTGCAGGCACACACCATTTACTGCTGCAGGCACACACTATTTACTGCTGCAGGCACACACCATTTACTGCTGCAGGCACACACTATTTACTGCTGCAGGCACACACCATTTACTGCTGCAGGCACACACTATTTACTGCTGCAGGCACACACTATTTACTGCTGCAGGCACACACTATTTACTGCTGCAGGTACACACTATTTACTGCTGCAGGCACACACTATTTACTGCTGCAGGCACACACTATTTACTGCTGCAGGCACACACCATTTACTGCTGCAGGCACACACTATTTACTGCTGCAGGCACACATTTACTGCTGCAGGTACACACTATTTACTGCTGCAGGCACACA
This sequence comes from Gymnothorax javanicus, assembly GCA_029692085.1. Taxonomy (NCBI): domain Eukaryota; kingdom Metazoa; phylum Chordata; class Actinopteri; order Anguilliformes; family Muraenidae; genus Gymnothorax; species Gymnothorax javanicus. Next base: position 20,888,296 of record CM056197.1, on the reverse strand, counting down.
CTATTTACTGCTGCAGGCACACACACTATTTACTGCTGCAGGCACACACTATTTACTGCTGCAGGAACACAATATTTACTGCTGCAGGTACAACATATTTACTGCTGCAGGCACACACTATTTACTGCTGCAGGCACACACTATTTACTGCTGCAGGCACACACCATTTACTGCTGCAGGCACACACTATTTACTGCTGCAGGCATTTACTGCTGCAGGAACACACCATTTACTGCTGCAGGCACACACTATTTACCGCTGCAGGCACACACCATTTACTGCTGCAGGCACACACCATTTACTGCTGCAGGCACACACTATTTACTGCTGCAGGCACACACTATTTACTGCTGCAGGCACACACTATTTACTGCTGCAGGCACACACTATTTACTGCTGCAGGCACACACTATTTACTGCTGCAGGTACACACTATTTACTGCTGCAGGCACACTATTTACTGCTGCAGGAACACACTATTTACTGCTGCAGGCACACACCATTTACTGCTGCAGGCACACACTATTTGACCGCTGCTGCTGCAGGCACACACTATTTACTGCTGCAGGCACACACTATTTACTGCTGCAGGCACACACTATTTACTGCTGCAGGCACACACTATTTACTGCTGCAGGCACACACTATTTACTGCTGCAGGCACACACCATTTACTGCTGCAGGCACACACTATTTACTGCTGCAGGCACACACTATTTACTGCTGCAGGCACACACTATTTACTGCTGCAGGCACACACTATTTACTGCTGCAGGCACACACTATTTACTGCTGCAGGCAACACACTATTTACTGCCGCAGGCACACACCATTTACTGCTGCAGGCACACACTATTTACTGCTGCAGGCACACACCATTTACTGCTGCAGGCACACACTATTTACTGCTGCAGGCACACACTATTTACTGCTGCAGGCACACACTATTTACTGCTGCAGGCACACACCATTTACTGCTGCAGGCACACACTATTTACTGCTGCAGGCACACACATTTACTGCTGCAGGCACACACTATTTACTGCTGCAGGCACACACTATTTACTGCTGCAGGCACACACCATTTACTGCTGCAGGCACACACTATTTACTGCTGCAGGCACACACCATTTACTGCTGCAGGCACACACTATTTACCGCTGCAGGCACACACCATTTACTGCTGCAGGCACACACTATTTACTGCTGCAGGCACACACTATTTACTGCTGCAGGCACACACCATTTACTGCTGCAGGCACACACCATTTACTGCTGCAGGCACACACCATTTACTGCTGCAGGCACACACTATTTACTGCTGCAGGCACACACTATTTACTGCTGCAGGCACACACCATTTACTGCTGCAGGCACACACTATTTACTGCTGCAGGCACACACTATTTACTGCTGCAGGCACACACACTATTTACTGCTGCAGGCACACACCATTTACTGCTGCAGGCACACACCATTTACTGCTGCAGGCACACACTATTTACTGCTGCAGGCACACACTATTTACTGCTGCAGGCACACACTATTTACTGCTGCAGGCACACACCATTTACTGCAGGCACACACTATTTGCAGGCAGGCACACTATTTACTGCTGCAGGCACACTATTTACTGCTGCAGGCACACACTATTTACTGCTGCAGGCACACACCATTTACTGCTGCAGGCACACACTATTTACTGCTGCAGGAACACACCATTTACTGCTGCAGGTACACACACTATTTATTTGCTGCAGGCACACACACCATTTACTGCTGCAGGCACACACTATTTACTGCTGCAGGCACACACTATTTACTGCTGCAGGCACACACTATTTACTGCTGCAGGCACACACTATTTACTGCTGCAGGCACACACTATTTACTGCTGCAGGCACACACTATTTACTGCTGCAGGCACACACTGCTGCAGGCACACACTATTTACTGCTGCAGGCACACACTATTTACTGCTGCAATATTTACTGCTGCAGGCACACACTATTTACTGCTGCAGGCACACACTATTTACTGCCAGGCACACACCATTTACTGCTGCAGGCACACACCATTTACTGCTGCAGGCACACACATTTACTGCTGCAGGCACACACTATTTACTGCTGCAGGCTGCATTTACTGCTGCAGGCACACACCATTTACTGCTGCAGGCACACACTATTTACTGCTGCAGGCACACACTATTTACTGCTGCAGGCACACACTATTTACTGCTGCAGGCACACACCATTTACTGCTGCAGGAAACACACCATTTACTGCTGCAGGCACACACTATTTACCGCTGCAGGCACACACTATTTACTGCTGCAGGCACACACCATTTACTGCTGCAGGCACACACTATTTACCGCTGCAGGCACACACTATTTACTGCTGCAGGCACACACTATTTACTGCTGCAGGCACACACTATTTACTGCTGCAGGCACACACTATTTACCGCTGCAGGCACACACTATTTACTGCTGCAGGCACACACTATTTACTGCTGCAGGCACACACTATTTACTGCTGCAGGCACACACTATTTACTGCTGCAGGCACACACTATTTACTGCTGCAGGCACACACCATTTACTGCTGCAGGCACACACTATTTACTGCTGCAGGCACACACTATTTACTGCTGCAGGCACACACCATTTACTGCTGCAGGCACACACCATTTACTGCTGCAGGCACACACCATTTACTGCTGCAGGCACACACTATTTACTGCTGCAGGCACACACTATTTACTGCTGCAGGCACACACTATTTACTGCTGCAGGCACACACTATTTACTGCTGCAGGCACACACTATTTACTGCTGCAGGCACACACTATTTACTGCTGCAGGCACACACTATTTACTGCTGCAGGCACACACTATTTACTGCTGCAGGCACACACTATTTACTGCTGCAGGCACACACTATTTACTGCTGCAGGCACACACTATTTACTGCTGCAGGCACACACTATTTACTGCTGCAGGCACACACTATTTACTGCTGCAGGCACACACTATTTACTGCTGCAGACACACGATTTACTACTGCAGGCACACACTATTTACTGCTGCAGCTACACACTATTTACTGCTGCAGGCACACACTATTTACTGCTGCAGGCACACACTATTTACTGCTGCAGGCACACACTATTTACTGCTGCAGGTACACACTATTTACTGCTGCAGGCACACACTATTTACTGCTGCAGGCACACACTATTTACTGCTGCAGGCACACACTATTTACTGCTGCAGGCACACACTATTTACTGCTGCAGGCACACACTATTTACTGCTGCAGGCACACACCATTTACTGCTGCAGGCACACACATTTACTGCTGCAGGCACACACTATTTACTGCTGCAGGCACACACTATTTACTGCTGCAGGCACACACTATTTACTGCTGCAGGCACACACCATTTACTGCTGCAGGCACACACTATTTACTGCTGCAGGCACACACTATTTACTGCTGCAGGCACACACTATTTACTGCTGCAGGCACACACTATTTACTGCTGCAGCTACACACTATTTACTGCTGCAGGCACACACTATTTACTGCTGCAGGCACAAACTATTTACTGCTGCAGCTACACACTATTTACTGCTGCAGGCACACACCATTTACTGCTGCAGGCACACACTATTTACTGCTGCAGGCACACACTATTTACTGCTGCAGGCACACACATTTACCGCTGCATATTTATTTGCTGCAGGCACACACCATTTACTGCTGCAGGCACACACCATTTACTGCTGCAGGCACACACCATTTACTGCTGCAGGCACACACCATTTACTGCTGCAGGCACACACTATTTACTGCTGCAGGCACACACCATTTACTGCTGCAGGCACACACCATTTACTGCTGCAGGCACACACTATTTACTGCTGCAGGCATTTACTGCTGCAGGCACACACCATTTACTGCTGCAGGCTGCAGGCAGGCACACACTATTTACTGCTGCAGGCACACACCATTTACTGCTGCAGGCACACACCATTTACTGCTGCAGGCACACACTATTTACTGCTGCAGGCACACACCATTTACTGCTGCAGGCACACACCATTTACTGCTGCAGGCACACACTATTTACTGCTGCAGGCACTGCATTTACCGCTGCAGGCACACACATTTACTGCTGCAGGCACACACCATTTACTGCTGCAGGCACACACCATTTACTGCTGCAGGCACACACCATTTACTGCTGCAGGCACACACCATTTACTGCTGCAGGCACACACTATTTACTGCTGCAGGCACACACCATTTACTGCTGCAGGCACACACTCATTTACTGCTGCAGGCACACACCATTTACTGCTGCAGGCACACACTATTTACTGCTGCAGGCACACACTATTTACTGCTGCAGGCACACACCATTTACCGCTGCAGGCACACACTATTTACTGCTGCAGGCACACACCATTTACTGCTGCAGGCACACACTATTTACTGCTGCAGGCACACACTATTTACTGCTGCAGGCACACACCATTTACTGCTGCAGGAACACACTATTTAGCTGCACACACCATTTACTGCTGCAGGCACACACCATTTACTGCTGCAGGCACACACTATTTACTGCTGCAGGCACACACCATTTACTGCTGCAGGCACACACTATTTACTGCTGCAGGCACACACTATTTACTGCTGCAGGCACACACCATTTACTGCTGCAGGCACACACCATTTACTGCTGCAGGCACACACTATTTACTGCTGCAGGCACACACTATTTACTGCTGCAGGCACACACTATTTACTGCTGCAGGCACACACTATTTACTGCTGCAGGCACACACTATTTACTGCTGCAGGCACACACTATTTACTGCTGCAGGCACACACTATTTACTGCTGCAGGCACACACCATTTACTGCTGCAGGCACACACTATTTACTGCTGCAGGCACACACTATTTACTGCTGCAGGCACACACCATTTACTGCTGCAGGCACACACTATTTACTGCTGCAGGCACACACTATTTACTGCTGCAGGCACACACTATTTACTGCTGCAGGCACACACTATTTACTGCTGCAGGCACACACTATTTACTGCTGCAGGCACACACCATTTACTGCTGCAGGCACACACTATTTACTGCTGCAGGCACACATTATTTTTTTGCTGCAGGCACACACTATTTACTGCTGCAGGCACACACTATTTACTGCTGCAGGCACACACTATTTACTGCTGCAGGCACACACTATTTACTGCTGCAGGCACACACTATTTACTGCTGCAGGCACACACTATTTACTGCTGCAGGCACACACCATTTACTGCTGCAGGCACACACTATTTACTGCTGCAGGCACACACCATTTACTGCTGCAGGCACACACCATTTACTGCTGCAGGCACACACCATTTACTGCTGCAGGCACACACTATTTACTGCTGCAGGCACACACAATTTACTGCTGCAGGCACACACTATTTACTGCTGCAGGCACACACTATTTACTGCTGCAGGCACACACCATTTACTGCAGGCATTTACTAATGCAGGCACATTTTACTGCTGCAGGCACACACCATTTACTGCTGCAGGCACACACTATTTACTGCTGCAGGCACACACCATTTACTGCTGCAGGTACACACATTTACTGCGCAGGCACACACCATTTACTGCTGCAGGCACACACACCATTTACTGCTGCAGGCACACACTATTTACTGATGCAGGCACACACTATTTACTGCTGCAGGCACACACCATTTACTGATGCAGGCACACACTATTTACTGCTGCAGGCACACACTATTTACTGCTGCAGGCACACACTATTTACTGCTGCAGGCACACACCATTTACTGCTGCAGGTACACACTATTTACTGCTGCAGGCACACATATTTACTGCTGCAGGCACACACTATTTACTGCTGCAGGCACACACTATTTACTGCTGCAGGCACACACCATTTACTGCTGCAGGCACACACTATTTACTGCTGCAGGCACACACTATTTACTGCTGCAGGCACACACACTATTTACTGCTGCAGGCACACACTATTTACTGCTGCAGGCACACCATTTACTGCTGCAGGCACACACTATTTACTGCTGCAGGCACACACTATTTACTGCTGCAGGCACACACTATTTACTGCTGCAGGCACACACTATTTACTGCTGCAGGCACACACCATTTACTGCTGCAGGCACACACACCATTTACTGCTGCAGGCACACACTATTTACTGCTGCAGGCACACACCATTTACTGCTGCAGGTACACACCATTTACCAATGCAGGCACACACTATTTACTGCTGCAGGCACACACCATTTACTGCTGCAGGCACACACTATTTACTGCTGCAGGCACACACCATTTATTGCTGCAGGAACACACCATTTACTGCTGCAGGTACACACTATTTACTGCTGCAGGTACACACTATTTACTGATGCAGGGACACACTATTTACTGCTGCAGGTACACACTATTTACTGATGCAAGGACACACTATTTACTGCTGCAGGCACACACTATTTACTGCTGCAGGCACACACTATTTACTGCAGCAGGAACACACCATTTACTGCTGCAGGCACACACTATTTACTGCAGCAGGCACACACTATTTATTGCTGCAGGAACACACCATTTACTGCAGCAGGCACACACTATTTATTGCTGCAGGAACACACCATTTACTGCTGCAGGTACACAATATTTACTGCTGCAGGTACACACCATTTACTGCTGCAGGCACACACCATTTACTGACGTACAATCCTATCTGCAGGGGATTTCGCTGCTTCAAACTGCAGGCCAAAGGCCCTTGCTCGCTGCTTGTGATGCACAGCCTTTGGCCTGCAGTTTGAAGCAGCAAAATCCCCTGAGGTGAGCAAATAAGGAGTAAAATAGATGGATAAATTATATAATGTTCACAAGGCAAAAACTAATTTGGGTTTTCTTGATAACAGGCATCTCTGCAAGTCTTTGGTCAACTGCATGAAAAGCTTCCTACGATTAGCAAGCTAACTTTTGACGTCTAGAGCATATGACATTTGTCAGCACAGCATAAAGATGGCTAAGCTGCAATTCATTGGTGGAGTGCAAGGTTACTCCTAGACTAACAATGTTTTATTGATCCCCGTAACACTTTCTCAGTGATACCAGATTATGCTTCATGAACAGATACAGGCCTATGTGGGTCATTTTGAGTTACCATATAGCCTGACAAGCTTATCTTTGGATTGTGGGAGGAAAAATAGAATAATCAGGGAGGAAAAACACCCAGTGAGCATGAAGAGAACAGGCAAACAGAAAGGAAGGTCAAGGGTCAAAGTGAAGGTCATGCCTGTGTTTGTAGGAGTATCTGACACGTAATGCTAACAGGTGCCCTTGTGCTGAAAACACTGAAGCGATCAGATCAGCGGATCAAGGCGAGTCCTGCAAGCCACACTTAAAACTGTAGCGAGACAATCACAGTCCACAGTTAGGGTCTATTTTGGCCAGGTAATTACCCACTCAATTACAGGGGGAAACGCAATGATTCACAATCACTAAAAGGGCACGAGCGATCAATTTACCAACTCAGCCAGGCAAAGCGAACACGGGGGCTTTTCTTTACGGTTTTTCAAGCAACATTGAAGGTTAACAGCAGTCAATTACGCCATCCGAACGCAGAACAATACCAGTCTGGCTCATATACATAATTCCTTGTTGAAGTATGACCACAATCCGCAGCTGGCTAGTGCCCTTGCTGTAGAATGCTTATAATTCTATGCCTAAGGGGAAAAGTGACAGATTACACCATCTTGTTAAAAGCAGAAAAATAGTGAGAAACATATTGACTCTTTGAAAGAGATTGTTGGCCGGAATGATTACTCCACAGAACCCATCGAAAAGACAGAAATTAGGGTCTCTGTATCACTGTTAGTTCAAGTAGGCCTACATTACACACCACAAAGAAAACTAACAGCTATATAGTAGCCATAGTCCAGTTCACATGCAGTTTTTTGCGTGAGGAATGGAGGGATGTATATTACAGAATTGTATTTTGGCCTCTCTCTCGCTGTGAAGATGGACAATCCATCTTGAAATAGATGTTCCAGGCAAGACACTAGGCCTTTTAACATTAAAGGTCACCTATTATGTCACCAGGTGCACAGCAAATTCATCACTGTAAGCCATTTCAGAATCTCTTTGTGACATCATGTTTGGAAGTAACCGGCCAACTGCAAGAAACACTGATTAGCTGAAGTTGATCAGTTTCTTCATAATTCTGGGTGATCTCTCCCACGTATGTCATAAAGGACAGATTTTGAAAAGGCTTGCGATGTCTTCAGGCCCATTCACATCGGGGCGGAGCGAAAAAGCGGCACGGTTTTGCGGAATATTAGCAGCAGGAAAATTCCACGTGAAACCATGTACACCGGACTTGGTGCGAAATTTCGCGTTCTTGGGTTCCAATTTCGCAACCAAATCCGCGAGTTATAATTTAACCTAAACGAACCATGGCAGCAGCAGCGACGATGACATTTGTATGTATCTGAACGATAACGTTAGCCTCGCAGTCTAGTTTTGCACTGACGTAGCCAACGAAAGTTTTCCTTTTTGATGTCCGGACCTGGGGCTGTTTCAATAAACTTAACTTGTCCAACCCAGACTAAGCTGCGTCATAATTTACACCTCAGCGACGCGCAGCTTCGTGATTTGGTGCACAAACATTCAAAATATGAAAACGTTCATCGAAAAAAAAAGAAACATTAGCTACATCTAACTATGAAAAAGTAAACGGTGCACACAGCTATAAGATGACACGTTACATTGCAGTGTTTCCTGAATACAAGCTAGCAAATCAAAAGGTTCGAATGCTATGACAAACAAATTTCATTGGCTAAAATTACAATTTTGCAGGCGGATTTTCGCTGAAGCTTATAAAGGGATAGTTCACTTTTGAAATGGGGTTGTATGAGCTACAAATTGCCACTACTTACATTAGATGCAGTAGAAAACTCAGATCTCCTCCAGGTAGCCGCACCAGCGCATAGTGCTAGGTGGAAATTCGCTAGGTGGCGATACACTGTTGTGAACGGGACCAGGGAAACAGCGTATTTTTGCGGCCAAAGAGGTCCTACTTAATACCATTTCAGGTGTACACATTTTAAAAAAAATTACCGCGCTTTACCTGCTCAAAAAAAAAAAAAAAAAGTTACTCTTGAACCAACCAACTGACGTATTCCATCGGAGTAAACGGCGCACCGTGGCGATCAGCTGTTTGGGCCAGACTGAGCGGTTTGAGACAAACGGCATTTCAACGACATGGAATAACGTCTCAAATTAAAAATAAAAATCCCTATAATAACCAGCACTGTTTGGAATGAGGTCAGGTGGACACCAGGCGCAGGATCCAGGAGGTTTTATTTGGAACCCAGACACAGGAAAAGTGGCACACGCCAAAAAGAAACACCGTGCACATGTACTGAACCAGGAGAACCAAGGTACTCTGCCAAAGGCAGGGAAGGGGGGAAACTAATATACACACTCCACGAGTAGCTAAAATAAAACTGAAACAAGCTGGCGGGAACACGGGGACTTAGACAAGGGGAAGACACTGGACTTAAAAATACAACGGAAATATTCGGAAGGAACAGCGATCTTCAATGCCGCACAGACTCGGGTGAACTCGCGAAGTCCCGTCTGACATCTCTTCCCTCTTCCCAGTTTAAATACACTAGGGAGGAGGCGGGGATCAGGCAGGCAATCTCAAGGGGAAACAGAAACACATGGGATTAATTAACAAATTCACGAGGACCGGGTAGACAATGATGACTCGACACAAGACGCTAAGACGATCAATCAAACTGGACAGTTTAGATTGAGGTAATCTTAACGTTACGAGTAAAAAGCACCACGAGAACAGCAAAGGAAAGCATAGCTTTAAACGCAGTTATTCAGGGAAAGCTTAGGAAGGAATTCACAAAAGCTAGAAACACTCGCACTCGCTAATGAGTTAATTTGGTTAGTACTATGTGACAATATATACACACACCCTTAAATAAGTGCTGGTTAGTATGGTTAGTAATAGCCCTATCAGAGAACGCATTCACTCAGTTTTACGGGCCATTCACTCAGAGTTTTGCGAGACCCAGAATAAGCACAGGTGGAAGCAATGAATGAAACACCACAGCCGATTCCGAAAGAGGAAATGTGATTGGACAACGGGACTCAGGCATGCAGGCTGTCACACGACATCAGAGGAACCAGGGCGAGGGGGAAGAGATGGACAGGCCGCGGGAATGGAGCTGAAACACAAATCATGAGGGACACGGGGAAAAACGCGCAAGCGCAAACAAGCACACAAGGCAGAACCATAACCAGCACAGCAGATAGGCGTACACAGTATGTGGCTGCGTAGACCCTATGCGATGTCAATTGGTGCTGCAATGTTACATTAGACTTTTTCACAGGTGTTTCACTCTCTTACCTGATGCATGGGTACAGCAGTGCTCTTCAGCGTGCACCGTTGAGATTTCCTGAATTTAGCCTCACGAAACCCTCTTTGGAAAAATGAATACTGCAAACACGGAGCTCTTTTAGGATACGGATGGCGATCAATATCCATGTTGAGCGCAGCCAGCCACAGCTGTCAAGTCCATCCCGCAGAGGAATGCGGTGGAAGCTGTAAGTGCACCGATACAGCTTTGCTTTCATGTCCAGGAAAGCAACACACACGGACCATTTTCAAATATTTGCACAAGTTTAACGACCGTCCGACCTCGCAACCACAGTTAAAGCTTGCACTGGACGCGAAACGAATTTTTTCGCAAAACAGATTACATTCAAAGTCACGCGAAGACGCGAATACTCGCATTTCGCGTGTATCGCGTCTTTGCATTGACTTTGAATGTGTTCTGTCGTGCGCAAAATTCGTTTCGCGTCCAGTGTGCAAGCAGTTTTACTGTGACCCAGACAGCTGATCGCTACAGCGCGCGGTTAACTACGATGCGCTGCGCGGAGGACTACGTCAGTTGGTTAGTTCAAGAGCAACTGTGTTTTTTTCCGAGCAGGTAAAGCGCTGTAATTCTTTTTAATGTAGCGTACAACTGAAATGATGTATTATTTTCAAGTGGGACCTCTTTTAGGCGGCAAAAATACGCTGTTTCCCTGGTCCCGTTCACAGCAGTGTATCACCTAAATTTCCACTCAGCACTATGCGCTGGTGCGGCTACCTGGAGGAGATCACAGAGTTTTCTACTGCATCTAATGTAAGTAGTGGCAATTTCTAGCTCATACAACCCCACTTCAATAAAAGTGAACTATCCCTTCAAGTCCGTGCGGAAGTTTTTTCTGCCGTACGGAAATTCCGCCTTGGTGTGCAAGCTTACATTAGAACCTATGGAAATAGCTCCAATAAAAATCAGCGAATAATCCGCAGGGAAATTCGCGCTTGGTGTGAATGGGCCTTAAGTGGTTGTGCACCAAGTGACAAGATAGGGTACCTTTAAGGTTAATCACTGACTGCTATTTTGTTTGTAAATACCACATGCAACGTCCCTTTCTATTTATTACTTGAGTGAAGGAGGGGGAAGCCACTACAGGAACTGCAAAATATTACACAGCTAGGATTGCAGGAATAACTAAACCAGCACTCACAAACATGGAAGGACAAACAGACGTACTCACAAAATATACGAATGTAAATGCACAGACACGTAAAAACTCAAATTGAATGCCAACACAAACACACGCACACACACACACACACACACACACACACACACATGGTTTACACTGCATAAGACCCTCTCCATGCCTGTATTTGGCTTGTAACATTTTTGAAGGAAATACTGGAGGGATTTTGGAGTTAGTTCAAGCACCTCTCTCAAGTTCTTTGCAAATAGAAACTGTGCAGCCTTAAATTAAAAAATGAGTTTGCACAAGGCAAAAAATGCTTTGCAGCTTATTGCCATACTTTTTTTTAAATTTAGTCAGCTTTTTTTTTTTTTTTTATAGGGCATGATTGAGTTTGTACCTTGTGTTCTGTAGCTGTTGCAGTGACCTTGCCCTGGATGGAGGCGCCAAATAACTGTGATGTAACGTGCTGCGTGTGCAGAAGGGTGCCAGTTGGCTGTGGACACTAAGTGGCTGTTTTTCATTATTCAAACCCAAGTCCTTACGCCATGAGGCAGGGTTAGCGCACAACATTTCAGCATTACTTTCCCTCCTGAATGCTCACTTCCTGCTCCCAGTGTCTCCATTTATCACCGATCACAGGCTGCAGACTGTTTTGCTTTTGCAGTCAGTAAATATATGAATAAAAATGCAGTAAGACACCCCCCCCATACCTGTGTGACATCAGTCAGATTCCTCTCCAAAAACTTTAGCTACTGCTGGAATTTGTTTTGTTTTGGCAGCTACATTGTGGGTCATGGTTAGGTAGTGCTGGTCCCACACACACACACACACACAGACTAACAGACACACACATACATACACACACTAACACACATACATACGCGCACACACACACTAACATACATACATACATACACACACGCACGCAAACACATACACACACACACACATACATACACACACTAACACACACACACACACACACACACTAACACTCATACATACACACTAACACACATACATACATACGCACACACACACACACACACACACCCTAACGTACATACATACATACACATACATGCAAACACACACACACACACACAAACAGACATACATACACACACACACACACAAACACACACATACATACATACGCACACACACACACACCCCTAACATACATACATACATACATTCACATACACGCACACACACACACACACACACATACTAACACACATACATACATACGCACACACACACACACCCTAACAACATACATACATACATTCACATACACACACACACACACACACACACACACACACTAACACACATACATGCATACACACACACACACACACACACACCCTAACATACATACATACATACATACACATACATGCACACACACACACACACACACACACACACAAACTCCAGATCCATCACTCTGTTTTTGCCGCAGCCCCCGGCAGCATTGGGCCTTTCCTGTTAATTATTTATTATTTCATTATGGGGCGCGGGCCCACATATTGCTATGACGACACTGATTTGATGGCAGCTTTAGTTACTTCCAGCTACACTGGCTTATTTATGGCAGGGCTTTCTGACATGCTGAGAATGCTTTTAACAGCTCCTGATGAACAACTATCCTGCAGGTTTTCACTTCAAACATAACACTGCAAACCTCATTCAACAGCTAGAGCAGGGCTGCCCAACCCTGCTCCTGGAGATCTACCATCTTATAGGACTTCACTCAAACCCTAACACTGCAAACCTCATTCAACAGCTAGAGCAGGGCTGCCCAACCCTGTTCCTGGAGATCTACTGTCCTGTAGGTTTACACTCCAACCCTAACAAAGCTCACCTCATTCAACAGCTAGAGCAGGGCTGCCCAACCCTGTTCCTGGAGATCTACCGTCCTGTAGGTTTACACTCCAACCCTAACAAAGCTCACCTCATTCAACAGCTAGAGCAAGGCTGCCCAACCCTGCTCCTGGAGATCTACCATCTTATAAGTCTTCATTCCCACCCTAACAAAAAACTCACCTCCTTCAACAGCTAGAGTATCTCCACCCACTCCTGTTCCTAAAGATTTACTGACCAGTAGGTTTTCATTTCCGACGTGATAAAACACACGTCATTCAACACTTAGGAGAGAGCTGCCCAGCCCAGCTGCTGGACATCTACTGTCTTATCAGTTTTCATTTTAGTCATAATACAGAACTGTACAGTCAGGACTGTTCTTTGAGACATGTTGTCTAATGAATCTTCCATTCAACCCTAATAAAGTGCACATCATTCATCAGCTAGAGCTGGACAGTTTATTGGAGAGAACATCATGACTGACATGAAATCCTCCAGGACTGTGTCCATACAGCAGCAAGGTTAGGCTAAGTTGGCTAAAATAGTCTTTAAATAGTCTCCATATGAAACTGAGAGAAAAGACAGTTTTCCCTCTGTGTCACTGAGCAAAAGATGGGGGGGTCATTATTTTTTGGATAAAAGAGAGATGCCTTCCTTACAAATTTTCCCAAATGCTCATGCAAAAAAACACTTCATGGCCCTTAGGGCCTGTAGTTTAGTAAAGAAGTACCTTAAATTCCCCTTTATAACCCCGTAATACACCCCAGCAGACAGGCCAACAAACAAAGGCCAAAACTAAAACTGGAACGAGGCCATGCTGGGAGATTTAAAAACTACAAACAAGTAAAACAAACTTTTATTTTGACACAAGGAGCGCGGAGTCAAAAGCATCGTCTCCACTGCTGCTCTGCCTCTTCATTTGACATTCTACCTCTGAACTGTCATGTATGCCCTGTGATGTCACAGTAGGCATTTGAATTGTGATGTCACAGCACATAACATTTAAATCATGAGTTCACAAAGGACAATTGCCCAGTGAGGCCACAAATTCCTGTTTGTTTTATTGATTTATTTTTTATCGCATGTTTGGGGAGAATATTACATTAAGGCTTGACAAATTTAAGTCTTGTTCAGGTGTATATTGGCACTTCAACCCTACACTCCCAGCTCAGAAGGACACGCCACACTCTCTCCATGGCTGGGCAGATCTCCAGGGCTGGGCTGCAGTTATCAGCCATGTCTTACCTCTGCGAGGTCTTCTTATACTTCCGCCTGCCAACAAGGGAGAGATATGCGTGAGAACAGCACATTCACTCGCTATCACCGTTCAGAGATTTAACCCTTAGAGCGCTAAATACAAATAGTGTTGCTCAATGATGTAAGATATCAAATTAAAAGCCATTGAAAACCTATCATGTGACAACTTCTTTGAAATAGCTCCCACAGCAGAGCTCTTTGAAGCAAGTCGCCACATGATAGGTTTTCAACAGCACAAGATAATTTAATTTATAATTTTTTGAAAATGTATTTCAGTGCTCTAAGGGTTAAAATGTAATTCAAAATAGCACTTTACACTCACACACAGGCACACACACACACACAGAGAGCACAGCGGTGTTATATGAATCTCCGGCTGCCAATTGCCTCTCTTTTAGGCCAGGCATTTGCTGCATTGAGTGCGACACGAGAACAGGACTGGCTGCAGAAAGATCTACAACAAGAATCCTTAAATCCAGCCCTCAGATCAAAGTTCAGCCCAGGTTTTCTTCTATCCTAAGTAAGCACATGAACACTTAGTACCTCTGCTTGGCCAGAATGTCTTCACACCTGACTTTCAGGTAAAGGGAAGGTGGAAAACCAGCAGTTCTCGGTAATTTGAGGACCTGGGATCTTCAGTATATGCACATACGCAGATCAGTGGATACCAGATCTGTTCCTGGAGATCTACCATCCTGTAGCTTTTAACTCCAGCCCTAACAAAGCTCACCTCATTCAACAGCTAGAGCAGGGCTGCCCAACCCTGTTCCTGGAGATCGACTATCTGGTAGGTTTTGACTCCAGCCTTAATAAAGCACTGCCTTTTCAGCAGCTGGAGATTTTTTATTGAGCCGATGATTAGTTCAGTCAGGAGTGACAAATTAGGTCTAAATTGGAAGCATATAGGATGGTAGATCTCCAGGATCAGGGCTGGTGATCACTGATATAAACCCATACAGAGCATTTACTGTCTCAACACTACAGGGTCCCTGCTAATTCCACCAATGTCAAGTCGTCTGCCATCTCCTGAGATTAAGGGCTCTAATTTCTTGGCGCAGTGCAGGGTGGCGCAGCGTGGTGTAGCGAGGCACAGCCCACGCAGTGGTAATTTTGTGCGGTGCAACACCGCGCACAGCCACTTTGGCAATTTGGTAGACGGACGTGCGCTGAGATGGGTGTGGTGGCATAGTAGGGGGAGGTGTCATATATTCATCAAGATGCAGTGACAATTTCGTAGCAAAAGTCTCCGCCGAAACTGCACAGAAAGCTCGCCAGCTCCAACCTGGTTTACTTTCTGTGCAGTGGTAATTTGGCTGACCAGCGCACAGTGCGCACACGTCACTGAAACCACACAGGCAGGTTTCCAGAATGTCAAGCACATTTCAATGCAATAAATAATTACAGCAAACACTATTTAATGTAACTATCTGAATCAGCACATAAATTATAGTATCTATATCGATTGTCCTGATGTCAGATCAAAGGTGGTTGGCATGCGTAATGGAAACTCGACCTGACAGCCCTCAGAGTGTCAGTGCATTCTCTGTGGCATGTTGCGTGCTACACAACATAGCTGTATGCCATGGATGTCACTTTGACCTCACGCAGGAGACATTACAGGACTTGAGACAGAGAGAGGCCGAACTGCATGTTCCCTATCAGCAGGGAGAGCAGCAGCGCGCACAGGAGAGGAGAGACCACCTGGCTGCACAGCTCTGTCCTTAACACTAGAACCACGGCACTGATGTTAGTAATGCATGGTATTTCATGTTAGTAAAAGATATGAGTCCGTCCGTCCATGACTTTTTCTTAAAATATGTTTTCTATGTTATGTCAAAGTTTTGAACTTCTGTTACAAAACACAAGTGAGTATTGATATTAAATTACTTTGAGCGCTGTAGCCGCTTTTTTTTGCAGTGGCTTTGACCGCAAATGCCCCTGTCTGCAATGTATGAGAGAGAGAGAGAGAGAGAGAGAGAGATGTGTGCATGTGGGCGCGTGAGTGCGTGAGTAGGCTATGTGGGTATGTGTCCTTCAGTTGCTTTCACACTGGGCCTTGAAAATTTTTTTAGACGACTGATTACATTCAAAGTATTCAAAGAGGTTTTTACATACATGTATTGAATCTTTGCATTGACTTTGAATGTAATCTGTCGTATGTAAAAAATTGGTCCAGTGTGCAAGCGGCTTATTGTCACTTAGGTTTTATCGTTTTTAGTGGGGAAAGGAATACAGCCTGATTGCTATGATCTCATACTGAGTTAAGATCACATATTGAAAATAAATGTGTTACGTTTCTTGCATTGTTGTCCATGCATGTTAATCCCAAAATTTTAAGCAGCAACAGGGTGTAATAATAGGAACACGCTTATCCATCGTTTTCTTCCCGATGATGCAGGCAGAAGAAATAAATGAGCAACGTCAGATTTCATTCCAACTTCATAAGTTTGAATGATCTGACGTAGTTTCGTTTTGAAATTCCATTCAAGTTCGCTAATGGTAATAATTCGCGAATGCCCTAGCTAGCCAGCTAACTCATATTCGTAATGCCTAATATAGACATAAGCGGTATAGAAAACATGCCTGAAGCAGCAAAGTAAAATGCAACATTAACGCATCTCGCAGATATAGGACAGAGGCTTCTATATTCCAACATCTTAAAGGTCAAGAGAGGAGCTCATTTGATTGGTGAAGATTTGACTCGGCTGTGTTTAACCCACTCACGCCTTCTCTCCTCCCTCTTTGCCACTTGCGCCGGCAGGAGGGACAGAGGCAGGACAGCGGAGTACTTGCGCCCTCTGCGCGGGGCACGAAATTGCAAAATACGTCTGGATACACCCCGTTGGCGTGGCGCTCCCCCCATTCGCCACGCCTGCACCTGGTCAACGAATTTAGAGCCCCAAATCTCTATATTACCTGATCTGTGAACACCTGCTGCTCACATGACATGGCATTCCCCTCGGGATCTGAGCCCCAGGACATGTTTACACATCCCTATGAGATCACGCCTTCATTTTGTCGCTCTGCTCGATCACTGACCGTTAAAAGACCAAGACACAGGGCGGCGCCAGGCTATGGTCAAGGCCGAGGTGAGTTTCTGCACGGCAGGGTTGTCCTGACCTGCGTTTTCACAGCGGCTGACCCCGGGTGCATTACAGTAATGAGAGCGCGCGAGTCGGAGCTCCCGCAATGGTGATATGGTAATTCAGATTTTCACGTCACCAGATACAAGCAAAAGCTTAAAACATCCCTACAATGCACAGTCCTGTAGACCTCTGTCTCTCTCTCTCTCTCTCTCTCTCCATCTCTCTCTGTATTACAGTGTAAAATCCTCTCTGAATCAGTTTTTATTCATGTGTTCTCCAGTATGAATAATAAAGATTCACTCAAGCCTCATGTTATCTCTGTAAAGACACAAGAAGAGTGCTGGGCTGCCATGTTTTTGTCTGGTATGGAAATTTCTGAACACACAACAGGTAGGGAGAATATTACTCGTTCTGAAAAGGTTGCTGAAATTCTCAGTATTGCAACACTGTGATAATGTTTCACTTGAATGTTTTGAGTTAGTTGGGGAAATAAACTGCATTTTATTAGCCACATTTCACAGGATGACTGGATGCAAGAAAGGCCAACACACGCACACATACACACAAAGAGCGACAGTGCGCACACACACACACACACACATAAATACACAGTAAAGTGTAAGGATAGTACTCACACACACACACACACACACACACACAGTGACAGGTAGCCTTTACTCTCTCTCACTCACTAACACACATACACACACACAGTAAAGTCTGCAGACAGCACTCTCTCTCACAGACACACACATAAATACACAGTAAAGTGTAAGGATAGTACTCACACACACAGACACACAGTGTCTTTACTCTCTCTCTCACTCACTAACACACACACACACACACACACAAACACAGTAAAGTCTGCAGACAGCACTCTCTCTCACAGACACACACATAAATACACAGTAAAGAGTATGGACAGCACTGACACAAACACACATACACAGTAAAGTGCACAGACAGTACTCACAGGCCTCGGAGTCTGAGCCAGATTTTTTCGATCTGTTCGGGCTGCAGGTACCGTAAGGAGCTGCTCTCAAACTCCTCGATCTCTCTGGTGGGGGACTCCATGTCCTCCGCTCACCGGGGATGGGGCCCCGGAGCTAAAGAGGGCCGGCCCTCAGCATCTCCTCTCCTCCCACCCTGCCTGCCCTGTACTCCCCAAGCTCTCCGCGCTGTTCAGACTGAGCGCTAGGCGCATAAACGCTTCTGTTCGGGACGCCTCACTGCTCCTGCCGTCGCAGATCTCCAGCAACAGAGAGTCTGGCACTGAGCCATCCTCCACGCACGGGGGAACGACGACAGGAGGGATTACGAGAGAGAGAGAGAGAGAGAGAGAAAGAGAGAGAGAGAGAGAGACAGAGAGAGCAGGCACCCCCCGCACACATCTGCTAAGGAGAGTGAGCCCAGCACAAATCCAATCAATACAATGAGCTGCATTAATTACTTATGTGCGGAAGGACAGAGAGAGAGAGAGAGAGAGAGAGAGAGAGAGAGAGATGGACGGAGGAAGGGAGGGAGAGCATGATTAAGAAAAACATTGTGGTACAACATTGAGAGTCAGAGGAACTGCATGAAGGAGTGAAGAAAGAGAGAGATGTAGAAGGAGAGGTATTACTGAATGAGACGGAACAGGATGTGAGCACTTCAGCTGAAGTGTCTGAGTGAGTGAGTGAGTGAGTGAGTGAGTGATAGAGTTAGAGGGAGTGTACTGGAGTACGCAGTGTGCTTTTATGTGGGTGTGTGTGCACGTGGATGACAGTGTGTGCATATCTTAGTGAATATTTATGATCAGAGATTACAGACACACACACACACACACACACACACCCGCACACACAAACACACACACACACACACACACACTTTCTCTGACTCGTTGATCGGCCTCTTCTGGACTGACTTCACAACCACTGAAGAGACTTCCACTGGCGTCCGAGCTTAATGTGCTCTCTATAACCCAGAGAGGAGATCTAAGAATAACTCCACCCACTCTGCCTAACCCCACTCACTCTGCCTAACTCCACACACATCCTCTTTATAACCCCACACACACCTCCTCTTTATAACCCCACACACACCTCCTCTTTATAACCCCACACACACACCTCCTCTTTATAACCCCCCACACACACCTCCTCTTTATAACCCCACACACACCTCCTCTTTATAACCCCACACATACCTCCCTCTTTATAACCCCCCCACACACACCTGCTCTTTATAACCCCACACACACCTCCTCTTTATAACCCCATACACACACACCTCCTCTTTATAACCCCACACACACCTCCTCTTTATAACCCCACACACACACCTCCTCTTCATAACCCCACACACACCTCCTCTTTATAACCCCCACACACACACCTCCTCTTTATAACACCACACACACCTCCTCTTTATAACCCCACACACACACCTCCTCTTTATAACCTCACACACACCTCCTCTTTTGATAACCCCCCCACACACCTCCTCTTTATAACCCCCCACACACACCTCCTCTTTATAACCCCCACACACCTCCTCTTTATAACCCCACACACACCTCCTCTTTATAACCCCACACACCTCCTCTTTATAACCCCACACACACCTCCTCTTTATAACCCCACACACACCACCTCTTTATAACCCCACACACACACCTCCTCTTTATAACCCCACACACACCTCCTCTTTATAACCCCCACACACACACCTCCTCTTTATAACCCCCACACACCCTCCTCTTTATAACCCCACACACACACACCTCCTCTTTATAACCCAACACACACACCTCCTCTTATAACCCCCCACACACACCTCCTCTTTATAACCCCACACACACCTCCTTTTTATAACCCCCCACACACCTCCTCTTTATAACCCCACGCACAGCTCTTCTTTATAACCCCACACACACCTCCTCTTTATAACCCCACACACACACCTCTTTTTAACCCCACACACACCTCCTCTTTATAACCCCAAACACACACACCTCCTCTTTATAACCCCACACACACCTCCTCTTTATAACCCCCACACACACACCTCCTCTTTATAACCCCCCCACACACCTCCTCTTTATAACCCCCCACACACCTCCTCTTTATAACCCCCCCCACACACACCTCCCTCTTTATAACCCCCACACACCTCCTCTGTATAACCCCACACACACACCTCCTCTTTATAACCCCCACACACACCCCCTCTTTATAATCCCCCCACACACCTCCTCTTTATAACCCCACACACACACCTCCTCTTTATAACCCCACACACACACCTCCTCTTTATAACCCCACACACACACCTCCTCTTTATAACCCCCCCACACACACCTCCTCTTTAACCCACACACACCCTCTTTATAACCCCACACACCTCCTCTTTATAACCCCACACACACACCTCCTCTTTATATCCCCACACATACCTCCTCTTTATAACCCCTCACACACCTCCTCTTTATAACCCCACACATACCTCCTCTTTATAACCCCACACACACCTCCTCTTTATAACCCCACACACACACCTCCTCTTTATAACCCCATACACACCTCCTTTTATAACCCCCACACACACCTCCTCTTTATAATCCCACACACCTCCTCTTTATAACCCCCACACACACCTCCTCCTCTTTATAACCCCACACACACCTCCTCTTTATAACCCCACACACCTCCTCTTTATAACCCCACACACACCTCCTCTTTCTAACCCCACACATACCTCCTCTTTATAACCCCACACACACACCTCCTCTTTATAACCCCACACACTTCCTCTTTATGACCCCACACATACCTCCTCTTTATAACCTCACACACACACCTCCTCTTTATAACCCCACACACTTCCTCTTTATGACCCCACACATACCTCCTCTTTATAACCCCACACACACACCTCCTCTTTATAACCCCACACACACACCTCCTCTTTATAACCCCACCCACCTCCTCTTTATAACCCCACACACACCTCCTCTTTATAACCCCACACACACACCTCCTCTTTATAACCCCACACACACACCTCCTCTTTATAACCCCACACACACCTTTTTAACCCCACACACACCTCCTCTTTATAACCTCACACACACCTCCTTTTTTAACCCCACACACACCTTCTCTTTATAACCCCACACACCTCCTCTTTATGACCCCACACACACCTCCTCTTTATGACCCCACACACACCTCCTCTTTATAACCCCACACACACACCTCCTCTTTATAACCCCACACACACACACCTCTTTTTAACCCCACACACACCTCCTCTTTATATCCCCACACACACCTCCTCTTTATAACCCCACACACACACCTCCTCTTTATAACCCCCACACACACCTCCTCTTTATAACCCCACACACACCTCCTCTTTATAAGGTGCTAACTCTGCCTGACCATACACACACCTCCTCTTACCCCACACACACTTCCACTTTATAACCCCACACACACCTCCTCTTTATAAGGTGCTCACTCTGCCTCACCCCACCCACTCTGCCTGCCCTACCCAATCTGCAAAACCCCACCCACTCTGTGTAACCCTACCCACTATCCATAACCCCACCCACTCTGCTTAATCCCGCCCTCTCTGCCTAACCCCCAGCCGCTTTGCCTCTCTCAGTGCTGAGGGACTTTGGCCTCAGAGAGCTCTGCAGCTTGAGGGATGAGGTGCAGGCTGGGCCTCAGAGGGTCTGCAGCTCAGGGCATACAGCGTTGCTTCTCAGTCTCAGTCTTCAGGCTGTTTTACTGACATCACTATCAGAATGTTGCCAAAACAAAGATTACAAAGAATAACCACAACAACAGAAAAAAATAAATACTAATTACCATTATTACAAATGATGAGTTAAGCATTGATGGATACTTAAACAATGCTTATAGTGAGTATAGTATAGAGTTACCCACTTTAACCCTATTCCTGTTTTTTGGGGTCGGGCAGTTTCTTTTTTTGATATCTTTCTTCCTATTTGAAACATCAAATCCATATTTTAGGTAATCCTCAACCACCCTATTGGTAACACATGGGGCAGCTTGAAATTTAATTTTGCATAGTGGTTTCTCAGGTACATATAAAAAACCTTTTGGGGTCCAATGGACCCCAATTTTCAAAATTCGATTTTGAAACCATAATTCACCTAGGAATGTCCTAGGAATGTTTCTAATGCAAAGTTATTTTTTTTTTATTACAGCAGGGGTGGGGAACCTTCTCCAGAAAGAGCCGCTGTGGGTGCAGGCTTTCATACCAACCAAGCTGCTGCACACCTGATACTACTAATCAAGGCCCTTAACAAGCATTCCAGAGGTTGATTAGTAGAATTGGCACTTTAAAAGAGAGACCTAGTGTTATGGCGATTACAGTTCCATTTCAGCTACATTGAATCTCAGATATTTCCAAGATATATTACTATATATAATAATAACTTGTCGTGTAATTTGTTTTAATTATGTGTCAGATCATGAGAAGGACTCAGGTCAACAGTTACAGCATGTAATCAAACAAGTCTTTGTTCATATTTTGTTGAAAATGAATAAAATGTGTTTTTCTTTAAAATATGTGATGTTGTTTTTTAAGTGCTTATCTGACCCTGAGGTTTCCTGTCTAAAGTGGGCAACTTGATGCAAAATGCCTCCCTCACCATCAGTAGACACCAATGTATTCAAACAGATCCACTTTAAAGCATTAAAACATAGCAAACTTCAAACGTGTAACGTAGGTTTTTTTTCTAATAGCAGGAGTGGGGTTAAAGCCACCCTAAAATACAAAATAGGCCCAGCTACACCTCTGCATATAATAATAATAATAATATTAACAATAATAATAATAACTATTATTATTACCCCGCCCCACCCGAAGGGTGAGGGAAGGGGTATTGGTTTTGGTTCGGTTTGTTTCTGTGTTTGTGTGTTTGTTTGTTAACACTCTAGCAGCAAAACTAATGGCCAGATTCACCCCAAATTCGGTATAGGGATTGCCACTGACCCAGAATAGATTCCTATTGAATTTCGTACAAGTAGGTGAAAGTATGTGCGAGGGGCGGGGTTTGTTCTGCCTGGCACCACTTGTTATTGTTATAACAACTATGTAATATATGTGTCGAATGTTGTATGTTCAAGCAAATGTGTTGTCATGTAAGTTCGGTTGGTGCACAGATGCAGTGAAGCTGACTCTGTTCAGAGCATATTGCACACCTCTGTACACTGCACATCTGTGGTCCAACTATAAAAAAGCGAGCCTTCAGAGACTACAAGTGGCATACAATGATGCTCTCAGGTTACTACTAAAAAGGCCCAGATGGACCAGCGCCAGTGAAATGTTCGTGTCCACTCGAGTAAACACTCTTCCAACTGTTTTGAGAAACTTAATGTATAAGTTTATCTGTAGGCTAAATGACTCTGAAAATCGAATTGTTTTAAGCACTGGTGAACATTGCATATATTGCCACACGCCGCATGTCTCAGTTTTGGCAGCACTGGCATAAGTGCCTTTTAAAATGAGTTGATAGACTATTTTATCATTGTTTTTATTTCTATGTGTTGTGTGTTTCTTTTTGTAAGGACTTGGAGTCTGAAATAAAGTATATCATATCATATATCATATGGCCTGTTACTGATTTAACTGCAGATCTGTGCAGACACTGTGATTCTCCTCACTGTTTCCTTGAATGTGCCTGAATACTGATGAAGAACCTCCTCCTTTCCCCTCCACATGGGTTTAGCCAGGAAAAATGGATGAGTGGGGGACTGGAAGTTACATTTTCCAGTGTAAACCAGCACCCATCCTCTCCTCAATGTCCTCTGTCTCTCCTTCTCTGCCCCAATCAGGGACTGATTTCAGCACCATGGACAGCACACACAATTTTCATAATGACAGTGTGGCTGATATCACAGGGACACGGTCCATGTTTTTCGTAAACTCCACGGTCCCAGTCTAGAGTTCCTGCGGTGATTCCAAAGAGCCTGACAGGCCTACAGGAACAATTACAGTGCCAAGGGGCACGTAGGATTTCAATCTACACATAATGAGCTGTCGGATTTCCAGTTTACTGTCGGCGTAAGATTTCTGAACAGTAAAGGAAACAGAGCAGAACTGTTATGAATACAATTATGACTCCGATCAGGATTTTAATTACAACTGTCATTTATTGTTTGTTTAATGCAGTAAACCGTGCAGTGCAAGTGTTCTCATTCACTGGACCATTCAGTGCTCTGCAGAACAGTTTGCCTGTTGATTAGGCCCCCGGCTGAAAACAGGAGCACAATGTATTCTGTCCGTAAGTCACCATTTCCAGTTCCTGGGGCTCGAGACAATGGGCTTATTCCAAATGCTTAATTTTCACAACCGTACTCCATTTTCTTGCACTTAGCATTGTCATAGATTATTACAGGTGTGACAGATGGGTCAAGGGTTAATCAATTATGTCACAAATTCCAGGAAATACATTTCTGCAAAAGGCAATTTTAATATTCCTGGCTCACAACACTTTGGGGGAAACCTCTTGTTTATGTTTTCATAATTCATTTAAAGAATTGAAATAATTCCACTGAAAATCATGTAACATGTTGAAAACACAACACAGTAATGGCTGACTCCAGACTGACTTGCGCAACTGTAAGCCAGCAGAACGAAGATGACGTCACAATAGAAACCCTAAAATGGAACCCATTCTGGTTCCGCCCTTGCAAGCCAGTGATTGGCCATGTGTGACATAGGGGCTGAGGTGATCCATCAATCAACCAGGTCAGGGACATTTCTGTGCCCTTTTTACATGTATTTCTGAACACAGGCAGCTTCAGTTAATTTTCCCTTTGCTCATTGATTGAAAAGTAACAGGGATGACCGGTTTGGCAGCTTCCCATCTCAGATAGCAGACAATTGATGAAGACAATATGTTTAATCACAGTATTACACTTCTGTCCCCGCTCAAGGCTTTTCATCTCGGCAGGAGAAAAGGAATCAATAACCTAGAAGTGCTTACTCCGGCACACACAACAGACAGCTCATAAAATCAATTTTAATCAATTTAGTGCATTCCAAATCCTGAGCACGACCCTGACAATGACCTGTGCTGAATTCAGCAACAAAACACACTTAACCCTAACCCCAACTCTCATTGCATTCTGTTTCTGCTGCTCTTTGTGAATTGTGTTTGTTTCCTGCAGTGGAATCATCGGTTCATCTCAACACTGCAGCATCAACAGAAAGAAATGTGCGACAACGATCTCCCACTACTAGCTTTTTTCCCCTTTTTTTAATGCTAGAAAGCTAACTAATGATACCCAGCAGGGAGCTAAGCCAGCATAGTCTGTCAGCTAGCTAGCTATGCTATAACTGACTAAAGGTAGCTAACAATACTAGCTAGCCAGCCACTGACATCATTTTAACCAGAACATTTCTGTGGCTGGGCAAAAAGACTGCAAGACGGTCAGCGTTAACCTGCAATCTCTGCTGCGTTATGATGTCACGAAGACTATCAAATGGCAATGCTAGCTAGGAAGTGATCAAATGCACATGCCAACTGCAAGCCAGCATCCGACAGCAGCCAAACGGGCAGGCAATGGGACACCCCACCTCAAAACACCAAAACACAGCCCGAGCCCCCCCGGTGGGCGGAGTTGACAGATTGGAACTGGGGAGAGTCACCAGTACCAATGGGGCTCACCTGGGCCCAGTGTTTCCATGGCAATAATGCTCAATCCCTGCCCTCATTCTGGGCTTCCTCCTCTCTCCACCAGTTTGATTCTGTTGTTTGGAAGCCTTTCTTTGTTTTATATCTAACAACACTCATACTGCCAACATGCCTTCATCCAAGCATTGCTTACATACAGACACTCGTCTATATTAGTTGGTATATCTATTCTTTTGCATTTTGACTGCATATCTTCGAAAAATATCCACTTTGCTATTGATTCAATGGTGCCTGTGTCTCCCTTTTTGTTGCAAGCATGAGTGCCAAGATCTGAAGGTGTCTAGTCAAGTTTTATGTGCATTTGGAAGTATATTTATTATTTGTCATGCCTCATTATTTTAGCAGTTCAAGGTTTCAGATTTTTTTTTCGAAATTTCTCGGGCCAGTCAGTTGGAAAAAAAAAAAAAACAGAAAAAATAAGCAGTTTTATGAATACAGTACAAAGTGTCCAAAGATGATTGGCATATAAATTGTAATACAATCATTCTTAAAGTTTGTTTAGCCATAGACTGAACTATTTCGATTTGGTTTCAAACATTTTCTGTGTTAAATATTGAAAATTAATAGGGAACAGACTTTATGACATGTTTAACGCTGTTTCTAATTCCGATTTTAAATAAAGAAGAAATCAGGCAAGAGAAGAAAGAAGCATTGACGCAAGAATTGAATCACCTGAGAAGGAAGATGTACACTATTGGAAAAAATGTCTGTTCTCAAGATGTAAAAATGATTAATTCAATCATGTTTTCGAAAAATAATTTGTTTTTGAGCTTGTTGATTTTATTACACCGCAATGTGAAGAGGAAGATGTCTCAAAGCAAGTCAATCAGCCACGAAGACTCCACCAGGGGAGCGTTTCCCGAAATCACAAATGCTAACTTACATAGCTGGAACTATTGACTAATAGAATAGAATGCCATTTTAAGAGATTTCCGCATTGGCATCACTTTTCAGACTCGGGCGCGGCGTCTATCGTCTATCTTTTTATATAGTCTATGGAATGGATGAACTATGTAAGTTGCTAAATTAGTTAGCAATTACGCTTTTGGGAAATGCATCCCAGAATAGTTGTGGTTTTTGTGGATGCAGATGAGTGCATTTACATGCAATATAGCGACAAAAACACACTATCCCGTAAACAAACCGGGCGTGCTTCCAGTTATGTTTCTGGTTTCATCAAAACCGTAAAAATAAATTTACGCAGTCCAAAGTTGATAATATGATTTAGCTTGAAGGTCGTTTCAAATAATGATTTTAAAAATCATTCTATGATCGCAACTCGACCCTTAATGACATATTCAAGAGTTGCGTGACACCATTTTAAGGCTGATTTAATGGATTTGAGGAAAACAAGATCTAAATCGTAGTTAAATGTGGATTATTATGTCTGTTTCACATACAGAATTTTTTAGTTTCTTTTATCTAGGGTGACAGGCATTCTGCACAAGAATGTATTTATTGATTTAGTCAATCCTTCTATCTGTCTGCTGATTTCCCATTTAATAAATACTTCAATAAATTAATAAAAAATTCATATGACACTAGCATTTCACTGGTAGCCTAATTTGCATTTCCAAAATGACTCATTTGATTAAATTTCCTGTGCAAGCAAGAGTTCTGCAGATACACATACAGACCAGTGACCAACTAAAGAAAAAACCTTGAATAAATGTGTGCACAAACCTAACAAATGCAGATTCTTCTGGTCATTTTTCGGGCATGCTTTGGGTCCACTTGTCCCCTCGAAGATGGAAGTGTCACAGCAAATCAGTGCAGAGTTACTCTGCGTGATCACCTCCGTAACCAGTGATGAACCTCACCTACCATGATGGGAGTGGTCTCTTCCAGAATGACATTGGCCCAATCCCTACACGGCACAAGCGGGTCACTGAATGGTTTCATGAGTATGAAAATGATCCTAAGCATATGCCACCACCCTCACAGTCACCAGATCTCAAACCCACTGAAATCATATGGGAGACTTTGAAACGTGTCCGTCACCATCATCAAAACATCAAATGAGGAAATATCTCTTGGAATAAAGATGCTCCATTCTTCCACTAAATTTTTACTTGGGTAGATTATATGGCAAAGCGTGTTGAAGCTGATCTCACAGTTTCTGGAGGCCCAACACCTTAGTGAAACTGTTCCTGTTGATTTTTGCTTTAATTTGTCACCCGTCTGTAGTTAAGGCGACAGTGCAGAGTCACGAATGCTGCAGCTCATTGGAAACCCCTTGCCAAACACAACACATAATGGGCTCTCCACCAATCACTTAGTTTTATGTCCCTCTTTATTTCTTGACCCAGGTCCTCTGCCATTCCGTAGGGTTTGGCTTAGACCTGTCAAGGTCCTCTGCCATTACGTAGATTTCCTAATTATCATTAAATTTGGCAATCAAAGAGTTGGGCAGCATTTCCTAAAGATATCTTGAGCTAAGAGACAGCGAGAGTTTCATATATGAAAGTGTTATTTATTTATTTATTTATTTGTTATAGAATATATGATGGACAAACAGCTGACCTGTGGATCGATCTTTCTCCATCTGTCACACATCTGTCATGCCTGGAATCAAAGTCACTTCAAAAGGATGTTTTGAAGAGCCAGGGGCGCGCCATGACTCTAATTCACATTAGGAGGGAAATCTAAGTTACTGGAGCGAGACTCGTGTTTTGAGCGAGAGGAAAGATCAGCAGCCGACTGACACTGGTAAGAGGCTTCATTCTGAAACTAATGGAAATGACATTTTGAAAAGCTTTATCAAGATCAGAAATGACGGCATCGCAGTTGAAAATGCACTGGCTGTTATAGAAATTATGAAATACTGCTACAAATTTTAAATCATAATAGAGGCTTTACATCATGGTTTATATACAGTATAAAATTGAATATGGTAATAAAGTGAGTTCCACAAGTTCAATGAACAGGTATTTCTCCTGATTCATCTTGATAATTTATTAATTTTAGAACAGAGATGAATGGCTAACGTGCCGTTTGAGGGATGGAGTTTCAGATAATTATAATTCCTTTTGATTTCATATTCCTCTAATGTATTACACACTTATTAAATTGACAGCCATCTCTTTTGTTCCTTCCCTTTTTCACCATATTGCATACTGTCACTCTCTCTCTCTCACTCTCTCCCTCCTTTTTAGACAAAGAAGTGACTCTGTGCACTGACTCCATTCCCGGCGCTGAAGCCTGTTTTAATTATCTGGCGCAGGTATGAGGATAATGCCAGCCTGGTCCTTCAGAACTCATATCCACTCCAGGGCCCTACAGAGGCACAGAGGCTGGCGATGAGTCTCTGAAGGTGGGTTGATCTGTCTGGGATATAGGCCTCTCCACCAGGCCAGACTGTTCTCCTCAGAGCCTCTTTACTGTGGTGATTCTTTAACCCTCAGGAACCTCTGCAAACTGAACCCTTCAGCACTGACCATAACCCTTTAATGACTCTAGTCCTAATACTGCAATGCCCTAACCCTGTATTTACTCTAATCCTAATGCAGCAATGCCCCAACCCCAACCCCGTGCTAACTCTAGCCCTAATACTGGAATGCTCTAACCCAAACCCTGTACTAACTCTAATCCTAATACTGCAATATCCAAACCAAACGCCAATGCTAACTCTAGCCCTAATACTCCAGTGCCCTAACCATAACTCGATACTAACTCTAGCCCTAATATTGTAATGCCCTAACCCAAACACTGTACTAACGCTAACTCTAATACTGCAATGCCCTAACCCAAACCCTGTACTAACTCTAATCCTAATGCTGCAATGTCCAAACCAAAAGCCAATACTAACTCTAGCCCTAATACTCCAGTGCCCTAACCATAACTCGATACTAACTCTAGCCCTAATATTGTAATGCCCTAACCCAAACACTGTACTAACGCTAACTCTAATACTGCAATGCCCTAACCCAAACCCTGTACTTACTCTAATCCTAATACTGCAATATCCAAACCAAAAGCCAATACTAACTCTAGCCCTAATACTCCAGTGCCCTAACCATAACTCGATACTAACTCTAGCCCTAATATTGTAATGCCTTAACCCAAACACTGTACTAACACTAACTCTAATACTGCAATGCCCTAACCCAAACCCTGTACTTACTCTAATCCTAATACTGCAATATCCAAACCAAAAGCCAATACTAACTCTAGCCCTAATACTCCAGTGCCCTAACCATAACTCGATACTAACTCTAGCCCTAATATTGTAATGCCCTAACCCAAACACTGTACTAACGCTAACTCTAATACTGCAATGCCCTAACCCAAACCCTGTACTTACTCTAATCCTAATACTGCAATATCCAAACCAAAAGCCAATACTAACTCTAGCCCTAATACTCCAGTGCCCTAACCATAACTCGATACTAACTCTAGCCCTAATATTGTAATGCCCTAACCCAAACACTGTACTAACGCTAACTCTAATACTGCAATGCCCTAACCCAAACCCTGTACTTACTCTAATCCTATCCAATATCCAAACCAAAAGCAAATAACTCTAGCCCTAATACTCCAGTGCCCTAACCATAACTCGATACTAACTCTAGCCCTAATATTGTAATGCCCTAACCCAAACACTGTACTAACGCTAACTCTAATAGTTCAATGCCCTGACCCTAACCCTGTATTTACTCTAATCCTAATGCAGCAATGCCCCAACCCCAACCCCGTGCTAACTCTAGCCCTAATACTGGAATGCTCTAACCGAAACACTGTACTTAACCTAGTCCTAATACTGCAATGCCCAAACCCAAACCCTGTACTGACTCTAACACTAATACTGCAATGCCCAAACCCAAACCTTGTACTGACTCTAACACTAATACTGCAATGCCCAAACCCAAACCCTGTACTGACTCTAACACTAATACTGCAATGCCCAACCCAAATCCTGTATTAACTCTTACCCTAATACAGCAATACCCTTACCCAACCCCCATACAAACCCTATATTTACTACTGCAATGCCCTGGCCCAAATCCTGTACTTACTCGAATCCTACTACTACAGTGCCCTTACCCAACCCCTACACTAAATCTAACCCTAAAACTGCAATGCCCTAACCCAAACCCTGTACTAACTCAAACCACAATACTGAAATGCTTTGATCTAAAATTCATCACTAACTCCATCCATAATACTAAAATAACCTAACCCCAACACAGTCCTTACTAAACCCTTACTACCGCAATGCCAAAAATGTTTCTCGACTGTGTCAGAAGTTGAGGGGAGACAGATCTAGCAATGTGCTAAAACTATAAGAAAGACTCTTGTATTGACGCAAGCACTACCGAGAAGCTAGCATTGTTTGAAAAAGGTCTTCACGGTGCCATGCCAGTTAATACTCTCTGAATCTCGTCGCTCAGAGACCGGCAGCGGTTTGGTGCTTAGCGCCATATTCAGAAAGCTCGTGCCGTTGCTGTGGTGCGTCGCTATTCAGCACCTCGCCGTGCGGTGAATAGACATGCTAATGTTCCAGCGAGACAGCTGATGTTAAAATAAAGAAGTAAAGAAATAATGAAACGAGCGAAAGGAAGGGGAGGAGAGGGGCGGCGTGGCTGTGGGGGAGAGACCTTCCGAGATTAAAAGACCGTTGCTACGGAAGCAGAGTCCTAATTGGACACTATGCCCCTGAAAGCCACCGAAGACAGAAACCAGAGGAGTCTAAATTGCATTAAAAAGTGGCTCTGCTTGAGCCTAACAACCTCCCCCATAATACGAAGAAGCCTTGCAGTGATCATAAAACCCAGGAGCAGCGTTTATTAAATGTCCTAAATCAAGATGAAAGGAGACAGCTGTTAGAGTTAAAGGATTTCGGCCTCTCACGTTTGTGTAATGCTCCGGTGATTATCCAGTGCTTCTTCAATAGGCCTACAAGTTGTAAATAAAGGGCCAGGACTTGGTGCAGGACTGAAATCCCCATCCATACAGTGGAATTGAGTAATAAAACACGACACCTAATCACATAATGGAATGACTAATGCCTCTGACGCATATTGAAACTTCTGTTTTGTAGTACTGCTCTTGTTTTGACTGTTTTAACTTTGCTTCCGTGGCTTTTATTCTGCATAACTGTATTTTTTTTTTTTTTTAACTCTTACTCAACAAAAAAAGTTAAGGACCACAATTTTTTTTTCCCATTATTATTTCCATGTTCTGAGCTTCCCAAGATGCTGTTAAGCCGTGGTGAGAACACATGGTGGTCACACTAGATATTGAAGTGACTTTTGACGTTATTTGACGAATTGATTTAATGGTCAGGACTTGGTGTGATTCTGGTCTTCCCAATGTATATTCTGTTTTGAGGTAATTAAGTTGTCTGATGAAATGTTTTGATGCATTTTTGTGTCTTGGATTAACACCAATGACATAAACAACACCTGGGATTTACATTCAATTTGTACATTTCACATACTCGGGTTAAAATACAGTGTTCCCAAACTTTTTTTTTGAGCATATTTACACACTGTATATGTTAGTTTGTTTTGCCTCTTTAATGCAGGTCCCAGCTGAAAAGGAGACTGAGAGTCAGTCAGAATCCCTGCTTAAATAAATCTTTCATGCATAATAAAATAATAAATATTAACTATCACATGAGGAGATAAACTTTAAAGAGATAAGCAGACTGATGAAAATGTATCAGCATACAAAAAATGGTGCAGGCCTGCATTATAAACACCACACCTGTAAACATAAGCAACCATTTCATGTCTTTCATGAGAAATAGACCAGAAAAGAAGAACCAGCCATTGAAACAGCTGATTTTGACAGAGACGACGCTGTTTAAAGGAAAAGACCGCCCTTGTAAAAAGCTTGCACTTTCTGAAAGAACATACTGAAGGCCGCCCGACCTATTTTTTCATTTTTTTAAATTTTTTTACTGTGCAAGTAATTGCGCTGGAAACACGGGAATCCTGCCGTTTTCGCTGTCAGCCTGATGTGTGCCATGTTTACCAAGGCTCATGGCTTGGAAGCATTTTCAGCCAATGAAATGCAGAGAATAAAGTTTTCTCGTTATAGGCGTGACGTAAGCACAGGGCAAGAGTTTCAGGCATTGAGTGTATATAGAACTGGAGAGGCTGTCGGAGCGAAAAGTTGAAGAAACCAATATGGCGTCCAGTGCACCGCACCACTGAATTTCCCATTGACTATAAAGGAAAAACTCCTGCTATTATTTTGTTCTCCAAAAGGTATACAATTGTAAATCCTTCCTGCGTAGGACTGGATTACATAATAAAAAATGAATCGAGGCGCAATTTTGCTTGACGCTTTTCAAGAACAAAGTTATAGGAGGTTGTTTTAGTTAACAGTTAATCCATTGGTAGGTCAGTATGACTCACATCTGACTCTGATTGGTCACTCACATAATATTGGTGAATAGCTTACAAGAACATTGCCGTAAGTAGTTTGAACTCCCATGGTTACTGAGCTATGTTTTTATCTCACGGAACAGACAGCTGAGCAGTATGCAGAAACGCTATCTTTGCTGGCAATCATTGAAAGCCAGCCAGCTTGGTTGACTGCCTCAGCTAGGATTGCGTTATCGTAATCAAAAAAAAAAAAAAAAAAAACTCAACAGCTTGCTCACTAAATAGTCCCTAGATAGGCAGATGCCTGATAAGGATGTTTTTATTTGTACAATTCATCCGGAATGAACACCACTAATGTTACACGAACGTTTCTGCCAGGTCATTCGCTGTGGCTAATGCTATATGTAGATATGCTACTTGGCTAACATTACATGGGCATGAGAGCTAGCTGTCCATCACCCTTTGTAAGCAAAATGAGTTTATTGTGCTAAACAAAGTTTATCTAGCTAGCAAAATTACAGATAAAGTTTGCCATCACAGCCGTCTACAGCGACTCGATTACCTAACACGCTAGCTAGACAAGTGGCTAGTTAATGTTGTGCTTCCCATTAAGATATGTTTCTATATTTTCGACGTCTTGAACAGTGTCATGTAAAATTGTGCATTCATTTTTATTCTTATGTGTTTTTCGATCACAAATATGTTGAAATCTTTTTGGAAGACCCCTTAATTCGGCAGAAAATAGCAGAAAAAGACGCACAAAAGATTATGTTTTGGGTACAGTAATATTAACCCTTTCAAAATCAGTTCAGGTTCACCAAGGGCAGTCTTTTCTTTCAAATGCACTGTCCAGTGATATCAATCACCAAACCATGCTTATACTTGTTGGGTAAGAAAATCATGTTGAGTAGCAATCTATATAAAGGTATAGTAGCATACTGACACATAATTTACAGAGAGCGCCATAATTCATTGGACAGAGATAAATTTTTTAAATTTGGTTCTGAACTCTAGCACTTTGAGTCTGAGAGGATACCGTGATGATGAGATTGAAGTGCTGACTGTCAAGCTTTAATTGGAAGGTGTTTTTATCCATCATCCATACTGGATGAATCATTTAGTAATGCCTGCACCTTTTGTATATCCCCCCAAAAAATATTGGATCGTTTAGCATGATGTACATTTATCATTTTTAACATTTTGTCTTACATCATTTGCATGCAATGACTGCTTGAGGTCTGTGACTCATAGACATCACCAAATGCTGGATATCTTCCCTGGTGATGCTCTGCCAGGCCTGTACTGCAGCATCTTCAGCTCCTGCTTGTTTCAGGGACTTTTTGCCTTCAGTCTCCTCTTCAGCAGGTAAAATACATGTTCAGCAGGATTCAGATCCAGTGATTGACTCAGCGAACGGAACCAAAATAACAAAAATTATTATATGATATAATAATTCGCTCTCTCCTGATTGGTTGAGGCGAGCTCCGCCGGCCACTGTAAACAGCGATATTCACCATGCGAAAGTGCGCGAGAGGTGAATATAACAATCCGACAACCTCCAGCTAAAAATAGATTAGGCTTCCCCACAGGAGCTCCTGACAGTGTCCGTATTTCGCTAGAGTTGTCCCCCTTCTTTTATATTTACAAGCTCATATAATAAAACAGTTATTGACTTCACTTACCGGTGAATCCAATGATTTATCTACCTTGGACAACTGATATTCAATATCACTTGAGCAAGGTGGAAAAATCCTTGGATTCACCTCAACTAAGGTAAATTACTGTACATGTTTCTGTCCAATGAATGTTGGTGCTCACCGTAAATAAATCCATGTTTGCCAGAAATCTATATCATTCAATGATAAAAGAATCTGGAGGAAATACAGCAGGCAAGTCTGCGCTTGGTGGCTTTGCCAGGGCAGAGCAAATTTCAACTCCATTCCTCAATTTGGAGACCAGATGGTTGTGTCAGCACCATCTGTTTTTCATGGTCAAGAATTCACAGTCATTTTTAATTAATGTGCTATTAATCTAAATAGCCAACAGGGCAAGATAATTTCTCATCAAGCACACAAAAACATTGCTAAAACAAGTGGTGCCAGGACAACAAACCCCGCCCCTCACACATACTTTCACCTACTTGTACGAAATTCGATAGGGATCTATTCTGGGTCAGTGGCAATCCCTATACCAAATTTGGGGTGAATCGGGCCATTAGTTTTGCTGTTAGAGTGTTAACAAACAAACAAACAAACAAACACAGAAACACAGAAATGAAAGGTCATTCATAGAATGATGACTTGCCGGAATCATGCACAGATCTCTGAAACAGAATGAACGGAATGGAGTTGGTTTCAAGTCTGTAGCTGTAATAGTAGAGAAGTTATGAACCAAAATGTGTTTTTGACCTTTCTGGTGAGCTTGACCTTGACTGTAGACCTTTGGCCTCGAAAAGAGACCGGTCTCTAGCCACAAGGCTAGTCAATGTTGTCACCAAGCTTGGTGAAGAAAATGTGAAAATTGTGGCCTGTAGAGTGCACACAAACAGATAGACAGACAGACAGACCAAAAAATAAACCGAAATAGAGCGCTGCCTAGATGACCTTGACCTTTGACCTAGATTTACCAAAATAGTGCAGTACTTAGGTCAGGTAACGCAGGCTTTGAGTTTAGCAACAAATTATGCACTTGGTTTGAAGTGTGTACACCGATTAGAAGTGAAGCTATGGCCACTTATGTGTTTTTCAAGAGAAGAGAAAAGACTCGCGACACTGTTATAGCTCCCAAAATAAAAATATGTACTTTATTGTAACATTCTAAAAAGACGTTAAAAAGACAACGTTTCGATGAGTGACCTGACGAAGAGTCTGTCGGCTCGAAACGTTGTCTTTTTAACGTCTTTTTAGAATGTTACATTAAAAGTACATATTTTATTTTGGAGCTATAACAGTGTCGCAAGTCTTTTCTCTTCTCTTGACAATATGTTTTTGGACTCAGCACCTGAAAACTAGGATGTGCGTGTGTTTACCTCTCCTTCACTTATGTGTTTTTGACATTTTGTGTGACCTTGACCTTTGATGTAGATTCACCAAAATAGCGCAGGTACCATAGTACCTAGGTCAAGTAAGATAGACCTTTCATTTATGAACAATATGCACTTGGTTTGAAGTCTCTACGACGATTAGAACCGAAGATAAGGCTTCTTATGTGTTTTTGACCTTTTGTGTGACTTTGACCTTGACTTTTGACCTAGATTCACCAAAATAGAGCAGTGCCTGCCCAGTGCCTGTCCTATGTTGATCATGAAATATGAGCTAAATTGAGCTGAAACTGTGGACGCCACAGTGCAAACAAACAAACAAACAAACCCACAAACAAACGAACAGAGTAATATACTTGCAGAATCCGAGATTCCGGCAAGTAACAAACCGAACCAAAAACAATACCCCTTCCTCACCCTTCGGGTGGGGCGGGGTAATAAAAATAAATAAACGAAACAGCTAACGTCTTGTATGTGAAAGAGAGAGAGAGGAAAAGTATGGCTTTAAATCTCATCGTGAGACTAAAAGGCATGGTAACTCTGGAATTTTCTCGAGTGCTGATGGTGATCCTCGAAAAAACATGGATTGTGGAGGCCTGTGTCTGTGAGAGTTATCGAATCAAGCTGAGCCGAAGCCGTTACTTTGGTCTGCAGCGAGAACGATGGAGTGCTTGAGATGGTTAGATATTTGTTGTTACATCAGTATTATGGGGGGTGGGGGGGGGTTCTTATTGGGATGATTGTGAAAAAGGGGGGGGGTCGGAAGCCACTCTGCTCACCAGTAAACTCTCTGTTCTCCCCCAGTGAGGACGAGTTCAAACATGGGCTTGTGCTGTATGACCTGTGGGCGGAACAGAGAGCCCTCAGCCACCTGAAGCTGAAGCAGACCATGCTACACATGTAGAGTCAGAATTAATTGCACCGGGCCAGAGGTGTAAAATTCCAGTTGGGAATGTAACAGTCCTGCTCAGTATTTTGTCTCTGATTAACACAGTCCTCCAGCCAGGAGGTAACGCCAATTAGTGAAGTCGCGCAGCTGAGCTGAGCTCGTGGGCGGATGGAGAGCGAGGAGTGAGGCGGGACGTCGAGTTTCT
The DNA here is from genome assembly GCA_029692085.1 of Gymnothorax javanicus. NCBI lineage: Eukaryota > Metazoa > Chordata > Actinopteri > Anguilliformes > Muraenidae > Gymnothorax > Gymnothorax javanicus. The sequence continues at coordinate 20,850,220 of CM056197.1, read as the reverse complement.
ATCTGACCCCCGGACTCACCACCACTGCACATCACGCAGTGTCCGTCATGGTCGCCGCAGCGTTGGGCTGTACCAAGAGTACGCAGTGGACAGGATTAAAGCTCGCTCACGACTCCTCTAATGGAGTTCTGTCCACTTTCACACACCTTAACTAAACTACCATTCACTGGCAAATGCTCAGACCTGCAGTCTTCTGCACAAGAGGACTCAAAAATATCTTGGGTTTTCAAAGTAAATTTTGAGATCATTTTGTCCACTGAGCAACGTTCTGGGTAACATTATAATGACCTTTAAAAAAAAAAAAAAAAAAGAGTGCATGAAAATGATTGAAGAGGTGAAAGAAAATTTGTGGAACCGCCTGGTCATGCTAACGTAACTGCAGGTCAAAACTAATTTTAGCATAAGTCCCACACGAGTTTAGTTGTCGGCTCAATGTGTTCAGTTTTAATGTAATAATACCCCCACCCATGGCTTAGCTGAATGGAGTTTTAAAAGAGTGTGGGTCAGCTGAGCACAGCTCTCCTGAGGACGTGGGACAGTCTTGCGTTTTGCATTACGCCTCCTCGGTTTCCCACGCAAAAGCTTGCCAATTCTAGTTTAGAAGAAATCTCACGACCATACTGTACATCATGACCAAAGCCTATGTAATATAAGTGCATGAGGCCGACTTAAAAAAGAACGAAGCGCAAAACTCGCGCATTTCCTGTGGAGGAGGAAACTTTTTTGCAGGGGAATCAGAGCCCAATTAACCTCTCGATTCCTCACATTTAACACAACCGCCTGTCACCGATTGAACAGGCGTTACGTCATCATCCATTCTGCTCCAGCCAGTGTATCCCTGACTGAGAAAAGATGTCCAATCAGATGCGCCCACCAATGACACTGTCTGCACACACTGAAGGTGAAACCCACGATCTGTGACTAAATAACACGCCAACAGAACAAAACCCATTAACCCCCCCCCCAAAAATTAAATAATACAATAAACTGAAACGCCGCCTCACTGCCTGAAGATTGACATCTCTTATCCTGCAGTCAAGTATACTGAAATTTTACACCGCTCAAGTAAAACTCTCTCGCCTGTTTTCTGATCATGCATACAACACAGAGAAAGTGACATTGCATGTTACCATTTCAAACGATAATAAACATGTTGCATCAGAGATGCCCGAGGACGACTGTGATGCTGCACCAGCACAGCGCACTCTTCTCGTTTGCCGAGGTGAACCTTTTTCATGCAGAATAATACAAATACCAAAGAGCAAGTCAACACAAACAAACAAAATAGGGTTACTTTAGCACAGAATCTTAAATGAAAATCTTACGTTTGTAACTTTTTTGTTTAATTCAGAACTGGTTAACGCCCTCAGGGTTCTCTGTAGAGGAACCTTGATCGTTTCCTCGGGAAAGGGGATGAGGATGAGCAGGACTGGGGTGGGAATATTGAGGATTGAGCAGAATTCCCAGCAGAATAAGGGTTTGTGTTAGACTCAGCTGGGAAAAGCCTGTTTGCTCTCTGGGGTTTGTACTGAGAGATAGACAGGCTCCAGTGGACCAGAAAATTATAAACACAAACATGCATAAACACACACCTGCATGAACACACACACACACACACACACACATACCCTATACACTGTGCACATACCCTGTGCGGTGTGACCTTATGGCAGTACCACAGGTCTACACAGGACCTGTAATGCCTGTTTCTTACGGTGGCTCTGAAACCAGTCGCCACCAGAGATCTGCACAGGCTCAATCTCTCGCTGCCAGCAGCGCTGTTCATTCAGCCTGATCATTTCTGCGGTTGTGCAAAGGTCAGAGGTCAGAGGTTAAGGGAGGATTTCCCAGTGCTTTGGGCTGGGCTGTATTGATCTTTCACCCGCTTCCTCATTACCTACCAAGCTTTTTTATCTCAGAGGACGAAGCGTCCTTCACTCCTGGCCCAGGCCCGTGTGAGCCGCAGTCGCTCCTCCCGTCGTCTGAAGACAGATCAGAGAGGCGTCAATGCGCAGCATAATTGATGAGAACCTCATCAGCAGCTCGCACATGCGCATGCGATGCAGTCCTCTAATGAACTGGCTCAGAGTCCCCCGAAACTAACACGCATGACATCACGACTCATTCTCTGCCTTCCCTTGTGTGAGGCTGGACAGAGAAATATTCAGTATTTCATCGACTCTCGAAGGATATGCTGCCCCTGTTTCACCCAAATGTATTCTGCAGGAGTTAATTTCACACAGAAGAATTTACTGTATGGCTAGGGGGAAAGGTGAATGAATAATCTTCCTTTTTATAAGCAACCCATTTATAGTATATCATCAGATAATTTCCTGGCACATTTAGATTAGTTTTTTGCTCAAAATTATGATGACAAGGTCACACATGACACATATAAAAGTTCGCCGCGCAGTTCACTTATCATTTTGTCACACAACTACCAATAAAATGAATACACACAGATGAACAGAGCTGACATCAGACCCTGACACTGGGTGATCAGCCGAGTACGGGGCCAAGAACACAGAAATAGCTTCCTCTTTTTTTTTTTTAAATTGACCAAAGGCACCATATTCACATAAAGACAGTGGTCTTTAATATTCTATGTTAATCCAGTTAGCCAGGTAAAGATCATGCGACAGCTTTGTGTTTTTTTTTCCTCTTGATCTTTTCAAGCCGATGTCACATCACTTTCACAGCCAGAGTTAGTCTCTATGATGTCACAGAGCAAGATTATGATAGTACTTGTGACATCATGATACTATAAGAGTTTGATTGTTCTCTGGGAAAATGACAGAACTTTACACTCACTCTATTGTGATGTCACAGGTCTAACAAGACTGTTAGGTTCCAGAAATAAGTGATGGATACATTCCCTCCTCAGCATTAATTTGATCCATGACGAACTAGCATACAGTATATGATCCATAGTGATACAGCATATGTATTGTGAGACCAAAAATCTTAGCAGGACTTTTGTTCAATGGCATCAATGCTTTGCTCAGGTGTCTTTGGCAGTAGTGCAATGTACGGGCAAACTACACACACTCCTCAGGCTACCACACTTTATAAACTTCTCACGTTTTTTTTTTTAAGGTATTAAGCACTGAATCTGGAGGGATTATAAAGGAGAACGCAAATCTTAGGCGCTCCCCAGAGATTGACCCTGTTGACACGCTGCTACAGAAGACCTTATCAAACACAAACAGGACTTTCCAGAACGTCACGAAAGCATACACAAACACATACAAACACTCGCACACACATGGACACGCAAGCAACCCTCGGCTTAGAGGAATTGAATGTGTGAGTGTGTGTGTGTGTGTGTGTGTGTATGCTATCATGTAGTAGGCCTACACGAAAGGCAGAATTAAAAATCTAGAAATAGATCTTGATACTTTCATCACTTCGCTTCTGGCACTGTTAATATCATCACAGAGTTCTTGTCGTGCAGTTAACTGCCAACTTGTTTTTTTTAACTTCCGAACTTTTTGGAAGGTGTGTGATATATACAGTGGACATGCACCTTCCAAAAAGTTCAACTTTTGACTCTTCAGTCCACCGAATATTTTCCCAAAAGTCTTGGGGACCATTAAAATGTTTTTTGGCAAATGTGAGACAAGCCTTTGTATTCTTTTTGGTCAGCAGTGGTTTTTGCCTTTGAATTCTCCCATGGATTCTTATTGTTGAATCATGAACATTGACTTTGAGGCAAGTGAGGCCTGTAGTTCTTCAGATTTGTTCTGGGTTCTTTTGTGGCCTCCTAGATGAGTCGTCGATGCGCTCTTAGAGTAATTTTGGTAGGCCAGCCACCCCTGGGAAGGTTCACCACAGTCCCAAGTTTTCTCCATTTGTGGATAATGGCTTTCACCATGGTTCTCTGGAGTTCCAAAGCCTTAGAAATGGCTTCGCCACCCTTTCCAGACTGATAGATGTCAATGACTTTTTTTCTCATCAGTTCTTGGATTTCTTTAGATTGCAGCATAGTGAGTTGCTTTTTGAGATCCATTAGCCTACTTCACTTTGTCAAACAGGTTCTATTTAAGTGATTTTTTGATTCAACAGGTCAGGCAGTAATCAGGCCTGGGTGTGGCTGGTGAAATTGAACAAAAAAAAAAGTGGTTAATCACAGTTAATTCATGATTTAACAAGGGGGGGGGCAATTACTTTTTCACGTAGGGCCAGGTAGGTTTGGATAGCTTTTTTCCCCCTAATAAATGAAATCATCATTTAAAAACTGCATTTTGTATTGATGCAGATTATCTTTGTCTAATTTTAAAATTTGTATGATGTTCTGAAACATTGAAGTGTGACAAATATGCAAAAAAAAAAAAAAATCAGGAAGGGGGCAAATACTTTTTCACAGCACTGTATATATGTATATTTTTTTCAATGCAACAATCATGTTCAAAACAGTTATGTATTTATTGAGATTTTCTTTTAGTGTTTGTTTCAGCAAAGCCAGGCATTCAGCATGTTTCTTCCGTTAAGGCTCAAAAATAATTCTCCCTACAGGAGACAGGGTCTCAGAATGATATTACAATATTACAGTTCTGTCATGCCTCCGTACACTGTAGTGTTACAGTATACCCAATGCACTGCGGCTGATCACGGGGGCACAGTAAATGAAATTTAATAGCTCTTCTCTGTGATTGGGAAGATCAAGCAGCAGTGCTTGGCAGAATTTAACAAACAAACAGACAGAGTGCTCTCTCCGCAGCTGGAAGATGTACTATAACTTACCCTGTTTAAGCCCGAGAGAGCGCTCAGGATTACTATTACTCATGGTGCGTGTCCAAATCATTTATTCTGGTGGAGGTTCGGCAAACTAAACGTAACTCAGAGCGAAAACTTAAGACCCAGCCCGATGGCGGTTTATTTCATTACCGTAACTCAAGGGTGCATGAGCCGCACCACTTGCATGAAACCCTGCTCAGTTTGATGGGGCAAAACAATAAAGTAAGTAAGCCTGTGGAGCCACTGAGTTTAGTTTCTCTCAGACTGAAACATGTGAGTGCGCTGCCAAGCCAGCATTCCCATTGGGCAACGCCATGGCCAGGGGCCAATAACGGAGCAGACTGGGAGGATCGCTCCCCTCAGAAAAGACCTGTGCCATCCGCACCCCCCCCCCCCCACACCCCACAGGTCCACGATCTGAATCTGTGGTGAGCTCCATCTCTGAGGACACTGACCTGGACTGAAGGGGTTAGGTAATGAGAAGGTGGATCAATAGGTATGTAATGGATTGACCAGACTGAACAGGCTGATCGTGACATGGTGGATGGATGGATGGATGGATGAATAGGTGATGGACTGACCAAGACTGAACATATTAGATAATCAAAAGGGAGATGGATGGATAGGTGATGGACTGATCAAGACTGAACAGATTAGATAATTCAAAGAGAGATGGATGGATAGGTGATGAACTGATCAGGACTGAACAGATTAAATAATTCAAAGGGAGATGGATGGATCGGTGATGGACTGATCAGGACTGAACAGATTAGATCATTCAAAGGGAGATGGATGGATCAGTGATGGACTGATCAGGACTGAACAGATTAGATCATTCAAAGGGAGATGGATGGATAGGTGATGGACTGATCAGGACTGAACAGATTAGATCATTCAAAGGGAGATGGATGGATAGGTGATGGACTGACCAGGACTGAACAGGTTGGGTAGTATGTGGATGGATTGATCGATAATAGATTGACCAGGACTGAACAGCTTAGATAATGAAAGTGTGATTTGATGGATAGGTGATGGACTGAGCAGACTGAAAAAGCTGATAGTGAGAGGGTGGATGGATGGATGGATAGATGATAGATACATCAGGATTGAACAGGCAAGATAATTCCAAAAAGAATGAATAGATAGGTGATGGATTGACCAGGACTGAGCCAGCTGATAGTGAGAGGGTGGATGGATGGATGGATGGATGGATGGATAGGTGATGGATTGACCAGGACTAGGCAGGCTGATAGTGAGAGGGTGGATGGACTGATGGATGGATGGATAGGTGATGGATTGAGCAGACTGGGCAGGCTGATAGTGAGAGGATGGATGGATGGATCGGTGAATGATTGACCAGGACTGAATAGGTAAGATGGAATGTGGATGGATGGATAGGTGATGGAGTGAGCAAACTGGGCAGGCTGATAGTGAGAGGGTGGATGGACTGATGGATGGATGGATGGATAGGTGATGGATTGACCAGGACTGGGCAGGCTGATAGTGAGAGGGTGGATGGACTGATGGATGGATGGATAGGTGATGGATTGAGCAGACTGGGCAGGCTGATAGTGAGAGGATGGATGGATGGATCGGTGAATGATTGACCAGGACTGAATCAGTAAGATGGAATGTGGATGGATGGATAGGTGATGGATTGACCAGGACTAGACAGGCTGATAGTGAGAGGGTGGATGGACTGATGGATGGATGGATAGGTGATGGATTGAGCAGACTGGGCAGGCTGATAGTGAGAGGATGGATGGATGGATCGGTGAATGATTGACCAGGACTGAATAGATACGATAGAACGTGGATGGATGTATAGCTGATAGATGGACAGAGGGCCCCACCTGATGGCAGCCTTTATGGGGGCTTCAGATCCGTCAGCAGGGGGCAGCTCTTCTCCCAGGATCTCCTCCGGGCTGCGTGGGTCCTCCGGAAGCGCAGGCCTCTTCTTCACTGCTGTCCCAGCTGTGATGGCGTTCCACACCGCGTTTGGAGATTTGGAGCCTGCAGCAAAAAAGACCAAGATTCTCTGTCCACTGTGCTGATATTCAAATTCCCCGTCCTCGTTCATCACAGACACTCTATTAACTGCACAGATATTCAACTCTGTCGGTCTAATTTGTCACGTATATTCTTTTCACTACACAAATATTTAACATACACAAATATTCAAACTGTACGGATATCCAACTCTCTGGTCTACACTTGTCACATTTCTGCCATTAAATGTCCTCATTTGTCACATAAATTCTATTCACTGCAAAAACATTGATCATTCACTGCAGCTGTATTACCCATACATATATTCAACTATGCAGTCCTTCATTGTCATAGACACTTTATTCACTACACAAATATTCAACAATATCATCCTACTTACATACAGTACATACTGGAATCAGAGAAAATATATTCAAGTCTGTGGACATTATCACAGATACTCCACTCACCATGCAGGTACTCAGCTCTATAATATTTCTCCATCACAAGTTCTCAATTCACTGTACAGACATTCAGCCATGTGTTCACTATTCCTAAGACACTATATCGACTGAATAGGTATTTAACTTTATTGTCCTTATTCATCACAAACACTTTATTCACTGTAAAGATGTTCTTTATCAATTGCAGATTCTCTTTTCACTGTGCAGATATTCAACTATATGGCCCGTAGTGAAATACTAAATTCAATGCACAGATATTCAGCTCTGGTGTACTCCTTCGCCTCATATTTTCTGTTCACTGAGCTGATCCCCCAAATATTCCTTTAGAATTACTGAATATGCTCATCATTTCCTAGTCAAATCATTTCTGATAAAATGCTGACTAAGTTCAGGATGACGCAAGATACAATTTATCCGGCATCAACATTCGGAAAGAAAAAGTAGCAGCGGTGCATAAAGGTTTCCATTAAATTTTAAAGTGTCTACAGGGGTAAAATAGGAATCATGAACTAAATGTTGCTTCCCTCTAGTGGTCACATATAATTATAGCAGCAAACACGCTCAAGCTTTGGTCAGTGAGGCGCAAGTGCTGAGGGTGCGGCGGTACAGTGGGTTGCACAGAGCTAAAGCTCCTTTAACACCAGGCTGCGTAGAGGCGCGAAGCAGCGCGGATGGCCATACGCAATGAAAATGACAGATCCGCAGGAAACTGAGCGCGGATGACCCCTTCCAGAATGGAAGCGTTTGTGGATCATGGGCGGAATACGTATGGGCGTTCGTACTACATTCAGAACAGGTGTGCAAAACGCACAGGTGCGTTCTGACAGCGTTCCTAACACGTTTCATTGCGTATGGGAGGCCTCCGCAGCGGCCGGTTTAATTTTTGCGTTTGATGTCTGCGTACCACAGCGCCTTAAACCGGAATTATACTTTGCGTGTGCGCGTGAGCGCAGTTCTGCGCTAGAGCGCATTGACGCAATTTTTGTCATGAAACAGTGTGCGCATGGCTCTCCGCGGTCGACCGCGTACCCTCCAAAATTTTCTGACAGCCAGCACAGAAGCGCACAGGAACGCGTGATCAAATCACTGACAGCGCATGCTCTAACAAACAAACATGGATGCTTTCGAGGAGCAGTTATGTGAGGACGTGCCATTTTCTTCCCGCGTGCAGGAGCACTCAATGCATTTAACTATATTTGGAAGAGGACACGTCCGCATCCGAGTGCGCACAAATAGGTTCGCGGATGCGCAAAGTATAACGCCACCCTTACTGTGTACCCCTGCGCATCCCCACGGATGTCTTTGCGTTCTCCATGCACATTAACGCGTATGGCCATTTGTGCTGCTCCACGCCCCTACACAGTCTGGTGTGAAAGGGGTTTAAAGAAAACCCAAGAGTGGACACAAGATCAGCTTTGGCGAGATAAGCATCCACCATCTTACCGAAGGATAGCGTCTAGCACATGGGTCACGCATAGAATTGTAAAAAAACTTAGATGAAGGTAGTTCAGAGGTGGAATACAAAAATTATGTTGATGATTTTTGTCATACATAATATTTTTATTGTGAAGGAAATTAATACTGGTAATTATTATGAACCAAGATGAACATTTAAATATCAAAATAAAAATTTCCATAATCAGAATATAGAGCACTAAAGGAATTCAAGTTACAAATTCGTGTTTTAAATATGTAAACAGCATTCCTTAGACATAAATATACAACTCTTTAATGTATACAGTTAAATTTAATTTTTTGAATTTTTAATAATGATTGAGAATTTACTGATAAAAAAACACCCGTGAACAAAATAATAATTTATTAAATAAGGGTCGTGTTTGTAGGCTGATGTGTGTCACCAGTCCAGCGTTTTTCATTTCATTTTATCTAGTCCCATATACAATGTACAGCGTTTGATTGCACTATTCTCCTGCCGATTCCTTACATAAGATGGTGGAGGCATCTCATGTTTTGCGGTTGGTTCAGCCAATGACGTTGTCCACTCTGGTGTTTTCTTTAGCTCTGTGGTGGGTTGCACTGTGACGTCATGACATGGAGGTGACTGGTTGAAACTGGCCTGCGTCTTTCTTTGTGGAGTTTGCATGTTCTCCTTATGTTCATGGGGGCTGCCTCATGTTATGGTAACGGTTTCCTTTCAAACGAAGAACACCAGGCAACAAAACCCATTTCCAAAAAATGTTGGGATGCTGTGTAAAATGTAAATAAAACAAAAAGTAATGAATTGCAAATCACTCAAACCCAAAACTTAATTGAAAATAGTACAAAGGCAACATATGAAACTGTTAAAATGTTGAAACTGAGAAATATTTATTTTTTTTTTAGAAATAGCATGTTTTGAGTTTGATGCCAGGAACACTTTTCAAAAAAGTTGGGACAGGGGCAACATAAGACTTTAAAAGTTGTATGATGCTAAAAAAAATACACTTGATAGAACATCCCACAGCTAATTAGGTCACAAACATTGGGCATAAAAAGTCATTCAGACATTAAGATGGTGAGGGCTTCGCCACTCTGTAAAAGACTGCCTGGGCAAATAATTTTATAATTTAAGAATAACATTTCTCAACAAATAATGATAAACAATTTGGGGATCCTCTGAACTACATAATATCATTAAAAGATTCAGAGAATTTGGATAGATCTCTGTCTGCAAGGGACGAGGCCGAAAAACAATTAACCATTGTCAGCGAGAACAGTGTGTCGCTGAATCCACAAATGCAAGTTAAAACTACCCTGTAAAGGACAAACCATATAAAAACAATCCAGAAACTCTGCCACCTTCTCTGAGCCCAAGCTCATTTAAGATCGACTGTGGTGAAGTGGAAAACTGTCCTGTGCTCTAATTAATCCAAACATGAAATTCTTTCCAGAAATCATAGACACTGCATCCTCCAAGCTGAAGAGGAGAGGGACAATCTGGCTTGTTCCCAGCACACAGTCCAAAAACTAACATCCATGACAGTATGGGGGTGCATTAGAGCACATGGCATGGGTAACTCGCACCTCTGTGAAGACACTGTTAACGCGAAACAATATCAGGTTTTGGAGCAAAATATATTGCCATTCAGGAGGACCTTGCTTATTTTAGCAAGACAATGTCAAACACCACATTCTGCACATATTACAGCACCATGGCTTCATAATAACAGAGACTGGGTGCTAAACAGGCCTGCCTGCAGTCCAGACCAGTCACACACTTGGGGCTTCAAAAAAAAAAAAAAAAAAGACCAAGGAGGCTGCAAAGTGTTGAGTAGCTGAGACATTTCATTAAGCAAGAGTGGGAAGACATTTTGCTTTCAAAACCACAGCTATTGACCTCCTTAGTTCCAAAAAGCTTACAGAGAGTTGTTAAAAGAGCCTATGTAACACAGAGGTAAACATTTCTCCGTTTCAACTTTTTTGAAAAGCCAGCATCAAAAGTCAAAATGAGCAGATATTTTTCAAATGCAATGAAATTGTTCAGTCTCAACATCTGATATGTTGTCTTTGTACCATTTCCAATTAAATATTGAGTTTAAAATGATTTGCAGATCAATCCACTCTGCTTTCATTTACATTTAACACAGCTGCCCAACTTTTATGGTAATGAGGTTGTGACAGGAGACTCCAAGTTGCTCTTAAATGTGTGGGAGTGAATGGTGCAATGGATTGGTAAGTTGTTCTGGGTGTTTTCCTGCATATGGCCCAGTAAATGCTGGGACAGGCTGCAGCAGTCAAAAAAAAAAAAAATTAACAGGGATGATAATGGACAGTTCATGATATTTCATAAATGGGAGCAAAGTTTCACACTTTGTAAAGCTGGCGGAAATGTTTGTGCTGCATCTGTTCTCATTAGAAAAGCAAAGTGTGTCCTGTGAAATAGCGCACCGCTGACAATATGTTGTCTTTCACTTTTTCATTTGACAGAGGAGTTTGAGCCAAAGGAACATACAAATGTGTATTTCTCATTATAGCCGACCACCAGTAGAAGATAAGTACCGCGTTGAAGACATAGGCTCCAACACTCAAGGGAAGTTAAAATAGAAACAATGAGTTGCAGTCTCAAACTGGCTTCCTTACACATTCACAGAAATGGTGTTAATACCTCTCTCCTTCAAGGTTTTGCATGTTTTCGCACTTCCTGAAACTACAGCGCCTCATTTTCACCCTATCCAAGGCCACAGTATATAAATCCCATGTCTTTTATTCACGTATAAAAACTGAAGATTTGGAAGGCGAACTTCAGAGCCATGTAATAGGCTGCTACGGGCCACACAACCACAAGGGGGCCCCCTAAATGTTTTCAAATACTGTCCTTGAGTGTTCATACGGTAACGAAATTTAAAAGGCTGTAATCCCCAAGCATTTAGCTCCCTGTTGTTTTTCAGTCCTAAAATTAAAGCACAGGCTGTCGGCTTTAATTGGAGGATATTCACATCCAAATCAGGAAGGAATCCTGATGTGACCTTTGATTTCATGGAGCAAAGGCAACAGCTACTGCAAAGCTGTTCCATGACCAAGAGTGATTTATTCCCTCGTTATTTTACACAGAGTTAAGTGGACAAAAGATTCAAAGTTGAATCAAGTGTGGCATTTTTAATTTCGTGCAGCTGGTGGAAGATTTCCAAATTTAGTTTAAACTTGATTACTTGATATCTTGTCCTGAACTTTGGGGCATCCCACCTAATCTACCCGAAGCATGTGTGTGCGCGCGGGTGTGTGTGTATAGACACACTGGCATGTATGTGTATATATATAAAACCCCAACTCAGGAAAAAAAATATGGCAGAATGGAAAATTCTCGTAAACACAGAAGGCTGTGATTTCTAAACATACAGTACTTTGACTAGTATTTCATTGCAGATAGTATGAAGACAAAATATTTAATGCACTGTCTCACCAACTTCATTTTATTTGTAAATATATCGTCATTCCTGCCATTCTGCTCCATAACAAGTGCCAAAAATGTTGGGACAAGGAAAATTTAGGACCAGCAATGAGGTAAAAATAATTTTGAGTGACAATCTGATTTGATGCAGGAGTCAGCAGGTGATTGTAAACATGATTTGATACACAAGCAGCATCTAGCGAAGGACTGAAAGGAATATCATTGAAATATACAGGTGTTTCAAAAAGATGGACCCAATTTCAATGCAGTATATTTCTTGATAGCAACATGGGACAATTACACAAAAAGTTACAAATGGTTTAGTGGGTTATAAAGTTTTATTAATCGGGTCCATCTTTTTGAAACACCCTGTATAAACACAATGTTCCTCAATGAAAGACAGGAGATGATTTGGATATTTCACCCTTTATGATGCTCAGAATAACTCAAAGAATCTGGCAGAATCTGTGAGTGTAAAGGGAAAGGATGCAAGCCTAAACTGAATACCTGTCATTTCCAAGCACTCAGACAGCACTAGTTCAACAATAAGTGATAGAACTGTGTGGGCTCAGGATTACTTTGGAAAACCTTCATCACATTCTACAATATGAAATTGTATCCACAAATGCCAGCTAAAACTTTACTGTCCAAAAAGGAAGCCTTGTGTTGACAAAATTCAGAAGCATTGTCAACTTCTCATGGGCTTGGAGGCATCTGTGAGAAACCATGACACAGTAGAAATGTGTACTGTAGTCAGACGCGTCATTATCTCAGGTCTTTTTTTGAAGAGGAAGAAATGGATGGCTTGTGCTCTGGACCAAAGAAGAAAAGGACCATACAGACTGTTACCTGCAGCAAGTACAGAAGCAATGTTCTGTCATGGCGTGGGGTTGTGGCAGTGTCCTTGGCAAGGGCAATATGCACTTCTGTGAAAGCACCATTAATGCTGAGAAGTACACCGGAAAAGATGTCGTCTTGAAGGCAGCACACATTGCTCCAAAATCTCAGGGCCAGATTCACCAAGACCTTTTGCACATGCAGTCGTTTTGCCTTGCTAAATCAATAAAATGGCCAGTGATTGGTCAGGGTATTTTTTGGACCGATCTGGCCCTGGGATTTTAGAGAAATCCCACTTAAGCACATTTCATGAAGAAAACAAAAAACTATAATCTGCATGCATTAGAGAGGCATGGGTGTCTAAAAGGAGGGTGCGGGTGCTGGACTGGCCTACCTGCAGTCCTAGCTTGTTCCTGATAGAGAACGTACTGCCCATTTTGCAAAGCAAAATGCAATAACAAAGATCGTATTCTTGTGTGTCTGTGCGTTTGTGTGTGCGACTCGAGGCATGGTGAGAGAGACAGTGTGTGCGTGTTCATATAGTGAATATGTGCATCTTAATGTTGAGAGAGGATGCGCGTTCAATTTAAGCATGAGAGAGAGTCCGTGCATAAGCGTTGATGCTAAGACAGAACAATAATTACATACTGTACTGCTCCTGGCAGCTACATGCTGAGCTCTGCCTGCATTCTGAAAGGCTCTGTCACTCTGTAATCTCTCATACACACACACACACACACACACACATAAATGTCTCTTCACACCCAATTCCAGCAGGGAGACTTTAATCTAGACCCAGCACAATGCTCTTCACAGTCTATTTTCATCTCTCCGCTTTGTTTCACCTCCCAATCAGAGCGCACTGCAGAACCCCAATGCTTTTCAGGCGAAATCAACGCTGCTCAAAACTACAGGACAGACTTACCCTAATCTCCCTTACATGCAATAAGGTCCGGGACACTGAACCCAGGATTTAGGCTCCAACAGATTTACCAAAATAAATGACTTGTGGTCCGGTGGAGCCCACACCCAGCGCTATTGGGCCCTGTAAACTGATCACCTGCAAAGATAAATTTGACAAGCTAAGATTCGACTTCTGTTTTGTAGTGCATTATCAAAGAGTGAAATGTTAAATCAACATTTACAGAGTGCCTGTTGGACTCGTCTGCACTAGAGTTGAATGAAGAGGGATTTTATACTGCACCATCGTCATAGGATCAGGCTGGTGTGAAGAGAGATGGAGATGATTCTCGCAGCATTCTCCCACACAATGATACTTTTTATTCAAATGTGGTCTTAACTATATTTATACCTAATTATTCAAAAACTCGTCATTGTGGTGAAGCACTCCCCAATTACAGCCACCCGTCCATCCAACTCCCTCTGGCGGACAGCCAGCTAATATATGAGTGATCAAGTGAGTGAGTGAGTGATAGTATGAGTGAGTTATGGCGTGTGGCCCAATAATCATAAACTTCATTAGGCCCGGGGAGTGAACGAGTGATTCAGTGTGTAAGTGAGCGATTCAGCGAGTGAGTCAGTCAGTCAGTCAGTTAACAAGCCAGGTTGCAGGGGTGCTTTAAGACATAACATGGCTAGCATTCAAGAGGAAACAAGGTTAAATAACAGCCATCTGCACTGCCATGGAACTCAAAACTGTGATTCCTCTGTATGACTCTTCACACTTGTCCAGTGAGTCACTCCTCTCTGTAAAGACTTTTAGATCTCTGCAGCACTTAATCGCAGTTCATTAACCTTGTCGCTTTACTAACACTGGAATAGCCAGGCTTTGAGTCTGAGATTTCCCTGTGCCGTGATTCAATGACTCATCCATTAACTCTGAGATTGACTTTATTTTAAACAGCTCACTGACTCCCCAAACTACTCTTTTCACTAGTTCACCAACTCTCCTGCCACTCTTTAAATCAGCTCACTAACTCTGCAACCACATTTTTTCACCCAATCATCAACTCTCATGCCGACTCTTTTTAATGGCTCAGTAACTCCTCTCTTTTCACCAACTCACTAATTTGACAAACAAATTTTCTCACTTACTCGCAAACTCTCCTTCCAACTCTTTTCACTGGCTCTCTGACTTTCGAACAACCAACTCACCAACTCACTGAGTCCACAACAAATTTTTTTTCAGCAGCTCGCTGACACCCCAACCAACTCTTTTTACCTCTTCACCAACTCTCCTGCAACTCTTCACCGGCTCACTGACTCCCCAAACGACCATTTCCTCCAGCTCACAAACACTCCAATCAACTCCACCATCTCACCTACACCCCAACACACTGTTCTCTAACTCACCAACTCCTCGACCAACTTTTATAACCAGCCCACGAAATCCCCATTCAACTCTTCACTGATTCATGAAATCTCTAATCTACTTTTTTCGCCTGTTCACTTACTCCTCAACCTACTATTTAAATTAGCTCTCAAATTTTCCAAATGACTCTTTCCGCAAGCTCAGTGACTCCCTAACCAACTCTTCTCAGCACCTCAGCAATTCCAATCAACCTTACTAAGGCTGCCCGAGCTGCACTACTTACCCTATTAATCTATGCTTGAAATGGGTTCTCTCACCAGTCCTGACATGGCACACCTCATTCAACTGGAGGGTGATGAGACTTTAACTGGCTCTCTCCCTGTGTGCATGCGTGAGAGTGCACTTACGCCTGTGAGTGCGTGTTTGTGTCTGTATGAGAGCATGTTTGAATGAGTGGGTGTGCATGTTTGCGCGCGCGCGCGCGCGCGCGTGTGTGTTTGTGTGTGTGTCTGCTTGAGAGAGTCTTTAAGTGTGTATGCGTGCGTATTTGTGAAAAGTGAAAAGTGAGAAAGTCTCTGATGGCCATCTGTCACTTGACTACATTCTCAGTACTAAGAGAGGTACCCATAGATGCAGCCAAGTTACAGACAGCAGTGCCATATGATGTGGGTGTAATCAACTGATAGAAATATAAGGGTGTCTCAGTCACCTTAATCAGTTATTATGACTTAATGCTGTAGTTGTCAATGACGATTATGCTTAATTTTCCTATTTCTTGCAGGACGTGGGAAGAAATCTCATATGTGATCAGTCCTGGGCGCCAAATCATGATGGGAATGTTGCTTCTTGGGGTGATAACCCCTAAAGTCCCGCTAGTTTCCCACCGTACGCTCTCAATCAGATGCTGTCAGTGCCAAAGTAAGCATAAAACCGCCAAAGAAGATCCACGAAACAAGCTGCACAAAAATAAAAAACTAACTTGCTGTTCCCGAGAAGAGGTGGGTGGAGCGAGGATACCGCAGTGGCAACATGGCAAAGTCGTGTTAGTGTTGAAGGAAATACAGCTCAAACACGGCCTTTGTAATCAGCAAAAACAAAAATGAAAAGTCGTGCTCAGAACAATGACTTTCTGAAATCGAAATTTAAAAAGCTGAAAAGATATATCATATTGTATGAGGAACAGAATCAAAAAATTAATCTTGGCAAAAATCAAAAAAAGGACATCACATTGTGATGTCATTTTCACGTACTTACGTCACAGTGACGTCATCGCAACCCCTAATCACTAGAACCGCATTAAGTTGACAAAAAGAATGGCCTTTCAAGTCTCTAGCTTAATTAGAAAAGAAGTTTTGGATCAAAATATGTTTTTGACCTTTTGTGTGGCCTTGACCTTGACCTTTGACATAGAAACTTAAAAAAGAATAGGTCTGTGGCGAGTAATCTATGCTACCAGGTCTCCAAGTTTCGTTAAGACTGGTGCAGAATAAATGGCCAAAGGGTGCCTAACTAACAAACTGACAAACAAGCAGACAACTCATGCAGTCGACTGATATACTTGCCAGTTTGGGCAAGTAAAAATGGAGAAAGAGAGGGAGAAAATCTCACAGAATTTATGTTCTTTTTTGGAAAGGTGCACAGAACTGCATTAAAATTTGGGGAAAAGTGGGGAAAATCTGGTTTTTTCCCAAGTTTTGTCTGTGTCGCATTAAATGAATCAACAACACTGCCATTTGAATCTCGACTGTCCTCCCTTCATGAGAGTTATAGTCTCACTTTCCCTCCTCTAACTTATAGGACAGTAAGGACGGCCAATAAGAAAGCAAATGTCTCTTCATGAATAGTCCTTTCTAAGAGTTAAAGGACAATAGACTTAAGTGGCATATAAACAACAATATCTTCGTTTAATGAATACGGCTCTTGGCTTGGACCCCTGACCTGCGCACAGCTGAGTCAGCTCTCTGGGCGCAGTTGAGCCAAAATGAGTCGTTGGGGATGGTTTTTTACAGTGAATCTTTCTGTGCCATGACTCTGTAATCATGACTCCTCTGGGATGAGAATCACTGTGAGTTCATTTACATGGCATTACAAAAAATCGATTTATTGCGTTAGTCCGACTAAAACCAGACTTTTAAGATACATGTAAATGTTAGTCCAACTGGAATCGTACTAAATCGAGCTTCTCAAAGTCGGACTAACACACCCAGATGATGTGGTTATGAGTCAGATTACTCGTCCATACATAAGCTTGAATCGAACAGGACTGGGCCTCGTTTCCCAGTATGATCGATTGTAGAACTCTAAGAGAGTTTGCTATGACTGGTCTTAGAAAGTTCGTCACTCTCCGCGTGCATTTCCCAAAGCAGCATTACGCAGGAACGCGCGCTCGAAAGTTAAGTACTTTGCGCTGTCCACTTAAATTGTGCTGAGATGTTTGATTATTGATTTTAGGCCACAGTCATTGATTTAAATGTAGGCCTGTGGAAGCTATGTCTTGTAGTCAAAATTAAATACAATATACATAAAATAGTAAGAGTAAATGAAATGTATTACTCAGTGGAAGCATTGAGGGCTATACAAAGTAATGGTGACGTGCCAGTGACGGCCACTTGGCTGAAATTAAGGGACAAAAAAGAGAAAAAAACCCTCCAGTAACGAGTAGTCTTGATCTGTTTCCAATCATCCTCCTTGATCAAAAATTTTTACAGTGATAAGAGTAATCTATCGGCAGTTAAATAAACATTTTCCATCTGAATACAATGCTGCAGCTCGTAAATACTAGCACTCAGGGGAAAAAATGTTCTAGGCGCTTTACAAGGAAGATAAACAACTCTCTTAACTACCTCGCTTGCTTTTGCGCTTCACGATTGTTTAAATTTTAACAGTAAACACGGAGATTCGCGTCAAGAATCCGCAACTCAGTAACGTTGATTGAAATGCAACTTAGCCTCGATATAATTCATTTTATTTTTCATCTTACCTGAACGTGGATAATTGGCCACAACTGATGATGTCAAATAATGTTTTCCAAGTTCACGTAATTTTAATTTACAACCCCAATTCCGAAATAGTTGGGACGAAGTGCAAATTGTGAATAAAATCAAAATGCAATGACTTTCAGATCACAGGAGCCAATATGTTATTGACAATAGAACATAGATAACATTTCAAATGTTAGAACTGAGACATTTTACATTTTTATCCAAAAATGAGCTCACTTCAAATTTTCTGGCTGCAACAGGTTTCAAAAAAGTTGGGACACAGGCAAAAAAAGTGCTGAAAAAGCAATTAATATATAAGAGAATCAGCTGAAAGAACATTTAGCAAGTAATTAAGTTAACTGGCATCAGGTGTGTAACATGATTGGCTATAAAAGGCATGTCTTAGAGAGGCTGAGTCTCTCAGAAGTAAAGATGGCCAGAGGCTCTCCAACCTGTGAAGGCTTGCGTAAAAAAAATTGTGGAATACTTTAAAAACAATGTTCCTCAACGTCAAATTGCAAAGGCTTTGAAGGTCTCATCATCAACAGTGCATAATATCATCAAAAGATTCAGAAAAACTGGAAAAATCTCTGTGCGTAAGGGACAAGACCAAAGACCTCTACTGGATGCCCATGATCTTCGGGCCCTCAGACGCCACTGCATCACTCACCGGCATGATTCTGTCATTGACATTACTAAATGGGCCCAGGAATACTTCAAGAAACCACTGTCTGTAAACACAGTCTGCCGTGCCATCCACAGATGCCACCTAAAACTCTATCATGCAAAAAGGAAGCCATTGTTGAGCATGATCCAGAAGCACCGCCGTGTTCTGTGGGCCAAGGCTCATTTAAAATGGACTGTAGCAAAGTGGCAAAGTGTACTGTGGTCAGCCGAGTCCAAATTTGACATTCTTGTTGGAAATCATGGGCGTCATGTCCTCCGGGCTAAAGAGGAGAAAGACCACCCCTCCTGTTATCAGCATTCAGTTCAAAAGCCAGCATCTCTGATGGTATGGGGATGTATTAGTGCATATGGTGTGGGACACTTGCATGTTTTAAAAAGCACCATGAATGCTGAAAGGTATATAAAGGTTTTAGAGCAACCTATGCTCCCCTCCAGATGACATCTATTCCAGGGAAGGCCTTGTGTATTTCAGCAGGACAATGCAAAACCACATACTGCAGCTATTACAACAGCATGGCTTCATAGTAGAAGAGTCCATGTGCTGAACTGGCCTGCCAGCAGTCCTAATCTTTCACCGATTGAGAACATTTGGCGCATAATCAAACAAAATATCCGTCAAAGGAGACCCAAAACTCTCCAGCAGCTGGAAGCCTGTATTAAACAAGAGTGGGATCAAATTCCAATGGCTAAACTCAAGAAACTCATCTCCTCAATGCCCAGACGCCTCCACTCCGTGTTAAAAAGAAGAGGGGATACTACACCATGGTAAACAGGCCCTTGTCCCAACTTTTTTGAGACCTGTAGCAGCCATCAAATTTGAAAAGAGCTCGTTTTGTGGATAAAATTGAAAATTTCTCAGTTTCAGCGTTTGTTATGTTACCTCTGTTCTATTGTGAATAAAATACTGGCTGGTGTGATTTGAAAGTCATTGCGTTTTGATTTTATTCACAATTTACACTTTGTCCCAACTATTTCGGAATTAGGGTTGTAATTAAATGATTGTCAACAAGTCAAAAGCTACCACATCTCAAAAGATTTATGACAGTCACTATAGAAATATTTATAAATGTTTAATTACTTTTTTTTAAAAAAAGGTCATCTTACCCCACCCCTGGGGTAAGATGCCCTTCTGGATGTGGTAAGATGCCCCCATGGGCATCTGTTTTATGTTATCTAGAATAACTTGTAAAGCCAAATACATACTGGTTTTACTGCATTTCACGAGTAATTATCATATTATAGCTCTCTTGATTAGCAGGTACACATCATGCAAAAGATCAACAAGCTTTTCGAAATTTCCTTGCTAAAAAAATGGGGAAAGAGAGAGGTACATTCTCCTAAACTTAACTTTTTTATTAACTGACTAAACACTAAGGCACAAGTGATGGCAAAGTACTGTCGGCATTAAATGCATCAAGGAATAGATGGTTATATCTTGTGGAATACTAAAAAATATGAGGCACCACATTAGATGAACTTGTAGCAGTATGGAACGTATATGAGTATCCATGAAAAGTCTGTAAAATTAATAATGACCATAATGCATTTCACCCAATGTATTTCTTTTTAGGCCCTTATGGGTATTGATGCATATATGATTCATTATTGTGTAACTCCATATGGCCCTACTTTTAACATGTATGGATACACTAAACTTTCCATTCCCAAGCTCTTGATAAAAATCATCATGTCTGATATACGTTTCCAATAAATAGAACATAATTTTAAGAAAAAAAAACTCATAAAACAGAATGAATACAACTCAAAATGGGGTAAGATGCTTTCCTTCCCTAGGGGCATCTTACCCCAAACCAAAAAGGGCATCTTACCCCCAGCACTACTATATTGGTTTTGGCTCATTAACCCCAATTTCTCCTATATTATCACCACACAGGACCCCCTTTTACACATAGAGAAGGAATCAGAGAGTTACACTGACATGTCCTGCAGACTCCTGGAGCACTCAAATACATGTGGCAAAATGATTCATTCAGTCATTTTTTATAAGAAAGACAGTAAAAACACAAATACTTTGAGTTCTCATATGTCACTTGCTCTTTTGACTCATCTGTTGCTCAGCATTTCCCTCCAGGTGACAGTGCATTTATATAAGTCAAGAGCCACCTACTGGGCACAGCTGAAATTGAATTATAAGCAAAGGGCATCTTACCCTCAGGGGCGTCTTACCCCACTTTACCCTACGCATTTTGGCCAAACCTCTTTACCCCGGTGGCAAATCTTATAACTACTAGTGAGCTGGGGAGATGGAAGTTGCACTTCAGGTGCGGGCCAAAGTTCAGTAGTGGCCTACACTGCTCTCCATCAAAGTGCTGTACAGTCATCACTGTGCCAACTATCCTGCACAACATCCTGTCCGGGCGAGAGCCCCTTTACGTGACCAGGAGGTAGAGAAGGCTAGTAACAGATTGGCAGTCATAAATCAGCTAAGAGATGCACAATATATGGCTAGATTCGGAGGAACATCAACAAATTATTGGACATTTTTAGAAATACGCCCATTTTATCCCTCTCTTGATCAGCACTCCAGTTGCATCAACCACCACAGCGACATGTTTATTTGGGTTTTCTTCATTTTACTTTTCCCGGTTCCCCTAGTATAATATTTTAATTTGCTGAAATGTGTATATAGGCTACAACTTTTTTGTCATAACGTGTAATTTATTCTTGTCTTTATTCGTTAATATAATCATTATTTATGTAATGTCTATAATTTTTATTCGTTTTTGGTCTTTATAATGTCTATCATTTTTTTCATTAGCCTTGAAACATTACAAAAACATACGTATTTTTGTAAACAATAAAAGGTCTAAATAACATACATACACTCATTCACACCCTGTCTCACAGGCTTCCGGTGACAGACTGAATATGATACATAATCATTGTTGTAAAACACATGGTAGCAGTGATACTGAGAATATTTCATGTAATCTAGACTGATCTTATTCAAATAAAACATGATACTGCATCCACTTAGATTGGACCTTGTCCAGTGTTTTATTACAGAAGTGTGTTTTTATCTCAAACTAAATTCACTCTTGAGAGCAGTTATATTTGGCTCACATTCTGCGCACTTGCATTTGTATATATAAAATTTGGCAAGTAACAATATGAGATCAAACACCCTGTCAATCTTTGTTAAGTTGTCGCAACCAAATGTATCAAGTTCAAGTGAACATTTGAGATTAAAAACATGATCACACTTTTCAGATATCCATTTTACAAGGTCATTCCAGAAATGCTGTACAATGTTACAATCCCAAAATAAATGTGTTAAAGTTTTGGCATCATTGTCACAAAAATTACAATATTCAGAGTCTATTATGTGTAACTTGGACAAATATACATTTGTGGTTAATATTCTGTGGAGTAATCTAAATTGAAACCAACAAAGTTCTGTTTCTTGCATGGTTTTAAAGTGCTTTCTGTAAATTGTAGCCCAATTTAACTCCGAAGTGAAGTTAGGTTGCCACTTATACTGAGATATGGGAGCAGTTGAAGAACGTTTAAGGATATAGTAATAGGCTTTTGAGCCTTTTTTCACAGACTCAATTTTCTACATAACTGGAGTTGAATCAATCGAACCTTTAGAGGAGCAATCTTCTCGAGAAAGAAATTTTTCGTATGCTTTAACAGCACTAATAACACCGCAGAATTCCAAAAAGTTACATTCAATATCATAGCGAGATTTGAGGTCTTCAAATGTAAGAAATTCGCCTTTATGATCTAAAAGATCACAGACTTGAGACACTCTGGGAAACCATGACTTGCAGAAGGATTTCTTACCTATTCTATTAGATGGATTTTAAAAAATAGGTTCTGACAATTAGTCAGTGAGTGAGGAAACAAACTTTTGCACTGAACTCTAAGAGGGCAATCCTTCCAAAATAGCAAGATCTTTGCCACTGATAAACTTAATAGATTTTCCAGATCACAGGAGATGTTAGCGTGGTCTGCTTCAGTTGGCAAATTGGCTGATTCGGGGTTATCACTGTGAAAATATGCACCCATATTGTCCTCTTTAGGTTCCTGGGTTTTGCCTTTTTTTGCATTTTGCTTCCTATTTTGACTGCTCATGCCAACGATTATTGAGAATTTATTTGGAGCTCAAAAGTAACACAACTTCACCGCTCACTGGGCATACAGGAAGTCTATAATGTCTATAATTGTTGTTCACCAGTTAAGTTCGATGAATCATCGCTTTCATTCACGAACAGCGTCAGTAGTCATGATTGAATACGATAATATTAAAAGAACACCCATAATGAAAAAAATTATAATAGTTCACGATGACTCCAGCAGGTCTTCAGATGCACGTAGTTTTCTGCGTGTGGTCCTCAGCACTCGTAGATCTACAACAATTTCTGAGAGTATCTTAAGTTAAGAAGGTTTTCGGAAATACTCCACAAACGTAAAATGCGTCATAAGAGGGATTCTGCGATCATCGTTGCCTAAAGATGCTTTTGAGAAACAAGGTCCTGGACTATGCGCTCTGAGCATGCTCCACAGTTCATCGTGCCAGGCTTTGATCCAAAAGTCTTGAGAACATGTGATCACCAAACTAATTAGCAATAACTCTGTACTCTGCACTACTAGCAAGTTTGTACAGAACAGTAGCAATCCTCATTTGCAATGGTACTGGTGCTTGAATGGTCACATCTTGGGGGCTCATAACCTCTTCCATTAATCTGCATAATTTATCGAATGACCTGCGCATCATCCAAAAATTTTCCTTTCACTCGCCATTGGAAAGCTCTTTCAAAACGACTCCACCCCCCCCCCAGCCTTTGCAGCTGACCTGCATCCGACGTGCACGGGACGCCTGGGGGTGCGTTTCCCGTAAGCACAGATGCTAATTTACATAGTTGGAGCCATTAACTGTTAGTGGACGAACTATGGAAGTTGCTGACTCAGTTAGCAACTACGCTTTTGGGAAATGCACCCTGGGGTAGTAGAGCATACACTGTCGTTGCCAGCCTTCGACTAACATTATAACCACCTGGAATAGCATGCATCTCAACAGTGCGAAAAGCATAGCGTACAGCATGTACGAAATGTACACCGTAGTAAGGTTGCCTATGTATTCGCCACTCAACATAATGCTCCGCCCGGTATGCCGCCAGCTGACTTGTTTGTCGGTTGTTTGGTTTGTGATTTAATAGGTCAACCAGAAAAAGGTCCAGCACAAACAAGCTGAAAGGGGGCATATCGCCACCTATCATAGCGGAGACAGACATGCTTCGGTCAATAAACCAATTTCCCTTCCCTCGGCTTATCTGTGCATATTGTAGTGCGTGTTACAGCAAAAATATGACTGAATGCACTTGAAGGCCTGCGTGCAAGAAGTACTTAAGTCACATCTTGCAAAAATGAGCTAACACCAGTATTAAAAGCCACAATGGCCAGAGCATCATCTGATACCAAAGATTTCTCGGAAGAAGTACTCAAGGAGTATCTGAGTTCATGACTTTCCAATCAAAATGCTAGTGTGCGTCACGTGACTAGCTGTGAAAATGGTGACCATGGAGGCTGAACGGTTGGCTTCATCGTTAAAAGTACTCAACTCTAGCCATTTACAGGTAAAAAGTACCTAAGTCCAGGTATTGAGAAAAAAAAGTACTTAAGTTCAAAACTAATTTTCCCATTTATTTCATAATACGTGAGTATTTTTACACAAAAAAAGGGTTTGTCAGCTCTCTATAGCCCTTGGAAGCAGCAAAAGGCTCCATAGTATGCTACTATTTAAAAAATAATGTGCAACATGTTTTGAAAACTTTGACCCCCAAAATCTCAAAAGTATCATTAGAAATAAACTGGCCCCACTTAACTCAGTGCACTCAATTTAAACCTGGGCTAGAATTACCATGTTCCACTGAGCAGAGACGATGAACTCAGTGCTCCATTAAGTACATGTGATAAACACAGACCCAGTGCAGTGAGATACGAGGCCAGCCCTGAAGGCAACCGCTCTTATTAATCCAATCATTCGTCCTACAGCGAATGAAGGGGGACGGCTGTGCCCAACAAATACTGCCTCACCTCTGTCCCCTGAGTCAGAAGAGGTTGGTAAAAAAGGGAGGAAGGGTTTAAAAAAAAGACTAGAATAGCTTGAGCCCTATGGAGGTCATTGCAAAATTTCCACCTGGTTCCTTCCTTTCTTTAGTCCCTTCCTTCCTTTTGTTACCCTTAACTTCCTTCTGGCTCTTTCACTTTGAGTGCGAAGGAGAAGGAAGTCAAGCCGGAGGCATCAAAGCATTTGAATCAGTGAAACGGAACGTCTCCCCTGCCTTCTATTAGCAGTTCAGTGTGAAGTGCGTTAACATGCACAGTAAATGCCTGGCTAATGGGCAGAGATGGAACTGCTGGTCCACCAATTAATTAAACATGCAGGAAAAGTACTTCTGCAAAGGCTGCCCTCATGTCTCCTTGCTCAAGATATCTCAGGGAAAGAGTTTCCTAACTCGTCGAAGGCACAGTTAACAAATTTGAGTCACTTTAATGCTGCTGGAATGCAAGTGATTTTCCAGCCCAATACAAGACCAGGAAACAGCTGAATAACATAAAGCAAAACCAGGAAACAGCTTAATAATATAAAACAAGACCAGAAAACAGTTGGATAATATAAAAAAAATACCAGGAAACAGCTGGATAATATACAGTAAAGTAGGACCAGGAAACTGGTAAATAATATAAAACAAGACCAGGAAACAGCTGAATAATATAAAACAAGGCAAGGAATAGCTGAATGATATTTAAAAAACCACCAGGAACCAGCTGAATTATATAAAGCAAAACCAGAAAACAGCTGAATAATATAAAGAAAAACCAGGAAACAGCTGAATAATATAAAGCAAGACCAGGAAACAGCTGAATTCTACATCAGGGGAATAATTCCATATGCTTCCTCTTTTCCACACTAAGGGGTTAAAAACCAGGTGAATTCAAAATACAGTCCTCTGGGTTCTTTGCTCCAATCATATGGGTTTGCTAATTACGGCTATTTGTTTATCCTGCAGTAGAGCTAATCAGAGAGTTCAGCTGTCTGGGCCCATAGTTGTGAAAAACCCAAGCCAGGACTTTTACTGACCCTCTGGATTTTAGTACACTTCTAACACACGTACTACTCCTCTCCTTAAATACCGGTTCATCTGTCATCCACTCTCTTTCTCTTATGTGTACAGTATCCCTCTTTACACACAGTCTTAATACTTTTTTCAGTATCGTTTTCTTTTTCCCCCCACACTCACTAATTTGGACAACAATCACATTTCATACATACTCCACTTCTCCCTCTATCTCTCTCTCTCACTCTCACTCTCTCTCTTACCGATGGTCACGCAGAATCCATCAAAGCTGAAGGTAGCGCTCCTTCCTTTCTGAAATCTCCGCTTCTTGGAGCATCCACCAGCCTCCATGTTTTTTCCCGTTATATTTGCTTCCGCAGTTGCACATATTCGCGGGGCGTATCGATGCCGTTGTGGGTCGAAGCAGGGAAAGGGTGGAGCAGGGTGGGGGGGGGGGTGCATGGATGGGCGGAGCTGGAGAACTTTCTGGGTGAATTGATAACTCTCAGATGACTACATGTCAGTTGATTGACACCCCCCTCCCAAAAAAAAAAAAATTTTTTAAATACCCACAATTCCAAAAGTAGGGACCTTACAGCAATATGAAACGCAAACACCCAGGACCACTGCTCACCTCTGCAGAAGCAAAGCTGCAACAACATTCCAAGGCGACTAGCTACTGAACTCTCTCTGTCTTTCTCCCTCTCTCCCTCCATCTCTCCCTCCCTCTCTCGCTCTCTTCCCCCACTGTGTCTGTATTTAGTTTGATGTAATAATGCTTTGGAGATAACCACCAGAAATGACAGTAATGAGAACTTCAAACGCTGTTAACAACTGTTCCTCTCTCCATTAATTTCTCTGCCATCTCCTTCTGTTTCGCTCTCTCTCTCTTTCCCTTGGTTACATGTTTAACTTCAATTACACCTTTAAATTAGTGTTAATGCACTAACGACTCTCTCTTGCTCTCTCTCTCTTTCCCACCCTCCTGCTCCCTCTCCCTCACCTCTCCTGCTCTCTTTCCCCATCTCTCCCTTTCTCTCTCTTTTTCCTGCTGTCTCTCTCATCTCTCCTCTCTCTCGCACACAGTGTCACGTAACTCATCTGCCTCTCCGGAGAGAGCTCAGGTGTGAGTGAGTGTCTGAGAGGGTGAGCATGAACATGTTTGTTTGTGTGTGATTGAGTCTGAGAGTGTCTGAGTGTGTGTGCGTGTTTATCTATGTGTGTCTGTGTATGTGTGTCTGTGTGTGTGTGCGTGCATGTGTTTGTCTATTTGTTTGTGTGTCTGTGTATGGGTGTCTCAGTTTGTTTTTATTTGCATGTGCGTCTGTGTTTGAGTGTGTGTGTGTCAGTTTTTGTGTGTTAATGTCTGTGTGTGTGTGTGTGTGTGTGTGTGTGTGTGTGTGTGCACATGTTGCGTGTGTGTGCACACATGTCTGTGTGTGCCTGTGTGTGTGTATGTTTGTGCGTTTTGGGTGTGTACGTGCTGTATGTGTGTGTGTGTGTGTGTGTGTGTGTGTGCTCGCATTTTGCATGTGTGCGTGCGGCATGTCTGTGTGTGTGTGTGTGTGTGTGTGTGTGTGTGTGTGTCTGTGTGTGTTTGTGCATACATGTTGTGTGTGTGTGTGTGTGTGTGTGTGTGTATGCCCATGTCTGTGTGTGCCTCCGTGTGTGCATGTGTGTGTATGTTTTGCGTGTGTATGTGCTGCATGTCTGTGTGTGTCTGTGTTTGCGCGTGTGCATGTGAGAGGGGGTTTATGTGTACCTAAATACTTGTTCCTTTGCTGACGTGCAAGCTAGTATATTTTCAGGTCATGTTTATCGTCATTTTTCTCTTATCATTACAGTTATTATTCTGATTGATTACCCTCCAGTGCTATTCAGCTAGAAATATGTTATGCGAACAAAATATTTTGAAATAGAGAGGAAGACAGACAGAGCTCAGTGAGAGACATCAGCCCTGAGGGAAAGCACTGACACCTGAACACAAGATTAGAGCAGAGCTGAGCAGCGCCCTCTGCAGGCAGACACTCATCAAGAGCCCTCCTGTACCCCTCAGTACATAACATACTGCAGTGCTCCCCAAATCACGGTGCTTGTAGACTGAGACCTCCTGGTTTTCCACCCTCTCTTTACCTAGGAGTCAGGTGTAGAGAAAGTCTAGCCAATCAGAGACCATAATTGTTCAATATTTGCCAGGAGGGAAAGGAAACCAGGGCTGGATTTGGATTTGAGGGCTATGTTAGGGGAGCCGCGACATATTGTACATGCCAGTACACATGCACAGCCCCAAAAACCAGGATACCAGTGTACGCATAGAAACACTGTAAGGTTTAAACACACTTAGCAGGCAGTGTTATCAATCCTGCGGTACCTCAGTCACACTTCTCTCCTTGGCTTATCCCTCATGTTTACACTTTGGATGAACAAAATAAAATAGTTTATAGCACAGGGTCACATGAGTTTGTTTCTGTGCATGAAACGCCAGAGTTTCATTCAAAAATGAAGCAAATTAAAAAGAGCAGATGAAGGGCATGGCACACGTTATGTTTTAATGAGTGGTGGGAATGTTGCTGTCAGTGTTGTTATTCTGTTAGTTGTGTTAAGCTATGTTACATAGCTATATGAGCCGGCTCAGTACCTGTTCAGTACCTGATTGCTTAGTACTTCAGACTGTAGCCTCCCCAAGCTATTTCAGCAGTGGTTCTGCTCAATCACACATTCAATTTCTGTGACCATTCAATCCATCTGAACGAATGCTCCAGGACAGCCAGCAGAGGACAGTCCCTCTTTACCGGACTCCTTTCACAAATTTTTCCGACAGGAGATTTCCTCCATTTCCAGTCAATTGCATCTGTATTTATTTATTTATTTATTTATATATATATATATATATTCATTTTTTAAAATGCTATAGCAGTTTTTTTTTTTGAAAATTTCCATTCTCATTTTCGTTAAGGCCTGTTTTTTGCCCGATTCTCCGCTCCATGTCCTTTCGAACTGTGTAATTATAATGCAGGGAAATGTAATGAACGTGTTGCCGCATTGCTTCGATTTTAAAGCTGAGTGGTTTTTTTTTTCCTCTTTTTCGCAGAGCTCGAGGTCTCTGACCTTACTCGAAAGATGGGACTTGCGATTGCCACCACATCTTTTGGCTCTACACTGCCCTCTATCTTCAAAAGTTATAATTAATTTTGCATTTCAAATGCTAACTTCATTTGAATAGCACAGTATCTGTATGGATTGTCTTATTGATTAATTTTGTTCTAAATGTAAATCTATTGGGTCTGAGTTGCATCTATAAGGTCACATTGGGCACTTAGATTGTGACCTCTCTTTGAGGTTTCCTGCCCTATTGTTTCTGTTTATGCTCTTTGTTTTACGTCACTCTTGCCGAGAGCATCTGCAAAATGTCAGTAATATAATGTAGTGTATGGTTGGCATAAACAGAGAAATATCATACAGCCAGAGTTCCGGTAGGTACTTCATCACAAAGCAGGATTACTGATATGGGCACATAAACAAACAGTAAACAAGTAAAATCCAGAATGGCTGTAATTACTGCATTCCATTTTCCAGATCTGGAAGGACATTGGGTCAAGTTACTGAGATCTTATCCGGCAAACTCATTAATCCTGCTCTGTGACATGCCCCGGATACAACAGAAAAAACACAAACATTCAGCACTGCTACTTACTTAACTCATTCAATAAACCATGAACTACAAGGATAAGAAACAAAATTCATAACAGACTTGAACGTCCTAAGGGTTTTCACCCCTACAAAAAGATCTGACAATCTGTTTCCTCCATTGCAAAATGTGGAAATTTCCCAAGTACTTGCTGTAAAAAGTTCTGTTGCAAAAGGAGATATCAATCATCTCAAAAAAGCAGGACCAACTGTGCATAAAATTGTGACTAAAGTAAAGCCAAAATATTTCTTGGCACATGACTTTTGGAAAAGATATACGTAAGCTAACCTAGCTCATACAAAAATGTATCATATTTTTGAGGATTTTTTTTTTTTATATCATCCAAAATTTGTTGATATCAAACAAGAAACCTCAGATAAGGTTTTTGCCCCATAAAATATGTCTCATTTGCAGTGAATCTCCTCATCCGCACCTAATTTTGACAAGCGCACATCTGTACAAACACAAAAATGTATTCTTTATGGTAGGTGGATGTTAGTGTTGCTTGGGTATGTGGTTTTCATCATTGAGGGTTCATGTTTGCGTTAATCAGGGGTCCACAACAAAGATCCTAGCAATCCGTCTGATCTCTGCAGAGACTGCTGTTTTTTGTTTCAACCTGGTAAGTGGTAATAACTCTACAAGCAAATCAACGCTGCATGAAAATAAGTCGAACTTCTGCCTGCTCTGAAATCTCAGGTTGTAGTGGGGACAGAATGACCGAAGCTTGACATTTGAAGATCGGAAAGACAATATGCCTTGGTACTTAGGACCCCCCTCAGCTCACCTCTGTTACAACACTGTGGCTCCTAGTGGTGCAAACGGGTATTGCACTGCATACGCATGCACTTAAAGGGACTATGTCAGCCGGGGCGCATGCGCGAGACAAAGCGAAAAACTTGAGAATGTTAGGCTAACTATTTCAAGTTCATAGGAGATGTAAGGTGTAAGCGTTTCAATCTGTTTATATCGCGTTCATCCTTGAGAAGTTCATTGAATTTTTTTTTACCAAAAAACTATCTTTACTGATCGTAGAGCCTATTCGTAGCATCAGTTTATCATAGTTTGGGTTTTTGTAGCGTTATTATTGCTTTTAAATCAGACTGCGTTGATTGTTATGGCAGCCGTCGAACTGGAACCGGTGACAAAAGGATCTGACAGCTGCATGTCAGACAAAACGTTGCGACAAACAGGTTCTGCGAACATTAAAGACAGTTGCTTGATAAAAATTTCCCCAAACTTCTCAAGGATGCAGGCGATGCAAACAGATTGAAACTCCACCACAAATTCACCGGTTTACCTTACCTCACACTTTCAATGTGTTTTCGCCCAAAGAAATATGGATGGATAGTATAATTTATTCTTCATGGGTTTCGGCAAAGATAAATGAGGTTACTCTTGCAATTTCGCGTTTGCAGGCCATCTTCTGTATTTAAAGCAGCGACAAAGGTACGCTTTACACACGTACTAATACGCTTGGGGTTTGTATTTCTGCTCCCTTGATATCGCACTGAAAATGTTTATCGACTGGACTCTACTACGCATGTGCGCCAGCTGACATAGTCCCTTTAAGTTCGTTAAGCACACATGCACAGACAGACTGATGGACAAACAGACAGATAAGATTGAGACAATATCCCTTCAGAAATTTGTTTTTTAAGGGGGTGAAAACATAGTGTGGTCTAATGAAAATCAATTTCTGGCACAACATGGAGATTGTAGAGACAGAATCATGCATCAACCACATGAATCCATGGACCCAACCAACCTTTTGTCAAACATTTCAGGCTGGGGTGGTGTTGTAATGGTGTGGGAAATGTTTTCAAGGCACCTTTTTGGCCACGAAATATTAAACAATAACTGTTTGAATGCCACAGCCTGTCAGAGTATTGTTGTTGACCATGTGCATCTCTCTTTATGAGTGCTATTTACTCATCTTCTAATGGTCACTTACAGCATGATAAAACAGTGCGTATCTCAAACTGGTTTCACGAACAAGACAATGGGCCTGAGTTTCCCATATCAAATCTGATGAATGTGAGGACTATTGCGAACTCCTCTATGATCCATCAAAGGCAGTGGTTATTCTATATACACTGAAATAGGGGCTATGTGATAGCCAAAGGTTTGGCTGATTGAAAGAGGGACGATCCATCTCATTAAGCAGGGCAAACTTTAATAGCAATATTTCTGCCCTATGTTGGGCCTCTGATGTACAAAAGAGAATGGTGCATACATAATTTACTTTTCTGGTTTGTCTTCATAAAGGCGCTAGCATTTATTTTGTAGACAGTCTAATGAAGTCGGAGAGAGCATTTTACTATCTCACCTGTGACAGAGACAGCGGGGCGAGGTATTGTAATCAGTACGGTTAGTTAGTTGTTTTGTGTCTGTTTGTGTGTCCATGTGTTAACAATCTAGTGTTTACATGGTTACACTGATTGACTTCAAACCTTCACAGTAGAAGATCAACTGTCCGTAGATGATCTCACTACATTTTGGGGGTGATCAGGTCAAGGTCAAGGTCATTGCAAATGTAAAATGTTTTTTCTTCCAATAGATTTCTTCAAATTCATCACATTTATTTCAAACCAAAACCAAAATGTGCATCTTTCAATTCTGCTTCAATTCTTCCCCAGCCGCATGATGGGGTAGCTTTGATAGTCTATGTAGCGGTTGGGGGTTAAATGTCAGGGGGGTCAAGGTCATCAGCGAAAATATTTTCCATTATAACGCAAAAACAGTTGCCAATAGACAGATTTTTACTATTATGAGCATACAGGAACTCCGATATGGGCTTTTGTTTAACACCGTGACCTTTGACCTTGAGAGACCTTGAGAGGTCAAACTGAAGGTCATGGATTTTCAAAGGATTGTAAATCGAAAACGGTTGAGGTCACATTTGTAAAACTGAGTCAGTATGAAAAGCACTAAAATAAGTGCTGAGGGGCCAGGTTTGTTTTGCCTGGTAACACTTGTTTTTGTTATTAATCATATTTTAAGAAAATTATTAGGTGCATCAATGGCATTAAGAAAAAGAATTAAATCACATTCTACTCAGTCTGCCAAGTTTAATCACCACGGTTTTGGCCATGCACCGGTGATTGCACTGTATTGTGGAATACAGTTCAGTGAACAACTAACTGCATAAGCTGCTGTGCAATTAAATATGTCACATAAGTTATATAAAGTGCTCTGAAGGTGTGAGTGAAAATCATGCATGATTCCAACGGGAGGCAATAGCCAACATCAGCATGGTGTTCCTAATAAAGTGCTCTGAGGGTGTGAGTGAAAATCATACCCGAATCCTTTTGAGTGCTAGTGTATCCCCTCTCTTTATCATGCCATACGCCAATGAGCCAAAACATTAACATCACTCGCAGAAGAAACATAATTGTGATGACGGACAGACCTTAGATGGTCAGCGAACAACTGGATCATGTAGTCAATGTGCTGGATGTGGGAAAAATGGGAACGGAGCGACTTTGACAACAGCCAAATCCTAATGACCCGACGAGGGGGTCAGAGCATCTCTGAGGTGGCAAGACTTCTGAGATGCTCCCAGTCAGCAGCAGTGAGTACCTATCGACAGTGGTCAGAGGAGAGACGAACTACGAACCGAGGACAGGGTGTTCGGTGCCAAAGGCTC
Source organism: Gymnothorax javanicus (assembly GCA_029692085.1). Taxonomy (NCBI): domain Eukaryota; kingdom Metazoa; phylum Chordata; class Actinopteri; order Anguilliformes; family Muraenidae; genus Gymnothorax; species Gymnothorax javanicus. Next base: position 20,816,943 of record CM056197.1, on the reverse strand, counting down.
ACTGATGCACAAGGGCGACAAAGGCTCTTCCGTCTGGTCCAAACCAACAGAAGGGTGACTGTGGCACAAGTCACAGAGAATTTAAATGATACTTGTGTGAGGAATGTGTCACAATGTACAGTGCATCACCCTTGCTGGAGTATAGTGCTTTGTTGTTGCAGAAGGGTCAGAGAGCCCATTCTAACCCCGCTCCCCTGCTGAAAGCGCCTACAATGCACATCTGAGCATCAAAACTGGAGCTTAGAGCAATGGAAGAAGGTTGCTGATGCAGTGAGTCATGTTTTCTTTTGCATCATGTGTGTCCGCTGGGCTCATGTGCCCCATTTACCTGGGGAGGAGATGGCACCAGGATCCACTGTGGGAAGAAGAGAAGCTGGTGGAAGGAGTGTGACTCTCGGGGAAATGTTCAGCAGGGAAACCCTGGGTCTGGGAATTTAGGTGGATGTCATTTTGACAGAGCTGTTTTTGCAGCACCAGGGGGACCTACCCTATTTTTGGAACGTGGTTTTCATGTTGAAGCTGATCGGTGTACCACTTTGACTTGGTATGGCAGTTTAAAAAAATACTTTCAGATTGAAATGTTACCACCACTGTTACCAAGACTTACTTCACATAAGGGAAAAACCAAGTCTAAATCACCACATTTTTGTGAACAGCAATAGTAAGAAAAGGACTGCATCTCCTTGAATTTAGCACATCGTACCACACAATCCAAAGTTAAAAATGACAGCCCAACACATAAATCTCGAACAGGCATCACTGGCAAAGAGAGCAGTCTTCTCTGAATGAGTCCCTCCAGTGAACCTGACCTTTGTAAATCAACTCTGCGTAATTAGAACGTTCTCTCCTGAATATCGTAATGTAGGCCATCAGCTGAAATTCATAGCGTTCAGTTTCGTTCCCACTGTCGGGGCACTAATTTCTGTTACCAGAGCTGTGTTCTTTGGGTTTTAGCGATTTCTCGCTAAAACTAAAAGTTCTCCACGCGAAACCCTGCAGTATTTTTTTAATTTGCATCCAAAAATGTAACTTTGTTGTGAACCGCATCACAACACCGAACACTATTTACCACGGGATGATATGAGGGACACTAGAATTCAAAAAGTAGATTGCCCTGCACAGCTCAGAACTTCACATTGGTGCCAGTGGTATCAGGAAGGAAGTCCATAACTTAAAAAAGGAAAAGTTCCCACTGCACACAAAGTGGTAGCTTAAATGTAATTTATTAATAAAAAAGTTGGCAACGCGTTTCGCCACACAGGCTTCATCAGGCTCATAAGTCAGTCCATATCAGGCTGGTTCCAAGGTTGCTTCTGCAATTAATGGAATCGGCAGCAGCTGACACAGGGCTAGTAGGAGCCAATTAACATCAATCAAAACAATAAAAATACCTACACATTAGTAGTTGAATCTCATGATTTCAAAAAGTGTCAAAATACCATTGGGTTCAATCAATATCAAGCTGAACAATATATAAGAAACATTATTGTACAAAATTCAATACCACATTCAAAATCCTGCCTACTTCTGATCCCTACATAAGGGGGGGGGAGGGTAGTGAAGAAGGAAAAAGTGTGGGAGGGGGTGTAATCCTGCCCCTCCTCAGTAGGTGGCACATCTGGCAGCGAAAAAAAAAAAAAACACTAGAGAGTCTTAACCCTTTCAGCGCCGTGGGCAATTATAGTTGCCCAAAGACGTAAGATATCAAAGTCAGATGCTGGTGAAAACCTATCATGTGGCAACTTGTTTAAAAGAGCTCCCCTGCGGGAGCTCTTTTAAACAAGTTGCCACATGATAGGTTTTCAACAGCTCAGGATAACTACAGTTTTAATTCCTTGAAAATGTATTTGGCGCTCAAAGGGTTAACCCTGGTGCTGCTGGTCCGGGAATAGTCATAAAAGAAAAAAATTACAAAAAGTCTGAAATCACCCAAAACCCTCAACATTGGTATTCATGAATTCCAATGTTGAGGGTTTTGGGTTTTTCAGATTTTTTGGCTTTTTTTTTTATGTGACTGTCCTGGAGCCGCAGTACTAGGGTTAAGTATGGCATGGCTTACACCAGTGTTTTAGGCCAGCTGTCCTACAGGGCTTCTATTGGACACAAAGTATAGATGACTAGTTATTTTTTACCCTCAAATTTTTTGATGTGATGTTCAATAAATAGATGGCATCCAGTTGCAATACACGAGTATTCTATTTCACCATTTTGCATTGGACCCCATTATGTATCGGACAACAAAGGGAGACTTATGTATTAGTTATTCTTTGTTCTCATCTCCAAACAAAATTACCAGCCATGGAAAAAATTACTTTTTGTTTTATCTCTCTACACAAAAGGTTGACAAAATTTTTGGAAATATTTGTCAGTGTCTAAATAGCATAAAATAATTTTTTGATAAAAGGTGGTTCATCACTTTAAAATTTTATCCCGAAACAGTTTTGACAAGCATTTTTCTTACCGAACTTTAAATAAATCAACCCCTCACCTGCAGTGGCAGAAATCTGAGTTTCAATTTTACAAAGACCTCAGAAAATCCCCCAAAAGATACATGGCATGTGGGTATTCATTGGAAAGCTCTCAGCAGGAACTTTCCAATGCACCCAATACCCATATTCTATGGTTTGCGTGATTTTCATGGATTTAGCAAATTTCACTTGAGCTTTAGCAAAACAGGCTCAGGATGCAAAGGGTTAAGGATTCACAATATAAAACAGACAGAATTAGGAATATTTATTTTCATTCTATCCATCCTCGTCTTTGAATGTGTGCGGTGGAGAGCTCTCAGATCATGCCTGGGCTGAGTTTGCAATGTTTGCAGCAGACTCCTGCATTATTCTGTGCTTTGAAAAGAGAAAACTTTCCACACATAAATGTTTTAGCCCTTAGAGCCCCGGCAGTGCACCTTGGCAAGGCAACAGTTTTAAACTGATGAAAATCAACCCGATCCTAGCTTGGGGGTATTCACTGGAAATTTATCAGAGAGAGCTTTCACTGAATATCCACAAGGTAGGTTTGGAGAGTTTTCTAGAATTCAGACAATTTTTCATGCATTTATCAAAAGGCCTTAGGGTTTAACCCTTAGAGCCCTGGTGATGCTTCTGTTCAAATTTCTGAAAAATTGATAAAATCACCCAAAACTTAGCTTGTAGGCATTCATTGGAAAGCTCTTCAGTAACAGCTTTCCAGTGAATATCAACAAGCTAATTTTTGGGTTATTTTCAAGGATTTAGGCAATTTTTTAAAGTTTTCACCAAAAGGGCCCCTGGGCTTAAAGGGTAAAAAGGGTTAAAGGGAATTTGTCCCAACAATTGGCGGGAAAATTTGGTGATCTGAAAATCCTGATTTAGCGGGCACCCTTCTAATTCTGTATCACAAGAGGTTTTGCTAGGAAGAACTAATTTCATTAATATCGGTAGCAATTTGATACGCCTGGCCCCAGGTGACTAAATTGAAAGCTACGTTCCCGCCATCTCAAAAAAGTAACGTTTTTGAATCCGTGACAGGGTCCCTTTAATATGTATTTTATACTTTTATATACCAAATCTTGACATTTTCAACAAAATAAATTTATATTTTTATTTTTTGCAAAATGGAAGTTTTTACTTATTTATCTGCACCTCTGTTGAAAGTCCAAAAGTGCCAGATGGATATGCTGTCAGACATGGAGGAAAAAGCATTAGCTTCTTTGTCATCTTCAAACCTAATTTTCATCATGGTTGGACTGCCCATTGGAGATGTGTATTTGGAGGAGGAAGAAAGTAGGCATTGTTGTGTTGAACCTCACTTCTTTGATCAACTATAATCGAGCCCCTTAGAACAGTGTTTCCCAGCCCTGTTCCCGGAGTACCCCTGCCCTGCATACTTCAGATGTGTCCCTGAACACACCTGACTCAGCTGATCAGCTCATTAGTGGAGCACTTAATGACCTGATCTGGGTGTGTTAAATCAAGGAGACATCTGAAATATGCAGGGCAGGGGTACTCCAGGAACAGGGTTGGGAAACACTGCCTTAGAACAAGAGTGGTCCAACTCATTTTTTCCATTTTTCATTTTGGACCATTTCGCACTGAGAACTTAGTGCATTCTTGAAATATTCCCCACCCATTGTATAGCACTGGAACTACACTGAGTGAATCCATTATTGCACTCAACAGATTGACCACTTAGGAATCATTTTAAGATTAGAAATAAAAAAAAAAGACAAATATGGAGTTAGACCACTTTTGTTCTCAAGGGCTAAATTTATCTGTTAAAATTATATTAGCGGCTCTATGTTTGACACTGTAGATACGAGACAGCCTACGTTGTGCCTAAAACAATAATTAGCAATTTGTTCATTTGGTGGATTGGTAAGGTTCATCATTACTTCTACTAAAATAGCCAATTTCCTGCTCAATCCAGATTCACATCCAATGTCTACAACCTGGAATATCACCCAAAACTTAGCTTGTGGGTATTCATTGGAGACCTCTCACCAAGAGCTTACCAATGAGTACCCACAAGCTAGGTTTTGGGTGATTTTCTCAATTTTTCAGATATTTAACTCGTGCCTTTGGTGCCAATGACGCACCACTCGGGATCTATAAAGGGTTAAAAAAGAGAATAAATGAAATAAAAAAAGAGCTTTTTATTGGGAGTTAGAATATCCCACAGTACCGACGCCATATCAAGGAAAGGTAGGTTGTTTGGAGAACGTGCCACTACACAGACTTCAGTTTTCCAAGACAATCACTTTGTGTGTGTGTGTGTGTGTGTGTGTGGAAGCCCCTTTCCTTTGATACCCTGGAATTAGAAGACTGCTGGACTTCTGAAATTTCTGCAACATATCAACATTAGCAAGTAATGGGGTAACCAGGTTAACAAAAAAAATTTCTGTTTTTAAAGGGTTAATTCAGACAAACCAGAAGAGTCACGCCTGTGCAAATCCTTACACCTGTTCAAAGTTCCACTGTCTGAAGATCTTGTTAATGTCCAGTTTCTAGGTTGTCTGGTTATGGCGCTATGAAGCTCCAAAAACCCCTTCTGAGACAATGCGGGCATGGATTCATCACAAATAGCCAAAAAGTACATTTTAAAGCATTCTAAATCATAAATGGCTTGAGAAAAATACTTCTCAATCAAGAACCCCAGCTAGAGTTCCTGAAGTATAAGAACCTTGATTTATAACTTCCTTAGACAATGGCAGGCCTGAGAAAGTCCCCTTCAAAAGACCTTCCCACAGCAATTTTACAAAATAAACGCAATTTTACAGTTTTGATTGCGCAGGGGTTACTCATCAGAAATGCACAGCTCTTTCAAAACTCATAGTAAACACCAAGATCCAGGAGGATAAGAAGCTTTGATGCATTATTTTACACAGGTTTGGAGCGTCAGGCCTCCCAGTATTGCTTCAGAGCTAAAAATGGCACTTTTTGCTCGACTTTGGTGGGTTTGCGAGCCTCGTGACAAAATACTGCAGGATATCTCGTGGAGAACTTTTAACACAAGATCCCGGTGGCCTTGCCTACAATAATCCGCAGAGAAAAAGTAGTGCCCCTGATGTGGGAACGAAACGCATTTTCAAGGCACCCGATGGCTTTCAGCAGATGGCCTAATGCAGATGAACAGTAAGTCACCACCCGTAACAATTTAATTTCTAGAACGCTGACTCAGAGTTTCAGAAAGATCTTTCAAGAGAGAAAAAAAAATTCTTTACAGGGGAAAATGGTCTCAAATGCCCGGAAATAGTTCTCATTCTTCTTCTGTTGTATTGAATACAATGTAACTCTGGGGCCTTAGTTACAGGGAGCATAGTGTGCTCCTTGTGTTTTAGCCTGTCTCGTAAGGTAAAAGGGGAAGTTTCAGTGTGGTTAATCCTCAGAATCCTGAAAGGCAACCACAGTTTTATCAGAATTATGGTTTAACTCGACGAAAACAATGTGCTCACTAACTGCTGGAAAACTTTAATTTATTCAGTGCAAGAAGCTGTGTTTTTTTCTCGTGAGCATTACATTACACTGAATATGCTGTTGCTTTTACCTGAAAGCATTGATCGTGATAAAAAGTATTCCAGTGCTTAACTTCTCTGGCGGGTTACGTCATTATTTTGGTTTGCTGGGCCTATATATATACCTCCGTGACAGAGCTGCGACCTCTTCCACACACACAGACACACGCACAGACATAAATGAAGGATACATTAATCAAGAGGATAATTACGGGATGATTTACAAACAAACACAAAAACAAGCTCATTAATGCGTCGCCCTGCTCCCACGGCCAGCGACCGTCCTCTGTAGAACAGCCTGTTCCTCTTCGCCGTTACCATAATGATGGTGGGATGTAATTAAGACACCAGGCGCAGTCGAGGATGTTGGATATTCCCAATCTCATTCCTCATTAGAGGGACATTTAAGGTAATGGGCACTCGTGTTTGCCATGCCAGACACACGTTGTGACAGCAACTCAAATAATTACTCTTCCACTGCTCTTTTCCCCCCCCAAACAGTTTTTACCATGAACAGTTATGAAAACTTTAATCATATCTATATATTGAATATATCACATCTATATGTTTTTATTTACATCAACATATTGAATGAAAAATGATAACTTACGCAATGAAAAAGCACCGTGACGTGGATTGAGTTCGGACTGTGTATTTTACAGTAAAGATACGCTCTGATACTTGTTTTTAACGGCACAAATAGAAGCGGGGAGAACAGCAGCACTAATTGGTCCCATGAAGCCTCGAGCATTCACCCTGACCAGTAAGAATCGAGTTGATTTTTTTTTTTCCGAAGCACAATAATGTGCAGAACTACTCTATGAGGCAAAAAAAAATGCAATATAAACTTATGAAAAGAAATATATGCAGAAAATATAAAATGTAGCTTTGAACTCTTCAAAACGAAACCAAAACCATATTTAGTGTGACTACCCCTTGCCTAAAAATTAGGAACAGTGCCCGGCCATTTTATGGTCTTCAATATAACTGGTTGTTTGACTGTTCCAGGTCAATTGAAAATGAGTATAGAAAGGTCAGAAAAAACAATATTGTGGGCCTTTTCTGGGCTTAATTCTGGGCCAAGGGCTCGTTTCAGGTCTGGGGTTAGGACTGGGCCTAGTTTCAAGGTTAGATAATAGGTTTTGGGTCCAGGTTAAACTTGTTAAAAGGTACAAAAATTTGGTTATTTTGGGGGGTTTATAGCTTAGATTTGGGGTAGGGTTAGGGTAGGGGTATGGAAATAGAATATTGGTGCAAAAATAATATTATGTTCCCACAAAAAAAAAGAGGCATATGTGTTTGTGTGTGTGTGTGTGTGTGTGTGTGTGTGTGTGTGTGTGTCTCTACATGTGCATTTGTGTATGAGTTAATGTGTGGGTATATCTATGTGTAGGTATGTGTCTGCGTGTGCATGTGTGTGTGTGAGAGAGAGTGTATGTCTGAATTTGTGTGTGTGCAACAGTGTGTTTGTGTGTGTGTGTGTGTGTGTGTGTGTATGTCTGAATGTGTGTGTGTGTGTGTGCAAGCATTTGTGTGCTCGTGTGTGTGTGAGAGAGAGAGAACATGTGCGAGTGTTTGTGTGTATGTGTGAGTGTGTGTGCGAGTGTTTGTGCGTGTGTAATGCATGTGTGTGTGCGTGTGTGTGCAAGTGTTTGTGTGTATGTGTGAGTGCGTGTGCGAGTGTTTGTGCGTGTGTATGTAATGCGTGTGTGTGCGCGTGTGTGTAAGTGTTTGTGTGTATGTGTGAGTGCGTGTGCGAGTGTTTGTGCATGTGTATGTAATGCATGTGTGTGTGCGTGTGTGCAAGTGTTTACGTGTGTTTGTGCCTGTATGTGCGCTTCTGTTTATCTGTTGTTGTGAGAATGTGTGCATTAATGGAAAAACTGCATAGGCCTGTCTCAGTGGGGAGACTAACCCCGTGAGCCTGCACTTCCTGAGATGAGCTGAGCTGAGCTGTGCTGTGCCGACTAACATGAGCCGTTTGGCCAAAATAAACAGCAGTGAACCATAGCCACTGCAGTCACCACCAACTGCACAGGGTATATCAGCAGAGGCCCCCAAGCGAAAGTTCCACAAGAGGAAAGCCTAGCTACAGTATTGCCCCAAACGGCATGGATGACAAGAATATATACCACATGGAAATGAGTGTTTTGTCAGAATATCGCAACACCTCCTAAATTATTATAATCTGAACCTGTTTTTAGATGTCCTAAAACTGGCCATATAAACTCATTAATTATGGGAAATACACAAATACAATGTTAGGGCCATTAGTGGATTTGACTTTTGACCTTTGACCTTGGCACGGTGACCTTGAATTTGAAAATTTTGTCAGGGCGGTAGTCGCAAAAGTACTGATCACAGCAACTTAAAATTTGGTATGCAGATTCCTTGTGAGGGGTACAGCGCCCTCCATAATTATTGGCACCCCTGGTTAAGATGTGTTCTTTAGCTTCTAATAAATTCAGTTTTTTTCTAAATAATATAGGACCACAATGAAAAAAAGAGGAAAATCCAACCTTTAATTCAAGTGCATTTATTCAGTGGGAAAAAAATCCCACATTAAGAAATAATTCTTTTACATCAAATCATGTGTGCCACAATTATTAGCACCCCTGATGTTAATACTGTGTACAACCCCCTTTTGCCAACAAAACAGCACCTAATCTTCTCCTATAATGTTTCACAAGATGGGAGAATACAGAAAGAGGGATCTTCGACCATTCCTCTTTGCACAATCTCTCTAAATCATCCAGCGACCTGGGTCCTCTCCTCTGCACTCTCCTCTTCAGCTCACTCCACAGGTTTTCCATGGGGTTGAGGTCTGGGGACTGAGATGGCCATGGGAGGAGCTTTATTCTGTGTCTGGTGAACCATTTCTGTGTAGATTTGGCCACATGTTTAGGGTCATTATCTTGCTGAAAGACCCAGTGACGACCCATCTTCAGCTTTCGGGCAGAGGCCACCAGATTTTGATTTAAAATGTCCTGGTATTTCAAAGCGTTTATGATGCCATGCACCCTAACAAGGTTCCCAGGGCCTCTGGAAGAGAAACAGGCCCACAGCATCACCGATCCTCCCCCATACTTCACAGTGGGCATGAGGTGCTTTTCTGCATACTCATCTTTTGTGTTCCGCCAGACCCACTTAGAGTGTTTGATGCCAAAAAGCTCTATCTTGGTCTCATTTGACCAAAGCACACGGTCCCAGTTGAAGTCCCAGTACCGCTTAGCGAACTCCAGATGTTTGCGTTTATGATTGTGAGTGAGAAAAGGTTTTTTCCGTGCATGCCTCCCAAACAGCTTGTTGGAATGTAGATAGCGCCTGATGGTTGTTTTGGAGACTTTGTGACCCCAAGATGCTACCATTTGTTGCAATTCTTTAACAGTGAGCTTTGGAGAACTTTTTATTTCTCTTACCATCCTCCTCACTGTGCGTGGTGGCAAAATAACCTTGCGTCCTCGTCCAGGCTTGTTTACCACTGTTCCAGTTGTTTTAAACTTCTTAAGGATTCCTCTGACAGTAGATATGGGCAGGTGCAGGCGAGTGGCTATTTTCTTGTAGCCATTGCCTGACTTGTGAAGGTCGACACACATCTGCCTTTCTTGAATGGTGTGTTCCTTTGTCTTTCCCATGTTGAAGAGTGGATAAGAGAAATGGCCTCTGTGTCACGTCATATTTATACAACAGGGAAACAGGAAGTGATGAATTACTAATTAAATGTTCCTAGATACTCTGATCAACTTTGTAAACTACTGTAGAAATGACAGAAATACTTCAATTACATTTATTTCCTAGGAATTGTTAGGGGTGCCAATAATTGTGGAAAAGGTGATTTTATGAAAAATAATTATTTCTTAGTCAGGGATTTTTTTTCCCCTTAAAATTCACTTGAGTTGAAGGTTACATTTTTCTACAATTTTCAGTGTGAGAGTATGCTTCTGCAATAAAAATTGAATTTATTTTTAATGCTTTTAACACATCTTAACCAGGGGTGCCAATAATTATGGAGGGCGCTGTATATGAACAACATAAGGGTCATAAGTAGATTTGACTTTTGACCTTAGCACAGAGACCTGTACCTTGCCATAGGTGTATGCTGCTATTTATTAATAATCAGTTAAGGGCTATGGGGCTTGTTGTCTTAGATCTGCTCAGACTGCTCATATATACTCATTAATAATAAAAACTACACGTCATTTTTTCCATGAGGTCAGCAATAAATCTAACTCCTTAACTTATGTAATTTACTGATTAAATCATAACAAACTCAACCCAATTTTATTTTAAACATGCTCTAACTGCCTGCATTTACTCATTAATAATGGAAAATACACTGAACTATTTTTCATGTGGTCAGTAATAAATTTAACTGCTTAATTTATGGCTTATTGTACTGATATTTTAGCTGTGGTATTTAGCAAGAATTGATAATGAGTGAAAGAATCAAGAGGCAAAATTTCAAGATGATTTTGCTTACAAAGTATGATGGAACTCAGATGTTCCAGGAAATTAATTACTTATTAATTAATTATTAATAATGCAATCCCCAAAGCAATCCAGTTCTCCATTTTAATAAGATCTAAAGGCATATAAAATTTGAAACAGATATAAAATAGTTTGAGCTATTGCATTAACTTAAAGGATCTGCGGTGAGCACGGTGGCAATGGTGATTCCATAATATTGACGTAACCTACAGTAAATATACTCAAAACTCTACTTTCCACAAAATATACACAACACTGTATACCCTACTCCAGTGGTTCCCAAAGGTGGTCCTGGGGCACCCCTGTGAATGCTGGCTTTTGTCCCAACCACAGTAGCAGTTGTAGGGTTTTGACAAGCTGTCAGTTTGTCTTGTGGAGCTACAAAAATCCATATCCATCTTGTAATACATCAGAAAGAACTACATAAGATGATGAAAATAAAATTGAGCCCATCAAAGTAAACAATCAATAGGTTCCTAATTGGTGAAACTGTGGGCACATAGTCCTGAAGACTAACAACGCATTGGGCAAGCAAATGACACAGACAAACCTGTTCTGTGTCAGGTTTGTTATTAAGATCAAGAGAATTATTTTGAATGAACTCAGAACACCCATCTTCAGAAATCTAATTTGGAGCGATTACTGTCGCTCATTGTCTAATTTGATCTGTTTGCAAATGTCGCTACCTGATGTTGCTCGCATATACGTTGTAGAACAAGCTGGCCGCGAGGCCTACGGTCTCCAATCGCCAAAATAAATATGTACCCTGTGACCTTAGAGGTCAATTCTGTTCAACGTGAAAGTGGAGATTTTGTAAAAGATGGTGAGGAACTGGATCCATAAAATTTGACCATCAGGTAAAAGAGAATGCCGCAAAACACCACAGTGAACCATTTTGAGCTTTTAAATCAAGTTTTTAAAAAAATAGGTGAAGTACCAATATTTGACCTGCTAATTGCAAGGTCAAACAATAGGTCAAGGTCACTAATATTAAATAGGAAACTGGTTCATAATCTGATCTTCTTATATGCACAACATGGGGTCTGTAATCCATTTTCTTCTTGAGTTATCGTGTTAACGCCACTTTTCGGGCAGACGGACGGACACACACACACGCACAGACGGGGTGCATTCCTATGTCTCCCTTTCGCCAGAGGCGACGGGAAACAAAAATGGACACAATATGTTCAGAGCCAAAGGTCCTTGATTCTTCATGGCATTCATGGATATTTCTGTCCAAATGTGACTTAAGATGGAAATTAACAGCCAAAAACATGAAAAGTACTTAATTGGGTCAAATCAATATCTTATTAAAATCCTAGGATTGCAATTGTGACTGGAACAAAAACCAGAATAAACAGGGATGCCCCAGGACCACATTTGCGAAACAACTGTTGACACAATATACAAATCACTCTATACCCAACAAAATATACACTCTCCAATGCTAAATATACTCAGTGCTCTATACTCTACAAATTATACACGACTATTTACATTCCATGGAACACAGTATCCTCAACACTATACAATATACTTATTAGATATGATCTCGATTCATCTATAGCTTTCTTCTCAACTGTACACCTGCTGTAACCCCCAATGGCAAAAGCACATACTGAAGTATGTTGAAATTCAGTAAAAAGTATGTATATTACAACACATCTACATGAGTATAAAATAGAGCACTGCTATTGCCACGTACGTATTTCCCTAAAATAATGAAATGACCTCTTGGCTGTGCTGTTGCTCTGTTGCTCGGTGATCATTCTGCTTGGATTGAGACAGAGAGAGGCAAAGGGAGTTGTTGCTGGAATTGTTGTTGAAGGAAGGAAGGAGATTTACTCTTGTTTCAAGGGTTTTTGCTGATAATGATTTGCGTGCAAAAGCTCAAACATTAAAAGAGGTAAGACAATTTGCGCCCACGGTATAACCTTTGCCTCCGTTTGGGCAGGGAGATACTTTCTAGCCATTTTTTTCCCCCCTTATAACAATTCGGTTAGCAAATAGCCAAATTAAGTCGCTAATCTGGTCAAATAAAGGTGACGGGGGGTTTTTTGGGTGGATTTTCAGTCTTCCGGGAGCAAACTGAAATAAACTTAGTGATGGTCTGTTCGCGCTATGTGGAGTCTCGTATGGTGAGTTGCCTGCCTGGTGTCCAGGTAGGAGACCTCTTGGAGCGTGCGGACAAGCTCCTGACCAAAGCGGGGAGGGATCCAGTTGGGTAGGGGGGAGACCCCAGAGCATATTGTATTATATGCAAAGTTAATACATAAAACGCTATTTTCAAGGGCTGTGCTACTCTCGTCTGATTTTCTGTAGCTAATTTAGCAAACGAAGTTTAGCTAGCTTCTCAACGGCAAGAAACATTATCAAATTACTTGGATATTTTGTCACAACTTGGGATGGTTTCATATGTGGGTGCTTGTTCTTAGAGTGTACTAATTAGGGACTGACATTTTGCTGGAGGGCTTTTACGCGTAAATATACTCGCGTTAAATTTTTTTTAGCGTCCCCTTCTGGTCGTTTTGGCTTGATCAGCTCGTCAGAGTCAAGTTGTGTTGTTTTATCCCTTAGCCACGACCTGCTCTGGGATATCGTGTTTAGTTAGCTCACACAGTAAGCGAGTTGCTCACTCTGCCCACTTGAAATAAATTTTGAAGTTTACCAGGGTTTTTATTCCTTTTCAGTATCTCTTTTTTACCGCATGAACATATTGCTCAGTTAGAGATTTAACATTCCTTTCTGGTCGCTGTGCCTTGATTAGCTCGTCAAAATTTAGTTGCCTGTTTGAGTGCTTAGCTACAACCTGTTATGGGATATCATGTTTAGTTAGCTCTCATGGTAAGCGAGTCGTTCATTCGGCTTGTTTTACTTAATTGTATCCCCGGACGGAGTGTCCGGGGGTACTATGGATTTGCGGTCGTTGCGCGTCCGCGTCCGTAGAGATTTTCTTGTGAACGCTCTACAGCAATTCTTCTCCGATCCTTTTGATATTTCACATGCACGTTGATAGTGGTTAGAGGATGAAGCCTATCGATTTTGGTTGAGATTTGTCGTGTGGTGTTCGGAATATTCCCAAAAAACCAACAAAAATGTTCCCATTGGAAAGAATGGGAGTTGGGTTCTCATCGCTAGAGTGCGTGATGTCACACCTAGAGTGGGAGCTGGGAGCACAGAGGCTGAAAAAATACTTTTCATATCGCTATAACTTCCACAAATTTGAATCCCTCTTCATGAAATTTCACAAAAACGTAGGAAAATTTGTTGTTGTCACAGCAGTATAGTTTTTGTCGCACAGAAGTACATAGTTTTGGCTCAGGGTGCAGCCAAAGGACATGAAGCACGTTGAATTTCTCTAACTTTTCCATTCAAAAATCACCCAAAAATTTTTGGGAAAACAGAAAACAGTTTTTAGATCGCTGTAATTCCAACATTATATCACTTGAGAAATAATAAAGACCTCCATACACTCAGCAAAGTCTCAGGCCTTGAATGATGTGGTTACATTTGTGAAAGGATGAACGTTTTTTGCATGAGAAGCAGGAGTTTGAGGTGTGCGCGAGCAAGGATTTCTTTGACTAAGTGACTCAGCGATTCTGTGTGCATGGGAAACCAGTCCTGGCATGGCCGTCTGTGATTGGCTGATTTGATACTTAACATCTCAGCTGAGTTTCCATGGAGATGATTTGGTCAGAATAGGGCCGCGCTCGAAATTTACACTCACCCACTATGTAGCGCATTATGTTGTGAATGTTCTGTTGTACATTGAAAACAATATAAAGACAGTGAGTGAGTGTGCATTCCGTGTGTCATCAGCATCTGTTTGCCAGCGTTACCATCAAGATAAGCTAAGCCTCCGAGGAATATTTGTGTAGATAACTTTAGAGTTCTCTGTCCACCGGCCGCCACTGCTAGCGACAGGAGCTCTATTCCCCGTAGCTGTTTGCATAGCGCATCAGCAAACGCAGATATGCATTTACTCTGTTCATTTCATGAAATATATATTTGAAATATTCTCAATCCTTCACAACTCTGTCTGATATTGTGTGCTTTGTTAACTGTGTTCTATTTTTGTAAAAAAAAAAAAAAAAATTTAAACAAATCAAATAGCCTGTAGTGCCGTACATAATTTACGAAGAATAATGAGTGAATGAATAAATGAACTGAAGTAATTTTATTTGCATCAAGAAAACTTACAAAGAACTAATGTGGAATCACAATGAAATACAACTGAAATAAGATTTGTGCTGCTTCGCGATTTTTGTGGTCACTGGTTTCAACTGTGGTTTTTATGGCTTGAGTTCATATGTGCGAGCGTTTTTATATATATATATATATATATACATACATACACACACACACATACGTTCCGGTCCGATCCATAACCCATCTGTGCAGATGTTGATGCCAGGGGACATGGAGCTGTTCTATTTATGCACGCAGTTACACTATTCTCTCACTAGATGGCACACCTGGATCACTTATTAGATATTCACCAGCAAGCTGACCTCGAACACAGTTTAGAATATTGGTGAGTTAAGTCCCAACCCTGTTTTTCAAGAGTTGCATGAATTAAACTCCTCAGCTTAGCCTCATGTGCAAACTGCTCAATATACTTGCCCATACTATCTATTCAGCAATTCAAAAAATGCTATCTTGTCACAGAAAAAATTGTTGTACTCCGTAGCAGCCACTTCATCTATAGAGAGCCAGTGGTATTCAAATTAGTAGTTAAGAAAAATCGGTTTTCTGAAGCAAAAATTTAACATGATCTTCAAACTGTTATTCTTCTATCACTACCATCTATAATCTATTGTTTCACTCATGCAGAGGTACTTCTGGGCCAGGATGTGGATGCGCGACGCCCGCAAATCCATAGTACACCTGGTCACTCTGTCCAGGATACAATAATGCCTTTTTGTAAGAAAAAGTCAGTATCTAGTTAAAGATTAAAGATTACCGTGGTTTTACTCTTTTTCGGTATCTTTCGGCTGTAGTACCTGTTTGTGGCTGGCAAGCTTGATAGTTACTGTTTGCATTTTTGACTTGGGATCTGGGATTTAGAGTTTAGTTAGCAGGTTAACAGTTATGTGAGTTGTCGCTGAGTGCTTACTACATATCGAGTTTGTATCTTTAGTGCCGTGAAAAAGTATTTGCCCCCTTCCTGATTTCTTATTTTTTTGCATATTTGTCACACTTAAATGTTTCGGATCATCAAACAAATTTGAATACTAGACAAAGATAACCCGAGTAAATACAAAATGCAGTTTTTAAATGATGATTTAATTTATTAAGGGAAAAAAACTATCTAAACGTACCTGGCCCTATGTGAAAAAGTAATTGCTCCCTAAACCATCAGTGACAACAACTGCAATCAAGTGTTTGGGATGACATGCAATGAGTCTTTCACATCGCTGTGGAGGAATTTTGGCCCACTGTTCTTTGCAGAATAGTTTTAATTCAGCCAAATCGGAGGGTGTTTGAGCATGAACGGCCTGTTTAAGGTCATGCCACAGCATCTCAATTGGATTTAAGTCCAGACTTTAACAAGGCCACTCTAAAACCTTAATTCTATTTTTTTTTTAAGCCATTCAGAGGTGGACTTGCTTTGTGTTTCGGATCATTGTCCAGCTGCATAACCCAAGTGCGCTTGAGCTTGAGGACACGAACTGAAGGACATTCTCCTTCAGGATTTTCTGGTAGAGAGCAGAATTCATGGTTCCATCAATTACGGCAAGTCATCCAGGTCCTGAAGCAGCAAAGCAGCCCCAGACCATCTCACTACCACCATCATGTTTGACTATTGGTATGATGTTCTTTTTATGAAATGCTGTGTTAGTTTTATGCCAGATCTAACGGGACGCACACCTTCCAGAAAGTCCAATTTTTGTCTCGTCAGTCCATAGAATATTTTCCGAAAAGTCTTGGGGATCATCAAGATGTTTTTTGGCAAATGTGAGAGGAGCCTTTCCAAAGTTGTAGAAAAGTAAGTTCAAAAAGCAGAATCCTCAGTGGATGAACACAGCTATTCGTAAGAGTTTGAGGGAAAAGAGGAATCTTACAAGATGTACAAAAGTACTTAATGGACAGTAATGAGAATACTTTTTTTAAAATTCAGCCTTAGAACTGAGGAATGCTAGAAGACTGTATGAAAGGCAACTTGCAGAAGGGGCAAAAACTAATCCTAAGTGCTTTTTCAGTACTGTAGTAGAAAAAGGAAAGACAAAGAGGAGGTTAAGTGTATAAAGAATAAAGATGGATCGCTGCTGTATGAGAATAAGGACATTGCTGATATCTTAAATAGTTTCTTTGTTGAGAATTTTACTGCGGAGCGGGTTTTTTATTAGGCCAGAGGGCATATCCAATGCTCAAGATCACTTAGCAGAAATAGAGGTCTGGGATAATGAAGTATTAGACAAGTTGCAAAAAACAAAAGACAGACAAGGCGGCGGATCCTAATGGCTTATACTGTAGAGTGCTCAGGAAAGTTAGTGAGATCATCACAAAAGCACTCAGTTATTTTCAGGCGGTCTTCAGAAACTGGAGAAATATCAAATTTTTGTAAACAGGGCAATATAATACCAATATATAAGAAAGGGGATCGTACTGAGCCAGGAAATTGCAGGCCTGTCAGTTTAAATTGCATTGCATGCAAAATACTGGAATATATCATAAAAGACAAACTGAAATTATTTCTTGAATGTAATAATATCTTAAAGGATAGCCAACATGGTTTCCGTAAGGGAAGGTCATGCCTGACAAACCTTTTGGAATTCTTTGAAGAGGCCAGCAAGACTTATGATCAGAGCAAGGCTTATGACATCACATACTTGGATTTTCAGAATGCATTTGATACAGTACCGCATAAGAGACTCATTTTAAAACAAGCTCCATTGGAGTTGCAGGAGGTATTCTAAAGTGGATTCAAAACTGGTTACAGGACCGAACACAAAGAGTTGTGGACAGTGGGATCTCATCTGAGCTAGACATTGTGGGAAGTGGAGTCCCTTAGGGATCTGAGTTGGAACCCTTCTCTTCCTGATCTACAACTCCAATTCCGAAAAGTTGGGACAAAGTGTAAATTGTGAATAAAATCAAAATGTGAAGACTTTCAGATCACATGAGCCAATATGTTATTTACAATAGAACATAGATAACATTTCAAATGTTGAAACTGAGACATTTTACATTTTTATCCACAAAATGAGCTTATTTCAAATTTTCTGGCTGCAAGAGGTCTCAAAAAAGTTGGGACACAGGCAAAAAAGGGCTGAAAAACCAATTAATATTTAAAAGAATCAGCTGAAAGAACATTTAGCAGTAATTAAGTTTACTGGCATCAGGTGTGTAACATGATTGGCTATAAAAGGGATGTCTTAGAGAGGCTGAGTCTCTCAGAAGTAAAGATGGCCAGAGGTTCTCCAACCTGTGAAGGCTTGCATAAAAAAATTGTGGAATACTTTAAAAACAATGTTCCTTAACGTCAAATTGCAAAGGTTTTGAAGGTCTCATCATCGACAGTGCATAACATCATCAAAAGATTCAGAGAAACTGGAAAAATCTCTGTGCGTCAGGGACAAGGCCGAAGACCTTTACTGGATGCCCGTGATCTTCGGGCCCTCAGACACCACTGCATCGCTCACCGGCATGATTCTGTCATTGACATTACTAAATGGACCCAGGAATACTTCAAGAAACCACTGTCTGTAAACACAGTCCGCCGTGCCATCCACAGATGCCACCTAAAACTCTTTCATGCAAAAACGAAGCCATTGTTGAGCATGATCCAGAAGCGCCGCCGTGTTCTGTGGGCCAAGGCTCATTTAAAATGGACTGTAGCAAAGTGGCAAAGTGTTCTGTGGTCAGACTTGTTCAAATTTAACATTCTTGTTGGAAATTATGGGCGTCGTGTCCTCCGGGCTAAAGAGGAGAAAGACCACCCCTCCTGTTATCAGCGTTCAGTTCAAAAGCCAGCATCTCTGATGGTATGGGGATGCATTAGTGCATATGGTGTGGGACACTTGCGTGTTTTAAAAAGCACCATGAATGCTGAAATGCTGTTTTAGTGCAACATATGCTCCCCTCCAGATGACATCTATTCCAGGGAGGGTCTTGTGTATTTCAGCAGGACAATGCTAAACCACATACTGCAGCTATTACAACAGCATGGCTTCGTAGTAGAAGAGTCCTTGTGCTGAACTGGCCTGCCTGCAGTCCTGATCTTTCACCGATTGAGAGCATTTGGCACATAATTAAACGAAAAGTCCGTCAAAGGAGACCCAAAACTTTCCAGCAGTTGTAAGCCTGTATTAAACAAGAGTGGGATCAAATTCCAATGGCTAAACTCAAGAAACTCATCTCCTCAATGCCCAGACGCCTCCACTCTGGGTTAAAAAGAAGAGGGGATGCTACACCATGGTAAACAGGCCCCTAACCCAACTTTTTTGAGCCTGTAGCAGCCATCAAATTTGAAATGAGCTCATTTTGTGGATAAAATTGTAAAATGTCTCAGTTTCAACATTTGTTATGTTATCTCTGTTCTATTGTGAATAAAATACTGGCTGGTGTGATTTGAAAGTCATTGCATTTTGATTTTATTCACAATTTACACTTTGTCCCAACTATTTCGGAATTGGGGTTGTACATTAATGACCTTGACAGGAATATTGAAGCAAATTAGTTAAATTTGCAGATGATTCTAAAATGGGAGTTTTGGCGAACAGTTTAGAGGCCACTAAAGTGATGCAGGATGATTTGGATAGAATCCAGAATTGGGCAGAAATGTGGTAAATTGTCATAGTTTTTGAGGCTGGTGTGGCTTTGAGAGCTTTCTTGGTTGCTCTCGTCCGGGACGATATCGGTTTGCCCACAATCGGATTCTTGGGCCAGCTGGCATTATTTGGGGGCGTCGCCCAGATTCTATTTAAGCCCAAGTTCCGCCTCGGTGCCCTTGCTAGAGTGTCAGTGTTTCGTTTGCACTTTAGCCGGTAAGGTCTCTAGTGAGAAAGTTGTTGAGGTATTAGCTGCAAAAGAGGAAAGTGCTAGATAGCAAGGGAATCTTTCTGTTTTTTATCTTTCTGGGCACCGTCTGGTGCTAATTCTTTTTATCTCGGTTTCCGAGATTTTTTCCCTTTCAATTCGTTCTGTCGAACTCGCTTTGCTTCCTTATTGTTTCACGGACTGGATCTAGGTCCTTTGGAAGCGCGAGTCTCCCTCTCTGATTTCTGTCAGTGTTTGTCTCTTATTTTGCCATCCTTCATTTCGTTCCGGCCACAGCATTTGGCGTCTCATAAATCCGACCATCACATAAATGAAATTTAATGTAGTGAAATGTAAAGTTCTACATGTTGGTAATAAAGACATTAGACAGGATTACTTCATGGGAGGGTTAAAACTGGAATCGCTCCACATGAAAAAGATCTGGGAGTGATTGTTGACCAAACCCTCACAGGTTCTAGTCATTGTGCCGTAGCAGTTAAAAAAGCCAGTCGGATGCTGGGATACATTGCCAAAAGTATTGAGCACAAATTCAAGGAGGTCAAACTTCTCTTGTACAACCCATTCGTCAGACCACATCAGGAGTATTGTGTACAGTTCTGGGGACCATACTTTAAGAAAGATATAGAGGCTCTAGAAAAAGTTAAGAGAAGAGCCACTAAGCTAATTCCTGCTTTCAAAGCTATGAGAAGAGGCTCAAGATCCTTAATCTCTTCAGCCTTAGGAAAAGGAGACTTTGTCGTGATCTGATTGAGGTTTTTAAATATGTTAAAGGTATTGACCAAGTGCATTATGTAGGATTACATAGGCCAAGTTTGGTTGGTATAGAATTCGGGGTCACAAATGGAAGTTGGCCAACAATAAATTTAGCACTGATATTAGGAACTATTTTTTTCACACAGAGAGTAATCTCAGTGTAGCATAGCTTGCCTGACCATATTGTTGAGGCAAAAACCTTGGGAATTTTCATGAGCAGGCTTGATTTAGCACTAGATACCATTTAGTCATCAAGTATCTGAAGTGTTAGATCTACTTTAGTAATAGGAAAATGGCGAGCCTAGTTGGGCTGAACGGCCTGTTCTCACTACTCATGTTATGTTATGTTATGTGATGTTATGCATTGTCCAGAATTTCCCCACAAATCCATGTGTTTATAAAATATTTCATCCCCTAATTCGGCTCCCCAAGATTTTTTTTTTTTTTTGTGACGATGATTGCCCTGCTCCTCACGTTTATGTAACAAATGTACGCAGTCAAAAGACACCTGCACATTAAAAGAGATGAATGCCTCTGTGTCCTGATTGGTTCATCAGTAATATGTGTTCTTACACAAGGCCCCCTGCCCATACCGTAAGCAAACTCTAGCAAGAATGGAAATGCACTCAAGTGTTTGACTGCAAAATTACTTTTTCTCCAGTAAAAAAACCCCTCACTCTGACAGACTAATACCATATCATCAGCATGTACATGCCTGCCAGCCCCTAAGTTAATATATGTGATCAAGCGCCACACACATGCTCACGCACACATGTGCACACACACACACACACACACACACACACACACACACACACACACACACACACACACACACACACACACAGAAGAACACACAAACATACATTTATACATGTGCACATATGCACAAACAAACTAGCACATGCATAAACATTCACACAAAAAATATACAGTATGTACCCACATAATCATGTATACATATTTTCACAGAAACATACATACCCATGCATCCATACACAGGTACACTGACACGCACACACATGCCTGTGCGGACACACACAGAAACACCAGTGAACAGTGATTGAGGATCGCACCCCAGGGTTTGTGGTCTCAGGAAGTCACATCTGCAGATGTACAGACAGAGGGGGTGAGATGGGCAGAACCAGTGCTGAATTCAGTGGGAGGCTGTCAGCTTGTGACCACTTCGTTTTGCTGCGCCACATTATTTACCCGGCATGAGGCCGCCTGAACAATGGAGACACCTTAAAACACATCTCACTCGAGCAAAACCAAAGAAAAAGACAGTGGAACTCTGATGAGGCCAAGTTCTGGAATCAGATTTTTAACAAGATACAATGCCTGTTACATCATAAAAGATTTTTTTCTGTCATAGCCAATCACTGAGCTCTGAAATTTCAGACAGGTGCTAAGAGTGGAATTTCAATGGAGGACTGAATGTTTGCATGCTGGTGTATGTGTTTGTGCTTGTGTATGAATTTGCAAGTGCGTGCAGGTATCTCTCTGGGTAAATGTGTATGTGCACGTGTGTGTGTGTGTGTGTGTGTGTGTGTGTGTGCGTCGTGTGAGCGCATCTCTGTGCGCATGTGTGAGATTGTATTATGTATGAGTGTAGGCTTTTGTCTGTATACATGAGTGTTTGTATTTAATTGTTTGTGTGTCAGTCAGTGTGCTTGTATGTTTGTGTGGGAGTGCATGTGCATGTGTCTGTAGAAGTGAGTGTATTTAAGAGTGCGTATGTATGTATGTGTGTGTGTATATATATATATGTGAGTGTGTGTGCGTGTATCTGTGTCAGCGTGTTCGTGTGTGTCTGTATGTGTGTGTCTGTATATGTGAGTGTGTGTGCATGTTTTTGTATGTGTGTGTGAGTGTGTGTGTGTGTGTCTGTGTGAGTGTGTGAGTGTGTGTGTGTGTGTGTATATGTGAGTACCTGTGCATAAGTGTGTGAGTGTGTGTGTATGTGTGTAAATGTGTGTGTGTGTGTGTGTGTGCGCGCGCACTATTAGGGCCAGATGCAGGCAGTGTGCTGTATAATTAGCCCTGATCTCGGTCCGCTCCCCGGCAGTAATTACAGCTGACATTACGGGTCAGTGTAACAGCAGAGTTACAGCAGCTGTGCTTACAGGCAGACTCAGAGCACAGAGCCACGCCCAGCTGAGCTTCACTCACACTTTCGCCCATCTGTTCATCACTGTATACATCCCATTGGGCTGGGCGATATGGCCAAAATCCTCATCGCCATGCAACCATTCCATATTGATCGATAACATCAATTATTCATATTTTTCTTGAGATATTTCAGAGCACCATTTGGTCCTTTTAATTAAAATATCAGTTGAAAAAAAGGTTCATTTACTTGACCTGCAAATTTTGAGAAATTTTTGCATCCAGGACTGACATAACAAGGGTCAATGATGCCCAGGAGCAGCATAGTAAACAGGCTTTTTTGACCACACAACATGGGAGAGTGTATTAGGCAATATGAAAGTCACTGCCTGTGTAAAGTCTATAAAATATCCGGGCATTTTTTCATACGGTGCTGCCATTGCTAAGGTCACCGTGGTCGTCTGCTCTGGCTTTGGAGCTAACCTAGTTGTGCCAGGCATACGAAATGCGATAGATGGTAGATGCGTCCGACAGATGTAATTGTCCCACTTCTGGTGAGGAGAGTGAGATGGGAGAGTTAGCACCAATGCAGACTCACTGTTGGAAGGGTTTACAATCTGTTCACACTCTGCTGTAATCGGACTGGGACAGATTATAACGTGGCACTAAAACCTCTGCATGAATGGGCGAATGCAGGGGGAACGGGCAGGGAGAGACTGCAGTGGGCGATTTGGGAACGAAGAGATTTTTTGTTGCGTGCCCAGGTGTGTGCACAATTCAACTGACTATTGGAGCTCCTAACCAATGGCCTGTGCAGTCATCACTTTCCCTTGTTCTGCCATTTCTTCGTTACTTAAGTTTTACTTTTCTCCTCAGTTATCTGTGCCCGTCGGCTTCAGTGAACCTCTTCTGCTCGGGTCTTGCCATCGGAGGGATTTTGACACTGATCTCACCTCACCTTAAAGCGCATTACATCTCCAAACCAGTTCCAATTTAGGTGTCTTAATTACCAACTGAGTGTTAATTTGTTCAGTTGTTCAATCAGTATCTATTTACCCTCAGCAGGCATTATTGTTCAGCATTGAAATTGTAAAAAATATTAAAGCCGCTTTGCAGCGATATCGGGGCCCGGCAAATTTAGGCAATTCTGAGCAACAAGAGGCAAAAAATGGAGGATATCAAGAAAGGTGGGATTACATCGTACATTTTGCATTGGTTGACATTTGAACTAATAATCTCTGACGCCAAATAGCCTGGTATCCTTCGTCTCACTGAGCTAATTAGCAGGTAACTTTTAAGAGTTACATGCATTTCAAACTTCTTCCAGCGCATTTTAGGACTAAAATAAGATATAAAGCAGCGACGATTTGTCAATAAATCAGTTATTTAAAAACATAATAGTTAATACACAACCATTTTCGTAATGGATTGATTATTTCAGGCATGAATATTCTCAGTTGAGGATATCCCCCTCTTTGACGTCAACATGACAGGAAGATGCTTGCTGCAGACGTGCTGTTGAGCAAAAATTGTTGGACTAGAAAGGTTTTATAAGTTTTACAGTTTTTAAAAAAAAAAAAAAAAGAGTGATGGACTTCATAATTTGTAGTGAGTTTAAGTTGAGAGAAGTTTCTAAAGTATTGGGGCTACATTTTGGTGAAAGTTGCAAAACTGTAGCACATACAGTTGGTTTGGTAGGAATTTTCAAAGTTTTTGTATTTAAACGCTTATCGAGGAAAACAATAAGTTCCTAAATAGGCAAATAACAAAAACATCAACATTACAATGTCCATTCTGCCGTAGCTGGGGCTTGAACTCACAATCTTTGACACCAAGAACCAACTCCTAACTCATTGAGCTAATTGGCTAGAAGTGAGAATAGGTGTGTGGCTTCATTAATCGACTCAAGGAGTCACCAGCTAGGCAGCAGTTGTCAAGGAAGATTTAAAAAAATTGTCAAAATGTCAAAATTTCTGTTATCAAGACAAAAATCTGATAATACATAAATTTCAGCTTGACAGCATAGAAATGTTGGTGATTTGTTTTTAGCAATAAGTGTTTTGCTTCATAAGAGAAAATCTAATGTTTAAAAATGCCATTCTTACATTGACTCCAATTGTTCCATGAGAGCAGAATTGAAAATGGTTTCAAAAATTCAGTTTTTGAGAAAAAATTCTGATATTTGGCAAACTTCATCGACCATGACTCTAAAATATAAATTTTTTTCAGGAAGATTGAAAGTGTATTTATCAAGAATTGGCTGGTGTATGTTTACAGTACTGTTTACAGTCAAACGTTTTCATGCACTAACGGCTCAATTTTTCAAATATCGAAACGCTGGGTGGTATTTTTGAGGAGGACGATCTGAAGATTCAGTACAAATTTGGTGACAATTGAGCAAAAATTGTGGGGCAAGAAAAGTTTTATAAGTCTTACAATTTTTCAAAAAAAAACAGAGTGATAGACTTCATAATTTTTACTAAGTTTTGGACAAAAGTTTCTTAAGTATTGGGGCTACATTTTGGTGAAAGTTGCAAAACTGTAGCCCGTACGGTTTGTTTGGTAGGAACTTTCAAAGTTTTAAAATTTAAACACTTATTGTGCCACCCCAGGAAGAATATTGAAATGTCCTTGGAGCTGAGTAAATCTGGCATAGGACTGGACCTTTGTGCAAAGTTTGGTGATTTTTCATGTATGGGAAGTAGGATTTCCTAGGAAGAAGAAGAAGAAGAATAATAATACTGGCGAAAACAATAGGTTCTCGGCAGCTTTCGTGGCTGGCCCCTAAATATACTGAGAATTTAAAAATGGCTGGGAGTTACAACTATACATTTCTGGGATCATAAACTGCATGACCTCGAGTACTCTTGATCTGAGCATGAATTTCCAAATTATCTACTCATTAGAAGCCAAATAAGACAGCTCTTCAGATGGCTCCCCCAACTTTCAGATCCCTCAAAATGGTGCACTGTCAAATCATAAAATAATCATATTTAACACAAATCAACTTTTGGCGCATGAAATTCAACATTAATTAATGATTTTCTGGTCAAATTTGGCATGAATTTATCAATATCGGCGCGGATGGACATCAGTAGTCACCAGTAACCTCTCCAAACCAAAAATATGCCTTTTCTCCATGATAAAGTTTAGAATTTTGTCCATCTTTCTTCAGAGTCCCACTAGCCAGCACACATACTCGTTAAAGGAACTGCTTATTTAACCGTCAGAATATTCACCCTGCAATGCAAAGTTGGCAGTTCCCACTTCTGAGCTCGCAACCTTATATAAACACTTTCCACACCTTATAAGGAACAAGTGTAACTCACTAACTCAGTAATATCTGAAATATACCTTTTTATAACAGAACAGACATTCCACAATCAAGAAAAAGCAAACAATATGGTACCCTAGATTGAACAGAATGGGGCACCAAACCCAGCAAGGGGGTCTATCAAAGTGCTTAAGCGGTGGCATTTTAAATGAGCCGAAACCTCAGCATTCAATTTCCTTGAATATGGTATAAATTCTAAAAAAAAAAAAAAGCCACATTGAGCAAAATGCCACCACATGCAGTATTACTAGCAAAGACTAAAGGTTACTCTTATTAACCAATGTGGCAAACAAGCTCTGTGATCATCATGGCTATGGTAAACTGAGAATAAAAAAACAAGTAGCCAGCTAGCCAAAAGTAAAAAAAAGTTAAAATTGCACATCCTCATAAAATGAACACAAACCTTTCTTCATTGAATTCCTCTAGAATATAGATCTAATCGGTGGAGGGAACCCCCCAGTCCTGTTACATTCAGAATAATTCCTATTGACTAAGTCCTTA
Organism: Gymnothorax javanicus; assembly: GCA_029692085.1. Lineage (NCBI taxonomy): Eukaryota > Metazoa > Chordata > Actinopteri > Anguilliformes > Muraenidae > Gymnothorax > Gymnothorax javanicus. Next base: position 20,790,766 of record CM056197.1, on the reverse strand, counting down.
ACTCATTTAAATCCCGTAACTGTAAGTGAGCACTTCAGGCCAGGTTTGGAGGTCTTTTTTTCTGTGCAATCACGTTATTTTCAGTCACAAAACATTAAGAGAATACAACCTAATTTGCTGTTACGCAAAGGTTTAAATACTTTTCTGATGGTCCAATCAATGTCTTTCAGTTATGGTGGAAACTTTATACTCTAAGGAATTGGATAAGAAACATGTCAATCAATAGATCATTACAGGGGAAGTTTCACTTGGGTGTGAACTATAACTGTGTATTACGCAGATGTGCCTTAGCAATTGAGTGACTGGCTAATCAATGAGAGTACTAAGGAGGATTTAAGGGAGCGCTGAAATCGTTGATGGAGAAATTTAGGCGTAAATCCACGGTAGGGAATTATGCGTTTTTATTTGTGATGACTATAATTGATAGTAGAATGACATAGTATCAATACCATGTTGAATTTGTGCTTCAGAAAACTGATTTTTCTTAACTACTTAATTGGGATACCATTGGCTCACAATAGCTGAAGTGGTTGTTACAAAGGACAACGCTTTTTACGATGGCAAGAGATAATTTTTTTAACTGCTTGATAGATACTATGGGCAAATATATTGAGCAGTTTGCACATCAGGCTTAGCTGAGGAGTTTAATTCATGCAACTCCTGGGAAACAGGGATGGGACTGAACTCATCCATATTCTAAACCAAGTACGAGCTCAGCTTGCTAGTGAATATTCAATAACTGCTCAGGGTGTGCCATCTAGTGATAGAATAGTGTAACTGCATGCATAAATAAAGCAGCTTCACGTCCGCTGGTGTCTACATCTGCGCAGAGGGGTTAAGGGTCAGAGGTTCATGGCACATCCGGTAAGGCCAAGGGACGTTGGGCTTTAGGAAGTTAACTGTTAGTGTCCTTGTGCTCTTGTTTCCTCGTGCCTGTTTATCTTCCCCCATTCCTCTTGTCCTGCCCTGTTCTGTTTGCCTCATTGTTCTGTATCCTTGTTTGCTGCCTCATCCTTTTCTGCTCAATCCTGCTTCCCTCTCCACCTGTCCCTCATTTCCCCATTAACCTCTAACTGTTTATTCCCTCTGTTTTTCACTCTAGGCTGTGAATTTTTTCTCAGCTGCTTTGGCCTTTTTCCTGAATTGATTTCTTGCGTTTTGACCTCCATTGTTTTCACTACCTTTGTTTCACGGTTTTCAAGTTTTTGACTGCCCTTAGAGTCCTGTTGACTTCTTCTTCTTGGATTTTTGCCTGTTTCTGGACCTCCCCTCTGCCTTGTGATTTTTTTACTACTGTATCTTTTGGATTGTTTGACCCTGATTTTGGCCTAATAAACCAACTGTACTGTTTTCCCACTATTTGCACTGGGTTCATTTACCATCCTGACAGTCATTTTTACCCGAAGGGTGAGGGAAGGGGTATTGTTTTCGGTTCGGTTTGTTTCTGTGTTTGTGTGTTTGTGCGTTTGTTTGTTTGTTTCTGTGTTTGTGTGTTTGTGCGTTTGTTTGTTTGTTTCTGTGTTTGTTTGATTGTTAACACTCTAGCGGCAAAACTAATGGCCACATTCACCCCAAATTCGGTATAGGGATTGCCACTGACCCAGAATAGTTTCCTATTGAATTTCGTACAAATAGGTGAAAGTATGTGCGAGGGGCGGGGTTTGTTCTGCCTGGCACCACTTGTTGAATTCTGTTTTGTCTTTTATATGTCTGTGTGCGTGTGTGCATATGTGTGTGTGTCTGTGTGTGTGCGCTTTTTTAGGCATGTCCCTGGGACTTGAATGTTTGGGAATGTGGCCAAGAATAGATGAGTGCATTGCTCTCTCTCGCTCTCTCTCTCTCTCCCCCTCTCTCTCTCTCCCTCTCCCTCCATGCGGGGGTCACTCAGGTATGTTTCTGTGTCAGCTTGGGGTTCAGTTTGAAATGTTAGTATATTTCAATAACAACCCAATGACAGGGTCCCAAAATCTAACCTCCCACTATCCCTCTCCTCCTCATCTCTCTCACTCAGTCTCTTTATTTCTCCCTCTCTCTTCCTCTTTCTCTCCATGTCTCTCCCTCTCTCCTTCCTCACACTCACTCTTCCTCTCTCCATCACTCCCTTTCTGAGGAGTATGGAAGAGAAACTCCATAGAAAAGCAGAACAGCTACCCCCCCTTCTCTCTCTCTCTCACTGGACAGTGTATCCATGGCGACAGCTGGCCATGGGGAGGGGGGTGTTTCTCCCCCAGCTGATATTTACAACAGTCAAGGGAACTGGCTGCTTCCTTTTACTGTGCAAGGTGTGTGAGAGAGACGGACAGACGGACATGCATCTTCCTTTTACTGCGCAAGGCGTGTGACAGAGAGATAGATGGACAAATGTCTTTCTTGTTGGAGTGAAGGGAGTGTGAAAAAGACAGACGGACAAACTAGTGTGTTTTGTGTTAGAGAAGGGCTTTTGAAAAACCGACAGTTGAACTGCTGTCTTTTTTTAACACAGGATGAGTGTGAAACAGACAGATGGATGGACGGACGGACGGGTATCTTTCTTGTTCGAGCACATATGGACCACAATCAACCCTGTTTGCCAAAAAGTTGGGATGCTGTGTAATGTGTGAGTAAAAACAATGCAATGATTTGCAAATCATTTAAACCATACATTTAATTGAAAACTGAAGAAAGACAAAATATCACATTTTTAAACTGAGAATTTTTATTGTTTTTTTTTTTGAAAAAACCTTCTAAACTTGAATTCTATGCTAGCAAAATGTTTCAAAAAAGTTGGGACGAGGGCAATGGAAGATGAGGAAAAGTTGTATGATGTTTTAAAAGAAATACACCTGCTGGAACACTCACAGCTAATTAAGTTAATTGGGAGCAGGTCAGTAACATGATTGGATATGAAAAGAGGACTCTGGATAGGCTGAGTCTTTCGGAAGTAAAGATGGCGAGGGGACTGCATAAGCAAATAGCTCAACAATTTAAGCATAAGAATTCTCAACGTAAAATTTCAAAGAATTTGTGTATTTCGTTATCTACAATACATAATATCATAATATCAAAGATTCAGAGAATCCATAGAAATATCTCTATGCAAGGGAAAAGGCCAAAAATGAATATTAAATGGCCGTGAACTTTAGGCCCTCAGATGGCACTGCATTAAAACCAGACCGGATTCTGTTGTGCGAATCACTGCACGGGTTCAGGAAAACTTTTGAAAACTATTGTCAGTGCCGCCTTCTCTGGGCCCAAACTCATTTGAGATTGACTGAGGCAGAGTGAAAAACTGTCCTGTGGTCTGACCAATCGATCTTTTTGGAAATTAAGGACACTACATCCTCTGAGCTAAAGAAGAAATGGATGATCCAGCTTGTTATCAGCGCACAGTTCAAACGCCAGCATCTGTGACGATATGAGGGTGGATTATTGTACACGACATGGGTAACTTGCACATTTGTGAAGACACCTTTAATACTGAACAATATATTCAGATTTTGGAGCAACATTTCCTGCCATCCTGACAAGAACTTTTTCAGGGAAGGCCTTGTTTTTCAGCAAGACAATGCCAAACCAAACTTTGAACGGATTTCCACAACATTGTCATGATTCTGCTTTGTCTGTTCTGGTTCTGCCATGTCTGCCTTGTTTCTGCCATGTTCTTTATGATTCTGCCATGCTTGTTATGTTTTCTCGATTCCCTGTTATGTTTATGATTATGTTCTGTTAGGTTTTGTCATGTTCTGTTTAGTTTTTGTACTTTGCCATGTTTTCGTTTTTGCCATTCCCGTTCCACTTTTCTGTTATAGTCCGGTCCATGTTTTGCCATGCCCTTCATTGCACTTTGTCTCCCCTGTCTGGTCTTTTGTTAAGTTACAGCTTCTCCCCAGTCCCGCGTGTCACATGCTTAGGTGATTTCATGGTTTCTGGGTTTCAAACATTCCTTCCAATCTCGTTTGCTTCCTTCGCCTCTCTTTTCTATTTTACTAACCAATACTAACAGTTTGTTGTTTTTGTTAAAGTTACTAACCCAGACTAACATTGTATATAATACTCACTTACTAACGAGCACTAGGGATTGTATAGCTGCACTTACTAATTGATTAACAAGCTCTCAGCACTCGCCCTGTTCTAGTCTCCGCCTCTTGCCTTCACTTAGTCTTTGCTGCAATTCAGCGGATCCTCCGCACCTGCTCCACTCTGTCCTGCTTCTCATTATCTGTGCACATTAGAACTCCCTAACCGGAGCTGTATGTCTTGTCATAGGCTGTCTCGTGATCCCTGTCCACGTTTTGGCTTTTGCCAATTTCATGTGGTTAGGTTCTCCCTCATGTTTTGCTCCCACGTAATTAGTCTGATCCTCATCACCTGATCCTAATCATAGCATGTGACTTCCCTTGAGTGTATTTAAGCAGTCTTCTCACTGCAGTTCCCCGTCAGAACGTTTCCTGTGCTGCTCTTGTTTCTCGCCTTGTACTCATTGTGTTACCTTTCTGACTGCACCGCCCGACCACCTCTTTTTGGCTCTGATTTGGCTTTAATATCTGCTCCTGTGTATCGAACCCTTTTTGCCTGACTACGATTTCTGTATTGCTGCCCTGGCTTTTTCAACTCTGGATTCTGCCCCTAGGATTGTGATTTTGGATTGTGGACTTTGTACTTTTGCCTTCGGTCCTGCGGGGGTTTACCCCCTCGCTAATAAAATCACATTTTTTTTGCTACTTCTGGTTATCGCGACTGGTTCCTGAACGATACCTCACAAACATGGCTCTGCAGTTAAAGAGTCCGGGTGGTAAACTGGCCTGGATGCACTCGAGACCTATCACCCACTGAACCAGCTGGCTGATTATTGAAAAAAATATATAAATAAAAAATTATATGACAGGGGGCTACAAAGTGTTGAGCAGCTGAAATCCTACTTCAAACAAGAATGAGAAAACATTTTGCTTTAGAAACTACAGCATTTACTCTCATCAGTTCCCAAACACTTAACAGAAGAGGTGATGCAACACTGTGGTGAACATGCCCTTCAGCCAAATTTATTGAAAAGTTTGCTGGCACCACATTCGAAATTAGCAGATATTAAAAAAAAAAAAAAAAAATCTATGTTACTTTGTCCTATTTTCAATCAAATATTGAGGTTTATTGATTTGTAAATTTATTTCTGTTTCTACTAACATGTTACACAGCATCCCAACTTTTTTTGGAAGTGGAGTTGTAAATAAATGGGTCACGAATGTGGTTACAACCACCAGGAAAACATGCACTCAACTTTTTTTTTTTTTTGATATCAGACCTGTGATATGTTAGGCTAGTAAATGCGGAGAAGGTTGTCATTACACCTCACAAGCTTAGTGGATAACTTGGCAAATGCAGCAAGTGCAGCAGCCATTTTTGGTCTTTAATAAATCCTAATGCAGCAACTGTACTGATGTCTGTGGAAATTTTGGCCCATTTTTAAAACTAGTGGAGATCCCAAGGTTGCCAACAATCCCAAATGTTTTGCTGAATTACAGTGAAATGTGTATAAAATGATGAACAAGACCTAGATATTTCCCATTTGATTAATGCTGGGGCCATAAAAACGTGGCATTCTTGTTTTGAATATTTCTCTCAATATAAGCAAATTTACCTTCAGTGAAGTCCTCCAACCAGGAGAAACAAAATATATTCATGACATTGTCTTATACAAAAAAAAGCTTTGTCTGACTTTGAACCAACACATTTCAGGGAAAGCTTAAGTGAAAAGTTAGTTTTAAGGTTTAATGGCAGAGCAACTTATTGGTAGCCTCTTTGCTCAGTAAATGAATTCGGTTGTTTGTCAGATTCTTAATCGGAAACAGGTTGGGAGTTTATCTGCATTATTGTGATGTCACTGGTTGTAGACAGAGTTATTTTTACGTTACAAGTAATGTTGCACCGATACCGATACCAGTATCGGGTATCTGCCCGATACCGCGTTAATATGCTCGTAGTCGTACTCGTCCACATTTGCCGATACCACGCACCGATACCACTTAATGTAAGACGCAAGGTAACTGCCTGCTCACGGTCGCACTGGCTCCAGGATTTTTTGTACTATCTGACTTCTACATCTAGGGGGAGACAGCGAGTTAGAAAAAATACGAGAAAGAGAGCTTTCCAGTCATCACATCGCATGCAGGCATACGTGCATACACACAAGAGATGTATAGTAAAGAAGTACATGTAGGCAACTTCGTTACAGTACTTAAGTAGTTTTTTTGAGGATTTGTACTTTACTTGAGTTTTTTTTTTTTTTACGGGACTTTTACTCTACTACATTTAAAAGATCAAAAGTATACTTTTTCTTCGTTACTTTGACACTGGCCACTTCACTACACGTTACAAATTAAAATATGTATATAATTCATCATTTAAGGATTATCTGGACGCGGCGTGTTCGAGAAGAACAACGGTGTTCGGCAGAGTATCTTAAGCCTTTTGCGCAGATGTTTCTGCCAGCGGACATGGAGCAGCAAATTTATGCACGCAATTACAATATTCTATCACTAGATGGCACATCCGGATCAGTTATTGAATATTTGCAAGCAAGCCGAGCTCGCACAAGCACACACCCACAATCTCACACACAGAGACTTAGAATTGTGAATCTTCTTATTTTACAACAAATATATTAGTAACATATGGTTACCTTAAACATTTTAGTTGAGGTTAAGTTAAATCTTTTTCATTTGTCATTTGTGTAATTGAAATACGGCGATACACACACTTTAAGCGATGCTTTGTTTGCTTGGAAAGCTATTATTGACTTTAGTTGGATTGAGAATGCCTATGAATGTGTGTAGAAACTATCTGTGCCAATTAATAGTTCTACTGACTTTTTATGAAGTTGGATGTGTTACCTTGCCTATGCAGCGAGTTTACTTTTCATTTGTCAAGCTTCAGTAATGTTTTGCCTCATTTGATGGCAGTGCTAGTTGAAAGGCTTTTTGTCAGGCCTAAATACAGAAAGATTTTTAGCAGTTAGGCCTACTCTTTTTTTTTTTTTTTTTTTTGGAAATAGCCATGTGTGAATCGTTTGATTTTGGCCTCTTTTAGGCTTGTTATGAAAAAAAAATAAAACCTGTACTCCGAAATTGTCATTGTATTTTCCTGGAAAACATTTCAGAAATATCGGTGTCGGTACTCGGTATCGGCAAGTACACAAAATAAAATACTCATACTCGTATCGGTTTTTAAAAAAGTGGTATCGGTGCATCCCTAGTTACAAGCAACCTTAATTTGCAGACCTGAGTCCGCAAAATTGCATTTTTAAAAACGTTCTCAAAGGTGTATCAAGCCGATCGGATACTGGCACAGAAAAAAATACCGTTTTGTACGAATTCAGAAGCTTCGAAAGACATTGACGTTTTACGTCACCATTAATGTGGATAGGAAAATTCTTGAGAACCATCTAAACAAACAATAATGCAAGCTAAGGGGGAAAGGACAGTAATTCTACTGAATCATCCTCGCAACGGAACGAATTAAAACTTAGTTGCTGATTAGGACACGTACATGGGAATGGGTTTGGAGAAGTAATGGGCTTTAAGACGAGGTGAGAGCAGTGATAATTCCTCTAATGACAGGTCCGACAAGGTTTTTAAAATGCTGAGTGTCATCTATATTTTACACCTCAATTTTGCATACGCAGCCTTGTATTTAAGCAATATATTTTGGTTATCTTTATTATTTTAGTATGGCAGAGAAGCTCAGCTAAGTGTCAAAGTGATTAGCTGACAGGCAAACCGCTTCTGCCCGCGAAGTAAGAAGTTTTAAAATGGGGGAAGTCCTGGGTGAAAAAGAAATGGGTAAAAATTTGAGAAGTCTGTGAGTGACCTTTGCACCATAACACTTCAACGAAATTTTGTTGAATAAAACGTTAAGGTGGAATTAGAATAATGCTGCATACTAAAAAGATTGTATTTATCCTATAATCCTGTAGATTTTCCATTTCATCTGAAACGGTATCATTTTCGGTCCCTCCTCCATTTCTGTCCATGTAATGAACTGTAGAGAAGGAACCAGGCACAGATCCCAGAAAAAGCTGCACAGGCACTTTAATGTTGATTTAAAGCCACTGAACACAGGGTGCACAATCCTACACAAATATTTACTGATATTATTCTGCCAAATATTATGCAGAAGAAGGAAGATTTAACCCCTCTGTGCAGAAGTAGATGCCAGTGGACATTGAGCTGCTCTATTTATGTACACAGTTAGACTTTTCTATCACTAGATGGCACACCCAAATCAGTTATTGAATATTCACTAGCAAGCAGCGCTCGAACATTGTTTAGAATATGGACGAGTTAAGTTCCATCCCTGTTTCCCAGGAATTGTATGAATTAAACTCCTCAGCCAAGCCTGATGTGCAAACTGCCTAATATACTTGCCCATAGTATCTATCTAGCAGTTAATAAATATGATCTCTTGTGGCAGAAAAAATCGTTGACCTTTGTTGCAGCCAGTTCCGCAATAATAGTCTAAAGGTATCTTGACTGAGTAGTGAAAAAAATCTGTTTTCTGAAGCAAAATTTCAACATGGTATTGATACTATATCATTCTGCAATCAATTATAGTCATAAGATATTAGAAACGCAGCACCACGGGCATTTATGTCTGAAAAAAGCAGAATTTTTTGAGGCCAGATACGTATCCGTGATGACCTTGACGAGGTAAATGGCCCCTCCCATGCATACATACATTTGTTTCATGGGAACATAAGAAGTGATATATACTGAATCTATGCGACCTGTAATATCAGTGCATCGCACAATCAGTTTTCATCAACAAAATGAACTATTCACGCTCAAAACCAGCGTTTGAGGGTCAGATTTACCTTTCTATTGGATATTATTGTCCTTGAGAGACAAAACAACGAAACGCAGCCACCTTGCAAACACGTTTCCCACCCTCAATTGCCTTGCGCAAAAAAGAGAACGCCATCTTGCGGGAAAGAGGAGAAATGGGCGTGTCCGTCATTGCCCCAAGTCCGTTATTACCCCGTTCCCCCAATGCACTTTGCACTAAACAATCGACAAAACTCCAGCAAAGAGGAGAGAAAGACCAGGAACCTAAATACACAAAGACAATAAGAAACAGATGATGGTAGGGTGGTGTGGAAGGTATGGAGGTAGGGGCAAGGAAGGAGACAGTGATTAAATAACGATGAGAAACTGATGAAAAAGAGACTGAAAGAGACACAAACTATTGGGTTACGGAGAGAACAATGAACTTGAGTGAGACGTGACTCGATTGGCACACAATGGCCAATTTGACTGAAAAGCAAATATGTACACAAACCAGTGACGTGCGGTCGGAGGTTAGTTTGGTGAGGCATAATCCTCCCCTTTGCTTGATTAGCAATCATACGATTAACTAGTTTAGTAAGACTATTCGGCAGAATGATGGGCCAGTTTAAGTTTCTGCGGCGTTATTACTCAATACATCGAACCTGAAATGCTCACTAGACAGCAGATTTGCGCGTACTTGCTTCCAGGAAGCCGAAGCAATGTCGTCAACAAATATTAAAACAGTTCGACTTATGCAGAGTTCAATGCTTGATCAATATAGAATGTTTTCTCCTTTAAATAGGCGCTTTTACACCCAAACCAAAAAAAAAAAAGGGCGATTATTTTCAGTCTTGTTTCATAATCCGATTAACAAAATGTTAAAACGATATACAGAATTACCGAGAGCCGAAAATTTTTCCTAATTGATTATTCAGATTTCCATCCTTGCAGTCTCGAATGAATGAATGAATCTTTTTGTCATTACCAGTATCTCCTCTATCAGTATACGGGCTTCCTATAGGCTTGGTCTTAATTGTTTTGATTGTCAATCAGGCATAGTACGTGGGAACAGGTTCACAAAATCCTGTGATAAAAGTTTGGGTCACTGCCTCACCTCACCGCACGTCTCTGGCTTCCTGGAAGCAAGTACGCGCAAATCTGCAGTTTCGTGAGCATTTCAGGTTCGATGTACTGAGTAATAATGCCGCGGAAACTTAAACTGGCCCGTCATTCTGCCGAATAGTCTACTAAACTAGTTAATCGTCTGATTGCTAATTAAGCAAAGTGGAGGATTATGCCTCACCAAATTAACCTCCGGTCGCACGTCACTGACACAAACGCACTCCCACGTGCAGACACGCACATATATCATCACAGGCACACAAACACAAACATAAAAACATATACACAAACGAGCACATTCATTAACATGAGGCAACACACACACTCACATGCATACATTTACCTATCCACACACACAAACACCCACACACAGGCATACACATGCTTCCACCCACATAAACACACATGCACGCCCACGCACTTTTTTTTCGAGCCACACATCAAAGGAGTGACCTCCGGTGAAATGACGGTCTGTCGTGGGCAGTCTCCAGCTTATATGTAGTCTATTCTTTCCCCAATCCCATCTTCAAAAGGAGGCTCCCATGAAGGCCACATATACATCCATTTTACTGCATCCACCACAACTCAAGATCTGCCTTCCCTTTCCTTTGAAAAACTGATTCCATCTCTGCCTGAACACAAACACACAGCTCTTCTTTCAACAGTGGGGTCAGTTTTTTTCCATTTTATGGTGTGCATTTTAAATAGATCTCACTCATGTTCTGTAGCCACTGCATCGCTTGTGTGTACATTTCCTACAAGTTCAGTAAATCAATGGTGTTTCAATTAGAAATGAGAAATCGGCTTTATTTGCATGATTTCATTGCAGTTTAGAAATGGAAACATTTAATGAATGTTTAAATATGTTTAAAGCTGTAACCTTTCAATTAATGACTGAGGATACGTGCATGCCATAAACTTTTTGAGAAAAATTCTAATGCACATTTACAACCCCAATTCCGAAATAGTTGGGACAAAGTGTAAATTGTGAATAAAATCAAAACGCAATGACTTTCAGATCACACCAGCCAGTATTTCATTCACAATAGAACAGCGATAACATAGCAAATGTTGAAACTGAGAAATTTTACAATTTTATCCACAAAATGAGCTCATTTAAAATTTGATGGCTGCTACAGGTCTCAAAAAAGTTGAGACAGGGGCCTGCTTACCATGGTGTAGCATCGCCTCTTCTTTTTAACACAGGGTGGAGGCGTCTGGGCATTGAGGAGACAAGTTTCTTGAGTTTAGCCATTGGAATTTGATCCCACTCTTCTTTAATACAGGCTTCCAGCTGCTGGAGAGTTTTAAGTCTCCTTTGACGGACCTTTTGTTTAATTATGTGCCAAATGTTTTCAATCGGTGAAAGATCAGGACTGCAGGCAGGCCAGTTCAGCACACAGACTCTTCTACTACGAAGCCATGCTGTTGTAATAGCTGCAGTATGTGGTTTTGCATTGTCCTGCTGAAATACACAAGGCCTTCCCAGGAATAGATGTTGTATGGAGGGGAGCATATGTTGCTCTAAAACCTTTATATACCTTTCAGCATTCATGGTGCTTTTTAAAACATGCAAGTGTCCCACACCATATGCACTAATGCATCCCCATACCATCAGAGATGCTGGCTTTTGAACTGAACGCTGATAACAGGAGGGCTGGTCTTTCTCCTCTTTAGCCCGAAGGACACGATGCCCGTGATTTCCAACAAGAATGTTAAATTTGGACTCGTCTGACCGCAGGACACTTTGCCACTTTGCTACAGTCCATTTTAAATGAGCCTTGGCCCACAGAACATGGCAGCGCTTCTGGATCATGCTCAACAATGGCTTCCTTTTTGCTTGATTGAGATTTAGGTGGCATCTGTGGATGGCACGGCGGACTGTTGTTTACAGCCAGTGGTTTCTTGAAGTATTCCTGGGCCCATTTAGTAATGTCAATGACAGAATCATGCCGGTGAGTGATGCAGTGGCGTCTGAGGGCCTGAAGATCACAGGCATCCAGTAAAGGTCTTCGGCCTTGTCCCTTACGCACAAAGATTTTTCCAGTTTCTCTGAATCTTTTGATGATGTTATGCACTGTTGATGATGAGACCTTCAAAGCCTTTGCAATTTGACGTTGAGGAACATTGTTTTTAAAGAATTTCACAATTTTTTTACGCAAGCCTTCACAGGTTGGAGAACCTCTGGCCATCTTTACTTCTGAGAGACTCAGCCTCTCTAAGACATCCCTTTTATAGCCAATCATGTTACACACCTGATGCCAGTTAACGTAATTACTTGCTAAATGTTCTTTCAGTTGATTCTTATATATTAATTGCTTTTTCAGCACTTTTTTGCCTGTGTCCCAACTTTTTTGAGACCTGTTGCAGCCAGAAAATTTGAAATAAGCTCATTTTGTGGATAAAAATGTAAAATGTCTCAGTTTCAACATTTGAATGTTATCTATGTTCTATTGTAAATAACATTGGCTCATGTGATCTGAAAGTCATTGCATTTTGATTTTATTCACAATTTGCACTTCGTCCCAACTATTTTGGAATTGGGGCTGTACATTCATACACACACACACACACACACACTCTCTCACTTTTTATTCTCAAGAATAATTTCAAAAGTTATTACTATCTGTTGTCGCTCTTCAATTCAATTCTAGGAAATCAGACATCTTTTTTCATGAAACAAAACAAGCCCCCAAATCATAAATGATATATTCACGATAGTACAAAGAAACTGGCGAGCCTAGTTGGGCTGAACGGCCTGTTCTCGCCATTCATGTTATGTTATAAATAAATAAATAATAAAGGATTTTGTCAGTTTGATGAATAAAACCCTGGAAAGTCCCTTCAGAGGTAGTCGAGTCACTTGAATCTGCCGGCGCAGCTTTTTTTTCAAAGTTTGGATTATAATCAAAGAATTACTGATGATGGGCAGAGATTTTGCTCTCAGGCCACAACTTTTGTGGAAGGCTGATCTGATTGGTACAGAGCTGGGGTAAAGTATGCACAGTTTGCATAACACCGTCGTATTTGACTGAGACACAGCCTAAACGCCTGAAAATTCTACACTGTTTACTTCGTATTAAAACGCAGACTAGCAGGTTAAATTAGAGAACATTTACATCCATACCAAGTGAACTGTTTGATTTTGAAGTTCTTTTAAAATTGTGTTGGTGTCTCAGTGCTTCCAGACTCCACTCTAATTGGTTGAATGATAGCATGTTCCTTTGGGAGGAACTTATAAAAAAAGCTGAGCTCTCCTGTGAGACCGCTCCAGCAGGGATTCCCCAGCATCCTCTTGGCTCAGTCTTACAAAGGCAATGTGTGTATCTCTACGAACAAAATCAGTTCGGGGCTATTCATAGTAGAGATGTGAACAAAAATAAGAGTGCGTAAAGCAATAAAACTGAGCATGAGGACTTCTGCTGGAACTGCGCAACTTCTTTAGGAAAGCCAGACATCTATGCACTAGTTGTTAATTTGACTCTGATTGCCTCAGATAAGCGTTTGCCGGACGGAGGACGGGGACCCATCTAATACGAAAACATCTCCATAATCACTTTTTGATGTGGTTAATAATTACTTATCACGGACTCGGCGTGCTGTTTCCCCACGAAACGGTGAAACGGTGTCACTTACCGACAGCCCTCAGCGCGCGCCCCACTCCCGCAACATCTGGACCGTTCAGAACCTCGGACAGAGACTGCCGCGTGCTCTGTCTGCTCTTCTGGCTCGAGAACACGCTCGAGCGGATGCTCCTCCGTTTCCCCGGGACGGACTGCGGGGCGGAGTGACTCCTGTCTGCTTCATGCTGAGGCTCCGAGCTCACTTTTCACGGTGTTCCTCGTTTTCGTCAACGCGGATGTCACTGACCCCATTTGCAACTCGGTAGTCAAAATGGTCTATTTGAATTAGGTTTCTTGGGTTGTCGAACTTAACTTAAACGTCTAAAAGGACATTAGCGAGAGCATTCGTAAAAGTCCATTTTCGCGGAGTCCTCCGTTAGGGGCTACTGACAACTATCTTCTTTCATCGAATAAAGCCGCCAGGTAATTTGCCACCAATTTTTGACAGCATTCGCCGGTTTCGGGAAACATTTACTTCATGATGCTTGTTGCGCCGCTCTTCCGCAGGATAAGAGTGCCGCGTCCTTCTGAGCAAAGCTGCGCAGTGAGTTTGTGAAAGCCCATGTCCTTTTCCGCGGCAGATGTCGTCACTCAAAGTTCTGGCTTACTTTTCCACCAAGCAACCGTAACTCCCGCAGGCAGCTAGCCTGACGCAAACGAGCTGCTACAATTAGACTCGTCCCCGACGTTGGTTTGGGTGGTTCCGTGCCTTACAACCCCCCCTTTATATACGTTAAATGTACATTAAATGCGGGTTTACTCGCATTTTACAATGTCGAGGAACTGATTCGATTTAGCAAAACCTTCTGCGAATTTAAGAGGAAATAATACCGTATTAATTATTTTAAAAAGTCTGAATCAGCCTCCAGGTTGGTGATAATCTATTTGTTTATTCGGTTGCCGTCTGTTCTGCACAGCCTCGCCTGTGTTGGAGGGAGACCAGACGTTGTTAAAGCAACTGGATACAGCAGACAGTGCTGTGTTATATCGCAGTTTTGCGTTCACCGAACACATGGTGCGTCGATCCATTGACTTTTTTGATTGACAATATCTAATAACTCACTGCTTTGCGGGTTTTTTGTGCCGTATCTCTCAAGAAAACCGAGGAAAGCATCCGCTCAATTGCGCATCATCATTTTCGTCGTTTAATCCTCTGTAGGGAAAGAGTAGGGAAAACTGAACATTCTCATTGTTCCGAGGTTACAGATACACGGAAGTTCAATTTAGCATGGCTAGTAGAAAACTAAAAACTTCAAGATTAAAACAGATGACTTAATAGAAAAAACCAAATACAAAATGGTTAAGTTTAAAAAATTAAATTAAATTAAAACATGTGAGTATAACAAAAACAGTTCAATCAAGACAAAAGACAATTACTGAGATGTACCCTGTTGTCTCCCAGTAAATGCGAAGAAAACCATAATTTGTGTCCAGATTTTTTTAAAAGATTGATCAAAATTACATTGGAAATGATTCAATCTATCCAGACATTTATGAAAAGAAACCATGTAAGACAGCACCATTTTCAGAATAAATCTTTGTATAACTATTATCAGTCTTCCTTGCCCTCATGAACTGCATTCATTTGGCCTAATCAAAGTTTAAAACCTAAAGTCGATCAAGTGCTTTCGCAGGAAGTTAAACACAACATGCTGGGCACTTATGACTGCTCTCCTTCACCATTATGTCAAACATTGGAATCATTGTTACCCAAGGCACAGCTTTTAACTTTTGATCTTGGGTTGTTATAAAATTTTAGTAATATTACCAAGTAAAAGTATACAAAATCATTGTGTAAAGGTCAAATGTCAAATGTGGATTGCAGCCAGATGATACGCAGGTCCATACAATGTTAATATGTGGCCAGTTTCACATACCTCCTATTATTACTTGCCAAAAAAACAGCCTGCACAAAATTTCCAAAGTCAAGGTCACTGCACCTAGGTCAAAGGCCAAATCTGATAAAGTAGGTCATGACACAACATACATGTCCTTATATGTAATTAGAGACATTTTGGAAATCAGCTAGTTATTGGACAAGAATCCAGTGTCAGTTTTAGTTCATGGCAATCTCAGAGTGTAAAGATTTCGCCTCCTTAAATTTAAAACTGGATTAATTTTAGTTTTTTGTTATTGTAATAAGCTTTTATTTACTTAAATTTGAAAAAAGGTAATTTATTGCCATGGTAACCATTATGTTTGCAATACTTTGGCAAATAAGATTCAAATTGCTTTTTATCGGCATGAAAGAGCAGTGTGGCGCCAAAGAGGAATCTTCTGGTAAATTCTTAGACCATCAGTTACCTTCCAATATGTCAAAAAGGCAAATTTAAAAAAATCAAATTTTCTCAAAAATTGCCCAACTGATTTTTTTTTCTTTCTTCACAGTGTTAATTCTGATGTTTAGGACTACAACACTGCACAGGTCCCAATTTGAGTATTATTTATTCTGACTTTTCTTGGGTTAAAACCCAGTGTGGGCTCCTTTAGGAATCTGGGTCTACATATGTTTTCTATTGTTCTTTATTTAAAAAGAGGCATGCATATCTGCCGCTGACTTCAAGACCATAGTGAAATGACCCAGAGCCAGTTGTGTTGGGTACCGTAAGGGCAGCTGTATGAAAAATTGTGCAGAAGATCATGTAAAAATGCCTGGTCATTATAATTTATAGTTTCTGACAATTACTTCCCCTGACATGGATCCCTTAATCTCACATCCCAAATATTTAACACAGATCAGAGTTCAAGGATAAGGATATTGCTACGAACAGGCAGTACCTATTAGATTTAGCTCAAAAAATGAGATCAGTTGAATTAGACTTACATAGTTTACCTTTTTAATTAGGATGCGACGGTTTAGTCCCCTCAGTGTGATTGTGGTTACGAAATAGGTCTTTAAGCAATTACTGGATGTCAGCAGTAGGCAATATCTGTTTAGGTTAAAACTGACTAAAAGCTCCACCTCAGAATCAGTACAGGATAAAGTTCTGTAAACATTGTTCAGGCACATGCTGTAGCAGTGAGTTCTAAAACCTATAGCAGGGATTATCAAATCAAATAATGGTCTGAAAACTGCTGGCTATCCACTCTCCCTTTCCCTTATAGTCAGGTATAAAGACAGTCTGGCCAATCAGAAGCACTAATTGTTAATTAGTTAATTACCTGGGTGAAAAGTAAACAAGCCATGGTTGGATTCAGGGTCCAGATTTGGTGATCCTTGATCTATGATTAAGATGGTAATATGACCAAGCCCCCCTTTGAACAAAATTAATTCAAAGCAGTTTTGTGTTGAGACGATTTCAGTGCTGTTAAAGAGTGTATTGAAATGCTTTTAGATTTTGTCTAGAAAATGTGGCTTGTTCCTGAATATTAATGCAGCTCAGTTTGGGCATTTATCCCGTCTGCAACAGTCTTTTTTCAGGTTATTTTGCTGATCCTACATTGGTTTAGAGAAGGCTGTTCCTGAAGATCCACAGTGCTGAAGGTTAATGGGCTTACCTGGTTCTACTGATCAGCAGGTCAAACAAATCTCGAGGTGTTGAATGAGGTGTGCAAGGTTAGAGGTGGACTGAATGCCTACCAGGCAGACGATCACAAGAAAAAGGGCGGGGCAGCCCTGTTATAGAGAATAAAAGTCAGCTGTCAACCCCATCAGACTGGAGAACCCTGTTTCCAATCTGAATCTGAACAATGGGGGAAAAAAAATGTCTTTTAAGTGTGTTGTCCTTCTTGAAAATTATATGTAAAAGAAAGAAACGGCACGCTGCAAAGAGGATCCAAGGCACACTGTTCCAGGTAAAAAACTTAAAAAGCCTTTATTCAGCAAGCAAGCTGAATGCTATGTAGCTGAGATCTTTGTAGCAATGCCCTTGGGAAAAAAAAAAAAAAAAAAAAACATGCTTGGCAGATCGAGTTTCATTATAAAACGGACACATTGGGCTAACCGTAGCAAGCCCTGATTTACCCTTGAACAGTTTTTTTTATTACAAAATATTAAAGGTAAGAATTTTTTTGCTTATCTCATAGACTGTAAAGTCTATGCCTGCTGTTCTTTGATTGTGGTGTCGGTTTAAAAGACAAGGCTTATATCGTTGGATTATGTGGACTTTCCTGTTTCATTTGATGTATCGTTTGTATGCATAGCACAAATTCAGAATAAATGCAAGTGACTCAGCAGTGATAGGATTTTATCCTGTTTTGCAACATGGTTATTTACTTGCTTGGTGCTTGAATTGTCTTTGGTTGAGGAAAAAAGGTCAACATGAGCTTTTTGCCGAGTTTCTTCGCATAAAGTGGATAAACTTTATGACGATGTTGCGATTAGGAAACATGCTGTATTTATTATGCGTAACAACCGGCCCCGGGTACTGGGGGTGTTCGGGTTTAAGGGGTTAATGAGGTGAACTGGCTGCAGCTGATAGTGTTGAGTGCTTCCGCTGCTCACTTAGTGGTGATGACCAGTCATGAGATTAAATGGATGTTCTGTGCCTCATATATTTTCAGCTCACAGTCCGCCTCTGGAGAATACTCAAAGTAAAGACGTAAAATGAAACAATTATGTTTAGAGCCATCTCAAATCAAAGCTTTCCACATAACTCTCCTACCTGTCTTCAATGTATGAAATGAATTAGCATAACTCAGTTATATAACTTAATGAGGCGATTTCCTTTACCAAGATCAAATTTGGTTCTCCAATATTAATGAAACTTGTCTTATTAACCCAGAAGCTTGATCGCATTAACCAATTTTACCCTCAGCATTGAGGTATTGTTGGACCAACGTTGTCATAATATTATGTACTAGTTGACTGAGCAATAAAATGAACTGATTTAAAAAATATTTAACTTGTTTAATTTACCAGTAAATGACCTCAACTCCATTAAAATTGGACTGATTACTATTGAACTATATGGGCTCATAAAGGAAGCACAATATATTCCTTCCTCTTCGAAATATTGTAACTGATTATTTTTCGATTTATCAGGAAAACCCCTGCATCATTTCATATTTCTTCAGGGCGTAATATTTCGAAGTTAAACTTTATCAGGCTGATCTCACTCCCTAGGGTCACAGAGAGTGATGTTTGGGCAGATGCCCTGGGTGTCAGAACAGAGACCTTCCGTGTCAGTTCTGAACACCATAGGTATCCCCATAAACTTCAACACTAAACTGACAATGTCAGTATTTGATGACAACAATAAACATGAGAAAAATATGTACCTGGTGGGGCTCAAACTCAGGGTTTTGTAATCAGGACACCGTTACAGTAATCAGTGTGCCCCTGCACTTGCTGACAACTTTTCTTTCTCAGGCCTTTCTAACCCAAGCCTAACGCTAACCCTAACCCAAGCCTAGCCATTACCAAGTAGTTTTGTTGCCTAAACTTAAGCAAGTAGTTATACTGCCTGACCGTAACCGTAACTCTAATCCTAAACATAACCATATAGTTCTGGCACTTATGCCAAACTATCCAGCAACACCATAAATTAAGGATGCCAAAATGGCTTCCTTTTCATCTTATATCAACGTTTGGGCAAGAGTGTTACTACAGGATATAATGAGCTGGGATGATACCATGTTGCTATAATGTAAGTAATATGGATGAAAAACTCTCACCTGAGCATCTTATCAGCTCCTCAAAGATCTTTGTTCACTTCCACCTTTCCACACCTCTCCTTCAGATCCGCACCTTTCTGTAGTTATCCTTATTAAAGACACTGCCAGCACAACAAACAGAATTACTGGCCCATATTTTCCCATGAGTCTCAAAATGGCTTCCGCCGATTTTATCTCCTGTTTTTCAAGAATCAGTCCAATGGACCGTCTCTGGCTCTCCCTTTCTTAAAGGTTTGGATGCTGGCTAATATTTATTCATCCATGTCAAATCCACAGGAATTTTGTAACCTTGACGAACTGCACCCTTGCTCAAATGTACTTCCACCATTCTCCTAGCCTTGCAGAGCAGATGGCCCTGCCTGATTCATTGTCTGAAATCCTGCAGGTCCGCTTGCCAACTACCGTCGTCCAACAATTTCACGGCTAAATTTTTTACGGCCCAATCAGGGGAAAGAGAGGCGGGAGCTGCGGACGTGACATCACCAGGAAGCGACTTTATGTTTGAATACAATGGCGGCGTGCGAAGCGGTTTATGTGGATGAGTCAAAATCAGCATTTTTATTTTTTTATTTTTTTTTTAAATTTGGCATCTCCAATCCCACCCGAATCTGGAATGCCCAATTGGTGAACTATGTACAAGGCTTGCTCGTATGCGACCCCTTGCTGCCAATTCAGGAGAGTGTAGACAGTTCGCGGCTCTCCTCCGAAGCACGCGCCTGTCAATCACCGCTTCTTATACACTCATTGGTTAAATCTTCGCAAGTTCAGAACGAGGGCGGAGGATACCCGGACATGACCAGGCTTAGAATCTTCCTGACGAGCGCCCGTCTGGCCAACAGGAGGCGCTAGAGCAACGAACAAGGCAACTATTGTAATCCCTACCCGGCAGTCCCTTCCCAATTTGCAACCCTGTAGCGCAATAGCCAATTGTGCGCTACTCTGAAAAAGCTGCCGACCACTGCCGGCTGGTACGAAGCGGGGCTCGAACCCGCGACGTGATAGTCACTTCTGCTTCGCAACGCGATGCTTTACCGAGTGAGCTATCCGGCAGCTCCAATATCAGCAGTTTTATCAGAAATAGACTCAATTTCTTCATTAAAAGAGGAGCTAAGAACGTCACTAAAAGCTTTTCTGAAGGGAAACAATGTTTTTGCTGTTCTCCCGACCGCTTTCGGTAAGAGTTTGATGTACCAGCTGGCTCATCTGGTCGTGAAAAAGATGGGAAGGACCCCATTGGTCGGTGATGAGTGTGACGAGAGGAACCATCGTCCAATCAGCAGCCGCAGATTTTATTGAAGGTTCCTCCTCTGAAAACTTTTTTGAACGGCTCTTTCCCAGATGGACTTGTGAAATATTGCCTTGGCGGATATATGGAACTGTCCGTCTGGCGTGTCAGGTTACCATTCTCCCATACCACGTTACCAGGTGCACAGCCAATTAGTCATTACAATCCATTTCAAAATCTCTTTCTTTGTGACATCATATGGTGAAGTGACCACCCAGAGGCAAGAAGGACTGAATAAATTAAGCCAACTCGGTGACCAGTTCCTTCATTATTCTGAGTGATTCTTCCCTTTTGTGATGTCACAAAGAAAATATTTGAAATGGCTTATGAAGGCTAGTTGGCTGTGCACCTGATGACACAATTGGGGACCTTTAATCCTGTTTGTGTCCGCTCTGCCTGGGTTGGCATTTTGCAAGGAACTGTTTGAGATTTAGAATTGTACCTTGTAATACAGAATTGAAAATAAAGAGAAATGAATTGCACTTTCTGTGCCCTATCAAGTAATAAATGACTAAATTCTTGCAAAAAGCACATTGAATATATGAAATGCATTTTTAAAAATTGTTCATATTCAGAAATAACAGAACGTGGAGCGCTACTAGGATCACTCATCAAGTGCTAGGTATGCTGTCAGTAAGACTTTGGCGGTTGCCATTTGATTCTATGGGTTCTCAGTGCATGCCACGAGACGGGCGCGATCGCGACTGTTGCCTGTAAACGCCTGTCAAGTCTTCCTCACGGGCACGATTTAACACACCCGTCAGTCACTTCAGGGGCGCGCCAGAATTGAATGTAAGCGTAAGCCCATTTGACCTACCCTGGTAACGATTATGAGGATGACGACAATGTCATAATCAAAACTAGTAATCGCATCATTCTCTCAAATCGAGGCAACCAGTGCCAGCTGTGAGCAAGCATCTCATATTCAGTTCAGCATATCTGACCCATCATCATAGCTGTAACTAGCTATCTCGGACCTCGGTAAAAAATTCAGAGAGGGAAAAAAATTCTACATCTTTATCATTCAGGTCTTGTTCTAGATATTGTAAGTGTAACCCATGTGTACATCCAATGTTAACGTTTCGCCAAAAATCAATTTCTGTTTGCATATTATTATTCTTTTCCTCTTTTATCTATGCATATATTGTTTTGGGGAGTTTTCTTTTGCTCAGTAGAATTTTTATATTCACAGCAACTATTCGTACTTATTTAAATGCATCCAAGCACAAAAATTGATCGAAATTTGCGTTATATGCACTTATAAGCGTGGCCAAGATGCACATTGTGTAATGGCCGGTAGTATACGGAGGCCAAGTGCAACAATAGAGAGAAAGAGAGTAGCACGAACACAGTACAAACACAGAGAATAATATAGACCAAACGCAAGTACTCGCGCTTCCAAAGGACATATAATAGTCCGAACCATGGAAGCAAAGCGAGATAGAAAAAGGGAGAAGAAACTCCAACAATAAGAAGATAGAAAGTGATACCAAACCTGACTAAAGATGTCTTCAGCTATAGTGCGAATCTAAATACAGACACTCTAGCGAAGGAGGCGTACCGGACATCCTGCTTATATAGATTCTGGGGAAGCACCGCCCCTGCTCAATCAACCAGCTGGGTAAAGAATTCGATATTGTCCCCGGACGAGAGCCGCAAAGAAAGATCCAAACAACACGCACACCTCACAAACCATGACAGGATCCCTCCCTCTAAGGAACAGCCCCAAAGTTCCCAGAGAGCCCCGCACACGGAATTCAGAAATAAGGGTAGGATCCAGGATATCCCGAGAAGGGACCCAGCACCGCTCCTCAGGACCATAACCTTCCCAATCTACTAAAAACTGAGCTCCACGACCCACACACCTCGGCTAAAATATGACGCAGTGTAAACCGGCCCTCCTTCAATCATCCGCCGCGGTGGCGGGGGTTTGTTGACCGGAGCCAGGACGCAAGTGCTAACCGGTTTGAGCCTGGAGACATGAAAAGAGGGATGGATCCGTAAGGATCTAGGGAGCTTCAACCAGACTGTGACCGGATTGATCCTTCGCACAATCTTAAAAGGACCAATAAAACGGGGAGCCAATTTCCGTGATTCCACTCTCAAGGGCAGGTCCCGCGTGGAAAGCCAGACCCTTTGGCCAACCCGATAAGATGGGGCTGAATGGTGCCTTCTATCAGCGGCGGTCTTTTGTTTCCGTCCAGAGCGCAACAAGGAGGAACGGACCCTGGCCCAAACTGACCGACAACGCTGAACAAAGTAATCAACCAAAGGAACCTCTGAATCCCTGTCGGTCTCAGGAAACAGTGGAGGCTGATTACCCAACTGAGCCTCAAACGGGGAAAGACCTGTGGAGGCGTTACCCAGTGAATTGTGGGAGTATTCGGCCCATGCTAAAAATCGACTCCACGAAGATGGGTTGTCGGCCGCCAAACATCGAGGAGTATTCTCCAAAGACTGGTTGGTTCGCTCAGTCTGCCCGTTAGTCTCTGGGTGGAAACCCGAAGAAAGGCTCACGGTGGCCCCCAACTGGTTGCAAAACGCACGCCAGAATTTTGCCGTAAATTGAGGGCCTCGGTCAGAAACCACATCTTGAGGGATACCATGCACCCTGAAAACATGGTCCACAACAAGAAGGGTAGTCTCCCGTGCCGAAGGCAGCTTGGAAAACGGTTAACCACGAACAAGATGACCGTGTTGCCTTCCGAAACAGGCAGCCCCATAACAAAGTCAAGAGCGTTATGGCTCCACGGGTGCTTAGGGACGGACAACGGCTAGACCAGAGAGGGGGAGGTGGGAAGTCTTGTTCCTAGCGCAAATACAGCATGCCGCTACAAACTCCCGGATGTCCTCCATCATGCTGGGCCAACAAAAACATCGGGCCAAGAACTGCTTAGTCCGATTAACCCCCAGGTGACCAGCCAGACGGCAAGAGTGCCCCCACTGGAGAACTTGAGACCGCACTGCTAAAGGAACAAATAAACAGCCAGGCGGCTCCCCACCAGGACCAGGATCATTTTTCAATGCCTCCCGCACAACAGACTCAACGTCCCACTGAATGGGAGGCACAATCTGAGCTGCCGGGATAACCAGCTCAGGAAGAGGGTCACAAGCGGAGAGGTCGTGAATCCGCGACAAAGCGTCGGGCTTGATGTTTTTAGACTCCAGGCGATAGGTTAACGTAAAATTAAAGCGGTTGAAAAACAACGACCACCGCGCCTGCTGAGAATTACATCGTTTATTCTGTTGGATGTATTGGAGATTTTTATGATCCGTCCAAACCACAAACGGCTGTTCAGCCCCCTCCAACCAATTGTGCCACTCTTCTAACGCCAATTTGACAGCCAACAACTCCTGTTCACCAATGCTGTAATTCCGTTCGGCCGCCGACAACGACCGGGAGAAGTAGGGGCATGGGTGCAACTTATTGTCCTGAAGGAGGCGCTTGGACAAAATGGCACCTACCCTGACTTACGACGCCTCCACCTCCACAACAAATGCGAGGGAGGGGTCGGGCAAAACGAGAATGGGTTCTGAGCTAGATCGTTTCTTTAACTCCTGAAAAGCAGTCTCAGCTGCCGGAGACCAAGCAAACGACAAGGAGGTATTCTTCTTAGTGAGCGCGATAATGGGGACAGCTACCGTGCTAAAATTACGGATAAACCTCCTATAAAAATTAGCAAACCCCAAAAACCGTTGCACCTACTTAACATTTTCAGGGGCAGGCCAATCCCTGACTGCTGACACTTTGTAAGGATCCATGCGGACCGACCCTTCCGAAATAATGAAGCCAAGAAACGAAACTGTCCTGGCACGAAAAATGCATTTCTCAGCCTTGACAAAAAGCTTGGCTTTGCGGAGGGCCTCAAGCACTTGTCTGATGTGTTGTTTATGCTCCAAGAGAGTTGAAGAGAAAATCAGAATATCGTCAAGGTAGACAAAACGAATCTCTCCAACATCTCTCGGAGGACGTCATTAACGAGTGCCTGGAACACAGAGGGGGCGTTAACCAATCCAAACGGCATGACCAAATATTCATAGTACCCGTCATGCGTATTAAATGCCGTTTTCCACTCGTCGCCCTCACGTATCCGAACCAAGTTATAAGCATTCCGGAGGTCTAGCTTGGTAAAAAACTATGCTTCCTGCAGCCATTCAAACACGGAGTTCATCAACGGAAGGGGGTATCAGTTTTTAATAATGATATTTTTCAAGCCCCTGTAATCAATACAGGGTCTCAGACCGCCATCTTTTTTGCCCACAAAAAAAGAACCCCGCTCCGGCTGGAGACGTGGAGGGCTGAATAAATCCATTAGCCAGAGCCTCCTGAATATATTCTCGCATAGCCCTCTGTTCAGGCCCTGGCAGCAAGTATAATGAACCCCTGGGAGGAGTGGTACCCGGGTGGAGATTGATCTCGCAATCGAACGTGCGAGGTAAAGTCGATGTCCGTTGCTTGCTAAAAACCTCCGCAAGATCAGCATAATTGTCAGGAACATTAGGAGGCAGACAAAAGTTCAGAGCAGCCCCCAAATTCTCACCCTGTTCGGAACCTGACCCCTGTAAGTCAGATTCCGAGTCAGAGAAATCCTCCAAATAGCAATCCTCCTCTGGCTGCTGCCAGTCAAATTGAGGATCCCACTCCAACCCCTCCTCCGTCCCTTTCTGTAGATTAGGAGGGTTGTGTGCGGTAAACTCCTCAGAATCACTCCAGGCGTCAGCCTCCCCCATAGGTCGATGCCCGGGATGACACGCCAAACTATCCCTACAGTGGGACCTACAATCAGTCCCCCACTGGACGATCAGGTTATCCTGACTTCCCCAAATGATATGAGGCTTATGTTCCCATAGCCACGAGTGTCCTAAGATGACAGGAAAAACAGGAGAACGGATAATAAAAAACTGGACCTCCTGAGAATGGCCACCAAAAGAGATGAACATAGTCAATGATTCAGAAACTTCGGTTATAAATCCAGTTCCCAGCGGGCGACCGTCCAAAGATTTAACAGAGTGTGAATGTAAAAGAGGGCGGATAGTAATGGAATGTCTCCTAGCCCACTCTGCATCCATAAAACAATTCACGGCGCCAGAGTCCACAAAAGCTTCGATAAATATTCTCTGTCTCCCCACAGTCAATTCTACAGGGATTAAAGTTCGGAAGGGAAATTGGGTCTGTCCCTCTAGCACCCCCCATACCGCTAGGGACTTCCCGTTTCCCTGAAGCTCAGGGCAGCGTGGACGGATATGTCCCGGTTTGTTACAATTATAGCAGATTATACGTTTCTGAATGGGCTTACATGCCCGGCTCTCATATGAGCCATCAATCTGCATAGGCTCATCAGGAGTGGAATTTTCAGTGGGCAGAATGGGAACTTTAAGCATGCTGCTAGTAGCATTAGCCCCGTTGCCAGCAAGAGCCAACGCAGTACATTTCTCCCTGTTACGTTCGCGGATGCGATTATCAATTCGCACCGCAGTGTGAACCAAGGAATCTAGAGACAAACTAGGCTCCAATGTAGCCAGAGCGTCCTTAACCTCCTCTGCCAAAGCGTGAACGAACACTGTCATAAGAGGCGCTTCTGGCCAGCCTGTCTCTGTTGCCAAGGAGCGAAATGTGATTGAAAATGCAGCGACACTCTTAGAGCCCTGCCTTAGACGCATTAAACGCGTAGCCGCGTCCTGGCCACAAACATCCTGATCAAACACCGATACCATTTCTCTAATGAGAGTCTCCACAGTATTCACTACCGGTGAATTAGATCGAATAAGTGGGCCGACCCAAGTGAGTGCTGTGTCGGTTAACAGGGATAAAATAAATGAAACCCGAGACTCGTCATTAACGAACCGTGAAGGCTGTGCTTTAAAAAATATCTCACATTGAGCAATGAAATCTTTACATCTTCCTGCCTCGCCTCCATATCTTGGGGGTAATTGAAGCTTTGGCTCTCGGGGAGAATGAACGGACTGTGCTTGTGCAACATTTTGCGTGATTTGTGTGGACAGGGCTCTAATACTCTGAGTGAGAGTAAACAGAACGTTCTCCTGTCTCTCTATAGAGCTTGCTACAGAGACAGGCTGGCCAGAAGCGCCTCTTATGACAGTGTTCGTTCACGTTGCTCCATTGCCCACACTTATTTTAAGTGTGTCCAAAGCCAAAATTGTTTTCATGCCCAAACTTACTTTTTAAGCTGTGGCCAAGGGAAAATTTCAGCATCAGCCACACGTATAAGTGCAAAGTGTGGCCAAGAAAAAAATTCAGCATTGGCCACACTTATAAGTGCGAATATCATCGGCCTATTATATTAATGCTGTTTGACATTTGCCAACGTAACTTTCTCCAAATTCGCTGTATTCTCAGTATTAAGCTCTGCTGTGGAGAGGTAAACAACATGCTAAACGGAGGCGAAGATACTTCTTTGTAGAGGTCAAAGATATTGTTCATTATTGCTTCGATGGTTACTTTGGTGTTTATACATTTTTATTTTATCGTGTACAGCAATTTTTTTTGCAACATGCTAATTTACCTATCGTAAGTCCAGGCCAATGGAGCATTAGGTGGTTTCTTATGCGGTTTGCCGTTTCTTCCATCTCTATTTTAAAGGTATGCTTGTAGAAACGTGACTTGCGAAGTTGCTGTACTGATATTAATGCATTGCACGCAGAATAAAAATCTTATGGCTGGCAAGAGAGGAGTGGTCTTCGCCTTATTCATTACATGGAACACAACTGAACTATAAGACCGGCTATATAAGGATATCAAATCGTGCATCTCTTAAAAAGAAAGACATTACTTTTCAAATTCACTATGTTATTAATGTGTTTTTCAGTATGTACAAAGTTTAATTACCATAAAAAAACTTCAGTGGTCTCTTTACCTCTCATCTCAATATATCTGAACCAAAATGTTTTTTTAGAGTCCTGACGATGGAAAATCTCTCTCCCTCCTCTCTTCAAAGAACATTATGGTTATTTTAAACTTACTACATTATGGGACTGGGTGAGGATGGATGGATATAGGCTTGGAAGCAGTACTTATAGAAAATCTGCCTTTTTAAGCTTGGTACTTGTATTCGTAACCATGGTAACTGATACAGTTGTGAGGTTAACAAAATAAAATACATGTATGGACATTAGGCTATACTCTTTGCAACATACTAAAGGCAGTCTACAAGCCAAGGACAGGACATGACACCAGGACAGGTGAAGAATGGAGTAGGTGGCTTAGTGCTAGCAGGCACCATTACATGCACAATATGGGTATACTTATGAAGCAAAGAAGAAATAAAATGGCTTGCTTATTCATGTACAGTTAAAGCTGAGGTACAATGGGAGCCGGTAGGTGAAAAACATGCCTGCCAAACAGATGGCAGGAGTGAAAAAAATAGTGCCCGCTGGAGAATTGGCGGGAGTGACTGATAGTGCCTGTGCAGTGTTTTCCTGGCATGCACTGGGTTCTGATGTTTCCAACGAGCTCTAAACCACCATAATCGCACAAACCTAGCCTGAGATATACAGCCTTGCGTTCCCAGTGCGTCAAACTGAGTCCATGGGCCATTAGCATGTACTTGAATAACGTGACAATATAAATGCTTAACTGGTTTGTTTGTGGTATTTTCCATATAATTATTCGGTAATATTCAACAGTCATTTTCAAAGTCGTTTTTTGACAGAATCTATGTGCCATTCCACAGTTAGAGCATTGCACTGCATCCTGGACTGTCAGGGTTCAATCCCTGGTGTTGGTATATATTTACTGAGGCATCAATAGCATTTTTTCTCGTGTAAATAATTGCTGGGGTTTTTGTTCTTTTTTCTTTTTTGCCATTTTTTTGCAATACTTTTGTATTTATAATTTTATTTATTGGCTTTTTTTAAATAAATCTGCTCCAGTGGAGTCAAACCTAATTTTCTTTCTATGTATTATCTTTGAATGGGAAATTTCATAGGCTACAGGACTGGCAGAAATAATAATAATAATAACTATTTAAAAATTCTAAAAATTAAAATGTGGTTGTATTTGAATGGAATGTATGCCTGTAGTGACATATAATGAAATTAAATGAGTTTTACAGTTTGGTATCTGAGAAATATGAAACGGCACAGCATCAGCTTGGAGAGGCCACCTTGACATTCCCGAACTAAAACCTCTCTAAATTTGCTCTGATTTACTTGGTAAGAATAAACTTTGGCACAGATAATGGTGAGATTTTGTGCTGTAATTTTTTAGGGGTTTCAGAGTGCAACTGAATAATTTAAGACAGATTAAAGTTAAACTTTATTTGGTGCCAAAAGATGTTTCATTTATGCAGTGTTCCATCTTCATTTACTCTGAATCAGTGTCATATTTCATTTTGGGCATGTCATTTTCAAGCCAGAGGCTCAGGGCTTAAGGGTTTAAACAATCACGAAGTTCAGGTCAGGTAACTTATATTGCAGGCTGTGCAAAAAGCAAACAGAAAAGTCAACAGGGTAGATTATCTCTTTTTCTGTTGAGAGAATGTTTTCCTGATTTGAATTTACTATTCAATTGCCAAAATATTGCATTAAGAAAGAAGCTGTATGTCAATCTGCCGATGGATTATTCAAGTCTTCGGAAAACTTGCCAATCAATAAAAATGATTGAAAACATTTCAAAACTTATTAGTTAAAATGGATTTTTTCATGTCTCCTCTAATATCAGCCGAGCAGCTGTCAATAGTATTCACATATTTATACAGGTTTATTCAGTGTTGATATTGTTTGCTATAGGTTTCCATCGTGGGCCGTATGCATGATGCCAGGATAAGTGACTTATCCCCCCAGATAGCGAGGTAAAAGTGGTATGCATGTAGAGGGGATAGCACCACCCGCGGTCCTTATCTGGGGATAAAGTTATACCCAGTTTCAACTGCGGATCGCGGCTTTATTCCACGGATTCCGCTGGTCTCGCTGCCTGTTTAGTACAGCTGCTTTCAGAGACTTCCACTTCTCTTTCAATTCTGAAATAGTGCGTTCTGCACAGCCGCACGAATTCACCTTTGCAGCAATTCGGGTCCAAATTTCATTTTTAATTTTGTTCGCAACAGCCCATGTATTAGCTGTAAACAGCACTGTACGTTCCACTGAGATTTCCACCAAAAGTACACGGATTTTGGTGTCAGAAAAGTTACTTTTCCGCTGCCGCTTCGGTTGTGAAACAACTGTCGCCTGCTGCATTGTACGTTGTAGAAAATAGCCATTTGTTGTACAACTATAAAACGAGAAATATGTTGTTATGTAAGTGTGTCCCGAGGAATCCCGAACCGACATGCGTAGAATGCTATGAAACACAGCGAGTCCCCTTCCTAAAAATAGCGCTTGCGTGTAAACCTGGGATAGCTATTCCCTACACTATCCATGGCTCTTGCATACGGAGAGCACATGGCAGTTATCCCTCGGATAGTAATTGGGAGGATAGGTGTTTTCTGGGAGTAAAGTTATCCCTTCTCCATGCATACGGCCCCTTATAACATGAGGGCTGCAGGATATCCCAGCATGCACTTGGCGACGGGCAGGGATGTATGTGCCCAGGATGTGTGCTTGGCTGCGTCCGAATAGTCTTTTTTGCCTCGGAAAGTTCCTAATTCCTAAAAAATGATCCGGAAATAATTACGTGGCAACCATGATAGCAAGCCTATTTCGAGCCAGCGGCCCAATGGCCCGGTGCTTAAACCCGGTTTCTGTGGCATGAAGCGACTAGGTGTATTACTACTCCCCCTGGACGGGATGCCAGTCCATTGCAGGTACCCCCCCCAGCTCTTAGTCAGGTTTCCCTGCCTATCTGCTGGTACCCATTTATACACCTGAGTGGAGTGAGGCGTGGAGTGTGGGAGGTGAAGTGTTTTGCCCAAGAACACACCGTGAAGGCCGTGGCCAGGGCTTGAACTCAGGACCTTACGATCCCAAGTCAAGCCTACTTGACCACTGCACTACCGCGTAATTTACCTCCTTTAGCATAGGGTACACAGAACCATCATTTTCGATAAGAAAGGAAATAACGCTATCCCACAATTCTGCGCAGCAGCAATATTTAAAGTGTCGACCATTCATCAGGCCAATAGCATAAAGAAACGTATATGATGGGCAGGGGACTCATGATCACGTTGCCTAGTGTAGTGGTTCCCAACCCAGTCCTCAAGGACCCCCTGTCCGGCAGGTTTTTTGTTGCAGCTTTACTTTTGCACCCCTTATCCATTTAAGGCCCAATGCACCTTCATGCGCACCCTGTTCAGGTAGATCTTCTTCAAACAATCAGCATGAAGCCCTTAAATGGATCAGGTGTGAAAGAGTAGAAAGAGAGCAAAAACCTGCAGGGCAGGGGGTCCTTGAGGACTGGGTTGGGAACCACTGGCCTAGTGTAAGGGTATTTGCATTCTCTAATTTGCGTGGTTGTCTTCTTAAGCCATTAGGAATTCCCTTTTACACCTTCCTTTTACCTTATGAGGTTTTCCACAAAGGTTAAAGAAAAGTGGTCAGGGATTGGTGGATAGGCTGTAATTTTTTGACTATTCGGACGCAACCCTTATTTTTCCTAAGTTGTGTTCGTGCTTCCGGTCTGAGCCACACTTCAGCCAATCAGATTGTACCTAAATGGAATTGTAAGACAATCAGATTGTACATAACTGGAATTTTTTCCCTTACTTGGTTATGAAAAATAATTCACTTACCAGGAAAATTCTCCAATCCATCATAGTCTAATCAAATGTATTTCAATCAGGACAAACATAATACAAAAGAGTGTGATGAACGTTAAACAGGCTGAGGTTTATTAAAAAGCACAGAACATAGTCTTCGCACTTAGATCCAGGCAGAAAATCTATGTACATCCTGGAAGATGTGCCCATAAATTATGCGGAATGTAAGAATCCCCCGAGACCTAAATACTGGTGCTTGTGGTGAATAATATATAACTTTGAGGCTGAGGAATTGGCTGGAGAAGGGCCAGGCTTTCTTCCTGAGGTGGTGAAGGGGACGGGGGTTGCAGAACACGTCAGTCCTGATTTGACAGCTGAACGAACACAGAGAGAGAACTTTAGAGGTTTGCCAGCAGCAATTGGTTAATGGTTATTTAGTCAGGTTGTGATTGGCTGAGGACAGGAAGTGCTGGCAAGGTTAAATAAGGATATTAGGAAATCACTGCTTGAGTTTGGGAGCCTGCAGAAGGAAATGGTCCTATGGTGCTAGAATTTTCACTAAGCTTCTTGCAATGGAAGTGTCGTGTTGTGGTATGCCATGAGAAAATTATATTACCTACGAGAAAATAGCAGTTTTGTGGTCTGAATGACCAGTTCCATAGCAAACATTTTTTGGGTTTCAATTAGTTTTGCACAGAATGTGTTTTCAGCCTTTGTCGTCCCCAACCAAATTTATTTTGCATTCTGGAGTTGAAACAATGTCTGGTTAGCATGTCAGTTCTCTTTTTCCATATTTTATCAATTTTTCCCACCAGAAAAATTACACCCATGCAAAAATATAAAAATAAAAAGAATTTTAAAAAAGATGCACATGGGCTTACACACACACACACACACACACACACACATATATATATATATATATATATATATATATATGGTAAAAGGAGTTATAATGTGCCCAAGCCAGGTCAGTTTGATTAGGGAAATATTTTTATAAACTTACTTATCTTTATTTGATTGTCTGTGTGATTCCCAATTGTTTTAGTGCTTGTCTGTTCTCTAATTTATTTTGTGGTCTGTTCCTGATTTCAAGGCTGGGGGGAATGTTTTTAGTACCAGTGAGCTTAATTGAAGGCAGATGCCAAAGGAACAGCAGGGGGCAATGGAGAGCAGAGGAGACAGAGTATCTCTTCCTCTCTGTCATGGGTTCTTAGGGCGCATCTGAATTCTGTACACTCAAAAAAATGAAACCCTATGCATGCATGCCAACTCTACCGCTTTTGGGGCAGAATGAAACGATTTGGATTTGGCATGCATGCATAGGGTTTCATTTTTTTAAGTGTACAGAATTCAGATGCGCCCTAAGAACCCATGACAGAGAGGAAGAGATTCTCTGTCTCCTCTGCTCTCCATCGCCCCCTGCTGTTCCGTTGGCATCTGCCTTCAATTAAACGGTAGAGTTGGCATATATGCTTATGAAATGTTAGATTTACTTAATAATGTTATGTCAAGTGGTTCCACGCAATAGCTTTGCGTAACCTTTATTTGACTTCTAACATTTTTGGCCTGTTTAATTAATTGCATTGAGTGGAATTTACTTAACTCAGTTTTGTGGAACCAGTTGACATAACATTATTAAGTAAATCTAACATTTCATAGGGTTTCATTCTTTTTGAGTGTAAAGAGTGAGGAACTTTCCTTAAAAACTGCCATTACCCAGAAATAGTTTGACTGGCAGCCATGTAAGGGAGAATCTTAATTGATATTTTGTAAAAAGCACTTGTGTAAAGGATGCAATTAGCTCCATTGCTGCTTCCTTCCAACAAGGAGAAGAGGACCAAGTCTGCACGAAAGGTATAACTGATTGCAGACCTCAATCTTTTACTGCTCAGCTGCAGCGACTGGCTACATCATCTACTGCACTTTTCCGTTTGGAACAGACATGTCACAATCAATCGAAAAGATATGCAATTTTTCCTCAAGCTTCGTTCTAAATTTCCTTTCAATTAGCTGAGGACCTTTGTGATGTTTTCTAGCAAGGTCAAGGAAAAGTGAAGAGAAATGGAGAGAGGACACCTGTTTGAGAGAATTTGAAGGCACCATTTGTGTGCTGTTTGTAACCTGTTCACACACTCCACAGCAGTTAGCACGGCTTAAGAGCGACTTAAAAACTTTGCCATTGTAATGTTTAATGACCAAATACAATTTAAATAGCACTTTTTTATACTCAAGGCAAGCCTATTAGAAGTTCAACACTTACAGGAAATACAGTAATAAGAATGATTTAGCTTGCTTTGTGTTCTTTGGTCAACTGGATCATTGCGCATGTCTTGATGTTCTGTGATTGAAGCATAATGTTTTCTGATCAAAGTCATATTTTGGCTCGGGAAATTGATAGTGCTTTGAAGGACATGTATGTTGTATAGTTTCAGATGACCAGCTGATTCTGTAGTGAGGCAGTATAAAAGCACTAAAAACTGCGTATCATTAACAACAACAACGACAACGATAATAATAATAATAATAATAGTACTAATAATCATCATAATCGTCATCGTCATAACTATAAATAGTACTAATCATCATCATCATCTCTGCCCAGCTCATTACGTCACCTCTGCAATTCTCCAAATAGCCAAACCAACAGTCACTCAACAGCAAAAACCCTCTGGTTATGAATCACGGCCAGAATTGTATGCTAAAATACCTAGTGAGACACATAAACCCAGGAGAAAAAAAAACTTATATACTCATGAGTACATATTGTTATTTTGATATAAAACTTAAGTTTCCTTTAGATTCAAGGAGAAATATTGGAATAAACAGTAAAAAAAGAATCTTTGGCTGCCTTAATATAAAGTGGTGTGAGGAAGTTACCCAGTGGATGTTGCTGGAGTCGCAGATAACAGGTCAGATCACGTGATTTGACTGATTTGATTTTTAATTTTGATCTTAATTCCCAGCAGGCACTGCTATTCTCCGCAAACGAACGGGGTCGAGAGTATTCGAGGATAATGCCGTCTTTGAACAATCCAATTTGCCAAAATAACCTGTAGGGGTCAGTATTGTAACATAAATAATCACGATCGATCTTCAATGTCTTTCTTGGATAATAATGGCGCTGAGTTCATACCAGATAGGCATAGTCTGTGTAAATGTTTCCAGTTAGGTATATAGCCAGAAAATCATATTTATCAAAATAATGGTCTCTGTTCATATCAACTTGATGAAGGTGGATGAGGAACAAAATGTGTAAAAAAGTTCTGTAATATCTCCATAAACCCGAAACACGTCTGTCATAAAAGCTGAGAACCTGCTCTTTCACCTTATGCGAAATATCTAGGTACAAATATAAAGTTTGCAGTGCAGAGGCAAGTAAGACATGCATTTCTCCCAATCATTATTGATCACTATGGAGGTTAACTAACATGAATAAAATGGCATTATACACAGACAACACACTTCCATTGCTTCAAATGCCAGTGTTTTGATTTTTTGTTGTTGTTGTTGTTCATTTCTGTTAGAATTGTGTATTTTGTAGGTATATTGTTTTTGATTTCCTTTCTTTTCCGCGTGTGTGCCCAATTCAAATGTTTTATTGGCATGATATATTTGAAAAATACATGTTGCCAAAGCATAACTGAACAACAATAATCATAGCAACAATATGCATGTGCTAAAAATATAGTAATAATCCCATACTATCTCTCTCTCTCTCTCTCTCTCTCTCTCTCCCCCTACTTTTTGGCTTCTCATTTGTAGCCACACCCTTTCCTTGCTTCTCTCCCTGCTCACCTGCAATGTGTTCCCTCAATCGCTTCTCAGTGTTTTGTCTTTATTTTCTGCTTATTGAGTTTGTTATTCATTGTTTTGTTAATGCCATTTTGGTGTCCTATTTTCCTGTGTTTGTTTCTGTGGTGCCTCTGGTGTAATATCTCTCCCTGTGTCCTGTCTCTCGCTGTCTCCTTTATGGTCTCGTTCAGTGCTCCGCCTCTGTGCCGGCCTCACTCATGGGCCTCATCTGCTCCCTGTTAACCATGTCTATTTAAGCTTTGTCTTTTACAGTGTTCCTTGCAGTCTAGTCTTATAATCTCCTTGCATATCTACCAGGATCCAGTGAGTGTCTCTATTGGTTCTGTTTGTTTTTTATATATATATATATATATATATATATATATATATTTTTTTTTACATTCAAGTATTCAAAGTTACAGTCTTGTGCAAATTAATTGGATAAAAGTGCTTGTCAATTGATTGAGCTGAATGGAGTGCATATGACCGTGCCAAGTTATGGGCGCTTTTACATAACTACCTCAAAGATCACTGCATTGTACCTTTTAGCCATGTTTCATTAATTTCCTTCACTTGTATGATGCAAATAATGCAATTGCATCATCAACACAGCACTGTAAATGTGTTGGACTGGCCTGGTAATTCACCTGACCTCAATCCCCTTGAGAATCTCTGGTCCATCATTAAGTAAAGGCTGCAGCAAAAGGACTGCACCACAAAAGCTTAAGTCATTGATGCAGTTGTCCAGGTGTGGCGTCACGACGAAGAAATCAAGGCAACCTGCGAAAATCTGGTCAGCTCCATGACAAAACGGGTGGAACAGCTTATCAAGAACCATGGAGGAAACATCTCGTACTGAGTGCTGAATGTAGATGCTATTAAAGTAATAAAAAGTCTGAAAACCTTTTGTTGTTTGGTTTTTCCCACTCCAGCCTGCTTTATTCAAGTAATTTGCGCAAGATGGTATATCCCCACCTGGTTCCTTCCCCCCCCCCAGTACAAAACTGCCCCCCTGTCAATGGGCGCATGCCACTGGGCTTTCGTGAAGTAATTGTTCTCCGTAAATGTTTATGAATGATTCGATTGGTGTCAGAAGTGCATAAATGTGATTACTCACCAGTGAGAAGCGTGCGTGAGGCTCGTGAAGTTACAGAAAACATCACAGAAGCACATGAATGGCAAATTGCTATTGGATAGTATGGTGGGTAGTATAGGTAGGCATGGTTAAGTGATTTAGCTGCTTCAAAAGATCTACCAAATTGAAATAAATTTTATGATAGGCGATAATTGCATGATTTGCATTAGGAATTACCGCAAACTGTGGCAAACCAGGAAAATACACAAACCATCCCCTTTTTTTTTGCTTCTTGTTCTTTTGTTACGGCATGACGACATGTTTCCCCTACTTCCTTTTCCCCAGGAGATTCCGCGGTTGTAGGAGCACCACAGTATAGATCACAAAAACCCATTCGACTGGCAGACCTGCTGACATTAACAATCTGTCACTCCGCAGGTGGGCAGAGAACATTTTTTATTTCTCGGCAAAGACCAGTCGAATGCGGCCAATGAAAACAATACCAGGTGGTGACTGTAACAACCTCAGAGAACCAACCACCCTTCTGTCAGAGTGAGGTCAAGGTCATTCCTTTTGATTTTTACAAACGAAACGGGCTTGGTCTATTGCACTTAAATGTGAGGAGTTCAGTTCCTAAATTGGACATGATAAAAATTTGGGTTACAGACACAAATCCTGATGTTTCTGTTGTATCTGAGACATGGCTGAATAACTCAATCTCAGATGATACTGTTAAACTGGATGGTTTTAATATTTTCAGATGTGATAGGAAAGGAAGAGGGGGTGGTATAGCCATTTACGTAAAAAAGACACTAAGTGCTACCTGTGTCATCAGTCATTCTGTTGAGAAACAATTTGAGGTTTTAGTCATTAAATTGATATTGAATGCTAATTCACATTTTTATATATCGGGAGTCTACCGGCCGCCATGTGCATCTAAGATTTCTGTGAATGCATTATTTGACTTACTTGTACCCTACCTGAATTCTGAATTAGTTATTCTTGGGGATTTAAACTTGGACTGGCTCACTTCTGTATCTGATGATTTAAAGAATATATGCATTCAACTAAATCTGTTCCAGCTAATTTCTGAGCCCCCACACCCAAACTTAAAAGATCCAGGAAAATCTTCTCTAATTCATGTTATTATTACAAATAACCCTCTCAAGTATTTGGCTAATGCAGTTTTTGCATGTGATCTTAGCGATCATTGTCCCATTGCATGCGTAAGAACAACAAAACTCCAAAGGTTCAAGCCTCATATAGCTAAAAAGAGAAATTATAAAAAGTTTGATGCTCAAGGCTTCCTCCATGACTTGTATAATTGTGATTTTCATCGTGTCTCTGCCATTCCTGAAACAGAGCTTGCACTTGAATTTTTCTCCTTTATATTTAACTCTGTGGCAGACAAGCATGCTTCTTTAAAATCGCTGAGAAATCAGGACAGAGTGATTCCATGGTATTCGGTGGAGCTCTCACAACTGTTCAGAGACAGGAACAAAGCATGGGCTGAAGCTAGATCAACCCACTTACCCCAAGATTGGCTTTATTTTAGACAGCTTAGGAACAAATGCGCAGTGTCTGTTAGAAAGGCAAA
The DNA here is from genome assembly GCA_029692085.1 of Gymnothorax javanicus. Classification (NCBI taxonomy): domain Eukaryota; kingdom Metazoa; phylum Chordata; class Actinopteri; order Anguilliformes; family Muraenidae; genus Gymnothorax; species Gymnothorax javanicus. Next base: position 20,753,206 of record CM056197.1, on the reverse strand, counting down.
ATCTGATTTTACTTAAAATCCCTTGCAGATGTTGGTAGAAATCCAACACAATTCTGGAAAACTGTAAAAATGCTGGAAAGTTTAAGTTCCTCTCCTTCTCTTCCATCGCTAGTTGTTTTTAATTCAAATTTGATTACTGATAAAGTTGAAATAAGTAATGCTTTTAATCAGCATTTTGTCTCAGCAGGCTATCTTTTTGAGATGAACAAAGTAGCAGACCCAAGTTTCTCTGAGCAGACTAATGATAAGCAGTGCACCTCTGATCAATCTACCTGTCCTGCAACCTCTTATTCCTTGAATAATAATACTGTTTTCTTTACGTTGCGTTTCAACTGAGGAAGTTCTTGAAGCTCTTAATGAAATTAATGTAAATAAGTCTACAAGGGATGACTTGATAGATCCATATCTTTTGAAACTCTCTGCCTCACTCATTGCCAAACCTCTGACTCATATATTTTATGTGTCTATTATGACAAGCAACATACCAAAAGTATGGAAAACTGCTAATGTTCTCCCTTTATTAAAAGGAGGAGATGCAAGTAATTTAAATAATTACCGTCCAATATCCAGGTTGTCTTGCCTGGCTAAGATTCTGGAGTCCCTAGTTAATTCTCAATCACAGTCTTTTTTAACTGAAAATTGCATTTTGAATACTTACCAATCTGGTTTCAGGTATGGGCATAGCACTGTTACTGCAACTTGTTTCATTATAAATGACATCGTAAGAGCACTAGATAACAGACAGCATCGTGCAGCCCTTTTCATTGACCTGTCTAAGGCATTTGATACTGTTGATCACGCCCTTCTTTTGAAAAGATTATCAGACATTGGCCTTGACAAATCTGCTAGTAATTGGTTTAAAAATCTTGAGTATAGGACTAAATATATTTCGTTTGAAAACATTCAGTCCCGAAGTGCTCAAATCAGCAGAGGAGTTCCACAAGGTTCAATTTTTGGCCCTTTGTTATTCACTATCTATATTAATAATATTGGCTTATCTTTGGATAATTGTAAATTGCACTTATATGCTGATGATACCATCATTTACTCGACTGCTTCTTCACTTCAGCAGGCCATATCTAATCTGCAGCATGATTTTAACTCTATTCAAAGATCTCTAATTGAGTTGAAGCTCGTCTTAAATGAGGACAAAACCAAGTTCATGGTATTCACCAAAGCTAGAAAAAAGGACCCCCTTGATTTTCATATTTGTACCCTGCAGTGTAGCCAAATCGAGCATGTCCCCCATTATAAATACTTGGGCATTTGGCTGGATGACAATATTGAAAATTTAATAAAAAAGATAAGGAGTAAAATAGGCTTCTTATACAGAAATAGGGCTTGTTTCAATTTCAAAAGTAAAAAGAAGATTGTGCACTCAGTAATACTCCCCATGCTTGATTATGGTGATGTGATTTATAGACATGGATCTACTATTTTAAAACCTTTAGATTCTATTTATCATTCTGCTATTAGATTTATCACAGGTCTTGACTTCCGCACCCGCCGTTGTGTTTTATACAAGTCAGTAGGGTGGGGGTCATTGAAAGCTATACGAGACTACCACTGGTTTTTATTTGTTTATAAATGTGTTTTATTGAAAATCCCTCTTTATTTAGCTAGTCTTCTTACGCGGTGAGTGGGTTGCCATGGGACACGGTCACAGGACTTATGGGGTCTCATTCATGAAATGTTCGTAAATCTGCGAACAGATTTACACATAAAAGCCTACTCTACTAAAAACCTACTCCGGATTCAGGAACACGTGAAACTGTGTTCAGGAAACTCAGATCTGATCGTAAAGACGTGTGTAGATCATGAATGCCAAACGATCGTAAATTGACAGCGCGGTCCCGGTAATCAGCTATTTGCATAAATCTCCGCCCATGAATTGCCAATGACCACCATATAAGGAGGTGTCGATGCATCCAGTCGCCCTGTCAGTCAAGGCGCAAAGAAAGAAAGACAGAAAAAGAAAAAGGAATTTTTCCGAAGCGGAGATAGATATTATTTTGGGTGAAGTGGAGTTTAGAAAAAACATTTTATTTTCATCTGTTAGCAGTGGTGTGACAGGGAGAGGCAAAAGGAAGGCTTGGAGGGAGGTGACAGATGCCGTTAATGTTGTCTCTGTAGTCCAAAGAACTATGTCCGAGGTGAAGCGTAAATGGTTTGACATGAAACTAGAGGCAAAGAAACGCATAAGCGCACATCAGCCCCAGGTTGAGGAGGCTCACAGTCACAACTATCAACTGCAGACGAGTGCATCGCTGGCATAATTGGGGAGACCTCTCTGTCAGGAATTATACCTGACGGAGACAGCAAAATGCCTCCACTTTTATTTTTGGAAGTGGCTATTCGCCCCGTAGCGCGCTGAACTGGGGGAAAGAGATCGGCTATCTGCCCCACAAAGGGGCCGACAAGAGAAGCAGTTCTGCTATTCGCACCACGGTGGGACGGATCAGAGAAGCACTTCTGCTATTTTCCCTGCAGTTGGGCCAGTAAGAGATTTCATTTTATAATCCGCCCGCTCTCTGATCTTTAAGGCTGAACACGCCAAGGCTTAATAGCCTCTTCGTTTAGTTTTTTTTTTTTTTTAATTATTATCATCATCATTCAACATGTAGAAAGAACATGTAATCTATTGAGTCGATTCACATAGATCATTCACAAACATGAACCTAATCTGGATCTTAAACCTGCCAATTGCCAACTAATTTAACTAAATGTGTTATATTTTTAATCGTTTGTCATGTTGAGGCTATATCACGTGTTTCAAAGGCATCTGCCTATTATTTACATAACAGAGCGCAATATGAATTAAAATTGTAATTTACAATAGTGACAAGCATTATTTATATGTGTTCGTAAATTTACACAAGCGCTAAACACGGTCGAAAGCATGTGTAGATTTTGTTAGTAGCTACGAACAGATCTGAGCTACTAAAATGTTGAGGAATGCGAGATTCACGTAAATTTACGTCTACGAACAGTTCACACACAAATTCGCTCTGCTCACGTTTCATGAATGAGACCCATTGTGTCTGAATGTTCCTCGTGTAAGAACAGAGCTTGGTAAGACAGCTTTTTATTATAATGTCCCACACACCTGAATCAGTTGTAAGTTAATCTGAAACCAAATGAACTGGTTCCTTTTGGACATTTTAAAACTTTGGTCAAATCATTTTATCAAGAGAATTGTTGTTGTTTTAATTAATGTTTTCCCTTTAATAATGGCATTGTATTATTTATTTATTTATTCTTCTTCTTCTTCTTGGTACTACAAATGTCCTTGAAAACTGTTATTTTAATTGTCTGTAATGCATGGCCCTGCTGAAAAGGAGACATGGTCTCAGTCAGGCCCCCTGCTTAAATAAATAAATAAATAAAAATAAAGGTCAGCATTTTAACCACTCCCATCGCAGAATACTTCGCCTAGTTGACCTCCCTGGAATCCATACTTATCCTTTTCGGTCATTTTACTGTCCTTATCTTCATGAGAGGGTGGAGGGGTGACAGGGCGCGGGAAGCTGACACTGCTCCTGATACAGGCACAGGTTACTACCAAACTCGTCTCTGTCAGGTTTGCCCTCGGATGGAGAGGAATGCCGCAGTGTTTTCTGACTGCTGTGTGCTGCTCCATCACTTACAACCTGTATCTCTCTCCTACACTCAGTAATGCGTCTCGATCACTCCATATATCCACTCCTTTCTCCTGTTTCTCATCTTTCATTTGTTTACGTAAATGTAGACAAGCAACTATAGTTTAAGTAGGTTACGCGCATCCATATGTTGATAGGTTTTTTTTTCCCCTTGTTTTCCTAATTGTAATCTTTTGTTTTGTATGTATTTGTGGGGGGTTACACTGGGCTGACTGGGTGATATAACCTCTAATAGCCAGGGGGTGATTTGAAACTGTCCTTAGCTTAGGGTTTCCCTAAGGGTATTTTCCAAGTCAAAAATATTTCTGTCTCATTTCCACATGCTCTCTCTCTTGCTCAATCTCTCTCTCACTCTCTCAACCTCTCTCTTTCTCTCTCTCTCCCTCATTTACTCCCTCCCTCCCTCAACACCAGTGTTTTTCAGCTACCACCTGGATTGGTAGTAGCCCTCCAACAAGACATTGGAAGTAATCAGAGTAGTCAGTTTGCTGAGCTCATGGGTTGTGGTAAAACATGGCAGGACATTTACTGTGTGACCCCTGGAATGTGCACATCTGCTCCAAACTCAGTGACCTCTTCTTCATCCATCTGCCTGAAACTCATAGTGTGTTTCTCCCCATACTGCATCCTACAGGCAAATACAGTGCCACAGAAATCAACATTAACTCCCTTTCTCAGTTAGTCAGCTCATACAACTTTATCAGTAAGACTGTATTTTCAAATGCCACTCAGAGAAGCTAACCACGCCCACTAGGGGAAGTGAAGAGGAGCCCTAGGAATTGAATCTTTCCCCTATTGTGACACCACAAGGGTTCATTCCAGGACAAGAGAGCTTGACTTTCCCCCAGTGGTCAGGTGTGGTACTGCAGCTCAAGGATCCTCTCGTGACTGAAGACAAATTTGCCCGCTAGCTGTGGTCAATTTCAAAACCGATGCTGATGATAGTGTTTATACTTCTGCTTCTTTATTGGATGAGGCATTATCTGCCTTGCAGACAGCCTTTGATTCCTATCAGCACTCCCTTCTAGAGCTTGAACTATTGCAAAATGTAGCAAAAACTAAATATATGCATTTCTCTAGATCCCATTCATTGAGGGAATGAAAGTATATCGAGAATTTATACTTTGGATGGCTCTAAAATCAAACGAGTGGCATCGTAAAAGTACCTTAGGATATTTTTAAATACACCTTGATGAACAGACAAAAAAGTTAAGATGGAAAATTGGGTTATTTTCAGAGGCAGATCATGTTTCTCATGACACAGTAGGAAGCTTTTATTCAGTCTACCTTCTTGTTAGTACTTGATAATGGTGATATTATCACCCCTACCAAGGTGCCCCTACCACCTTGAAAAAGCTTGATACGGTCTATCATGCAGCACTTCATGTTATTACAGGGGATCATTTCAGAACATATCACTGTACTCTATATCAGGCTGGCGGATGGCCATCCCTAGCTACAAGGACAATGTAGCACTGGCTGACATTTGTTTTTGAAGCAATCTTACAAAAGTTACCAAATTATCTTACATCTCTCATCACACGGCATTCTTGTCATTACCAGGTAAGGTCTCAGGATTGGCTGGTTCTTGAATTAAAACTGAGCTTGAAAAAACTGGATTTTGCTATTGCGCTCCTTGGATATCAAACAGGTTTCAAGAGATTTTTAAACTGGATAATCTCATTAGAGAAGTTCAAAGAATAGATGAAGGCTTTAGAAGTTGTAGTCTGTGTCTGTTTTGAATGATGTTGCAATAATTTTCTCAGTTGAATGTATGAAATGTATCACTTTATAATGATTTTATTGTTTATATTATTGTACAAACGTATATTGTCCATATTTTTATGGTAATGTAATGAGATTCTATTGCTAACAGAACACCATTGCAAATGAGACCCCAGTCTCAGTGGGTTTTCCCTGTAAAAATAAAGGGTAAATAAATAGATTAATTAAACTATAAGTTTTCAAAGGCAAAACTGAATCATTTTTGTACTCTTACACGCAGACGTTTCTTTGCACTGCCCTCCATGAAGTGACTGCTTGAAGTTTTCTGAGCTTCAGGGAGGAAATATCTTTTTCATTCCTGTCCATCCTGTATCATTTTGGACCCCAGCACAGGTTCTTCAATGCCACTGAGCTCCCCCAGGCGAACATGGCTGCCTCCATCCACTGGCATTTACTGCCATTGAGCCGCTACCGCAGAAATCTGCAAAAATCTTCCACTGGCAGCTCTCTGTAGTTCTTATACATTTAAATAGTTCATACACCCCGATTAAAAAGTGTTTATTGGGCCAAGAGGGTCCTTGCCAGGCTCTTGTTGCAACACTCTGAGATAGGTGTAATAGTGTGAAAGCTCTCTTTTGGAACTGATCTGTGATCTGAGAGCGCTTCCTAATTCAAACTGAAAATCGGTTTTAGACCGCAACAAAAGCACACCCTCATCTAACCATGACTGAGACACCTGCCAGGAATACATTAAGAGTTTGTTTCCAGAAGGCAATAAGTGCCACAATTACAAAAAATTGAGATCATACCATACAGCGATAGCCCTGTGCTTCTTACATGTGGTGCAAAAATCCATTTTTAAAAATTCATACTATAAGGTGCATTTTTTTTTCTTGGTCAAAGTTTGTGTTTTTCTATAAACTGCCATAGGTGCAAATGTAGAAAAAGATTATTTGCTCAAAATCAGTTAAATGGATATATTGTGTTTTGCAAACAAACACTTCAAATAATAATTCCTAATATGAGTGTAACTGTTTTGGCAAAATACAACAACAGCTTTGTGAATGTCTTTCGCTTATGGTGAGCTAACACCATTTCGTTCAATATGTTTGTTAGTCAATAGTATGTTCTAAGGAGATAGCTGAGGTTAGAAAGTATTCGTAGCTGTGCATTTTGGTGTTTGCGTGTGCGTGTGTAGGTGTGCATCAGCACTTGTGCATGTCTTTGAGTGCATGTGTACAGTGTGTGTGTTTTTAAGAACGGAATTCAGATGGAATCCATTAATCCAAAAGTTTCATTCTTGGGGTTTAGAATTTATTTATTTGGCAGATGTCGAACAAAAGCGAGGAGGCACTTTTATCCGTTACACCGCGAGGCCCAGTTTGGCATGGGTGGGGGCTGCCACATGTGATGCCAGCGTTATGGTGACTCAGTGCTGTGTGGCAGAAACACCACCCCCACTTCCCTCTCAAACGCAGACACTTGTGGTGGAAACCAAAAAAAGGAAACTTTGCAGTTGGCACCCACAAACTGTGCTAATCACAGTTACCATGGTGATAAAAAAAAGGAGGGATTTGGTTTTTGGTAAGCGCGTGAGTAGGACTGAAGCTCTTAGGACGTGATCTACGCCCCCGATCACAGGACTTTTTCAGCATAAATCGATGTGCCAATTTGTGGATTTAAAGCGCAGGCCATTTTCTCAGTAGAACACCTCAGGAAGTGAATATGCAGCGTTGAATGGCAGTGGTCTTTTTCTCTATGAAGCACACAAACAGGAATTAGTTCAGTGCTGTTCCTATAGTCATTGATTTCTCTATAAAAATGTAACAAGTCCATGAAACATGTATTTAACACATAAAGCATGTTTAATTGTGAAGAATTTCAGATTTAAGGAACAGCAGCAATGATTAGAGGGGAAAAAACTGACACAAGCATGCATGTGTGTTGCTGAAAAGGTTTATTGACCAACAGAATCTTGGAAAGTTCGCTGCTAAGAATGTGGGGCAGTAAGAGATGTGTTTCTGAGTTTTGTGCTGTAAAATCTATCAGATATTTTTGCTTTTGTTGATTGTAAAGTGGAATCAGTTCTCTGCTGACTCCACTTCACAGTCAACAAAAGCAAAAATATCTGATTGATCAACAGTAGAGATCAACAGAAGAGATCAACAGTAGGTACAAGGGCTCATTCCAATCACTTTTCAAATCTTTCCTTCTTTTCCTCCTCCCTGACCCGGGTCATTCATCATTAACCCTATTCAGGACTTTTGGGGTCCAATGGACCCCAAGCACTTTCATTTATTATCATATTTTTCATTTTAAATGACAAGTGTCCGAGATTTCATGTAATCCTCCATGGTTTAGTCACACAAAATACCGAAAAGAATGGCATTGCTAGGGCATGCATTTTTTGAGTAAATTGACAATAATACTCTGGGGTCCACTGGACCCCAGAGTGATACAAAAGATATCACATTCTTCTAAGCAAAGCAGAAGGCACTGTGCCATTTTTAGCCCCTTGAAAAGTTCTGGATACTTCCTGGCTAGAATATTGTTGCAGCAGCAGGATCATTTCTTGAGATTGGGAGGACTTTATCCCAAGTAAGTTGCCTAATTATCACAGACATAAAATTATTTATTTCTTGTCCACGGCCATGTTTAACCATGTAGCCCATGTTTTAACAGTATATAGCCCCCTTTTGATAGCTTACAACTTCTAATTACACGTGTTACATACAAAGTTATATGGTCAGAGCAGTGCTGAATTAGAATAGCTCAGGGACCACTGTCCCTTCGCAAGTATACCAGGGCTGCTTTGATCACTCTTGGATACTTTGATCTAAGAGAAAGAGCCCAAAACATGCAGCCAGCTGCAACGAGAAGATGCTTTCTGTGCCCATGTTAACAAGACCAGAAGACAAGAACCTGTTGCATTGATTGCGGAAACCATGTGTGTTAGGAGCATTGCACAGATAGTGTTTTGTGTGATGAGTGCCTCGGAACGTCGAGAGAGTGAACGTAAACTCTAAAGTAATTTCTGAGATGAAGTTTTAGTGCTGGGACACTTTGGCAGAAGCTGTTGTAACAAAGAACTTGCGAGGTCCAATGGACCCCAGAGATATTATATCATATTTGCTGCTAAGAAATGAAGACATGATGGAAGGCAGTACTAGACTGGCATTTATTAGCATGCTATGCAGTAGTTCTTAGTAGTTGAGCTGCAAATTTTCAAAGAAATTGTAATTTCTGGCTATAATGCCATTTTGTTGAATTTTTAGTTGGCCACGATATGTGGCATTAGAAATCTGATAGTAGATTTTAGCTAGTGTACAGTTTAACTCTGCATTTTATGCAGTAATAAACTCTCCTCTGAAAATAAACAGGTACTTTAAGCTGTATGAAGTGTTTATTTTAAACTAAAATAATGAAAGTTACCTTTGGGTCCATTGGACCCCAAAAGACCGTTAATATAGGTTTTTTCGAAGGTCCTGAATAGGGTTAAGGAAATTCCAGTTTGTTAAATGCGCCTTCGAGGAGTAAGGAAAGAGTTGCCCAGAGGTATACTGAGCAAGGAAACCCACCAGCATCCATTGTGAAAAGTATTCTTTTTTTCCTTTCATAAAAAGAGGTCTATAAATAACTGGATTTTTCTCTCCCCATTTGCAGTGCATCTGCCGCACCTGTAACTGATGAGGCATCAAACTGTCTTTTGAAAGGATGTTCCATTTCACTACTTCACATCTCTTCTATGCCCTGCCTTTACCTCCTTTTCTTACTTCTTTTCCTTGCACCTTCGATGGAGCGGAGGACAAGGAAAGAAGATTATGAGTGGAAGGAAGGAGATGTAAATGAAGTGCTTGGAAGAAGCCCTTTGTGTGTTCCTACTCCAATCTGCCAGTGTTCATCCAACCCTCTCCTATAAGGCACTAATAAAGCCATCGTTTATTTTTCATTAGTTGGTCTTCATGTTTTTTTTACATTCAGAGAAACATCTGTTTGTCTTTTTCTCCCTCTCTTTGCTCTTTTTCATCTGTTCACCAGGGTTTATGGGGGTAACCATTCACTCGGAGTCATAATGATCCTCAGTTGATTCGTTGATCACCTGCAGAGGTGGGGTTAGAGGGGTGGGACAGGGGATGATAAACAAAATGCATTGCATAGCTGTCAAAATATTTATAATATCGCAAATGTGGTCACGGATGCTTTTGAAAAACACAAGACCAACATTTTACAAATGAATTTGAAATGACTTTGCAATAAATATCCAGTATTTTATAAATGCATTTGAAATGATTTTGCAATAAACATCCAGTGTTTTACAAATCCATTTGAAATGACTTTACGTCAGACATCCAGTATTTCACAAATGCGCTTGAAATGACTCCACAATAAAGATCCTGTATTTTACAAATGCAGTTGAAAAGACTCCAAAATAAAGACCCTGTATTTTACAAATGCATTTGCTCCACAATAAAGGCCCTGTATTTTACAAATGCATTTGAAATGATGCCACAGTAAAGAACCTGCATTTTACAGATGCATTTGAAATGACCCACAATAAAGATCCTGTATTTTACAAATGCTGTTGAAATGACTCCACACTAAAGACCCTGTATTTTACTAATGCACGTGAAATGACCACACAATAAAGACCCAGTATTTTACCAATGCATTTGAAATGACTTCACAATAAAGACCCTGTATTTTACTAATGCATTTGAAATGATGCCACAGTAAAGACCCTGCATTTTACAGATGCATTTTAAATTATTCCACAATAAAGACCGCGTACTTACAAATGCATTTGAAATGACTGCACAATAAAGACACTGTCTTTTACAAATACGCCAGTGCTGCAAGCTCAGAACACCTCAGATTCACAAGGACAAAATTCTCACCTGCCCATCCCTGGTCTCAATGGTCTTGATCATGATTCTCTTAGTTGTCATCAGATCAGTCATCGGCTTTGACTCCAGCAGGGCTTCTATGGCAGTAGGCAAGACAAATCTTCAGCCAGGATCAGTCACAGTAGCTCAAAATGCTGCATATTCCCTGTACTAAACAGATACTAAACTCCTTCTGCTCAAAAGCAGTTGAAAAAATTGCAGTAAGAAGACACCTGAATGAAGTTTGGCCACTATTTTAACCCTACAGCAGTGACAGATCGAACAAGCACAACTTCTCACGCTCCAACTGTCCACAGTCACAGCAGGTGGTTCAACACAATAAGCGAAACCAGTATGACTGTTAACTGAGGCTCTGCTCCTTCTTGGGTACCAAAATCTAGATGACAACATCAAATGTAGTAACATGCTGTGAAGTCAGTAAATTTTAGGAAATTTTAATGTTTTATTGCTGAAGGAAGGCGGCTGGCCTTACCGCTCAGGCTGAGGGAGGAGGAGGGGAGGTTTGGCTGAGGAGTGGTTATTCTAGGAAGAGGGAAAACAGAAAAAGGCAAATAACTTACTCTTATAGAGCGGCGTACTCTGAGCCTCACCCAGTCTCACCCAGCATCTTTAACACAAGTATCAATACGGCAAACATGGAACTATACACACAGCAAACACATTTAAAGGACACACAAGTGCAGATTCAGAGCATGCACACAGCACACACACACACAAAACCCAGACTTACACAAAGCACATATACACACACACACACAGCCCAAACACTTACATACAATGAGCTCCATAATTCACTGGACAGTGACACATTTTTATTAGTTATTTGTTTTTGTTGTCTGAATCAATCTCCTGCTCTGAATCCGAGCGAACATGACTTCTACGCGCTGAGGAGGAGACCGAAGGCAAATAGTCCTTGAAACAAGCAGGAAGTGAAGATGCTGCAGTACAGGCCTGGCAGAGCATCACCAGGGAAGATACGCAGCGTCTGCTGATGTCTGTGTTACAGACCTCAAGATGTTATTGCATGCAAACGATATGCAAGCAAATAGTAAAAATGGTTACTTTGTTCTACTTTATGCTAAATGCTCCAATATTTTTTGATGCGCCTGAAAACAAGGGGACTATTTGCAAAAGTATTATTTCTAAACGGCTCATCTGATATGGATCAGAACACCAAAGAATTAAAGTTAACAGTCTGCACTTCAAATTCATGTAATCTATTCAAAGTAGAACTGCTAGAATAAAGAACCACAACAAGCACACACACTCACAGACACACTTCATACACACTGCGTACACACAAATACTGTATATGGCCACAGGATCCCACCTGCTCTCCTCTCCTTCCAGAAGCTTCCTGTAGGTGGCGATCTCGATGTCCAGCGCCATTTTGATGTTGAGCAGGTCCTGGTACTCACGCAGGTGCTTGGCCATGTCCTCCTTCATGGCGTGAATGTCCTCCTCCAGGTGGGCGATGGTGTCTTGGTAATCGGACATCTGCATGGTGAAATTCTCCTCTGTCTCTCTCATTTGTCGCTCCATGGACTCTTTCTGGGTGAAGAAGGAAAGAAGCTAAAGAATGAAGAAGAGAACGATATGGGCCTACAGGCTCCTTCCAAGTCTCTTGTTAATCAACTCCTTCCTTCCTTCCTTTCCTCGATTCCTTACTCTCAGCTCCACCCGTCTGGGCGCTGAAGGGGAAACCAAAGCGAGATTTATGGAACGTGGAAGGTCCCAGCTCCCTCAAACGCCAGTGTGAGGCGATGTCAGATAAAAGTACAGCAAATGTGGAGAGGTTCATTCCAGCACTCCGAAAAACATGCTCCTGCAAATCATGGACTGGTCTTCCGTGCCCAAGTTACCTTCCGATGACTCCAAACTTCCGTTTCCTGACTACTTGAGGGCAAATTTTCCAGGCTGTTGATGGCAGATGATGGTGGACCTTGATCAGTTTCAGAGTCAGGAGCAAGGGAGGGAAGGCAGAGGTGAAAAACCAGAGATTGATAAGGTTCTTGGTTGGAACCAGGAAGCTTGGAGTTTAAAGTCCCAGTGTAGCCTCAGTAAGAATATAGCAGCTGTTGGGGCCTTGAGTGAGGCCCATAAGGCTACATTGCTCCATGGGGTGGATTGGCCCCTGCTAAGTCCAGTCAATTTCAAGTCAGTTTGAACAAAAGCATCAGTGAAAGAAATTAAAAGTCGGAGGTGAAGAAAGAGCGAAGATGAGCAGAGGTGCACGATGGTGATCTGCTCTATAATGTGGCATCAGAACTTCCTGTCAGCAGGCAGAAACCCACAGAAGAAGCTGAGAGGAACACAGTCGCACGCAACCTTCATATTTATATCTGATGTGGTCAGACAACCTAAAACCTCTAGTCGTGATATGAGACTGCCTCTCCTCTCTGCGTTCAGTATAAAACAGAAGTGCCCAGTTCTGTAAAAGGGCGACATTCGTTTGAGGGAGAAGGGGTGGCGCAGTAGGGACTGATAAACTGTGACACCAATCTCTCCCCGGCAGGAGAACATGGTAATCCTATGTATGTGTGTGTGTGTGTGTGTGTGTGTGTACCGTGGCACATTCAGACAGGGCAATCCTAATAGAGACTGGAACACTATAGGGGACACAATTAAATGTGACACCTCTCAGTCTTTCGAGCAGCACAACTAAATCTTGGGGCTCCATTCCAATCAATAATTTTTCACCCCCTGATTTCCCTGCCTTGGGCCTGACCTGGAGATGGATGTAGGTCCAGCATCATTTAGAAAATTCCAGTCTGTTGAATGTGGCTATAAGGAGTGCCAAAGCAGAACGTCAGAAAGTTCCCAAATGTACCATGAGCACAGAGCGTCCATTACGGTTTTTTTTTTTTTTTTTTTTTTTGGAATGGGTGATGAGTTAACGCTCAACCAATCAATCTTCTTCTCTCCAGCAGTAACTGCTGTAATTATTTGTTGCTTCACTCTGATGTTAGAAGGAGGAAATGCACCCTTGGGTGCGGCCGAATTCTCTCAAACAGGAGGCCTTTTTCCTTTCCTCTCCACTTTTCCTTGACTTCGATAGAAAAGGTCACACAGGTGAGGGAGGAATATTTTGAAGGTACCATGGGACATGTCTGAGAAAAATCTGATGTCCTTTGATTCATTAAATCATGAGTCATAACACATGACAACTCATCCAACAGCAAACCTTCCAAGAATGATGAATCCAATCGCTACAGCTGCAAAGGATTGTGGTCCATAATCTATGATTCCTTTCTTCCAAGGTTGGTCCTGTGTTACCCTGCTGGAAGGTAGCAACAAAGGAGCTAACTGCCTCCTTTTCTTCATACAGTAAAATAGACAATTCAGTACTCCTTGTTACTGCTACCAGCCAAACTATTTCTAGTTCATGTCCATTATCAAGAAAGGTTCCTTACTCATCAGAGGATTCTCACCTAAAATCTGCAAATTCACGTATCTTCAACTGCCCCACTTTGCTGCCTTGTTTTGCTTAATGGCAAACAAAAGAGTTAAGTCCAGGAAGAAATACAGATGTTAATAAGGGTTTGGAATGAGCCTCCGCTAGTCAGGAGCACTAGCAGCACTGCTACAGTTTGAGGGCAAAAAAATGATTGAAATTTTCTTAATCCTTTTAAAACGAAGGTGCCGTCGGCAACGCAGATGTGCACATCATTTTGTGAGTACCGTAATTACCATAAGTTTTGGGCAATAGAAAAAAATTCTGACTGTTCCTCACAGCTGAGAAGTTGCGCTTCAACCCACATACAGGTTACTATAGTAAACACGGCAGCATGATGCTCTCCTGGGATTTTTGCATTAGGCCTTAAAGGGTTAAAGGGATCCAGACCTCAGTTCAAACAGCATTAAGAGCTTTTCCGCACTCGATTGATCTTGTCTGGGGTTACTATGTCTGCTGGATGCGCAGGGTTTACACTTTCTAAAATATTTCACTTGTTGTTATGTGGGTGGTTAGCTTGGCTGAATGCAGGAAGGTACTGGAGTTCTGAACAAGTGACACTTGAATCCCAGTACAGTGGTAGCCTTGCTCAGAGCGTGTGTGCGTGCGTGTGTGTGTGTGTGTTGGGAGGGGCTGAAATGCGGTCAGACAGCACACTCACGAGGCCCTTGAGGGAGTCCACCTCACAGGTGAGGGCCTGGACCTGTCTCCGGTACTCCGTCGCTTCCTGCTTCGCCTGACGCAGCGCCTCCGCATTACGAGCAGCCGCCTCAGACAGATCAGCAAACTAAGACAGAGAGAGAGATTATTTTTACTGGGGGAGGATAAACATACATCACGGCGTGCAGCCAAGTATGTTTATTCCTGCCATAATGCAAGGCTAAATATCTAACTGTCAGAGACAAGTACAGTATTTGTTCTTGCATCATCTTCAAAGATTATATAATTATCCCTAGTTTACAAGTATTATCAATGCTTGGTTATATTTTTATTTATTTATGTATGTATATATGTATGTATGTTTTTATTTATTGATTTATACTATACTTCAGCAACGCGGATGTATTGATTTGTCATGCCAATAAAGCAAATTAAATTGAATTGAACTGAGAGAGGGAGAGAAAGAGCAAGAAAGAGAGAGGAGAGAGAGAAAGAGGGAGGGAGGGAGTGAGAGAGAAAGAGAGTGATAGAAACTGATCAACATCCAAAAAAGAGCCATCAAATCTTGGAAACACCTAAAAAACAGTGACCCTCCCTCCTATCACTACGAAGCCCTAAAATGCCAAGAACTGAGCAAAGGAAGTAGATTCCATTGACAACCATGCTTGTCCATGGTTCAACCACGATTAACCCTTGTCATATAACCCTGGTTCAGCATGGTTCAGCCATTTGGCATTTTTGTTAAATGGCACCATGGCCAACTCTCAGACCATGGCTTCTGATCATGGTCAACCTTGGTAACAAACTCTGGTCAACGATGACTAAACCTTTGTCAACCATGGTTAAGCTGTGATTTATAATGTTACGTTTGTAATAATTCCAAAACATTTTTTTCTAAATCCATCCATTCTCCCTCTCATACCCATGGGCAATTTAGCATCTCCAATTAACCTGACATGCATGTCTTTGGACTGTGGGAGGAAACCCACGTGAACAGAGGGAGAACATATAGACTCCACACAGAAAGGCCCCAGGCTGGATTCAAACCCACAACCTTCTTGCTGTGAGATATCAATGCTAACCACTGTGTGGTTCTAAATATTTAACTAAAATATGGAATACACAGAGTTTTCAACAAATTTTAACTCAGTAGTTATGCATCTTATTTTTGGTTAAAAGAAAACTGAAAATTGATGCACGCAAAAATAGAAAAGAAAAAGTATTAGACATTTTCAATTATGGTTATTTTGTAAAATGTCTTATTAAAACGAGGCCTAATGTTCTCTTCAAGTTAATTAAGTCATCTCTACAAATCTAGCTAATCTACATTGATTATTTATGTAATATGTGTTATATTTAGCAGTTATTAAAATGTTTTTGCCTTCTTTAATGGGTTGTTAAAATTTTCATTCTGTAATATGAAGGTACTTGATGGGATAGTCATTGAAGTAAGGATTACTGTACAGTAAATTACATCAAATTCTCTATGCCGTACCCTTACATAACTAATCTATCTTAACCCTGGTGAAAGAACCATGGTTAAACATGAAAAGCTTACTGAAAATTATAATAATGGTTACGTTCCTATCTGAATATCTTAACCATGGTTATTATTTGACCATGGTTGGCAAACACGGCCATCCATGGTCTGCAGCGCAATTTACCATGGTTCATTAACTTGACCATGGTTCACTTGACCATGCTAGAGCAACCATTGTCCTCTATAGTTTGTAACCAGGGTCAATCGTCCATCAGTCCCTTAACCATGGTCAAAAACATTTCCAAACTTGGTGACCATGGTTGTTCTCCCGCAGGGGTGTCCCCTCACTCAGCTGGTCTAGAGACTCAGTTCACTGACCCCCACTAACACCCTCCAGCCTCAGGACAGCATCAACGCCAACTCAGTTCGACTCAACCGAATTATAACATTACATAAACAGAATAATATTTCCTATTGGGAAAATCAAACAAAACATCAAAACAAATTGACATGCTCTTTGGCCCTAAAACAAGACTACACTGTGGCGGACTACCTGAGTACAGAGACAAATGGCAAACAAAAGAAAATATTGAGGATGGACAGACTCAGTGAGCACAGCCTGGCGATAGAGATGGGTCTTCGCAGGCAGGAGGAGCCCAGGGAGGAGAGGCTGTGCTCTCACTGCGACCGAGGGCAAATGGAAAAAGAGCTGCACTTCCACCTCAAAAGTGAAAAACATCTCCAAATTAGCGAACAAAATTCACAAATCAATTACAAAATTTCCCCAACCTACTGCACCTGACATTTGCCAGGGAGAAGAGGGGTACTGCCAGAACTTGACTGCACAGTTTGTAGCCTCCTGCCAAAACTGGAGGGACAGTTGTGCCCCTCCATGACCAAGAGTTTAAAAATTTGCTTCTTTTTTAATTAATTAATGAGTTAAACTATTATTTATTTGTTTGTTTGTTTGTTCATTCTTTTTTGACTCTTCTTTCTCTTCGTAGTGTTACTGTTTACTGTTTAAATTTGATTGTATTTTATACTGTATATTCCTGTTGTGCTTTGGCTACACATTGAAATGCCATGCCAATAAAGCATTTTGAATTTGAATTTTGATTGAGAGGGAGGGACAGCAAGAGAGTAAGAGCGAGAGAGAGGGAAAGAGATGATGGATGGAGGGAGAGAGAAAGAGAGAGGCAAGTGGAGGGAGGGAGAAATTGAGAGAGACAGAAGGAGAGGGAGGGAGAGAGGGACAGAGAGGGAGAGAGAGAAGGATAGAGGAGGCAGAGAGGGTGGGGATAAAGACAAAAGAATGTGAAGAAGAAAGAGAAGGTGGTGTAGAGGGAGAGAGAGAGTGAGACAGAGAGAGGGGGGGGGAGAGAGACACACCTTGGACTTGTACCAGTCCTCGGACTCCTGTATGTTCTTGGTGGCGAGGGTCTCGTACTGCAGCCGCACGTCCCGCAGGGCGGCGGTCAGGTCCGGTTTGGCCATCTCCATATCCACCTGCACACGCTGCTCCTGAATATGAACCTGCTGCTCGGCAATCTCCTGCAGAGAGAGAGAGAGAGAGAGAGACACACACACACACACAAACGAACACACACACACACACACACACACACACACACAAACACTGTGTTCAGTACTGTGCGAACGTGTACGGTGCCCTAAATATTCTGCATTTACAACAAATCTGAGGGGTGCACTACAAAGCAAGTTCATCACAGCCAGGATTTCTTAATCTAAGCTGGCTCAACAAATCCTAAACTCACAGTCAGAGACCCTTAGTTATCGAGACAGGCTGAAAAAGAGCCATCTTTGTGAGACTGCAAACCCCGACTTTAGGCTCAATGTACCTCATTAACCCGCTAATCTCGCTTCGTATGCCCCCCAGGCCTTACACGTTTATTTTTGTGTTTCCTAAATCAGTGTTGTTGCAGACAAAAAAGCTAATTAGGAATACAATATGCAAATTTATATTTTTACCAATGAATTTATGTATTTCATTACAGAAACTTGATAAAGGTGATATAGCCAAGAGAGAGCCCTGGTCTTAACATCTTCAGCCCTGTCACGGATTACCCAGAGAGATAAAAACAAGTGAGACAGTCTGCAGAAGAACTGCCATAAATTTGCCAGTATGCTTTGAACAATCAAACAAGAAATTGTTTTATACAGCTATAACACGACACGGCAGCGTACCAAATTTTTAGGCAATGCATAGTCACACCAGATACTGAGTTAGATTCTCAACAGTTCAACAGTTCTTATGAGCTCTACACAGCACATTTTTTAAGACTTTTGGACAGTACTGTTAGTGTGTTGCGCTGTGATGTAAGGGTGTTGTGAGTGCTTGAAAGTGTTTTAAGTCTTTTTTCAGTATTTTACAGCGTGTTATGAGTATTTCAAAGTTCTTTTCAGTATTTTACAGTGTTGTAAGTGATAGTAATAGTAATGTAATAGTGTGATGTGTCAGGATGTTAGAGTTCTGAGTCTGTCACAGAATGTTACGAGTGATGTAAATGAGTTACAGTGTGATGCAAAGGTGTAACAGTGTTTTGTGCCAGTGTGTTACAGTTCTGAGTCTGTCACAGAATGTTACAAGTGAAGTAATGGTGTTACAGTGTGATGTAAAAGTGTAACGGTGTGTTGTGCCAGTGTGTTACAGTTCTGAGTCTGTCACAGAAAGTTATGAGTGATGTAAAGGTGTTAAAGTGTGTTGTGTGAGTGTGTCACAGTTCTGAGTCTGTCACAGAATGCTACGAGTGATGTAAAGGTGTAACAGTGTGTTGTGTCAGTGTGTTACAGTTCTGAGTCTGTAAAAGAATGTCATGACTGATGTAAAGGAGTTACAGTGTGATGAAAAGGTGTAATAGCGTGTTTTGCCTGTGTGTTACAGTTCTGAGTCTGTCACAGAATGTTAAGAGGGATGTAAAGGAGTTATAGTATGATGTAAAAGTGTAATAGCATGTTGTCCCAGTGTGTTACAGTCCTGAGTCTGTCACAAAATGTTACGAGTGATGTAAAGGAGTTACAGAGTGATGTAAAGGTGTAATAGCGTGTTCTGCCAGTGTGTTACAGTTCTGGGTCTGTCACAGAATGTTACGAGGGATGTAAAGGAGTTACAGTGTGATATAAAGGTGTGCTAGCGTGTTGTCCCAGTGTGTAACAGCTCTGAGTCTGTCACAGAATGTTGCGAGTGATGTAAGGGTGTTACAGTGTGATGTAAAGGTGTAACAGAGTGTTGTGCCAGTGTGTTCCAGTTCTGAGTCTGTCACAGAATGTTACAAGTGAAGTATAGGAGTTACAGTGTGATGTAAAGGTGTAATAGCGTGTTGTGCCAGTGTTTTACAGTTCTGAGTCTGTCACAGAATGTTACAAGTGATGTACCGGTGTTACAATGGGCCAGCCTCACCTCATCATGCAGTCTCTTAAGGAAGTCAATCTCCTCCTGCAGAGACTCCACCTTGCGCTCCAGATCAACACGAGCCAAAGCGGCATTGTCCACATCCTGCACCACAAACACATACACACTGTCACCATCCTGTACCACAAACACATACGCACTGTCCACAACCTGTATAACAAACACATACACACTGTCCACATCCTGTACCACAAAAACATACTCACTGTCACCATCCTGTACCACAAACACATACACACTGTCCACAACCTGTATCACATACACATACACACTGTCCACATCCTGTACCACAAATACATACACACTGTCCGCATCCTGAACCACAAACACATACACACTGTCCACATCCTGTACCACAAACACATACACACTGTCCACATCCTGTACCACAAACACATACACACTGTCCACATCCTGTACCACAAACACATACACACTGTCCACATCCTGTACCACAAACACATACACACTGTCCACATCCTGTACCACAAACACATACACACTGTCCACATCCTGTACCACAAACACATACACACTGTCCACATCCTGTATCACAAACACATACACACTGTCCACATCCTGTACCACAAACAAATACATACACACTGTACCACAAACACATACACACTGTCCACATCCTGTACCACAAACACAAACACACTGTCCACATCCTGTACCACAAACACATACACACTGTCCACATCCTGTACCACAAACACATACACACTGTCCACATCCTGTACCACAAAAACACATACACACTGTCCACATCCTGTACCACAAACACACACACACATCCTGTACCACAAAACACACACCTGTCCACATCCTGTACCACAAACACATACACACTGTCCACATCCTGTGCCACAAACACATACACCTGTCCACATCCTGTACCACAAACACATACACACTGTCCACATCCTGTACCACAAACACATACACACTGTCCACATCCTGTACCACAAACACATACACACTGTCCACATCCTGTACCACAAACACATACACACTGTCCACATCCTGTACCACAAACACATACACACTGTCCACATCCTGTCCTGTACCATCCTGTGCCACAAACACATACACACTGTCCACATCCTGTACCACAAACACATACACACTGTCCACATCCTGTGCCACAAACACATACACACTGTCCACATCCTGTGCCACAAACACATACACACTGTCCACATCCTGTACCACAAACACATACACACACTGTCCACATCCTGTACCACAAACACATACACACTGTCCACATCCTGTGCCACAAACACATACACACTGTCCACATCCTGTGCCACAAACACATACACACTGTCCACATCCTGTGCCACAAACACATACACACTGTCCACATCCTGTACCACAAACACATACACACTGTCCACATCCTGTGCCACAAACACAAACACACTGTCCACATCCTGTACCCACAAACACATACACACTGTCCACATCCTGTACCACAAACACATACACACTGTCCACATCCTGTGCCACAAACACATACACACTGTCCACATCCACAAACACCACAAACACATACACACTGTCCACATCCTGTACCACAAACACATACACACTGTCCACATCCTGCACCACAAACACATACACACTGTCCACATCCTGTGCCACAAACACAAACACCACATCCCACATCCTACATCCTGTCCACCAAACACACACACACACTGTCCACATCCTGTGCCACAAACACATACACACTGTCCACATCCTGTACCACAAACACATACACACTGTCCACATCCTGTACCACAAACACATACACACTGTCCACATCCCAGCCACAAACACACAAACACATACACACTGTCCACATCCTGTACCACAAACACATACACACTGTCCACATCCTGTACCACAAACACATACACACTGTCCACATCCTGTACCACAAACACATACACACTGTCCACATCCTGTGCCACAAACACATACACACTGTCCACATCCTGTGCCACAAACACATACACACTGTCCACATCCTGTGCCACAAACACATACACACTGTCCACATCCTGTACCACAAACACATACACACTGTCCACATCCTGTGCCACAAACACATACACACTGTCCACATCCTGTGCCACAAACACATACACACTGTCCACATCCTGTACCACAAACACATACACACTGTCCACATCCTGTGCCACAAACACATACACACTGTCACATCCTGTGCCACAAACACATACACACTGTCCACATCCTGTGCCACAAACACATACACACTGTCCACATCCTGTACCACAAACACATACACACTGTCCACATCCTGTCCACAAACACATACACACTGTCCACATCCTGTACCACAAACACATACACACTGTCCACATCCTGTACCACAAACACATACACACTGTCCACATCCTGTGCCACAAACACATACACACTGTCCACATCCTGTCCCACAAACAAAAACCCACTGTCCACATCCTGTGTCACAAACACATACACACTGTCCACATCCTGTACCACAAACACATACACACTGTCCACATCCTGTACCACAAACACATACACACTGTCCACATCCTGTACCACAAACACATCCACACTGTCCACATCCTGTCCCACAAACACATACACACTGTCCACATCCTGTACCACAAACACATACACACTGTCCACATCCTGTCCCACAAACACAAACCCACTGTCCACATCCTGTGCCACAAACACATACACACTGTCCACATCCTGTACCACAAACACATACACACTGTCCACATCCTGTGCCACAAACACATACACACTGTCCACATCCTGTACCACAAACACATACACACTGTCCACATCCTGTGCCACAAACACATACACACTGTCCACATCCTGTACCACAAACACACAAACACATACACACTGTCTACCTCCTGTACCACAAACACATACACACTGTCCACATCCTGTGCCACAAACACAAACACACTGTCCACATCCTGTGCCACAAACACATACACACTGTCCACATCCTGTACCACAAACACATACACACTGTCACTGTCCACATCCTGTACCACAAACACAAACACACTGTCCACATCCTGTACCACAAACACACATCCACATCCTGTCAAACACATACACCTGTCCACATCCTGTACCACAAACACATACACACTGTCCACATCCTGTACCACAAACCACAACATCCCCCCCGCCACATCCTGTGCCACAAACACATACACACTGTCCACATCCTGTACCACAAACACATACACACTGTCCACATCCTGTACCACAAACACATACACACTGTCCACATCCTGTGCCACAAACACATACACACTGTCCACACAAACACATACACACTGTCCACATCCTGTGCCACAAAACACACTGTCCACATCCCACAAACACATACACACTGTCCACATCCTGTGCCACAAACACATACACACATCCACATCCTGTACCACAAACACAAACACACTGTCCACATCCTGTACCACACTGTCCACATCCTGTCCACATCCTGTACCAAACACATACACACTGTCCACATCCTGTGCCACAAAAACACACACTGTCCACATCCTGTACCACAAACACATACACACTGTCCACATCCTGTGCCAAACAAACACACTGTCCACATCCTGTGCCACAAACACATACACACTGTCCACATCCTGTACCACAAACACATACACACTGTCCACATCCGAAACCACAAACACATACACACTGTCCACATCCAAACAAACACATACACACATCTGTCCACATCCCACATCCACAAACACATACACACTGTCCACATCCTGTACCACAAACACATACACACTGTCCACACCACAAACACTGTCACACTGTCCCATCCTGTACCACAAACACATACACACTGTCCACATCCTGTACCACAAACACATACACACTGTCCACATCCTGTGCCACAAACACATACACACTGTCCACATCCTGTACCACAAACACATACACACTGTCCACATCCTGTCCAAACACATACACCTGTCCACACCACAAAACACATACACACTGTCCACATCCTGTACCAAAAACATACACACTGTCCACATCCTGTGCCACAAACACATACACACTGTCCACACATCCTGTCCACATCCTGTACCACAAACACATACACACTGTCCACATCCTGTACCACAAACACATACACACACTGTCCACATCCTGTACCACAAACACATACACACTGTCCACATCCTGTACCACAAACACATACACACTGTCCACATCCTGTACCACAAACACATACACACTGTCCACATCCTGTACCACAAACACATACACACTGTCCACATCCTGTACCACAAACACATACACACTGTCCACATCCTGTACCACAAACACATACACACTGTCCACATCCTGTCCCACAAACACATACACACTGTCCACATCCTGTACCACAAACACATACACACTGTCCACATCCTGTGCCACAAACACATACACACTGTCCACATCCTGTGCCACAAACACATACACACTGTCCACATCCTGTACCACAAACACATACACACTGTCCACATCCTGTGCCACAAACACATACACACTGTCCACATCCTGTACCACAAACACAAACACATGTCCACATCCTGCCACAAACACATACCTGTACCACAAACACATACACACTGTCCACATCCTGTACCACAAACACATACACACTGTCCACATCCTGTGCCACAAACACATACACACTGGTCTCCACATCCACTGTCCACATCCAAACAAACACATACACACACACCAAACACACACACAAACAAACACATACACACTGTCCACATCCTGTGCCACAAACACATACACACTGTCCACATCCTGTCCCACAAACACAAACACACTGTCCACATCCTGTACCACAAACACATACACACTGTCCACATCCTGTACCAAACACATACACACTGTCCACATCCTGTGCCACAAACACAACACACTGTCCACATCCTGTACCACAAACACATACACACTGTCACATCCTGTACCACAAACACATACACACTGTCCACATCCTGTGCCACAAACACATACACACTGTCCACATCCTGTGCCACAAACACATACACACTGTCCACATCCTGTACCACAAACACATACACACTGTCCACATCCTGTACCACAAACACATACACACTGTCCACATCCTGTGCCACAAACACATACACACTGTCCACATCCTGTACCACAAACACAAACCCACTGTCCACATCACCACAAACACACACACTGTGTCCATCATCCAAACACACCACTGTCAAACACATACACACTGTCCACTGTCCACATCCTGTACCACAAACACATACACACTGTCCACATCCTGTGTCCACAAACACATACACACTGTCCACATCCTGTACCACAAACACATACACACTGTCCACACAAACACATACACACTGTCCACATCCTGTACCACAAACACATACACACTGTCCACATCCTGTACCACAAACACATACACACTGTCCACATCCTGTGCCACAAACACATACACACATCCTGTCCCATCCTGTGCCACAAACACATAAACACTGTCCACATCCTGTACCACAAACACATACACACTGTCCACATCCACAAACACATACACACTGTCCACATCCTGTGTACCACAAACACACATACACACTGTCCACATCCTGTACCACAAACACATACATACTGTCCACATCCTGTACCACAAACACATACACACTGTCCACATCCTGTGCCACAAACACACATACACACACATCCTGTGCCACAAACACATACACACCTGTCCACATCCTGTACCACAAACACATACACACAAACTGTCCACATCCTGTGCCACAAACACATACACACTGTCCACATCCTGTGCCACAAACACACACACACTGTCCACATACACACTGCCACAAACACATACACACACTGTCCACATCCTGTGCCACAAACACATACACACTGTCCACATCCTGTCCCACAAACATGTCCACATCCCACAAACACATACACACTGTCCACATCCTGTCCCAACACACTGTCACACATCCACTGTGCCACAAACACATACACACTGTCCACATCCTGTGCCACAAACACACACACCTGTCCACATCCTGTGCCACAAAACACATACACACTGTCCACATCCTGTACCCACAAACACATACACACTGTCCACATCCTGTACCACAAACACAACACACACATCCTGTCCACATCATACACACAAACACATACACACTGTCCACATCCTGTACCACAAACACATACACACTGTCCACATCCTGTGCCACAAACACATACACACTGTCCACATCCTGTACCACAAACACATACACACTGTCCACATCCTGTACCACAAACACATACACACTGTCCACATCCTGTCCCACAAACACATACACACTGTCCACATCCTGTGCCACAAACAACACAAACACACTGTCACACACTGTCCACATCCTGTACCACAAACACATACACACTGTCCACATCCTGTCCCACAAACACATACACACTGTCCACATCCTGTACCACAAACACATACACACTGTCCACATCCTGTGCCACAAACACATACACACTGTCCACATCCTGTGCCACAAACACATACACACTGTCCACATCCTGTGCCACAAACACACACACTGTCCACATCCTGTACCACAAACACATACACACTGTCCACATCCTGTACCACAAACACATACACACTGTCCACATCCTGTGCCACAAAACACACACACACATCCTGTCCACATCCTGTGCCACAAACACATACACACTGTCCACATCCTGTACCACAAACACATACACACTGTCCACATCCTGTACCACAAACACATACACACTGTCCACATCCTGTCCAGATCCACAAACACATACACACTGTCCACATCCTGTACCACAAACACATACACACTGTCCACATCCTGTACCAAACACATACACACTGTCCACATCCTGTACCACAAACACATACACACTGTCCACATCCTGTGCCACAAACACATACACACTGTCCACATCCTGTACCACAAACACATACACACTGTCCACATCCTGTACCACAAACACATACACACTGTCCACATCCTGTGCCACAAAACACAACACACTGTCCACATCCTGTGCCACAAACACATACACACTGTCCACATCCTGTGCCACAAACACATACACACTGTCCACATCCTGTGCCACAAACACATACACACTGTCCACATCCTGTACCACAAACACATACACACTGTCCACATCCTGTGCCACAAAACACATACACACTGTCCACATCCTGTGCCACAAACACATACACACTGTCCACATCCTGTGCCACAAACACATACACACTGTCCCACATCCTGTGCCACAAACACATACACATCCTGTCATACATCCTGTACCACAAACACATACACACTGTCCACATCCTGTGCCACAAACACATACACACTGTCCACATCCTGTACCACAAACACATACACACTGTCCACATCCTGTACCACAAACACATACACACTGTCCACATCCTGTACCACAAACACATACACACTGTCCACATCCTGTGCCACAAACACATACACACTGTACATCCTGTGCCACAAACACATACACACTGTCCACATCCTGTGCCACAAACACATACACACTGTCCACATCCTGTACCACAAACACATACACACTGTCAAACACATCCTGTCCACATCCTGTGCCAAACACATACACACTGTCCACATCCTGTGCCACAAACACATACACACTGTCCACATCCTGTACCACAAACACATACACACTGTCCACATCCTGTGCCACAAACACATACACACTGTCCACATCCTGTGCCACAAACATCCTGTCCACATCCAAACAAACACATACACACTGTCCACATCCTGTACCACAAACAAACACATACACACTGTCCACATCCTGTACCACAAACACATACACACTGTCCACATCCTGTACCACAAACACATACACACTGTCCACATCCTGTACCACAAACACATACACACTGTCCACATCCTGTACCACAAACACATACACACTGTCCACATCCTGTCCCACAAACACATACACACTGTCCACATCCTGTGCCACAAACACATACACACTGTCCACATCCTGTACCACAAACACATACACACTGTCCACATCCTGTGCCACAAACACATACACACTGTCCACATCCTGTGCCACAAACACATACACACTGTCCACATCCTGTACCACAAACACATACACACTGTCCACATCCTGTGCCACAAACACATACACACTGTCCACATCCTGTACCACAAACACATACACACTGTCCACATCCTGTGCCACAAACACATACACACTGTCCACATCCTGTGCCACAAACACACATACACACTGTCCACATCCTGTACCACAAACACATACACACACAAACACACAACACACTGTCCACATCCTGTACCACAAACACATACACACTGTCCACATCCTGTGCCACAAACACATACACACTGTCCACATCCTGTACCACAAACACATACACACTGTCCACATCCTGTACCACAAACACATACACACTGTCCACATCCTGTACCACAAACACATACACACTGTCCACATCCTGTGCCACAAACACATACACACTGTCCACATCCTGTGCCACAAACACACACACACACTGTCCACATCCTGTGCCACAAACACATACACACTGTCCACATCCTGTACCACAAACACATACACACTGTCCACATCCTGTACCACAAACACATACACACTGTCCACATCCTGTACCACAAACACATACACACTGTCCACATCCTGTGCCACAAACACACACACACTGTCCACATCCTGTACCACAAACACATACACACTGTCCACATCCTGTACCACAAACACATACACACTGTCCACATCCTGTGCCACAAACACATACACACTGTCCACATCCTGTGCCACAAACACATACACACTGTCCACATCCACATACCACAAACACACACACACTGTCCACATCCTGTACCACAAACACATACACACTGTCCACATCCTGTACCACAAACACATACACACTGTCCACATCCTGTGCCACAAACACATACACACAATCCTGTACCCACAAACACATACACACTGTCCACATCCTGTACCACAAACACATACACACTGTCCACATCCTGTACCACAAACACATACACACTGTCCACATCCTGTACCACAAACACATACACACTGTCCACATCCTGTGCCACAAACACATACACACTGTCCACATCCTGTACCACAAACACATACACACTGTCCACATCCTGTGCCCACAAACACATACACACTGTCCACATCCTGTACCACAAACACATACACACTGTCCACATCCTGTACCACAAACACATACACACTGTCCACATCCTGTACCACAAACACATACACACTGTCCACATCCTGTACCACAAACACATACACACTGTGTCCACATCCTGTCCACATCCTGCCACAAACACATACACACTGTCCACATCCTGTACCACAAACACATACACACTGTCCACATCCTGTACAAACACACACAACACATGCCACAAACACACACACTGTCCACATCCTGTACCACAAACACATACACACACTGTCCACATCCTGTACCACAAACACATACACACTGTCCACATCCCATACCACAAACACATACACACTGTCCACATCCTGTACCACAAACACATACACACTGT
This sequence comes from Gymnothorax javanicus, assembly GCA_029692085.1. Lineage (NCBI taxonomy): Eukaryota > Metazoa > Chordata > Actinopteri > Anguilliformes > Muraenidae > Gymnothorax > Gymnothorax javanicus. The sequence continues at coordinate 20,724,160 of CM056197.1, read as the reverse complement.
CCACATCCTGTACCACCACACATACACACTGTCCACATCCTGTGCCACAACATACACATACCACAAACACATACACACTGTCCACATCCTGTACCACAAACACATACACACTGTCCACATCCTGTACCACAAACACATACACACTGTCCACATCCTGTGCCACAAACACATACACACTGTCCACATCCTGTCCAAACACACACTGTCCCATCCTGTACCACAAAACACATACACACTGTCACTGTCCACATCCTGTGCCACAAACACATACACACTGTCCACACAAACACATACACACTGTCCCATCCTGTACCACAAACACATACACACTGTCCACATCCTGTACCACAAACACATACACACTGTCCACATCCTGTACCACAAACACATACACACTGTCCACATCCTGTACCACAAACACATACACACTGTCAAACACATCCTGTACCACAAACACATACACACTGTCCACATCCTCCTACCACAAACACATACACACTGTCCACACACTGTCACAAACATCCTGTACCACAAACACATACACACTGTCCACATCCTGTACCACAAACACATACACACTGTCCACATCCTGTACCACAAACACATACACACTGTCCACATCCTGTACCACAAACACATACACACTGTCCACATCCTGTACCACAAACACATACACACTGTCCACATCCTGTACCACAAACACATACACACTGTCCACATCCTGTGCCACAAAACACATACACACTGTCCACATCCTGTACCACAAACACATACACACTGTCCACATCCTGTACCACAAACACATACACACTGTCCACATCCTGTACCACAAACACATACACACTGTCCACATCCTGTACCACAAACACATACACACTGTCCACATCCTGTACCACAAAACACATACACACTGTCCACATCCTGTACCACAAACACATACACACTGTCCACATCCTGTGCCACAAACACATACACACTGTCCACATCCTGTACCACAAACACATACACACTGTCCACATCCTGTGCCACAAACACATACACACTGTCCACATCCTGTGCCACAAACACATACACACTGTCCACATCCTGTACCACAAACACATACACACTGTCCACATCCTGTACCACAAACACATACACACTGTCCACATCCTGTGCCACAAACACATACACACTGTCCACATCCTGTACCACAAACACATACACACTGTCCACATCCTGTACCACAAACACATACACACTGTCCACATCCTGTACCACAAACACATACACACTGTCTACATCCTGTACCACAAACACATACACACTGTCCACATCCTGTACCACAAACACATACACACTGTCCACATCCTGTACCACAAACACATACACACTGTCCACATCCTGTACCACAAACACATACACACTGTCCACATCCTGTACCACAAACACATACACACTGTCCACATCCTGTGCCACAAACACATACACACTGTCCACATCCTGTACCACAAACACATACACACTGTCCACATCCTGTACCACAAACACATACACACTGTCCACATCCTGTGCCACAAACACATACACACTGTCTACATCCTGTGCCACAAACACATACACACTGTCCACATCCTGTGCCACAAACACATACACACTGTCCACATCCTGTACCACAAACACATACACACACATCCTGTCCAAACACATACACACTGTCCACATCCTGTACCACAAACACATACACACTGTCTACATCCTGTGCCACAAACACATACACACTGTCCACATCCTGTGCCACAAACACATACACACTGTCCACATCCTGTGCCACAAACACATACACACTGTCCACATCCTGTGCCACAAACACATACACACTGTCTACATCCTGTGCCACAAACACATACACACTGTCCACATCCTGTACCACAAACACATACACACTGTCCACATCCTGTGCCACAAACACATACACACTGTCCATATCCTGTGCCACAAACACATACACACTGTCCACATCCTGTGCCACAAACACATACACACTGTCCACATCCTGTGCCACAAACCCATACACACTGTCCACATCCTGTGCCACAAACACATACACACTGTCATATCCTGTACCACAAACACATACACACTGTCCACATCCTGTGCCACAAACACATACACACTGTCCACATCCTGTACCACAAACACATACACACTGTCCACATCCTGTGCCACAAACACATACACACTGTCCACATCCTGTGCCACAAGCACATACACACTGTCCACATCCTGTGCCGATTAATTTTATTCATCACATAAGACTAAAATCCAAGATATTAATTAGAAGTTACTTATGTCAGTTGGGTAGACCCAGCTGACATAATTTCAAGTAAAACTAACATTACATTTTTCGAGTGAAATGGCAAATGTGCCTTGAGAGATTTTAGTGTCCCAATCTCCATAATTAAAAAAAAAAAATCGTTTAAGCGGTTCGGCCGGGGTGTAACCGCACTGCGACTGTGCGGAAACATCGCCCGAGCTCCCACCTGTCTGAAGCTCTGCATGTTGGTTTCCGCCTCCTCGCGCAGAACGATCTCATCTTGGAGCCTGAATCGAGGCACAAGGGAAAAAACAGTCATCTTATCAGCCACACCCACTTCTCATTTAGGACCTCATTCATAAATAAAAACTTTTACTTTGGTCATTCTAGTATTCTTGAAGTCTACTAAAAAAGGTTTAAATGTGTCGTTGTTAAAAAAAACACTTGAGTTTTCTCATGCTGGCCATTTCTGCAATACATGTGTGTGAAACACTCTTTTCAGGTCCTGGCCCCACCCTCCCAAAAACCCTAGTGTGCTGTGATTGGTCAACTTGATCACTCACTTGTGATTGGTCAACTGCATTGGGCATGGTCAGAAATGTCACACCTCTTACCATAAATGCATCTCCGTAAACACATCCTGGCTTCCAGGTCTCACCTATAAGAAGCCTGAGGGCATAACCTGCTTGATTCAAGGGCAGGCCAATCTATGTGCTTGGCGCAAAAATTCAATTAGTGACATCACCAATTGATGAAAAAAATGGCCGGCAGCTATCAGGGCATATCAGGCAACTCTGGAGCAGTGTGTTTTGCGGCAGAGAGCGCTTCTTCTGGAGGAGATTTTGAGTTGTTTTCTGATGCAGACCTTTTACATGCACATGAAAACTACATGATTCTCACAACGACATTGAAATAATGAAAAACCATAAGAGTTGCACTTCAAAACACATTTTTGACTTTGGCTGTGCATGTTGAAGGTTTATCTTGCATCTGCTCATGCAGTAGCTAATTGTATTGACTGCCAAAGTATTTCCCAGGCTTGTCCATGTTAGGCACAGTCACATGATGGTTCTTAAAGGTGCATTACGCAAGTTTGTTTATGTTCTGCGCGATTCTATTTTTGTCTCTATTCACCGACATCTCCCAACGATCCGCTAGCTGCCTGCCCCTGAATTCACTGTAAAAAAAAACCCGGGCTCTGGAGACTGCACAGGCATCACAAACCTCAAATAAACACATACCATAACAAACCATTCCGGCCAATCACCAACAAGAGTTTACAGTTAAGGAAGCATGGGAGGAGGGAACTATGGGAGGGAGGGGCGAGCTACCTCTGTTTTTTTCGAATTTGAATGTCAACAGAAGTGATGTCAACAAACTTGCATATTGCATCTGTAAGACAGTAATAACTGCAGGATCTGAGATCAAACACATTCAGGAATGATTTTTGTCCTTGCTCCTTATGCACTGAAGATTCGCCCATATACTTTCTTTTGATTTCATTACGCATGGCATAGAGCAAAATGCCCAAAATCCAGTCATTTGACGCTGGGGAACATTGTACTCAAAGTGACGCATTACAAGATTAGGGATTTGTTGGCGAATTTGTGATCCTCAACCCATATTTGCTTTGGATAGGCCTTTTGTTGAGACTTTGTTTATACTATAACACAATTGGTGCACCTGCTTAACCTGTTTCACATCACCCTATAATTGTAATTTGTCACAGTATTACTAGTCCCACATTGTCCCTGTGTACCAACTTTTTTTGAAGCTTGCCGCAGTCATCAGATTTGAAATGTGTATATTTTTGATATGCAATTGAATTCTCAAGTCAATGTGTCATAGTATGCATTGTACTGTTTTAAACATAACAGAATGGATGAATGGATATTTCTAATCACTCCTTATTTATTTATCCGCATTTTCCATGAAGCACCGAATTGAATTGGGGTTGCATTCGTCACATTGTCAAAAAGTAAAAAAAACAATGCAATGGTGAGTTGAGGAATGCCAAAAGATCCAGAATAATAGGAATAACAACAGTTGCGGATGACAGAAGAATTTGTCCCCTGGAGAGGAAAAACCCCATTCATACCAAGAACACCCACCAGGAGGTAGGTGTATCAGTGTGAGGGTCAAGGTAAGTTTGCCAAAAACAAATTAAAAATCTGGTACAGTTCCAGAACAATGTCTTACAAACAAATGAGACAATGATCAACGTGTATCATAATGATAGGAAGGGCAGAATTTGGAAAAGGGAAGTAACTCCTGATCTGAAGCATACAACTTCCTTTGTGAGGTGTGGTCATGCGAGGGCATGTATGGCAGTGAATGGAACTGGTTCCCTTGTATAACCCCATTGCCTAAATTGCTGAGACTGTGTAGAATTTTCAAGAAAAAAATCCTACTTCATGAGTCATACAATGAATTTGTTGTTTTTTTTGTTCTGTTTTTTTTTTTGTAAGTACTCACCAATTCTGAATTTGACTCCTGCAACTTGCCACTCTTTCCAAAAAAGTTGGGACAAGGGAACTGTAGTGCTTAGACAGTGTTTAAATTGAAAATAAATAAATAAATAAATAATGGCTGTACAGTTGTTGACCAAGTGATGCTATCATGCTTTGATATAACAGGAGCATCTACAAAGGCCCACTTTTTTTTTACAAGCAGTGAGCACTAGAGGTTCGCCTCTTTGCAAAAAATGTGTGTTAGAATAATCCAATGGTTTAAAAATCAGAATCTGAAGAAATCCCTGCGTTAAGAATGGGGTTGAAAGTCAGCTCTGAGTGCTTCTGATCTTCGATCCCTCAGCTGGCATTGCACTGAGGCCGGCATGCTTTTATGATGGATATAACAACATAGGCCGGGACTACTTTTGAATAACTTGTGCTGTAACATGCACATAGAAACCTATATGAAAAAAATTCTGCCGTCTTCTCTGAACTTGAGCTCATCTGAAATTGACTGATAGACTCAGTAGAAATTTGTTGCTGCTGGACTAACCAACCTTTCACATTGTTCACTGTAATATCGTATATTGTCTTTCCAAGTTGAAGAAAAACCATCTTGGTTGTTGCTGTCTTCGAGTCGACATCTTTTCGGGGATGCCCCTGCTTACTTCAACATGTAAATCTCAAGCCACAGTCTGCACTTGTTGCAACAGTGTGGCTTCCTCATCTTGGTCCAGTCCTTTCTTCCACCAAAATCATGTTGTGCTTTAAGGAGTGCATGTTACAGTCGGACAATGAAGACCAGAGGAGTCTGGGCCGCTGAAGATGAATAGGAGGAATGAGGAAAAAAATCCTTCAAAACTGGAACAATTTGTATGTTTGATTCCCTAAATGATTTCCTGGGTGATGTAACAGAGTAGTACAAATACCTCTGTCTGAGCTCTGCTGGACTCTTGCAGGCAAAAAATGTGAACTTAGTATTTGGCAGCGTCAGAATAGGCTTTTTTGCCAAGGAAAGTTCCTAACTCCTAAAAAATGATCCGGAAATAATTACGTGGCAGCCATGATAAGTGAATCCAAATTCTTCAAATGTTAAGGAAAGGCGTCTCAGTGCTTCCTAATTTAGCATGTTTAGCAAAGGGTACACAGAACCATCATTTTTGAAAAGAAAGGAGATAACGCTCTCCCAGAATTTCACATGGCAGCAATACTTAAAGTGACGACCATTCATCCGGCCAATCTCGTAAAGAAACGTACATGATGGGCAGGGGACACATGATCACGTCGCCTAATGTAAGTGCATTCAAATTCTCTTACTAGTGTGGTTGTCTTCCTATGGCATTAGGAATTTCCTTTTACACCTTCCTTTTACCTTATGATATTTTCCACAAAGGTTAAAAAAAAGTGCTTAGGAATTAGCAGACAATCCGTAATTTTTTTAGTATTCGGACACAGCCTTAGTTTCCAAGAAAAATTAAGTAGAGCAGGAAAAACATTAACCATTCAGCCCTCGCTCCATTCTTATTGTAATAAAGGTCAAGTATGATTTACAAATCATCGTTTTAAATTTGCATTTTCATTATTGACCCAACTTTTTCGGAAATGGGTTGTGTTTATTGATGATGGAACAGCAAACAAAGGCAGCAGGATGATTTATGAATTGTAGGTGCCAGCATCATCCCGGATTCAGACACACATTTCAGGACTCATTGTGCACCTTCACAGTGCAGATGGACCCAAAGTCCGCGGGAAAGCGAGCAAAGTCTTTTCTGAGCAAGAAAGTCAAGTGTTCTACAATGGCCAACTCAATCACCTGATATGAATGAAACTGCGCAGTCATCCCACTTGCTGCAGGCAAAATGCCTCAAGAACAAGGACAGCAGCACTGACTGACAGGACATCACCAGGGAAGAAACACACACACACACACACACACACACACACACACAATTCAACAACTAAAAATGTAAAATCAGTACACTGTTATAAACTGACTGAATTTAACAGTTAAATTAACATATTGTTTCCTGGTTATTTTAACTGTAAGTAGAGTCCTGCACGCATTTAACTGTGGTTTACACTAAACGTACATGGAACTCTGTTGTAAACTTATTGTAAAATTACAATTAAAAGAACTGGCAAAAAAGATGCCAGTCTATGACAGAGTATATGATTACGTTTGTGTGTCCCAATATCACTGAGCTGCCTTTTTTGTTTTTTTTTGTCCTGTTTTGTTTTTTTTTTGGGGGGGTGTAAAATGCTTGAAATTCCCACACAGTTCGTGCAATGTTTTGAAAAAAAAAAACTTAAAATTAATTTAATTTTAAACATAAAAGTCCACGCCTACACTCAAAAAAAATAGACGTTATGAAATGTTAGATTTACTTAATAATGTTATGTAAACTGGTTCCACAAAACTGGCCTGCCTGCAGTCCTGAAGTCAAATAAACGTTACGCAAAGCAATTACGTGGAACCAGTTGACATAACATTATTAAGTAAATCTAACATTTCATTTTTTTGAGTGTAATTAAACAAATCTTGATTCGTTGGTTAATTTGAAAGATCACTGCAGTGGCGCACAGTTCATAATAAAATGAAAACTGTCACTAACCAAATACTTACATGACCATGATTCAGCCACATTATTAGTTTCTGGCTTAGAGTATCCTCGCATTCTAGTCGATCACACAGTTCGGAGGTTTATCGCACAAAAATTCAAACTTGGTGAACAATTTTTGTGAGTAGATCACAGCCTATTACGCAATGTAACACTTTTTTTGTCCCATGCATAAAAAATAAGAAGTATGACGATTAAGGCAAAATGAGTGGCTGAGAGTAAAAGTCTACGATCTGACTTTTTCCAAGTTCTGAGAAAATAAGATTTGAAGTTTTGTTTGAGCAGAAAAATCACTTTATTTGACACTTTACACTTTTCTGGAGTCCTTTACGATAATATGCATATTTTGCACGTACAAAATAAAGTGATTTTTCTGTTCAAACAAAACTATTTTCTCAGTGCTTGGAAAAGTCAGATAGTAGTCTTTTGCTCTCAGCAACTCAAATGTAAGCCTGCTGTACCCGGGAAACAGAGCACTTGAGCGCACTTGAACATGTCGGACTAGCTCGAGCTCCATACTAAACCTTTTACGCATAGATAGATAGATAGATAGATAGATAGATAGATAGATAGATCTACTTACTTGTCTCGGAGACGTCGGATATCCTCCGCAAAATTGTCCCGGTCCACCTCCGCCCGGGCTTTCTCGTTGGTAAGCTGGTCCACCTGGCGTCGCAGCGCGCGCATCTCCTCCTCGTACAGGTCCCCAATGCGCGTGGTACCTTTACCACGCAGCTGCTCGAGCTCCGCCTGCAGGATCTTATTCTGCTGCTCGAGAAAGCGCACCTTTTCGATGTAACTTGCAAACCTGTCGTTTAGGTGCTGCATCTCCGCCTTTTCGTTGGTGCGGTTGGCCTTAAACTCGGTGTTTACCGCATCGGACAGAGTGAAGTCCAAACTCTCGGACGCCAGACGGGGCATCGGTGCGCTGCTGCGGATCTTTGAGACCTTGGACGCATAGATAGGGGTGGAGGAGAGACGGGTGATGGTTCGCGAAGCTCTGGGGTAGTACTGCACGGTTTGGTAGCTGCCAGAAGGTATGGGTCTATGTGACCCGAACATCCTTTTATAAGACGACGAATGCTTAGCTGAATAGTCGGTCATGTTGTGACTCCTCTTCCCAGGTTAGTTTTAATAGTGTACTTTCTTCAGAGTTGGTGAGTTTTCTCAGAGCTGACTAACGCCGCCTTTTATATGACTGCCGGAAAACCTCCTAGCGAACTGGCCCAGCGAAGATACTGAAGGCGAGTCCGATTGCTATTTATAGTTCATTCTTTATGCAAAGTACATAACGGTGCGAGGCTGTTCACATGATGGACCAATTACACGGCACTGAGAAAACTGGGCGTGGCTGTGAGAAAATAAATTCGCCCCTCCGAGTTATCCTATGGGCGAAGTAAGTGGAGACATCTTCGAATTGCTGGGTGCCAATAAAAATTCTGAGCTTAATTTATGGAAGTAATCGCAAAAACTAGTGCAAGTAATCGTGACTGTTTCAGTAGTTTGCTTGTCGCTCGATTATTGAAATATTGCCACTATTGAACGTTTGTGCCAGCTCTTACTACATTTGTTTTCATAGGGCAACGGTAGCTGTTAGGCTCAGGATTAGGGGACCATGCTTCAAATACTCCCCGTTACCCAAAAAGAAACCATCCTGCTAGTTACAGCTTTTTTTGGGCATGCGTTGCCAAAATTTTTCTCACTCCTCGAACTCATTATCCAGGCTTTTTCATCATCAATCTACATGCATACATTGAATTCAGGAGGTCTGATCAGTGTGGCATTGGTGATTAGTTATGTACAGCATGAGTAATAACACCATTACTTTAGTGCCCTACCATACATCTTTATGCTGTTTTTCTTTTTCTTTTTTTTTTTTTTTGTATAGGGGAGACCGGGGTTACTTCGGCCACAGGGTTAGGTTTATCACCCTAGTTTTTTTCATTGCAAATGCACTGACGGGAAAAGGAAAATGTACAAATCATATGACATCCCAGCGACATCATCTCCTGGAAAGAAGAAGGACTTGTAGTGTCACGTAAGTGTTTTCTGCCTAAATAACTGAATTTTGACCCAAATTGTAAACTTTAAGTTTCTGAAAGAAATGCGTCTAGCCTCTTTGAAGACAAAGATTTCCACAGTGTTTTTACTGTTTCATAAAGGTATGTAACTAGAGTTATTAAGAACACATAAGATAAAGGCCTGCTGCGATCATGAGATGAGAGACGCGGCCTGATTTCCAAAATGGAAGCACGGGGCTACACTGGCCAAGCAGCATGGGGTTAGTTTGTCAGGGTGCTGAGGTTGCCCCGCTTGTAGGTCCTGTGTTAGGCCTATATTAAAATATTCCAAAGTCAAATATAGGAGCCGATTTATTGTTTTTCAGACACCTATAGTGTCTTAATAATTCTAATATTTGCATTTATTTTATGTTTATGATAGAGGACCTATTAGGGCCTTTGTTTGGAGGACACAAGTATGAATGTGTAAGGGTTTACTCCTTGCAGCCCCTCCCCTTTCTCATTCTTTCACCTCCACCTTAATGGGCCACAGGTGGGGCCCACTAAAGTGGAGGTGTTGGCAAAGTATTTAGGGTTGGCAGGTGCCAGCCTTGGGGCCTCTGTATTTCATTCCATTCCTTTGTGAGTGGGAATGTTTGCTGCGCCTCTTTGGTGCCGTGGTCCTTACTCATCATCCAAAGGTGGAGAGGAGTGGGTCCAATGCTCCTCATGCAAAGGGTGGGCACATGAGGACTGTGCAAATGTCAGTGGGCTCGCCTACATATGTCATAACTGCTACTCTGATGGTGATTACGCATAAATCATAGCTTGTGTTGGTTCGTTGTAAAAAATAAAACAGTTCTCACCATTTCTGTTATGAGAATATTGGACTGTCTTTTTCAGCTTCAGCTGATTGCCTACTATGACGATTTTACCCCACCCATCTAACGAAGTAACCCCGGGTATGGGGTAACTTCGGCATGTTTGTGATATATCGAAAATTGAATATTGTGACGTAAATATACGTTATACTGAGATTGTATCAATACAAGTTTTGTAGGCGACATTCTGCACTACACATATACCATAAAGGTATTTCTCTAAGTTTAAACAACAAAGAGTTATGGAGCCAAATACAAAATCATGACAAGGTAACCCCGGTCTCCCCTATATTAGTAATCCTTTTTACGAAGCTTCACTGAGAAATTCTAGTATGCAAAGCTTCAAAAACAGAGAAAAAAATCTCTGGGAACAGTAGCAACTCTGTATCTGAAATATTTAAAAATTCATTCAATACACATCATGTAAATTACACAGCAGAGAGAAGTATTCAAATTGTATCGCCGAACTATCACATATTAATTTTCAACTTTTTAGGTTTCATTTTTCAAGGTTTGAATTTTACTTTTCAACCTTTTGGGCGGTGTTTTATTTTATTTTATTATTTATTGTTTTCACGGTGGGAATGCAATTTCACCTCGCGTGGAAAACTAAAAATTAAAAATAAACAAAGAAATAGTATCATGAACACAAAGTCATTGTTTTTCGATGGCTGTCTCATTCGCTGGACTTAGAGACTTATGAAAACCTGTGGCTGGAATACAGTCCATCAGCACTAATCTTGAAGGATGTTGAAATGTCCTGCATGGCTGAGTGGTGCAAGTTACCCTGAAAAATGTTCACCAAACTCGTCAGACATCACAGGAAGAGAGCCATATATTAATAAAAAGGGTGTCAATAATTTTGAGGCAAATATATCACTCTCTCAAGCTTAATTATTATTATTATTATTATTATTGCAGTGAAATGAAAGCATACAGCTTCCCTCTATGTCAGGCGTGGGCAATTCCAGTCCCGGAGAACCGGAGTGCATGCATTTTTTTTATTTCTTCCAACTGATTGAACAAGTTGGTTTTATACAGAATTAAACACAGATTTGCGCATACTGTAGATCAAAGAAAAATGTTTCATTTAAGGAGACAAGTACAGTGTTTGTTGGTCAATCGGGAGAATTTAAAGAGATGCAGCAGAAATGTTAGATTTCATAAATTGTTTTAGCTAATTAAGGTAATTTACTACTTAAAGGCCAGAAATTGGTGTGAAAACCAGCCCTCGTTACAGCCCTCGTTGCCCACCTCTGTTCTATGTTCTATTTTAAGCCCAGTGGCGTCTCTAGAACTGGTAATTCGTGGGTCCCGGAGCATACCTTTAAGTCAATGATTATTCCTGGCTTGTACTCACTTATTTTCCGTTATTAACACGTTTTCCAATTATGACAATAATCCTCTGGCAATCGAAGTTACGGTTTCTCTCTCCGTGCGATCTATTGACGACTAAATAATGGGCTAAATTCAGATCAGAAAAATATTTAGGCAACTCAAAAATAGGCCAATGCTTTATTAAAGACAAACTGCTCTGAAACGTCTGCGCTACCTTTTCCACACATCAAGTGATTTAACTTGCGTCTCATGATCATTTTGTTTAAATAAAATAAAAAAGTCATTTGAAACATCTGTGTGCGATTCTGAATAACGCTGATTTAAATGCACGAAATTACGCGTCCAGATTAATGATTGTCGCCGTACCGAAATGTACCGTACCGTACCGGCGTGTTCTCTTAGTGAATCTATTGCTCAGTCCCTCAAGAAAGTTGCATGTCGCGATTGCAACTACAACCCCAATTCCGAAATAGTTGGGACGAAATGTAAATTGTGAATAAAATCAAAATGCAATGACTTTCAGATCACGAGCCAATATGTTATTTACAACAGAACATCGATAATATTTCAAATGTTGAAACTGACACATATTACATTTTTATCCACAAAATGAGCTCATTTCAAATTTTCTGGCTGCAACAGGTCTCAAAAAAGTTTGGACACAGGCAAAAAAGGGTTGAAAAAGCAATTAATATATAAGAGAATCAGCTAAAAGAACATTTAGCAAGTAATTAAGTTAACTGGCATCAGGTGTATAACATGATAGGCTATAAAAGGGATGTCTAAGAGAAGCTGAGTCTCTCAGAAGTAAAGATGGCCAGAGGTTCTCCAACCTGTGAAGGCTTGCGTAAAAAAAATTGTGGAATACTTTAAAAACAATGTTCCTCAACGTCAAATTGCAAAGGTGTTGAAGGTCTCATCATCGACAGTGCATAACATCATCAAAAGATTCAGAGAAACTGGAAAAATCTCTGTGCGTAAGGGACAAGGCCAAAGACCTTTACTGGATGCCTGTGATCTTCGGGCCTTCAGACGCCACTGCATCACTCACCGGCATGATTCTGTCATTGACATTACTAAATGGGCCCAGGAATACTTCAAGAAAGCACTGTCTGTAAACACAGTCCACCGTGCTATCCACAGATGCCACCTAAAACTCTATCATGCAAAAAGGAAGCCATTGTTAAGCATGATCCAGAAGCGCCGCCGTGTTCTGTGGGCCAAGGTACATTTAAAATGGACTGTAGCAAAGTGGCAAAGTTTCCTGTGGTCAGACGAGTCCAAATTTTACATTTTTGTTGGAAATCATAGGCGTCATGTCCTCCGGGCTAAAGAGGAGAAAGACCACCCCTCCTGTTATCAGCGTTCAGTTCAAAAGCCAGCATCTCTGGTGGTATGGGGATGCATTAGTGCATGTGGTGTGGGACACTTGCATGTTTTAAAAAGTACCATGAATGCTGAAAGGTATATAAAGGTTTTAGAGCAACATATGCTCCCCTCCAGACGACATCTATTCCAGGGAAGGCCTTGTGTATTTCAGCAGGACAATGCAAAACCACATACTGCAGCTATTGCAACAGCATGGCTTCGTAGTAGAAGAGTCCGTGTGCTGAACTGGCCTGCCTGCAGTCCTGATCTTTCACTGATTGAGAACATTTGGCACATAATTAAACAAAAAGTCTGTCAAAGGAGACCCAAAACTCTCCAGCAGCTGGAAGCCTGTATTAAACAAGAGTGGGATCAAATTCCAATGGCTAAACTCAAGAAACTTGTCTCCTCAATGCCCAGACGCCTCCACTCTGTGTTAAAAAGAAGAGGGGATGCTACACCATGGTAAACAAGCCCCTGTCCCAACTTTTTTGAGACCTGTAGCAGCCATCAAGTTTGAAATGAGTTCATTTTGTGGATAAAATTGTATAATTTCTCAGTTTCAACATTTGCTATGTTATTTCTGTTCTATTGTGAATAAAATACTGGCTGGTGTGATTTGAAAGTCAATGCGTTTTGATTTTATTCACAATTTACACTTTGTCCCAACTATTTCGGAATTGGGGTTGTATTAACGCAAATTCAACCAATCCATGCAAATTTCTCGCAGACAAAAAAAAAAAATTGCAAGGACAATGCAACTTTCATTGCCACTTTTTGAAAAAGCTACGCAAAATCGGGCAAAAAATCAATAAAACAATCAAAAAGCCGGGAAAATCCTGGAAGGATTGTTTGTCAGTCATGAGAATGATTGAGCGCAGGTCAGGGGTAATGATTGTTTTAAAGGGGAGCTCTGGGCCCCACCAGTCTTCAGCCCTAGAGACGCCCCTGTTTAAGCCAAAGATATAAGTTATTGTATATATTATTCATTGAATACAATCATTTTGCATATTTTCATGAATGGTGCCAGAAATTCTTGAGTTCACGGAAGATATGCAGTAAACATTGTGAGGGTCCTGTAGTTACAGTCAAGCACTGATGTTTTATCTGAGAGCAGAATCACTCAGTTAGCTTGAGAACCACATAGTGAGAAAAGCCCAGAGCAATTCTTTTTTTACGTCAGTCCGTGTTCCATATTTGAGTAGTTTAAGGTTTTATTCAGTGCCCTTATCCAGCTAACTCAGTGATCCTGGGGCCTGTTCCTCAGAGTAGGATAACTCAGTTAGCGGGATAACTGCACTGAGTAAAACCTGGAAACCTCTCAATTTTGGAACATGGACTGAAGTAAAAAGAGCTGTTCTGGGTTTTACTTTAAGCCACTGTCTGGCTAACTCTGCAATCCTGCTTTGTGGAACAGGACTCTCACAAGTCTCTCCCTCCCTGCTGTATCAGGCTGTCTCTAAACTCTAAAACCAACTTCACTGACAGATTAGCTTCCTATCGTGCCATTTGCACTGTGTGATAACATGCATCCATTCTTTTGTGTGTGCATACGTGCATGTGTGTGTGTGTGTGTGTGTACTGCATTGTGGGACACTGGCACGCAGCAGAGTTTTGAAGTGTTCTTATTGTTATTCAGTAGCTTTATTTACGCACGTTCTTTAGCAAGTTTGGTCCACTTTCATCCCCCACAATTTTTACAACGTCGTTGCCATCAAACCAACGGGAAAACGTCCAAATCAGGCCCACCTGGTGTGCTTATACGCAGCCTTTTGCTCAATCATACTTGAGATTTTTTATGTTACCTGGAAAAAAAAATGAGTCCAGTGGAGAATGAAAGGTGAAATGTTGAGACATGTAGATCTTTGTGACGTGTCACAATGCCATCGTGCGGATGAACTGCTGCTTCTGGTGTCAATGTCACTTTTTTGGTAAACCAGAGCATTCACATTCAAGCATTTTCATTGAGGGGCAACAATCATGCCCTGCATGTAAACACAGAATTGACTTAAAATTACCTGTTTAGGAGGAATTCGGTCCACAGCATGGCCATTTTCATCACTCAAGCGCCCCCTATTGGCCATACGGGTGACACAGTTTGTTTTCTCCATGCAGGTATGATTTGGTCTTCTTAGCCCCATCTTTGCGCATTTTTGGCTTCCGGATGCACTGAGAGAAAGAGATCGTTGGCTGATGCCCACGTGTTTTTTATTTATAAAAGGGAACTGAAAGTTTCCTTCGCTTTCCACAGCCACCATAGAGGGTGCATACAAGCATGCTTGCACATAGTTAATAAATCTGATGAAGTTTGCAAAATTGGGACAGGACTGAAATCAAGTTAATGGCCTGCTTTTCTTAATTGCCCTTGCCTTCAGTTCAGCTCGATTGCAGAAACCATTGCCCTTCCCAAAGAAGAGGTGTGTGTGTGTGTGTGTGTGTGTGTGTGTGTGTGTGTGTGTGGGGGGGGGCGCACATCTCTGTAAATAAGGTGTTCCTCTGTTATTAGGGCACATTTGGGATGTGTGGCTGACCATAATGGAGTCTTTCACAGTGGAGAGTGTGAAAGGCTTGGGCACATGGCTTTCAGTTCTCATACGCGAGCAGACGTGCGGAGTCGCTGCTTGACCTTCAGGGCTCGATCACCTGACCTTCTTTACCCTCATTGTCTCCCAAGGAGGAGCTCCCAAAGCCAGATTTTACCCTGGATACCACTGCTTGTCTGTCTAAGGAAAGCAGAAGGTTAAAGATTTGAATGTCCTTTCACCCGCCAGGATTTAGCCGAGTTCGGTGTGTGTAATACTCCCGTAGCAGGGCTTTTACCAACAGATCCTTGGTGCCTGGTTTGTAAAAAATTGTGTACATTTCACACTAAAACATTGTGTGCACAAAAACAAAGAAAAATGACGTGGTAGAAAAAAACGCTAAATTATTAAATTGTGGGTAGGCTCAGGGTTCGTATTTGAACGACCAGCATGGTCCGTCACTCAGCATTCATGTCGATGGAATCTAAATTAGCAGCTGAAAGACGCAGACTGATTGGTCCGTGAGGCCCTGCTCCTTCTCTTATGTAACTGGGAATAATAGAGAGAGCTTGGCGGCCGGCTGAAGAATGCGACTTCTGACTTGGTGACATTTCCATTTGTCTTCCAATGTGGACGCATGTCGGTGTGATTGGCGACTCAGCCCAGCGAGGGTGGAGCTTTGCGTAAATGATGCCCGTTCATAATGCCGGGCCCTGCCCACCGGGCGACGGTTTTGCAGCAGCTTGTTCTATAGATTATGGCATCTGAAAGCAAGGGAAGGGGAAAGGGATATGAAAGTGAGAAAAAGAGAAGAAGGGGAATGTATCCCTCCGTCTGAAGATGGGAGCTGGCTTGTTTTTTTTTTGAGAGATATGATTATTTTGTGTTTGGTATCGAAGCATGTGATGGTTAAGGCACCAGGCTTTGACAAATCAAGGGTTGTAGTCCCATGAGAGGGCATTGCTTCACAGCACGAAAATATTTAACTTTCAAAAGTGTGTTTCAGTCTTGCAATCATTAGTGTTCATTGCTACGTTTCAACCATTTCACTTGAGCTGGGCCTTACCTTGCTGTCACAAAATAGGAAATGCATGGTAAGGAAGCACATGACTGCCTGTGAGCAAATTCAGCGTGCTCTTCCTGAATACCGGTAAACAGATCCCGTTGCCATGGTGGCAGAGTGATTATAGAACTCTGCTCTTTGTAAATGTAGAGAATCTTTTGAGGGCAAAGGGCACTTTCACAGTCCTTCGTTCACACGCTACTGTTTGATAGCTCTTATCCACTGCTCCAATGGTCTTTATAAGAGTAAACTATGGCAGTGAGATGCTTACGCTCTAGTTGCTCTGAAAAAAAAATACTTCCCAAAAAAAAAAAAGAAGTCAAGACAGTCTTTACAAAGTAACAGCTTCTATGATGTTGCAAATCGGCTAAAATATTCAGCGGCTATATTTAATTCATCTAGCATGTATGGGAAAAGATCATGTGATCATTGTGTGTGGCCAGAGGGCATTGGTGGGGGAGGGGCTACAACTGGTTAAAGAATCAGGCCTCCTTCTCTCAAAAGCAGAAAATGTTTGCTTATTTGAAATTACCATTGGCTGGCAACCAGCTGGCCAGAGTTGAAACTGTGTCATGTGATGCGTAATGCATTCATGCTATCTAGCAAAAAAAGTAAAAGAAATTCTGAGCCAAAATATGGACAAGTTTAAATTGAATGTTGAGACGGACTCATTTTCCTTATTTTGGCCGAGCATCACGCCCAAGGGTAAGTGAAGTAAGCCCTAATTGTATTGGACAATACATTTACATCATCATACTATAAACTGAGGAATCTGTGTGTGTGTGTGTGTGTGTGTGTGTCAACCGCCGTTCATGTGATTGATTTGAACTTTGCTTAATGTATTGCTGAGGACCCATAGAAGTGCAGCGTACAGTTTGAAGTTGTTTGGCTGAGCTGTGCTTTTAGAGAAAGCTGTAAACACAACATTGTGCCAGCAGCCATTATACGGGCACTGCAGCCGTGTTAGACAAAGTTCTGTGTGAAAGCTGATTGTTAGCTCTGGATCAGAGTGAAAGCAGAGTGAATGTCATTAGGGGGGTTGGGGGGTGGGACCTGTAAAAGTTTGGGTTCGACTATGGGCGACTCAGCACTGGAAGCTTTTGTTCCTCTCAAGGTTGTGAATCACCCGCTGAGCAGCTGTTTCTACGGCAACTCGGCCTCAACACACCCCCAGAGTTCCTGTCTTCTCGAAAGCATCCTGTTGGCCTTTGTGGGGGGAGCCTATAGCTGCGACCCAGCACACATATCATATACAGTTGCAATCAAAATTATTCAACCCCCATTGCAAATTGGGTTTAATAGCAAATTTACAAACTTTCAGCTGTTTGTGATACAGATTAAACAAGAACATTTTAAATAGCTCTACACGACTAATATTAAGATAAGATAATTATAGGAACACTCCTACCAGTGTCCCTGACCAAGGCTCTGGCTTTAGAAAGACATGCTCTATAGGAACACTCCTACCAGTGTCCCTGACCAAGACTCTGGCTTTAGAAAGACATGCTCTGTAGGAACACTCCTACCAGTGTCCCTGACCAAGACTCTGGCTTTAGAAAGACATGCTCTGTAGGAACACTCCTACCAGTGTCCCTGACCAAGGGTCTGGCTTTAGAAAGACATGCTCTATAGGAACACTCCTACCAGTGTCCCTGACCAAGGCTCTGGCTTTAGGAAGACATGCTCTATAGGAACACTCCTACCAGTGTCCCTGACCAAGACTCTGGCTTTAGAAAGACATGCTCTGTAGGAACACTCCTGCCAGTGTCCCTGACCAAGACTCTGGCTTTAGAAAGACATGCTCTGTAGGAACACTCCTGCCAGTGTCCCTGACCAAGGAACTGGCTTTAGAACTGGAGTTGGTCCCCGGGCGCTGCTCTGTGGCTGCCCACTGCTCCTAACTATAGGATGGGTCAAATGCAGAGGACAAATTACCCCACGGGATTCAATAAAGTATATCTTAAAGAACATTTTAAATAGCTCTACACAACTAATATTACAAGTAGTTTCTCCAAATTTAACACAAAATGCCATTTTTAATGACTCCTGCAGTCTTTAAATAATTCAACCCCCCGAACAGAATCCCTCATAAGAGCATATTTGCAAATCTGGGGCCCGTTGTTCGAAACCTAGATAAGGGATTAAGCCGGGATATGTTGGTTATCCTGGCTTAATTTAGCCTGCAGTCAGTTGTTCGAAAGCTGGATAATTTCATCCTGGTCAAGTTACCATGGTGATTTATTCTCCACAGTTAGCCTGCTAAATGCCAGGCTTAGTTGATTCTGTTTGTCTTATCTGTGGAGTCAGCGGCTGCGCTGATCAGAAATCAATGTGTTTTATACAGTTATTCCATGTTCTGATGGAGGCTACGTATTGACCTCGTTTTTAAACAATTCAGCGGTTGGTGGGCCACCCCCCGTGCCAGACCTGTGTGCCTTCTTCTTGACTGCTAAAAATCAGTGCATACATGAAAATCTGAATCAGACACGGTTTATTGAAGTAACTCTACTCAAACAAGGAATTTGCTGTGGCAAAAGACATGCAGAAGGACAAAAATGGCATGGAGCAGAAAAAAAAAAAAAAAAACCTATACTGAACAATAAATGCTGGTTGAAGTAATAAAATAAGAATAAAATTCAAAAGTGTGAGGCGGGACCTTCCAAAGAATCTATACACCTTGTTTGTGCATAGTTATTAGCCATTTATTGAAGCACTTACCAGACTGCAAAATATTCTTGTATTTAATTTTCACCCGTTGCCAGGTGCGTTTTTGGCCACTTGTATTTGTGCTGTGTGAATGTTACATGAGATAGAAAAGATTTGCACAATGAATCAATTCCCACTACTCATGTTTAAGGCTACAGCATTTGCAAAAAGAACTTGAATTACAATGATGAGGATTCATTGGAGCTTAAAGTGTATTGTTTTAGATTACTTAAGCATTGAGTCGGTCCGCAATTGTCTGCCACGCATGCTCCCGTATTTTTCATTATAGCGGCAGTGTTACATTTTTTTATTGATCAAATGTTTAACCTCTGCATATGTCTCCATTAAGAGCTGTTGCTCGTTCGGGGAAAAGCTGCGCGTGTCCTCTTCATTTCGCCTGTAAAGACTAAATGCTGGTTGAAGAAAATAAAATTAGTGTGTGAGCAGAATCCTTCCAAAGAATTCACACACCTCATTTGAACATTATCAGCAATTTATTCAAGCACCAGACTGCATAATGTTCTTATATTCAATTTTCACCTTTAGACCACTTGTGCAGTGTGAACGTTACTTTACATTATAAGACATTTTTGCAATGGATCAATTTCCACTGCTTATCATTAAGGCAAAGAGCACAATTGTTAATTTGCGAAAGGAACTTGAATTGTGATTGAGGGATTATAGTTTGGGATTACTTACTCATTTAATCAGTCCGCCGTGCATCTCAGAGCTTCACGACAGCGGCGGTGCTTCGTTTTATAAGAGGTGTGTCACCTTACGTCAGCATTAAGATCCGCTGTTCATTGGAGGAAAGTAGCCACACCTGTCCTCTCATCTGTGAATCTGTGATTAACCTCTGTGGTCTACTGAAGGAAGCCGTGGCCGCGCACTTACTCGAATTAGTTATACCTGGCTTGACAAAGCTGCCCCTCATCAGCCTGGCTCAGCGTTCGAACAACCAATAAAACCAGGATGGACTTATGAGACTTTGTCTAGCCTGGCATTTTCACTTATCCTGGATTTCTTTATTCTACTTTCGAACAACAGGCCCCAGGTGTTGTCTCAAGCAAACCTAATGCAGCTAATCAAGAGCTTAATTAGTTGCATCAGGTTTGCTTGAGATAGAACACATCAAGTACTTGCACTAGCAAGGGGTTTGTTGACAGTGACATTTGATTGCATTTTAGAAATATGGCGGTCAAAAGAATTGTCCAAAAAGCTAATAGAGGAGATCATTGCCTGGCACAAACAAGGAAAAGGATACAAAAATGTAGCGCAGGCACTGAATGTTCATAGAGATACAGTTTGAAGCATAGTTTGCAAGTTCAGAGTTAAAGGAAGAGTGGCTACAGTATCAGGATGTGGCAGAAAGAGGAAGCTATCAATGGCTGTCACCAGATTCCTGAGGAGATGGGAGGTCAAAAACCCTCGAGTGACTGCAGGAGACCCGCAGCAAGGCTTGGAGGCAGGAGGCACTGAGGATTCAGTTTGCCCAGTAGGGCTTATACTAAATGTTGAAGGTCTCCAAAACATACACCACAACTGATCCAAAAGCACAAGCTCCAATATGCTCAAAACCATATAAATAAGCCACAGAAGTTTGGGAATATTGTTCTGTGGAGTGATGAAACAAAACTGGAATATTTCGGGCTTATGAATCAGTGGTATGTCTGCAGGAGGAATACAGAAGCATATGCTAAAAAAGTATACCCTGCCTACAGTGAAGAATTGTGGGGGCTTTTTGATGCTCTGCGGCTGCCTTGCTTCCTCTGGCACTGGAAATCTGCAAAGTGTGGAGCGCAAGATGGATTCAGTCAAGTACCAGGATATCCAAGGAGAAAATGTCATGCCGTCTGTAGGGAAGCTGACGCTTGGGCATCATTGGACCTTCCAAAAGGACTATGATCCTAAGCGTACCTCAACATCCACCAAGGCTTGGTTTCAGAAGAAGTCTGGGAAGATTCTAGAGCACACATCACAGTCACCTCACTTGAACCCCATAAAAAATCTCTGGTAGGATTTGAAGAAGACTGTTGCAGCATGCAAACCCTAGATCAGGGGTGGCCAACCCTGGTCCTGTAGATCCGCAGTGTCTGCTGGTTTTTAGTGTTACTCAGCACTTGATTGATGAATTAAAGCAGTTGATTACACACCTCACTTATCTCACCTGGTGTCTTAGGTTTAAATCGGGTGGAGAAAACCAAACTCAGCACACCCTCTGGCTCTACTGGACCAGCGTTATCCACCCCTGCTCTATAAACCTTTATCTGTACTCTGTACTTCTACTTTGTCTGCATTACAACTACGCTAAATATCCAACCACATTGACAAATCCTGGTTAACACGTAGATTGCTCTCACAACCTGCAAGTCTGCTTAATTGGCTCTAGGAGTCTTGTGGGTTGTTCCTGCTAATTGCTAGATTGGCTCATTATTACCAAATTAAACCTAAGACACCAGGTGAGATCAGTTAAGTGAGTAATCAACTACTTTAATCCATCAGTCGAGTGCTGAGTAACACCAAAAATCAGCAGACACTGCGGCTCTCCAGGACCAGGGTTGGCCACCCCTGCCCTAGAATATTAGTGGACTGGAGGCCATTGTCCATGAGGACTGGGCTAAGAGTCCTTGGGAATGCTGCCAAAAGCTGACATCTGCCTTTCCAGCAGGTCATAGTGGCAAAAGTGTTTTCTAACAAGTATTAAAGATGCTTGTCATGAAGGGGTGGAATAATTTTGAGCCTGCAGTAGTCATTAAATGCGGAATTTTGCGTTGAATTTGGAGAAGCTACTCGTAATATTTGTTGTGTTGAGCCATTTAAATTGTTCTTGTTTGATTTGTTCATTGCAAGCAGCTGAAAGTTTGTAAATTTTGCTAGTAAACCTAATATGCAATGGGGGTTGAATAATTTTGAATGCAACTGCAGATTCTGCGGAGTCTCTGAACCAGTGTTCAGGTCTAAAATTCCGACTC
The DNA here is from genome assembly GCA_029692085.1 of Gymnothorax javanicus. Lineage (NCBI taxonomy): Eukaryota > Metazoa > Chordata > Actinopteri > Anguilliformes > Muraenidae > Gymnothorax > Gymnothorax javanicus. The sequence continues at coordinate 20,701,943 of CM056197.1, read as the reverse complement.
AAACTGGGACTTGAACCCTAAACTCTGAATCACATTCCGACACTGTCATTTTCAGACGCTAACCCCACCACGATCGCTGTCTATGACGTTTCCTTTCCTGTCATGTTGTTGGGCAACATGCTACGCGTTTATATTTCCATAAAGTATATTTTTAAATCTATATTTTGTGCCTGTGTGTCATGTCCTGTGGTGCTTTTGTGCTGAAGAACAGCCAAAGCTGAGCACTGCTGAGCCTTTCTCATCTGGAGAAGTGTGACTTTTCAGAGCGCTCCCTTAGTAATGGGACAGTGGTATTGTTCTAAAGGACTGTACTGCTCACTGTATGTGGATTGAAATACACTTGAATGAAGGCACGTCTGTTTTAACATGTAAATACATGCAGCCATACGATGGGAATCCTGTCAGGCTTACTGCACTTTGAAGCTGTCATTGTCCAAATGCTGAAGGTCCACTTTGTATTTGTGCGGAAGCCGACTGGTTCCTTCAGTATATCCACAGCGGCAGCAGGCCACAGAAGTTGAAACTCCAACCATTTCCTAGAAAATCTTCCCATCATCCTCCAAGCAGATGGGCTGAAGAATGATGAGCTGCTGGTGAAAGAATGAGATTGCTGCTATTGTGCTGAGCAAAGGCAGTAAATTAAACCCCGTGAGTGATCTTTTTTTCATCTGTATGCTTGTGTGTGTGTGTGTGTGTGTGTGTGTGTGCGCGCATACGCATGCATGTCTGTGTATTTATGTACATACACACATACTTTTGTTTACATGTTGCAGCATTTCTGTGTGTTAGTCTGCAGGTATGAATGTGCATTAGTATGCTTTTGTGCGCACGTGTGTCAATAATCGCATGAGCTTTTGCATACTTGTGTTTGTTTTGGTGTGCATGTCTGCAGTAATGTATTTTCAGATATACAACTGAGGCGAGTAGATCCAAATGCGAAGATTACATGTATTTATTATCTGAAGCGGGGCTTCAGAAAAGAATGGGGTAATACACAAGGAATAATGATAACTACATGACTCAAAAGGGAAAATTGAAGACTACATAATTCAATTCAATTTGTATAGCGCTTTTCACGGCGAGACTGTCACAAAGACACTTTACGGTGAGGAAATAAATAAGTCGATAAATAAATAAAAGGGGCAGTGCCCAGCCAAATCCCCACTAAAGCAAATGAGGCAAAAAAAAAACTCCCAGTAGGGAGAAAACTCAGGGGGAACCCGGCTCTAGTGGGGAAGCCCATCCTCCGCTGGCTAGCTAATTAATAATAAAGTTCAATCAAAGTCTATTAAGACTGATTAAAACATCCAAGCTGAGGCATCTGTAGCTCCAGGAAGTGGGATGGAGGATGGAGCTGGACTGGATCAGGACAGCAGGGCAGCAGCAGCTGGGACTCATGGTGAGGGACAGGGCTTGGACAGTCCAGGACTCAGGGTTGTGGAGGGAAAAGATCACAAAAAAAAAAAAAAACAAGTGTGTGTGCGCTTTTTTGTGCATGTACGTGGATGTCTTTGTGCTTTTGCGTGCACGTGTGTGCATGTGCGTGCACGTCTGTTTGTGCTATTGCGTGCACGTGTGCGCATGTGTGTGTGCGCTTTTGTCTGCATGTGCGCTAGTGCATGCATGTGAATGTGCACCTCTGTGTTCAAATGTGTGCTTGTCTGTGTGAGCCTTTGTGAGCATGTGCACGTCTTTCTTTTTGCATTCTTTTGTGCCTGAGCAGGCTTGTCTGTGTGTGCTTCTCTGTGTTTGTGCATGCATGCCTCTCTGTTTTTTTTTTTTTTTTTTTTTTGCATGCACATTTATTTCTGTGTAGGTTTGGTGTGTATGTGCATGCATGCCAGCCATGCACTTTTGTGTGTATGTGCGTGCATACTAGTCGTGTGTGAGTGCGTCCAGCTTCATTAGTGCGATTATAGCGCGTGAGCACTGAACAAAGTGACACCATGTGGGACTCATTTTGCGCTCTGTTCATCTCCAGGACAAAGCCCTTACTGTCTCACACCCCACTGGAATGCAGGGTATTACATTATGTCAATTACATTAAACTCTCTACACTGTTTATCCACTCAGTTCATACGCGCACAGATGGCAAAGCTTGTTGGACGACCTCATGCTTTCAATCAACAAAACTTTTCAGCCAATCAAAAGTTTTATTTGCACTGCGGCGCCTATCAGAGCTTCATAAATGTTACAGAATCAGGAGGCCATTGGTAGAGTTACCTTTATTATATTCTGACATGACCTGTCTATGCCGATGGATATATGTTAAATTATTGTTACTCTATGGCTTACAATACTCTAAGGCAAAGGGTTGCTCTTATGCACACACTTAAGCTGGGTCGCAAAGAACTCATTGTAAAAAAAAAAAAAAAAAAAAAAAAATATCATGGAACCAGTATATAATGTATATCCTTTCATTTACTTTGTAAAGCATTCTGGGAAGGATTAAAAAAAAAATCAGTTAAGAATTTTTGTGCTACTGTCATGACAATTGATCCACAGACTGCTTGCATTCTCTGGCTTTGTTGCTAGTCTCCTCAATACAAAGTATCTGTCTAGTCGTCTATCCATTTACTTTTGCTTGAATTGGTGTCATTGTTGACGAAAATTGTACTTGGAAAGAACATATTGGTTTTGTGGCAAAAAAAGTGTCTAAGTCTCTGGGTATCATCAGAAAGATCAGTTCATTTCTTAATAGATCCAGTTTACTTGTTTTGTATTATAGCTTAATATATCCATACCTAATTTATTGTAACATAGTGTGGGCCAATACCAGCCCAATCAAACTCAATAAGCTTCACTTACTGCAAAAACGATTTGTTAGAGCTGCCACAAACTCAAACTCTAGAGCTCCATCCTCTCCACTATTTTACAAACTAAGGATCCTAACCATATTTGATATCAATATAATACAAATATGCACTTTTATGTATAAAGTAATTCACCAAAATCAAGAACTGCCCAATCACTTTCAACAATATTTTTGCAGAAATTTCAGTTTTCACTCATATAGGACAAGACAAGCAGAACACCTGCATCTTCCCCTCCGCCACACCAGCAGAGGGCAGTACTCTATCAAATACAAAGGGAGTACATTGTGGAATGAACATCACAATCTTGCTGACAATGCCCCCTCCTTGCCAATATTTAAAAAGAGTCTGTTCTTGAAATTATTAGAACACTATGTATAGCGGTCTCCTCGAACCAGTTCATTTGTGGTGCAATCTATGTTTGCTGTTACTTCTTTTAATTAGTTTGTTCTGGTTTACCTTTATTTTTTATTATTAGATATATATAATTTTTTATTATTATTTTTTTTTCTTTTCTCTTCTTTTTTATGTTGTTTTTTTCTGCTGTCCTGTATTTTATCGTTCTCATCTTATTTTCAATTAATTTTCCTTTATTTTTCCCATGGATGTACATTAATTATTTTCTTGACTAAGCACTTATAAGGTCAGGGTGAGGCCGCTCTATAAGCCCTTTCGGGCTTCAGACCTCACCTGCACATTTTTTTTTTCATTTTAACTCACTCTTCTAGAGTGATCTGTCTCTGGAAATGTGTCTTTCACATATGCAAAAAAAAAAAAAAAAATTCTTTTGAGTGGTCAAGGCCCACTTGAATCGACTGGCTGTGGTCGGGACAGTATCTGAGTTAGGGTATCTTTGTCCATCTTACACCAGACTTTCGGCCTGTCGATCAACAAACACATCAACCCTCTCAGCTCTGAACATATATAAGGCTCTCTCAGGCAGTACTGAACACAGAGAGCGAGCTCTCTCAATCAGCACTGAACACAAAGACTGAGCTCTCTCAGTCTGGACTGACTGAACCCAGAGAGTGAGCTCTCTCAGTCAGTACTAAACACAGAAAGTGAGCTCTCTCAATCAGTTCTGAACACAGAGAGTGAGCTCTCTCAGTCAGTACTGAACACAGAGAGCGAGCTCTTTCAATCTGGACTGTACACAGAGAGTGAGCTCTCTCAGTCAGTACTGAACCCAGAGAGTGAGCTCAGTCACTCTGTACTGTAAATGTAAGATGGGGATGGAACAGAAGTGGTTTACAGCCATATCCGTATTCCCTCTGCCTTTCCCTCGGCGTCTTAGGTTCAGACAGATACAGGCGACTCTACATGGCAGGCACTGTGCCACTGCCCTGCCACACCGGACGAGTTTTTTTTCTTTCTTCCTCTCCTTCTTTTTCCACACTTCTTTGCCATATTTTTTCATTTCCTTTTTCTTCTCCCACTTCTCTATTCTTTCTTTCTCTTTTCCACCTCATCTGCTTGGCTTGTCTTCATTTTTTATTTCACTATTTTGTCACTAGTTGAGTAATATCTGTTGTGTGCTATATAATCTAGAAGAATTGGCTGTGTAGCCACAGTTATGTCTCTTTTTCCTCCTCTGTCCTTTTTCTATGTGGATAAGAACAATAATTTTCTTCATCTACACCAGGGGAAAAATAATTCCTGGTTTTCCATGCCCATGTAGTTGTGTTGTTTTACATCCGTCTTACATTTTCAGTGAATATGTCCATTCAATGATAAAATCCATTGGCTATTGCTCTTGTCCTGTGCTTTTTTTGCAGTCCTCATCAGTAATGTGATCCTGTTTACTCCCTCCTTATGCCTGTGATCCACTTACGCTTTTAAGGCTTCCGCACGCAAGCAATCGTGGCCAGTCGGAAGCTTTTGGAAGCGCCGGGAACCATCCGAAACTCGCGCAAACAATCGTAGAAAGTCAGAGTGATTGGGGAAAAAATTTATCCCATGATCCACTAACGCGAGCATTTCCGATTGATTTTTGCCAACGTCAACAATAAAGATGGCAGTTGTTTTTGTAAACGGTTTCTAATTGGCTAATTGCAGAGGAAATATTCGCCACCTAGTTTGCACTTGACGAACCGATACTCCCGCTTCCTTCCAACAAAATCTAACTGGTTTGATTTTGTCGGAAGAGGGATCCGCGTGATCTGATCCAGTCGGAACCTGTCTTATTCACGCGGAAGGGTCAGAACAGGTCGGAAGTCATGATCCACCAATGTCTTGCGCGTAACAGAAATTTCCACTCGTAATCGCTCGTAACTGGTCGGAAGGGGAGAATCGGGACAATCGGAGACCTTAAAAGCGTAAGTGGATCACGGGCGTTATAACCATGTAAATGTGCCTTATTGCAGCATCATAACTCAAATCTAGGATATTCCTGGTGAGGAATTCTAACTGCACCCAAGCTGTGGTCAATCCGTTCACTCAGTGAATAAAATTTACACGTGCCCACAGAACACCAATATAAAATATGTTATCACTGTCAGCTAAGCTGGGTATTGAAAAGCCACATTTGCCATGATGTATACAAAGCACAAATTATAGCAAGACATATCAATTCGTCAGACACCCTAAATTACGGAAGAGGTGAGGGGACATGATTTGTCAGTAAAATTTAAGTGTAACAGTGACTTAGGCCATGAGGGAACAGGATGATTAAGTTGTGGCCAGGCCACAGGACATCTATTCCAAGGCCGCAACTTACAGTATAGCGCAGCCTTGCAATTATGGCTCAGTATGGGCAAATAATCCCTCTCCTCTCCTCTCCTATAGAACAAGGACCTCAGTCACAAAGCATGCTGACTCACTGCTAGCAGCCAGCCTGTGAAATCTGTGACCTTTCCAATGTGCTCATTGGTGCATCATCTGAAGTGGACAAAATACCTCAATGTGCTAAATGCAGTCAGGATTTCAGTGATAACGGGAGTGAACAAAGAGCGTCTGCGGGTGTGAGCCACAGAGAAAGAATTCCCCTCCATGTACATGTGCCAAAAGCACGTCTTCATTCTGAATGAGGATGTTCATTTTGCTTGAGCATAGTTTCAATCCGTTTGAATGCTTTAGCCTACCGCACTTAGGGGAGATTAGGGTCCGATGTGTCATGAGGACCAATGATCCACATCACATACAGCATGTATTGTAATCAAAAAATGTTTGAGCTGCTTAAAATAGGCAAAATAATGATATGGCTCATTAGTCCCCATGGCTCTTCGGACCTCAGTTCCCCTGTAACTTGATACGCAAGTGTATGAGGGGCAAGCATGCATATAAATGCACTCTGTCACATTCAGCGGCATGATGCACTCCTTGTCACTTAATCATATCAGTGCAAATGACAGGCCTTATGTAACTCAGTAGACATGTCCAATTTTACAGCTTCAGGGGAGACAGTTTGTGGAAGGATTCAGCACTCCTCAAAATTTAATGGCTCTCACTGTGGTTTACTGGATTTTCTCAGCCTTGGAAATGGTTTTGCATCCTTTTCCAGGATAGTATACTACAGTTGTACAAAAATGTTCTTTCTCAGCTCTTTCAGAATTTATTTTTGTTGTGGTATAATTTGGTGTTTGTTGAGAGCTTTTAGTTTTCTTCACATCGCTGCAGTGGTTCTGTAATGTATTAAAGTAATTTTTAGATTCAACAGGACCAGTAGTAAGTCAGCCTAAGTGCGTTGAATCTAGTTTAACCCAATTATCAATTCAAGTTGGTTGATTTGATGACTTTGACCTCAGGGAGAAATTACCTTTTTCATGCAAATACAGATGGTGTAATTTTTTTTTAATCCGGTCAATGAAATAATCAAAATTGTATTGGGCATTTACTGTTTTCTTTTTTCTTTTTTTGTCTTGGATGACATTTTATCGGACAATCTCAATCAAATTAGTCTGACAAATGTATTTATAGATTGAAAAAGAAAGAGGGCACATTTTTTACGGCCCAAAAAACTTCTATATGCGAGACATCGCGTAAAACAAGGAGAAAACTTGATGAAGTTTCTGTCTGATGTCTCCCCTGCATTAATATTTTCTGTCTGATGTCTCCCCTGCATTAATATTTTCTGTCTGATGTCTCCCCTGCATTAATATTTTCTGTCTGATGTCTCCCCTGCATTAATATTTTCTGTCTGATGTCTCCCCTGCATTAATATTTTCTGTCTGATGTCTCCTCTGCATTAATATTTTCTGTCTGATGTCTCCTCTGCATTAATATTTTCTGTCTGATGTCTCCTCTGCATTAATATTTTCTGTCTGATGTCTCCCCTGCATTAATATTTTCTGTCTGATGTCTCCTTTGCATTAATATTTTCTGTCTGATGTCTCCTCTGCATTAATATTTTCTGTCTGATGTCTCCCCTGCATTAATATTTTCTGTCTGATGTCTCCTCTGCATTAATATTTTCTGTCTGATGTCTCCTCTGCATTAATATTTTCTGTCTGATGTCTCCCCTGCATTAATATTTTCTGTCTGATGTCTCCTCTGCATTAATATTTTCTGTCTGATGTCTCCTCTGCATTAATATTTTCTGTCTGATGTCTCCTCTGCATTAATATTGTACATGAAACACACGTGATGTCTCCTTTGCATTAAACATTTTACATGAAATACGTGATGTCTCCTTTGCATTAATATTTTACATGAAACACACGTGATGTCTCCTTTGCATTAATATTGTACATGAAACACACTTGATTTCTCCATTGCATTAATATTTTACATGAAACACATGTGATGTCTCCTTTGCATTAATATTTTACATGAAACACACGTGATGTCTCCTTTGCATTAATATTTTACATGAAACACGTGATGTCTCCTTTGCATTAATATTTTACATGAAACACACGTGATGTCTCCATTGCATTAATATTTTACATAAAACACACGTGATGTCTCCTTTGCATTAATATTTTACATGAAACACACGTGATGTCTCCTTTGCATTAATATTTTACATGAAACACATGTGATGTCTCCTTTGCATTAATATTTTACATGAAACACACGTGATGTCTCCTTTGCATTAATATTTTACATGAAACACGTGATGTTTCCTTTGCATTAATATTTTACATGAAACACACGTTGTGTCTCCTGTGCATTAATATTTTACATGAAACACACGTGATGTCTCTTTTTCATTAATATTTTACATAAAACACGTGATGTCTCCTTTGCATTAATATTTTACATGAAACACACATGAAGTCTCCTTTGCATTAATATTTTATATGAAACACACGTGATGTCTCCTTTGCATTAAAATTTCACCTGATACACACGTGATGTCTCCTGTGCATTAATATTTTACAAGAAACGCACGTGATGTCTCCTTTGCATTAATATTTCACATGAAACACATGTGATGTTTCCTCTGCATCAATATTTTACATGAAACGCATGTGATGTCTCCTTTGCATTAATATTTTATATGAAACACACGTGATGTCTCCTTTGCATTAATATTTTATATGAAACACACGTGATGTCTCCTTTGCATTAATATTTTATATGAAATACAGGTGATGTCTCCTGTGCATTAATATTTTACATGAAACACCTGTGTTGTCTCCTTTGAATTTATATTTTACATGAAACACATGTGATGTCTCCTTTGCATTAATATTTTATATGAAACACATGTGATGTCTCCTTTGCATTAAAATTTTACCTGAAACACACGTGATGTCTCCTATGCATTAATATTTTACATGAAACACGTGATGTCTCCTTTGAATTAATATTTTACATGAAACACACGTGATGTCTCCTTTGCATTAATATTTTACATGAAATACAAGTCAGAAATGTCACAGTATCCGATGTCTTTTCATCACTTGAGCGTGTGATTCAGTGCACCCGCTACCATTGGCCTTCACACATATACATTTCATTTGTCATTGCTCAGGCCAGCACCTCATATCACACTTTTCACAGGGCAGTCAGTCTTTTTTTCAATAATTAAAAGCTACTTTATGTGTAAGTAATGAATAATGGTACACTAAATAAAAAATAAATAAATAAAAATTTAATTAAAATAGTATGTCTAAGCTTTTTATTGTTTGTACCAGAACTAAAATTATCTTGTTCACTGAATCAGGATGTACAATTTGGCTTATTCTTTGTCTTTTTTTTTCTTAATGAACAAAAAAATTCTCTGATAAAATATACAACAGTATTCATTGCATCCTGCTCAAATATACATATTTAAAAATCGATTTTCACCACAGTCCCAAGTTTTTGTAGAATAATTTAATATGTCTCTTTAAAATGTTCTGAAGTTCTGAAGTGTGTGAAAGGCTAGAAATTTGTTTGTTTGTTTTTTAATCCATTAAACTTACGTTTTTTTCCATGACTTATGGGGTCTTTCCGAAATTTTTTTTAAGATCATAATTTATGCCGTCTAAAATGTAACTGATTTCACTGATATTGCTATTTTTTTTCTTTAAAAAAATGTAAAGGGCCTCAACATAGTCCAAAGTTTATTTAATTAGCCACCCCCAAAGAAAAATTACTATTGCGCCATCTACCGCTCAGGAGCACAATAACATTTTTTTTTTTTTTTTTTTTTCAGTGAAAATCTTTATTTAAGCTTGCGAAAGTTACAGACAATCACAGCGAACATACAAACAGACACTGGGTAATAAGAAATGTAACAAAAATAATTAAAAAAATACATAAAAATAATATTGGTAAATGAATTGAAATAAATTAAATATATACCTACAGTATGAGGCACTTCTTATTTTGGGGTAAGTGAAAATGATCTTAAATATAAAAGTGTGCGTTCTTTTTTCTTGTTTGGCATCAGTTTCAAGGTATCTACATAAAGACTAAACTCATTCATGAAGATATTAAAGTTTGGGAGGGAGTTGGAAAATTTACTTTTGTGGATATGGAATTTACCTATTAAAATCATGATGTTTAATGTGGAGCAAATTGCTTTGTCATTATGATCGAATTTTGAAATAATATCTTTTGGTCTAATTGTTATGTACTGTTTAGTCTTATTGTAGACAAGGTTTTGCATGTCCGTCCAAAATACAGATGACAATGGGCAAATACAAAACAAATGTAAAATTGCCTCTGGCTCATCTCCACAAAAAGTACACATCTCATCCACTTCAGCAAACCTGGAGATTGATTGTTACAAGGGTAAATATTATGTAAAATTTTAAAATGAACTTCTCTAATCTTATTCGAAATACAGAATTGAGAGGGACACAGCCATGCTTTGCGCCAGTTTATATCAACCAACTGCGAATCCCAAAAAAACTTTCCTCTGGGCGAAATCTTACTATGTCTCTGAAATACTTTCCTGAGATGTTTGTTTGTACATTTTCCATCCATTATATCAATCCCATCAACCTTTAGAGAAGGTGCCTTAACATTAATATCTTGGTAACTTAGGTGACATTTTATTAACTTAATCATACCAATGGGGACAGCCTTTGCGATAGAAATAAACTCCCTGTATTTGACTGGGAAGATTTTAGCTTTCGGGAAGTGTTCATAACTGTAAAGATTTCCATTATCATCAAACAAGTCTCTCACAAATATTATGCTCCTTTCAACCAGCTCTCATTATATACACTTTTGTTGTTAATAGTAATATGACCATTGTTCCAAAGCAATTCTTTGTGTGGAGAAAAGTTGTGAACATAACATAGCTTCCAGGAGAGTAAAGCCTGTTGATAAAACTTTGAGAGTTTTAGTGGTAATTTAGAAACTGTGAAGTTGCAGCCCATTAGAAATTTCAAACCTCCTACTTTTTAAAATATCTTGTGTGGAATAAAGTTCCATAGTGACTCTGGTAGTTCCAAACATCTCTTAAGCCATTTAACTTTAAAGGTATAATTTAAGTGAAAGAAATTCAGAATTTCTAAACCTCCTTCTGCTCTCTCTGAACTAAGAATATCTTTCTTGAGATGGTGGTGTCTATTTTTCCAAACAAAATTAACAAATAAATGGTTAATTTCTTTACAGAGCGCATCATTGAGAAACAGTGACAGAGCAGGATAAACAAATCTTGATACACCCTCAGCTTTTGATAATAATACTCGCCCAAAAATGGAGAGGTCTCTCTGCAGCCACATATTAAGAATTGACTTAGTCTTTTTAACTTTTGGAAGGAAGTTAAGTTGCTGTCTAAGCTCCATGTCTTTTGTAAAGTGGATTCCCAAATATTTAACAGTATGTTTAACAGGGATATTAAACATAAGCTTTTCGTCAGTCTCATATAAACACAAAATTTCACTCTTATTAATATTAAGTTTCAGACCTGAGGTTACTTGTAGTGCAGCTTGTATCTGCGATTTATCCTTGAGAAATAAAACCGTGTCATCTGCCAGCTGTGAATTCTTTACCTCTCGATTGAAAATCGTTAAGCCTTGTATATTGGGATTGTGTGAAATATTTAAACATAAAAGTTCGGCAACAACCAAAAACAAAAAACAAGAAATAGGACAACCTTGACGTAAGGAGCACAATAACAATCGGCTCTCGTAGACGTCACCTATTACGTATATTCTCTGCGCCAGGCTCTCAGCAGCAGCATGCATGTATCTCAAAATTCACTGCTTGCAAACATGTGAGTAACAAAGTTTCTGCTGTTTGTCACGATTTCGCGAAGTCATGTTTACCCATTTTTAAATTATAGACGCATGGCTGTGGTCTATGTCTAACGTGGCTGGCGAACGTGTCATAAATTTGAAAGTTGCTTTTTTAAACGTCACCACGGCGAAAGTTCCGCGAAGTAACTTGCGCTGGTGGATGTTTCGCTTGTTCCGAGAGTATTGCTGCGAGCAGCTTCTTTTGAAAATGGTTGTTCATGTTAGCTACATTCATGTCATTATTTCATTTAAAATGGTGACTCGTTTTGAGACGATGATTTGAACTGCATGTGCATTGGCGATTCCACATCTCTGAGTAGCCAGTTAACTGAGAAGCATTATACGCCGCTTCATTGCGTGCTACATTGTCACATGTATAATCAGCCTCACTTTTGAATCGTCAGGTTATGACCATTCCAACCTAACGTCACCGAAAATAAACTGAACTGCGGAACAGAAAGCCTTTCTGTTTCTGTCGAATTAAAGAGACGTCAGACGGAGGATGACGGAAGGAACAGAAGGAAAGACCCAGAAGCCATGGAAAGGTGGAGGGAAAAAGAGAAAGGGTGGAAAGGATGAGAAAGGGAGAGGACATGGAAGAGAGGCTGGAACGAGGGAGCGCCTGGACGCCATGAGTGTGGGATACTTCCGTAGAGTTAGCGAGCGGCTGGAGGACGGATTCGCTGAGGAGGAGGAAAAAGGTGAGACGTAAAATAACGGATGCGGACGTGCCTGTCCGCCTATCAGTGCACAAGCTGTGTCCGGTACCGTGTCTTGCACTCTCAATAGTGGGCACGCACGATGATTTGAAAGTGGCTGTCTATGAGGAGTGAGGGCTGGTCAGTTTGGTATCTTTGGACAGATATCTGCCTCAGTGACGTCAGGCTGGTGCAGTAGATCAGTGCTAATCACTGAAGATGGGGGTGATTTGTGCATATAAGTAGATGTCTTTTGTGTCAAAGAGATGGTTGAGTATGTTTTAAATCTCTTTAACCCACAGGAGAGCCATTCATCTGATGATCTAAAACAGGCTTGTAAAGGCTGGAAACTTATACTTTCTTTACAGTGAGCTTTACTGAATCCCTAAGGGTGATAGATCTTCTGTGTTTGACCCATCCTGCAGATATAGGAGCACTGGTAGCCATATTGCAGCACACACGGACCAGAGCTCCAATTAGTAAAAAAAAAAAAAAATAATAAAAATTACGTCCTATCCACTAATTCCTGACCACTTTCATTTCACCCTTATGGAAAATGTCATAAGGGAAAGGAAAGGTGTGAAAGGGAATTCCTAACGGCTTAGAAAGACAATCGCACTGCAAAGAGAAGCCGAATGCACTTACACTAGGCAACGTGATCATGTGTCCCCTGCCTGTCATACGTCTTTTTAAGCAATGGGCTGGATGAATGGTCGTCGCTTTAAATAATTGCTGCCATGCGATATTGTGGGTTAGCGTTATCTCCTTTCTTTTCAAAAAAGATGGTTCTGTGTACCCTAAGCTAAAGAAGGTAAATTAGGAAGTACTGAGACGCCTTTCCTGACATATAAAGGATTCAAATGCACTTATCATGGCTGCCATGTAATTATTTCCAGATCATTTTTTAGGAGTTAGGAACTTTCCTCGGCAAAAAAGACTATTCAGACGCAGCCCAGGAAAGGTTATGATGCAGGAAGTGGGGGGGTGAATGATTGGAAAGCTCCCAATCAGTCCAGCCCCTGAGGTAACGATGAATGCACTCACCCGCAGGTCTGTTCGTGGAGAACGTGCTCACTGAGGTAAGGGGGCGGACTCTCCTCGTCGCCACGGATATCACTGGCAGTGTCACCCTGCAGCGGCTGCTCCCATTGGCCAGTCCATTCCAGGTGGGGGAGGTGCTGTCTGAGCTGGGCGGCGCATCTGGGAAGGAGTTTAAAGTGGCTTCATGTGACCGCTGTGGCGGACATGTCATGGAGGCTGCGCTGAGACAGGTGCTCAGGTGGGCAGGTGAGATGTGAATGCTAACTAACCCTAGCTAAAGCTTGTCTGTGTCCTCAGTAGGGCTGCGCGATTCACCGAATCGCGGTTATTTTAAAGGAAAAGACCACCTTTGCTGAAACTATGCATCAGTCAAAAGAGCTGTCCGAAAATATATATATTTTTGGGATTTTTGTCATTCGTGTAACAACCATTTGAGTTTAGCCATGTCTTGCCTGTTGGGCCTCGCCATTTTGTCCCGTAAAGTCACGTGAGGTTTCGTATAATTGCTAACGCTCTTCAGCTCAGTGAGGTAAATTATACTCTCAACCCATTCCTTGAAAATAATGATTGGTCAAGACCTGTTTTGAATCTTTCATTTAAATTACCATTACAAAACCTCCGAAAACGCTCAACATTACCAAGTTTGGCCAGTTTTCATTAATAACGCACACCTGTCAACTCTTACACATTCCGCGTATGTTTTAGTGGCATATTTACGTTCCCCTGCTGTAGTCAGCAATTATTCAATCAACGCGTATGTAAGACATTCTCACGTGGAATTGAAGTCCTTGTGCATGGAGGTTTATCAGATTCATTTGCGTTATGACTCCTGACTTCTCACGCTCTTCTTAACTCGGGGGTTGGAAGCAATGAATGTGTTTCATTATCGTTTAAATAGTTTAAATGAAATAAGATCATTTGAAATATCTTTATGCAATTCCATTGCTTCCAATGATCTTATTTCATTTAAACGATCGCGAAACACATGCATTGCTTCCAACTGCTGACTAAAGAAAAATCTGGAGTCGTAATTGGTACGCGTTATAAATGAAAACTGGCCAGACCTGATAATATTGAGAGTTTTCGGAGTTTCTGGAATGGTAATTTAAATGAATAATTGAAAACGGGTTGGACGAGTTCAAGCTCGGACGAAGGGGAACCCAATTTTGGACTGCAGGGATATCAGTTTTAACCCAGGCGCCTCGAAACTGAAACTGACGATTCCAGCGACCCAAGCGATAGCAGCAATGAAGATTCTGAGGTGGACGAACCAGAGCAGCGCCTGACAACGTCGCACGGTGTAATTGCGGTCGTTGTTCCCACGTCTTGCTTGGAAGACCTGTGCTTATGCCACGAGTACCCAAGAAAAGTTCCTTCAGTTCGACTGTCAGTTCATATCCGTCATGTTAACTTCACGTTTGCTTTAGCTCTAAGTACGTCACATCCGGCAATCGGTGAGAAAATCATCGCCGTTCTCATTGGTTGAAAAATTCCAATGGCGAACCACAGCATTCAACGAAATTTGCCTGGATGTTGCTGTATTTCGCCCGTTTTTCTGTCTCGCAGAAAAATGTGGAAAACTTGAAGAAAATATGTTCATGCATAATTTTTATAGCTCTTTCGATTGATGCGTGCTTTGACTAAAGATGGTCTTCTCCTTTAAGCGCAATAAAAGTAACTGCCACTATGAGGCAGACAGACGTGCTTGCTTATTACCTTTTCTATGACATATACCTAATGCGGTCATTTGAAATGCTTTTGGGAAGAAAACTGTGATTTGAAGTCCGCTAATTACCAGCGAGGTTGGACAGCCTCCATAACCTTGACATAATTAGCTTACCTTAAATCAATTCCCGTGTACCTTGCCTAACATTTATTCAGCCAACTGACTAATCAAAACCAAAATAAAGCCAATAATGATTAAGAAGAGATAATGAGAAGCAGACAGACCTAACCAGGCTGCTGTGTTAGATTGAAAGAATGTCAATAATCTGAATAAATAGCAGACCTCTGAATTCCACCTCTCGCAGAATTTTCACATATCATTAAAAAGATTTCTTAAAAATTAAGTCATTTTAAGATGGTCCTGGTTTTTAAGCGTTTCAAAACATACGCGAAGTGGAAAACATTTTGTGAAGCATATCGAACGTGAAAGTGAGAGAAATTATTTTCGCATTGCATGCAATGGATAAATTCATCGAAGACTTTGCAAACACATTCAGGCAAACGCAAATTTGTAGCATTTTTTTATTTGATGATTGAACAAGATTAATTTGAAAAAGTAATTCATAGCTCTTGATTTTGGTTACTTTTGAGCATCTAAATAGCCTATAGTGAAGGTGGAAAGCATTATGTTTAAGCGTAGCCTATCGAACGTGACATGTTAATTATCACATTCGTACGCAGCGCGGCCAAACTTAAAACTAGAAATAATCTAGCAAACGTATTCAGGCAAATTACGTGCTGCACAACGCAAAGTGAAGGTCTGCAAAGTCATCGTCCTCTACCTGACAATTCCTCTCACCCCCTTCCCAATTACTTTGCTCAATTTGCAATCAAACAGTTGATTCGGTCTGTTAGGCTAACGATTTAAATTGGTAGATAGTCTGATTTTTTTTTAGATGTCATTTTTGGATTTTACATTTTGAAATTTAAATAACCATGAAACACTAAAGATTTGCCTGAATGTGTTTGCTAGATTATTTCTAATTTTACATTCCGCCGCGCTGCATGCGAATGCGTTAACAATTTACTTGTCACTTTCGATACGCTTAAACAAAATGTTTTCCACCTTCACTGTTGGTTATTTAGATGCTCAAAAGTAACTAAAATCAAGAGCTATGAGTTACTTTATTTTAAATTAATCATGTTCAATTATCTAATAAAAAACGCCACAAATTTGCGGCAAAGATTCGCCTGAACGTGCATTGCCAAATCTTCGGTGCATTTGACTATTGCATGCGATGCAAATATATTTATTCTCGCATTCACGTTCGATATGCTTCTCAAAATGTTTTCCACTTCACGTAGCCTATATTTTTAAGCGCTTACCCCTTTGTTGCATTTGAACAAATGCCTCCAGTATGTTAAAATTGGATATCAAGTGTACGTTTGGGAAAATTTGATGGGATTTGGCGCAATATTGTTTTTGGGAGGGGTACAAGAGGGTGGTCAGTCTGCCTTTATTTTGTTTTCAGGGTGTCTATGAGCGTAGATGGCATAAACCCCACTTAAAATATGTCCAAAATATTGGACAAAATGCAACAAAGGATTAAAACCAGGGCCATCTTAAAATAATTTCATTTTTCAAGAAATATCTTTAATAATGCATACAAAATTCCCCGATGAGAGGTGGAATTCAGAGGTCTGCTATTTATTCAGATTATTGACATTCTTTCAATCTAACACAGCAGCCTGGTTAGGTCCGTCTGCTTCTCATTGTCTCTTCTTAATCATTATAGGCCACATTTTGGTTTTGATTAGTCAGTTGGCTGAATAAATGTTAGGCAAGGTACATGGGAATTGATTTAAGGTAAGCTAATTATGCCAAGGCGATGGAGGCTGTCCAACCTCGCTGGTAATTAGCAGACTTCAAATCACAGTTTTCTTCTCGGAAGCATTTCAAATGACCGCATTAGGTATGTGTCATAGAAAAGGTAATAAGCAAGCTTGTCGGTCTGCCTCATAGTGGCAGCTACTTTTATTGCGCTTAAAACAATCACGATTCAGTGAATCGCGCAGCCCTAGTCCTCAATGTATTCTCAAACTTAGCTCTGTTTGTGTTGAACATGACCTAAAATGGGCAAAAACACTCATACTGTTTGTCATGAATGGTAGGCCACATCATGAGCATGAAGACGTAATCCTGTATTTTTAAAAAATGGGTTTTTCCTTCTCCATTTTTCCAAAAAAAAAAATCTGTCCGTATGTTGATGTAAAACTGGACTTAAAGCGCTGTCAAGCGCATGCCAAACCAGTCGGCAGTAATGGTGTAATTTAATGTAAGGTCATGTAGGCCAGTCACAAGCCTTAAAAATCGCTGTAAGGTGCACACACCCTGAAGTCACAAGCCAAAAAGTCTGCTTTTCTCATTCGTATGTAAACGGTGAAAACAGGGTTACTAGAAATCTTCACCTTGAGAGGCGATTTCCAAAAGGTCTATTTTCAGTGACCAAAAATGCACTTTGGAAGTGGACAAAAAGCCAATAGGCACAGAACATGGTTAGTCTTCAGAAATGTCCGAGTGCGTGTGGACAGGGCCTGAGGGGGAGGGGTCAGGAGTCTTGCTTTGGTGGTGCTGTAATGTGTGTGTGTGTTTGTGTTTCTCACAGAGCCAGACCCGGGGGATGCTGAACAAGCTTCAGAGAACAAAGACGCTGGGAATTGTGGGACTCTGGTGGACCAGGTCCTGGCCCTGTCCCGAGAGGTGACGGGGGACGCTGAGGAGTTCATCACACACACACACGGCTCCCATGTGGTACGCACGCTCACACACGTCCTGGGGGGCTGCCTTGAACCTGAGCGAGCGCGCACACACCCAGGTGATTGTCTCTGTGTTTGTGTGTGTGTGTGTGTTTGTTTGTGTCCGTGCCTTCTTGAACTCTGTGGTGTGTGTGTGTGTGTGTGTGTGGACTGTATAAATTGATTATGTGTTTGCATGTAGCTGGTAAGGCACAGAAGAGCAGCTGTGAGTTGATGGACTTTGAGGCCCCTCCATCCTTTGCAGCTGCGCTGAGGAAACTGGCCCTGTCTCTGATGGAGCACATCCATAGTGAGTGTGTACCTATAATCCTCCACTCCACTGCATGTCAGCCCCGCCCCCATGCCGTAAGCCCTGCCCCTCCCTCATGCCAGCCCCGCCCTCACACAATTAGCCCCGCCTCTCAAAATATATCCCCTCCTTTCTGTCAGCCCCGCCCCCATGCCATAAGCCCTGCCTCACACAGTGCGTTCTCTCCCACATGACAGCCCCGCCCCCACATAATAAACCCTGCCTATGTGTAACAGCCCCCACCCCCAAGTGTCAACCCCGCCTCTATTCTATGCAGAAATGTCAGTTAAATCTGTCACTGAATGGTGAGTCTAATCACTACAGCAAGACCTGACTGAGATTAGACTTGATTGCATACATAATCTTATTTGTATAATAATGATAATGATAGCTGCAATTAATGCGTGGAATAATGATGAAACGGTATTAGCATGTCTTGGCCCCTGGCTGTGTTGTTACCGGAGTTCGGCCCTGTAGGACCTGTACTAACATGCATTGTTACCTGTTTCCCATCAGCGTGTGTGAGGAACGCAGTCGCCAGCACTGTACTCCAGACCATGCTAACCGTCTGCCACAGGAAGAGGCCCAAACTGTGCAGAAAGCTGGCCAAAGGCATTATGGGATACCTGACATCACTCAGTGCTGCACCCGGAGTCAGGTGAGAGCAGCTCTCATGGTGTTCATTGCTGTCAGACCACGGTGACTGTAGAGCAGGACTATCCAGCCCTGTTCCTGGAGATCAACCGTCCTGTAGGTTTTCACTCCAGCCCTCACAAAGCTCACCTCAGTCACCGGCGAGAGGATTGAAAGTATTGGAGTGAAAACTTCAGGATGGCAGAGCTCCAGGAACACCGTATCATAGCCCTGCTTGCGCCAAGGCTCAGCCTCACGATAACCGTGACAACAGTTATAAATATTTCAGGGCAATGGCCGTGACACCCTTTCAACCAGCGCCTGTTGGACGATATGAAATAACCGCCCTGTGGCAGCTCTTGCTAAGCAGTTTGGCTACGCGAGTTGGAGTGAGTAGAGCAGACAGGTGGACTCCGTTGGCTTTCTGCAAGTTTTTTGAACAACGTGTAGCCGCATCCGATAGCGCAGTTACCGAGGTCGCGGGGAAGCATCATGCGTTTGAAGCTGCGGCAATGGGAGTTCGATGCAACTGCCCATGTAAGTGAAATTTCAATATCACTGCGAACTCTTTTGTGCTCGTCCTTTTGAAGAAGTTTAGGACGCGTTTGACTCTTGTGTTGCCCGGTCAACGAAACGCCTTTTTGACTGGGCACCTCAGGGCAATATATGTCTCCTGCCGCACAGGGTTGAAATGCATGTGGCCAATCACGGTCAATCCAAATGACTGGGCATCCCATTCTAAATGGCAGGTGACTGCTAATAGACTGTTTATGTATGCTGCTCATCAGTGTAGATGCAGTCATCATTGTAGTTATCATCCCCCGCCTCGGAGTGGATGTGGATGTAGGAATGATTTTTGTCCTTCCGCATGACCCCCCGTCCATTCCTCTGTCCATCACGCTTCTTTTCCGGGCCAGAATTTCTAAATGGTTCAATATTTCTCGCTGAAATTTGAGTCATGAATACACATTGTTGTCCAATATTTCTTGACGAAATTTTATATTTAGATACATCATATTGTGCGTATTGTGTAGATGTACCGTATCATACCTCCGTTCATCTGCCTGTCCATCCCTCCTCTGTGTTTTGTTTTTTGGCCAGATATCAGCTGTCTCATGACTGCAGAGAATTTCATGCTTGTTTTTATTGTGACACTTCTTGGCCTTAACAGTGATGGTATTTTTGTGGTCCGTATGGTAGTTTCTACTGCAGTTGGTTCCCCCACTGGATTTCCAGAGTGTCCTCATCGCAGAAATTCTGCACTCTGCTGCAACTAAGGTGGTTAATTTGAGCATCCATATACCTTCCTCTCTTTGCCAGCCCTCTCCTGGTGTTCCTCAAGGACCAATCGTGTAGCCGGCTCATTGAGAAAGTCCTCCAGGTATCCCACAAGGCCCTGCTCCGTGACATCTACAAGAATCACCTTCGGGGTCAGCTGGTCAACCTGGCGATCCATCCCATCGCAAACTTCCCTGTTCAGAGGCTGACCGCTGCTTCCCGCGGTTACAAAATGGTATGTGACCTTTGACTTCCTCTGACCTGGCTTCCTCCTTGCTCCCGCCCCCCAAAAAAAATTAAGGAGGGAGGTCCTTTTTTTAGAACTGAATATGGAGCTGCGCTCCCTCAAACTTGAGTCGCTTTTCGAAGGTTTTCACACCGGCAGAAAATTCTAGAATATACTCAGAACTGTGCTGAATCTGGGTGCATGGTTCCTGTGGAAACAAACTTCACCTAGTTCTTGCGAATGAGGTGATAGGATGCATTTTCAGAAGAATGTACATCCCTCCTATTCAGAGATGCAATACATGTCTAAAATATTGCTTTGGTGGCTATGTGGACTATGTCCAGCCACTTCAATGGTCTCCTCTTTTAGGACAAATATGGCCATCTTCCTTTGGTTATTTACATTTTTTGTATGGGCTGCATGAAGTGTCTTTTAAATACACAAAATCGATCTGTGGAAGTTTCAGCTTCTACACAGCAGCCATTTTTTTCCTGGTGCTCTTGGTAGCTGACTTTGTCTTGTCTCCATCATAGCCAATGAAATATGTTCACAAAGCATATTTGTCAGAGCTGTACAGCACGGAGCTTTGCAAATGAGGAGCTTGCTTGTTTTTCATGTCATTACAGAATTTGCAATCCTCAGTCTTGTCTCTTTATGATGAAAAATATGTTGCTGACATGAGTATACCAACTTCTGGATGTTTGGTTGCAGTTTGAGTTTGACTTTGGATGAAGTATACGCCATAAGCCTTATGTGCTGTTTCTCTCTTTCTCTCTCACTCTATCTTACTGTCACTCTGTTATTCACAATCACTTTGTTTTTTTTTACTCTAATGGCGCTTTTCCACTGCGTGGTACCAGCTCTACTCTTCTCTACTCCACCCGCCTTGGTGCTGAGTACTTTTCTGGGGGGTCGTTTTCCATTAGAGGATAGTACTGCCTCAGGGTAGCTGGTCGCCATAGCGGCGCAACAGGAAACTGCCGCGACGGTCATCCTTAACACGACACACATGTACAGTAGCTGCAGTTATATCAAGTTTACATTTATTCTGTCGATTTTGTTAAAGATTTATGTGTTCAAATCAGGGGACGCGCACGACCGTCACCACGTTATGGCACTAAAGTCCGGCGAGTGTTGAATTGTATTTTCTGTTTGACATTGTCCTGATGCATTGGGATAGCAGGCGGCGTCGTGTCCGATTCTGTTGCACATTAAATTGCGTACCACCTAACAACTCAAGGCAATGATATCCCTAAAAGGCATAGAGAGCGAATGTATATTTCACTCTGAATTTGACGGCATAACAACGGATTGTTAAAGCATGGGATAATCAAGTGATCATTGCTCTGCAGAGTTCCACATTGCAAATGTGCAAATCGCAGGAGATGGCAGAGAATCAGAATTCATCGCTTTATGATGTGTCATCTTATCTGTGATAACTTTAAGAGCAACGTGATTCGTCAACACCCGTAAAGTTATTTTCCTGTGCGATTTTCTTGAAACGGGTAGCATCACATAACTTTCTCAAGGGGAATTAGTTAGGGGAACAGAACTGGACACAACACCGGCACTTAATTTCGCCACGAACGGGGTCACAGGCAAAGAGAAATGCATTTCATGAACAAAGCAGCTTTGGTGAACAAGTGAAACCTTGTATGAAAGGTAAGGCAACGCACAGTATATTGAACAAGTTGCCTAAAACGATACAAGTTTCAAAAACGCCACAATTTGAAGACCTTTTTCAGTGATGGCACGTAAGGCCAGTTTCCCAGCAACAACGCTGAATTTGCCCTTTATTATAGCGATGGTCGATGATCATAATCACTACACTAATCTTGAGACTCGTCAATCTAACTCGAATGATGTCCTGAGGTCGCCTACACAGTGACGATTCTCTCTGACCAATCGGTGGGCTGCGGTGTTGTCACGTCACATTTTAGTACCTTCTAGTACCCAGTCGGCTTTTTCTGGAACCCCAGGAGTGCAGGTACCAGAAAAGGTGGTACCAGTTACCAAGTGCTAGGTACTTTCTCCTACTGGAAAAGCAAAAAAGGCGAGTAGAGTAGAGCCGGTACCGCGTAGTGGAAAAGCGCCATAATTAATGTACAAGTGTGCATTTTTGACATGACTGCACACAGGCATATTACCAAAGTTTGATTTTTTGTACACTTTAAGCTCTTTTTCCTTCTGTCCCCATAGTTTCGCTTGGTGTTTGAGGAGCTGATCGAAGGCCTGGAGGCCATCTTGGCGGCAGGGCACATGGGTGTGGTGGTGCAGCTGGCAGACAGCTGTGAGGAGTGGGAGGAGAAGCAGGGCCAGCTGCTACAGTGCCTCCTGGAGGTACGGAGGTCTCACTGCATGCAAGCACAATGAAAATATTTTGGGACCTGGACCTCATTCCAATTCGAGCAATCATCAACACAAAAAAAAATTGCCGGATCTAGCTTTTTCGCTGAAATTTCTCACACTTCCTGTATGCAGCTTGCTAGCTCTTAGGTCTATTGCATCCGTATAACAACCTTGAACGATAGGAATCTTATCTACATCAGCGCTTTTCAGACCTCTCCTGGAGCACCACTCCTCCTGCTTGTTTTAGAGCTCCGCCTGCTCCAGCACAGGTGAGTCACATGATCAGCTCCTTACCCGTGAAGACGCTTGATAATGAGCGGATCATGAGAATCATCCGTGCTAGCGGGGAGAGATCTAAAACATGCGGGAGAGGTGGTACTCCAGGAGAGGTCTGAGAAGCGCTGATCTGCATCATCTGTGACTGTTGACGGCAACGCCAAAATTATACTAGAAATTATATCAATCACCTGAATATCTCCATGGAAGGCCCTTCTCGAAACTTTGAGAAAATTACCATTGCACAGCTGAAAGCTTCTTAATACGGCATCTACACTCGGTATCGTATGTCCAAGTATCCGTAACCAAGCGCACTAAAGTAACTTTGCACAGCTTGGCGAGACCGGAAACATCTTGGCCATTAAACTATTTCATAAAGTATCGGAAATGGGGCGTGACTGCAACATCAGGGTTTTTTGTGACCCCGAGTTCTACTAACAAAACTTGGCCGAAGGAATCCTACATAATTCACTTTGTTTTTTTTTTTTTTTTTAAAGATTATTTTTTTGGGAGTTTTCTCCTTTATTTGACAGTGCAGTAGAGATAGACAGGAAAGGTGGGGAGAAGAATGGGGAGGACATGCAGCAAATTGCCTGGGCCGGATTCGAACCCAGGCTGCTGCGGGAAGGACTTTTGCCTTATGGTACGCGCATTTAACCGATGAGCCACCGGGGCGCCCCCATAATTCACTTTGTTAATCCCTTTAACATATTTAAAGACCTCAATCAGACCTCAGTCTCCTTTTCCTAAGACTAAAGAGATTAAGGATCTTCAGCCTCTTCTCATAGCTTTCATCTTTTATACCTGGAATTAGCTTAGTGGCTCTTCTCTGAACTTTTTCTAGAGCCTCTACATCTTAAAGTATGGACCCCAGAACTGTACACAATACTCCCAGATGTGGTCTGACAAATTTATTGTACAAGAGAAGTACGACCTCCTTGGATTTGTACTCAATACTTTTGGCAATGTATCCCAGCATCCAATTGGCTTTTTTAACTGCTACGGCACAATGGCTAGAACCTTTGAGGGTTTGGCCAACAATCACTCCCAGACCTTTTCATGTGGAGCACATTCCAGTTTTGAACCTCCCATGAAGTAATCCTATCTAATGTTTTTATTACCTACATGTACAACTTTACATTTCGCTACTTTAAATTTCATTTGCCACATTTCTGCCCAATTCTGGAATCTATCCAAATCATCCTGAATCACTTTAGTGGACTCTAAACTATTTGCCAAACCTCCCAATTTAGTATCAAATGCAAATGTAACTAATTTGCTCTCAATATTTCTATCAAGGTCATTAATGTAGATGAGGAACAGCAGGGGTCCCAACACCGATCCCTGAGGGACGCCACTCCCCACCATATCTAGTTCAGATGAGATTCCACTGACCACCACTCTTTGTGTTCTGTCCTGTAACCAGTTTTGAATCCACTCCAGAATACCTCTTGTAACTCCATCAGAGCTCATTTTAAAAATGAGTCTCTTATGCGGTACTGTATCAAATGCTTTATGAAAATCTAAGTATGTGATGTCATAAGCCCTGCTCTGGTCATAAGTCTTGGTGGCCTCTTCAAAGAATTCCAGAAGGTTTGTCAGGCATGACCTTCCCTTATGGAAACCATGTTGGCTATCCCTAAAGATATTATTACGTTCAAGAAATAATTCCGGCTCGTCTTTTATGATATATTCCAGAATTTTGCATGCAATGCAAGTTAAACTGACTGGCCTGTAATTTCCTGGCTCAGTACGGTCCCCTTTCTTCTATATTGTTATTTTATTGCCCTGCTTCCAGTCATTTGGTATTTCTCCAGTTTCTAAAGACCGTCTGAAGATAGCTGAGAGCGGTATAAAGATGATCTCACTAACTTCCCTGAGCACTCTAGGATATAAGCCATCAGGACCCGCCACCTTATCTGTCTTTATGCAACTTGTCTACTAACTCATTATCCCTTACCTCAATTTCTGCCAAATAATATTGAGCGTTGGACATGCTCTCTGGCCTTATAAAAACCTGCTCCGAGGTAAGATTCTCAACAAAGTAACTGTTTAAGGTATCCGCAATATCCTTGTTATCATATAGTAGCGATCCAGCTTTATTCTTTATGGACTTAACCTCCTCTTTGACTTTCCTTTTTCAGCTACAGTACTGAAAGAAGTGCTTAAGATTAGTTTTTGCCCCTCCCGCAATTTGCCTTTCATACAGTCTTCGAGCAATCCTCGGCTCTTTTTTGACCACAGCCCGCATTTTACAGTATTCAGCCTTAGTGTTGTCATTGTTATCCTTTATGTACATCTTATAAAGATTCCTTTTTTCCCTCAAACTCCTACGAATAGCTGTGGTCATCCACTGAGGATTCTGCTTTTTCAGCTTACTTTTGGACACCTTTGGTATGAATTTACATTGTGAATCAAGTAAAACCCCCTTAAATTTTTCCCACATCTCATTTACAGACTCACAATCCAGGAGTGTCTCCCATTTTATTTCACTTAGATATGAGCGCATCCTGTCAAAGTTTGCTCGCCTAAAATTGAAATTTTTCGTTTTCGAAGACACCTTTTTAACTTGCCATGAAACATCAAAACTAATAGTAGAGTGATCACCAGTCCCAAGTGGCTCCAGTACCTCAACATTGCTAATTCTATCAGGGTCATTACAGGGCACTTAATCTATCAATCTAAATTGCCGGAGTTGATCGTGGCTGTTCTAGGCAATGGTTGTGATTCCATCAGCCGCGCTTCGGCACATCTCGGCAGCATCCTAGAAGTGGCTCTCCGCGCTGCTCTTCTGAGAATACGAGAATATGCACCAAGTCCATTTTTGGTGCTTGCGGGCCGCAGTCGCGCTGATCTGAATATAGCAGGCATACGTTTCCCGTAGTTCGACCGTCTACAGTCATTGTTTCCAACTACGTTTGCATCTGTACCATAGGAACTGCACCCCAGATCGTGCCAGGCAGGAAGTAACTATCAAGGGGGATATGCTTTTAACTAAAAGAAACTAGCCACAAATCTTTGATATAAAATTTGTTTATAACTTAGTTTTCAACAACTTGGCTGTGATTTGGTTTGACTAAAACAAAGGCACAGTTTTTTTTTTTTCTATGGCAGTCATGGCTAGACTATAGTAGGCTACAGCACAATAAAGTCGGAAATGACATTAAATACAATTAAAGCAGAAAGCAAAACGTAGTATTCAACTTTGCAACCAACTCGCCCGTGGTCGAAGCACAAATATCTAGGAAAAAAAAGACAAAATTAGCGAAATTTGAGCAGGTCAATTGTATCAGCTGGCAGGACGCTTCACTAACATTTCACTCTCAGTGGGACATGAGATCGTGTGCAAGATGGAGCAAAATGGGGTCGCTCACGTTATGTTGCAGATACGCGCCCGGTGAAATCTAGGGGTAAGTCCTTTTGTAGCCACTGTATCACTGTGGCCGGCTCTTATTTGGACAGGCATTTTGTGTTGCTAACTCTCTTCAATCTCTGTCACCCCCCCTCCCCCTTTTTATTTTATTTTTTATTTTTAGGCCTTCCACTGCGCTGACCCCCCGTCCCTGCAAACTTCCTGTCTCCCCCTCTTCCTCTCCCTCCTCACGCACGAGGTGTACTACGGCGAGCAGCCAGCAGGGGGAGACACGCAGGTCAGTTAATGCCGTTGAGATGCACAGCCTACTGGAGACTGCTTCTGTTCACCGGTTCCATAGATTTGCATGGGAGCTGCTCGGCAGTGTCAGATGCTAATTCTTTGAGGCCGCCATATTTGTCTGTGGGAAGTTATGGCACCTCAGCTTGTGTATTGTTACCTTAACAAGAAGAGATGAATAGTTCTGAAGGTCGTAATCATCTTCTGTTCAGATTGGAGGGGATTAAAATCAGTACCTGGAGAGTAGTTTGATCTATGCAAAGAAATATTCATGTTGTCGAAACTGTAATCATTTTGCCACTGTGATGTAGTTTTCGATGGGAGCAGAGATTTAATGGGCTGCTCTACCTCTAATAACCACTGGAGTTTGCAGACTACTGAGACAATGCTGGTCCCTGATCCCTTGGTTACAGAGATATTACGAGATTTTAAGGCGTTCGCCCACTAACTTTTGCCATTCTAAAACTAATTGGTTTATTTACTGTATATTAGGTGTTGTTTATTGTATTTAGTCCCTCGTTTCTATCTTTTTCACCTTCATTTAACAGGCTAAAATCTGCCTAGTTGTTTGTTTTATTCATACTAATTCCCTCTCCTCAGTCTTGTGTTCCTACTTCTTAACAATTGAAAAGTGCCGTTAACAACATTGCGAAGAGCAGGAGAAATATTTACAGTTCGTCCATAGCTGAGTACTGGGTACTGAATAAGATTTTGAAAATGAAAGTTCAGTGAATCTCAGATGTTACGGGACATTTAAGATCAGATTATTTGCTGAGCTCACCCCTCAATCCATCACATCATTGCAGTTTTTAGTTTTGTTTCTCTGTATTTGACTGAAGACTGAAAATGGTGTTCTCTAGAAATGAAAATGGCAAGTTAATTGAGAAAAGTAAACAGTGTAGAGTCGCATGTGGTGCCACGGCATTGCTCAACCAGTAGGGGGGTCCTTGGGAATGCTCCCTCCGGAAAATTTTATTTAAAATGGTGCTTATTAGTGCACCTGACAAGACTTAATGGATGTATTTTTCACAAGATAGTTTTAGGATTTTCTGGTCAAATTTCACTTTTTTGTTGAAGTTGAATGTTCTTAATTAATTAAGCAACATGTCATTATTTCAAACACTATATATTATGTAAAGAAAAAAGCATGAGCAGTGACCACAGAGGTCTTTGTGTGGTGTAGAGAGGTGCCATTTTCTATGGGTAACCCAAAGGCAATGCAACTTTATGCATCATGTATAATTATTGAAAACTTTTTTTAATTTATTGTGCCTTAAATGGTTGGTGTTACATTTCAATTTCTGAGGAAAAAAATATGTTCAGCTGGTAGAGGTGTTTTTGAGTGAATTGATCTTTTTCCCCTCTTTAGCGCCCTCTTGGGGACATCAGCTATCACGGCTCCCGTCTGGTCCAGTGTCTGGCGAGGTTCAAAGACCGCTCCATCCTGCTCAACAGCTTGCGCGTACTCCGTCCCTCCGACCTCCTGATCCTGGGAACCGACCAATCAGGAAGCCACGTGTTGCAGAGCCTGCTGATGTCAGCCAGTGACAAGGGGCGGGGAAAAATACTGCGGAGACTGGAGGTGAGGGAGGAAGGGGGAGATGGGAGGGAGATGTATCGCGATATTCACTGTTTATTAACAATGACGTCATAGTTGTGCATGCACAGTTTGGTGGTTGGCAGAAAGCGTGATCATAACACAAAGAAACATGGTGACTAGCCTCTTTGATTTTTCGCTTAGAATCCTCAAAAACGTGATTTCAGAGCCCTTAGCAAACTTGTGCCATCATCACAAGTATTGCTGTAGCGAGATGGAGGGAGGGATGCAGAGATTGTAGGGCGAGAGGGAGATGAGGGACAGATGTGTTTTCATTATTAGGCATTCAGCTCATTTTACACACTAACAGACAGATAGGCTTATGGTAAATCACAGTAACACGCACTGATGCACACAAAAGCTTACTTGAACACTTATGTACTTTTTTTTGTGAACACTCAGTAAACAGAGCACAAACACACAATTCACCTTTCACTAAGCCCCGCCCTAGAATGCAGACTGGCCAATCACAGCGGAGCCAACAACTGGCTCCGACTGAACTCCGACACTTTCATGACAGCGCTCCATTGAATCTAGTGCAGGCGTCTCAGATTTTCGTACTTTTCGACACTCGTTTTTGTGGACTATAACATAGTTATGGTTAAACGTTGTGCCTGGGGCACTTGTAAGACTGGCACTCGTTACCCAGAGAGGTTGGAGGGGGGTGTGAGTTAAAATAGCCGCTGCCTGTATTTTTTTTTCGCTTTGGAATAAGCCGCCTTCAGAGTTTTCCAGCGACACTTAACTTCGTTGACAGTTCACACAAAACCAGCCTCTCTCCACTTTTCGCACACCTTAAAGATATCGTTGTTACGGTGCTTTTGCCCATCGAGATATATATGTATGTGTATCCATTATATTCATGTCTTTCATTATCTGAATGCACACAGTTATCTCCTCTTCCCTCCAAGAAGGCTAATTCCTTGCGAATTGAACAGGCGCAGACGTAGCTGAATATTCTGTTCAGGGGCATTTCCGATTAAGGTGTATACATGAGCCAATATTCCGATTAAAACAGGCATATGCCAGGGGTCTTATTCGGAATATTTTGAATCGGACAATGACCTTAATCGGGTTATTGCACGCGTTTACATGACAGGTACGCAATCAGAATATTCTCATATTCCGATTAGTACAGGAATATGGTGTGCATGTAAACGCAGTCATTTATTCGGATCGGCTAAATTCCTGGGCCATGAAGGAATACCGCTCAGAGGGCACAGTCATCGCGACAAATCACTACTGACTATTGATTGTGGGGAGTGACGACCTGACAGTTCCCCAAACATTAGCGAGCAAACGTTGAACCTAAAATTACACTCCCTTAACTACCTAACCTGTTAGCTAAGTTGAGCAACTAGCTAGAAAACATAAGTAATGTTACAGCCGCCCCGCTAGCTAATGTCAGCTGATACATAATAGTTAATGCCATGGTATAAGCATAGACTGTATAAATCAGCCTATGGGTCCAAGTCCAGATTTCCTACATTGCGCATGAACATACTGTAACCCTTTCTGTCTACTCCTGTCTGAAACCGCATCTGCTGCTTTGTAAAAGCCCGACAGCAGTTCAGCTGGAAGAGCTGTCAAAAACGCCATGTTGAAACTGAAGTTTTGTCAGACTTAGCAACAATAACTAAGGGGGGCGGGGCTTAGCGAAAGGTGAATTACACTAACACATGCAAGAGCACACACATGCATGCATGCCAAAGCAAAGCATGCAGAAACACTAACACACACCCAAGCATGAGAATAACAGAGGTACAAGCTCTCACCAGCATGGGCGCGCACACACACACACACACACACACACACACACACACACACACACACACACACACACACACGTACAAATGGGCACTGTGCCCGGGGTTGATGCCAGAGTGTTGGTCGGGGGCAGTGGCTGTTGTGTCCTTACAATGCATGACTCCTGGGGTTTTGAAATATGACCAAATATTGATTTGTTTTTACAAAGCAAATTTATGAACAACTGCCATGATAGGACAACCTCAAACTGCGTGCTGAAAACATTCTCTCTCTCGTTTTCTCGCTCTCTCTCTCTCTCTCTCTCTCTCTCTCTCTCTCTCTCTCTCTCTCACTCAGGGTCAGTATTTACAGTTAGCCTGCTCCCGATTCGGCAGTCGTGTTTTGGAGGCCGTTTGGAGCAGCGCCACCGTCAGCCAGAAACAAGGCATTGCACAGGAACTAGGTGAGGAGTTTCCTACCCGATTCTAATGCACTGTACTTCTAGACTGAAGCAAAATTGTGTGTTAGAAGCTTGAGCTCAGTCCATCTCAGTGGGGGGCATTGCTCGGGAGATGGTTCTTCTTTTACTACCAAACCCATTTGAGAAGGCTTCCCACTAGATATCAGAACATTGGTGTGTGAACAAAACTAGCTTCCACAGGGTTCCCCCAGGGTCGAGTTTGAGAGCCACGGCTCGAGATGTCGGAGCATCGCTGACTGGGTTTGCGCCCATTTCAGTCCAAAACCCGCAAGAGATGTCAAGCAGTGATGATGTGCAATTTAGCGTAGTTTGCATTCGTCTTTCCGGTCGATCTCGACAGTGCGGATGAGATTGAGGTCACGACTCAGTGGCAGTCAAGCTGTAGGAATCTCTGAACCGTCTGGAGTGTCACTGTATTCTGTAACACCCGAATTTTACCCAATGGCACGAATCGGCCAAGCTTAAACCCTGCAAAACATCCACAGACTAAGGAGTGAGAGTGTCCTCATACTTTCGTTCTCATGTCTGCAAATATGAGAACATGCATACAACCTAAATTATGCGTAAAATGAGGCACAAATAAATCAATGATTAGAATGATCTTAGTACCTGTACCTTATTTAAAGTGGTGAATCAGCTCCTCAGTCCCATAATCCTCTTGGGAGACTTGCCTTTGGTCGTGTCTCTTTGTGCTTCTTTGTGTTTGCGCATTGAATGCGATGTAAAGGAGACCCTGGTAAGATTTGCTGAGAGCTCGTTTTGTTGTGTTAAGCCTATTGACTGATAAGTGAACATTCTTCAAGAGCTTAAGCCTGTGTGATACTGTCAGTATGTACAAGTGCTTTCATCTGGTCTCTCTCTTTCATCCCTCTCTCCCTCTCTCTTTAATCCCTCTGTCCTAGCTCCCAGCGAGGCTGCGCTCAGGTCGGACCAGTTTGCTCGTCACGTTTGGGCCAAGTTGGGTCTGACGCACTTTGGGAAGAGGCGGGGCCAATGGCTGGAATTTCAGACCAACCAATCAAAGAAGAGGAAGTTTTTTAGTGACATTTTGGACTGAGGAAGAGGGGGGCGGGGCAGTGTTGAAGACGGGGAAGGGCCGGGGCAGGAAAACGGTCTGGCATTTGATCCGTGCTGGAATTTGTCTGAATTAAAGTGCGGGTGACTGCCCCTGTTGTGCTGTCCAGTGTCCTCCTCTCTCACATTACTCATTAACGCATTTAACTGCACTTTCCCCAGGGATTGTTTCTTTTATCCCCTGTGTCTGGGTGATCTTGTTGGGCAATTTTTCAGTTTTGGTCAATTTGGCAACATCCAAAACAATGGAATTTAGTCGGAGCTAGTCAAGAGCATTATTATCCTCCACCAGTAAGTGGATGGGTTTATAGGAATGAGCGTCCTTCTATCCTTCTGCTCGTCCGTCTGTCTATCCGCCAAGTTTCCTTTCTGGGCCAGAACTCTTACATCGTTCAGTATTGCTCAACAAATTTTATACATGGCTACATCTCATTGTGCAGTTGTGCCTTTTCATTCATCGTCCGTCGTCCTGTCCGTCTGTCCATACGTCCACAATGTTTAGTTTCCAGGCCAGTTATCGGCCATCCTGTGGTGGGGATCTGAGTATTACATGCTTGTCATTATTAGATGTAAACGAGTGGTAATGTATTTGAAGATGGAAGTCTGCTGAGAGATTTCTATAATGTCACCTGCCTGTTGCATTTAGGGAGCATATCAAACATTAATGATGCTTTTTCAGTTTAAGACACCTGCAGAATGTTCACTGAATGTGTTCAAATAAAGTTGGAATTTGGCATTCGTTTGCTTAGAGAACATGCCCGAAAGGTTCAGTATGTCTGGCGGATAATCAGTCAAATGGACTCCCCTGTACCGGGACAGAAAGAGTGCTGCGAAGCACAAGTTTGAAAGCTCCAATCATTTAAGTGATCATAGCATTTGCTCGCCAAAAATTGTTTTGTGACATAAAAAATGGGCGTTCAAACAGATAAGGCCATATTTAAAAGATAATAAGTTGGCATCCCCGCTTGTGTCAGAAAAACCCTCTCACCTCCATTTTTTATTGAACTTTTGAAAAAAATTGTTTAAATTGCACCAAAAAGTAAGTAGAACAAAATGCTCAGGATCCCTGTCCATGCAGCACACGATCTGTTCAGCTTTCAATCACTGCGCCGCTTCTAGTTCAGGCAGATTTGATTCTTCACGGTAATACAGTACATAAATTTTGTGATTTAGAATTGTAGCACTATTTGGATTTCAAAATCCTATTGTAATAAAATACAGATTTAAAAAACCTCCCTCCCGACCGTGAAAACTGAAATATGAAGGATTTTAACCAACAATTTTTATGCCCCCGGAATCAAAGATTCAGGGGCATATTGTTTTGCACCTGTCCGTCTGTCTGTTTGTCCGTTTGTCTGCAGCAGCAAAAAAAACTTTAGCCTTGGCCGTAACTTTTGATTGGTCAGAGAGAGGCCTTTGATACATGACGTGTGTATCCCCTGTCATGAGACCTTTCGGATGAGGTCATCATTTTTGACCTTGTGACCTTGACCTTGGCGTAGGACACATTATCCGAAAAAAACTTTAACCTTGGCCATAACTTTTGATTGGCCAGAGATAGGCCTTTGATACTTGACATGTGTATCCCCTGTCACAAAACCTTTCGGATGAGGTCATCATTATTGACCTTGTGACCTTGACCTTGGCATGAGACGCATTTTCTGAGAACGTTAACCTTGGCCATAACTTATCATTGGTCAGTGATAGACCTTTGATACTTGACATGTGTATCCCTTGACACAAGACCTTTCAGATGAGGTCATAATTTTTCACTTGTGACCTTTACCTTGACGTCATTTTGATTTCACAATAGTTTCCTGGAAAAGTTTTAAAAATTTTATTTCCTTAATTAATCCTTTGCAAGTCCAAGTGATTCCATCTGGTCCTTTTCCATATTATAAATCCAAACTATGCTTATATCCGGGGGCATCAGTGTCTCACAAGCACATCTTGTTTGTAATATGGCCTAAGGTACACTACCAGTCAAAAGCTTTAGGACACCCCAATTTTCCCAGTTTTTTATTGAAAATTATGTAGTTCCAGTCTTACGAATACCTTGAAATGGTACAAAGGTAAGTGGTGAACTGTCTGAAGTCTTAAGGCAACCCAGAGGAAGCGTGATGGTCTGGGGCTGTTTTGCTGGATCCAGGGTCAGTGACTTATAGAATGAAATGCACCCTGAACCAAAACGGCTACCACAGCATTCTGCAGCGCCATGCAGTACCCTCTGGTATGCGCCTAGTTGGTCAGGGGTTCATCCTACAGCAAGATAATGACCCAAAACATAAGTGCAAGCTCTGTCTGAACTACCTTAGGAAAAAAGAACAAGATGGTAAGCTTGAAAACATGGAGTGGCAGCACAGTCTCCAGACTCAAACCCCATCGAGATGGTTTTGGATGAGCTGGACAGAAGAGTGAAAGCAAAGCAGCCTACAAGTGCCACACATTTATGGGAACTTCTGCAACAGAGTTGGAAAGAACTTTCTGAAGAATGTTTAATTTCGATTGTAGAAAGAATGCCATGAGTGTTTTCAGCCGTTATATCTGCCAAAGTTGGCTACTTTGAGTCAAAAGTTTAAAAAACATTTTGGTTTATAATTGATTCCATGATTTCTTTTTTAACTTCGATTGTTCATTTGTTCTGTCATGTCTATGCTTTCATTCCAGAGTACAATGAGACATTAAACTGCATAATTTTCTATTAAAAAACTGGGAAAATTGTGGTGTCCTAAAACTTTTGAACGGTAGTGTACATAGCTTCTGTTGCAGATGTCTTATGTGGTTCGTTCCCTCACACACCAACATCTGTGCACTCCAGCCGGGTTTTGAGTTTCATGAAATAAAGGCATTGTGCGAAATAAGTGTAATGTGGAAAAAAAAGAAGTCACTAGATGGCAGTATTGATTTTTTTTTTTTTGTTAAGCCCAGTCTAAAGCTAGGTTGGGCATGTCCTGGGCATGCCTCAGAGGGGGCTGGACAAGAGTATATAAGGAGAAAAATTGAGGGAGTGGAAAGATAGTTGGAGAAATTGCAAGGAGAAATTGCAAGAAGGATACATTTGACCAGACCTGTCACTCTTTTCAAGACCTTTTAAGCTTTTTGTGGATTTTTGCCTGTGTTGGAGCATTTTCCTGTCCCAGGACATCACAACAGAGCAGCCCATCTCCATTACAGGGAACTGTAAATATCTCATTTTTTTTTATTTTCATTTCAATCTTGGTCAGTAGTGTAGGGTGTAGATTAGTTCTATGTGTTTGTTTAATTAAATCTGTTGAACTTTAAGAATTTTGTCTGTCATCCTTTGCTGTCCGTGACGTCATAACAAATTGACGCCATAACAAATTGGGGCCATTACAAATTGGGGGCTCGGGTCGGGGGTAGACCATTGTCGAAGTCATTTATTGAAAATCTAAAATTTCAAATTGTGAAATTGTTTTTGAATTTTCCTATATATATATTGACAGATCAACAGCAATGGATGATTTCTTGGCATCACCAACCGTAGAGGTTTTGAAGTCTTTTAAAAAGACAGAACTGCTAGAAATATGCAGACAGTTAGAGCTGACAGATGTAAAACCAGCCATGCGAAAAGCAACACTGGCTAGAGAGATTGTTGAATATTAAATTGATGAAAATGTGTTTGCACCAGGAGATCTAGAACAGTTTCCGGTGGAAAATCCCAATGTAGAATTGGAACTTAAATTAAAAATGCTAGAGATTGAAAGGGAGGAAAAAGAAAAACAAAGGCAGTTTGAGTTAGAAAAATTAGCAAGAGAAGAGAAAAAAGAAAGGGAGGAAAAAGAAAAACAAAGGCAGTTTGAGTTAGAAAAATTAGCAAGAGAAGAGAAAAAAGAAAGGAGGAAAAAAAAAAACAAAGAGAATTTGAGAGAGAGAAAGAGGAAAGAGCAGAAAGAGAGAGACAGAGACAGAGAGATTCGATTTAGAAAAATTAGATAGAGAAGAAAGGCTCCAAATGGAGCTACTAATAATAAAAATTCAGGCTGAAAATAAATTTCACGCCAGCCAGGAGGTAAAGCTGGTGCCTCCATTTTCAGAAAAGGAGGTTGAGAAGTATTTCCAGTGCTTCGAGAAGGTAGCAAAGAGTTGTCAGTGGCCAAAGGAACACTGGCCTCTGATGTTGCAAACTGTCCTCAAGGGTAAAGCTCAACAAGCCTATTCGGCTTTGTCTGCAGATGATTCCTCTGATTATGAGGTTGTCAAAAAGGTTATTTTGACAGCTTATGAGTTGGTTCCAGAGGCTTACCGACAGAAATTCAGAGGTCTGAAGAAATGTGACAATCAGACTTATGTGGAATTTGCTAATGAGAAGA
The DNA here is from genome assembly GCA_029692085.1 of Gymnothorax javanicus. Lineage (NCBI taxonomy): Eukaryota > Metazoa > Chordata > Actinopteri > Anguilliformes > Muraenidae > Gymnothorax > Gymnothorax javanicus. The sequence continues at coordinate 20,666,356 of CM056197.1, read as the reverse complement.
AGGTTTGCTTTGAGCGCTGGTGTACTTCTATGGAGGTCAAGGATGATTTCAACTCACGAAAAGAGATGGTGTTAGTTGAAGAATTCAAGAACTGTGTCAAGAATGATATTAAGACCTACCTTAATGAGAAGCAAGCACTGAATTTGCAATCAGCTGCCAAATTTGCAGACGAATATGTTCTAACACATAAGTCCAAATTTCAGTCTAGCAGTAACAATAGATGGTCCCAATTTCAGAAGAAAGGTAACGGTGATACCCAAGATTCCTCACCCAAAGACAAAGACAAATCTGGTGATGGTGCTCAGAAATCCAGTCAAAGGTCTGATCAGAGTGTGAAAGCTGACAGTGACAAAAGTGGTCTAGTTTGCAATTATTGCAAGAAAGCTGGTCATGTTACAACTAACTGTTGGTTCCTTAAAGCTAAGAAAGAACAAGAAAAGGATACCAAACCCAATGCCTTTGTGAAGACAAGGTTAGAAACCCCTGTAGTAGATGACCGATCTGCTAAATTGCCTGCTCCTTGTGAGGCTAAGAAGCCTGATACTGCTGACTTTGTGAGGGAGGAATTCCTTCCATTTGTGTCAGAGGGATTTGTGGCTCTGAATGAGCATTCTCCTCCTGTCCCCATATATATCCTAAGGGATACCGGAGCTTCTCAGTCACTTTTGTTGATGGACTCCTTGGAGTTACGTGATGAGACCGCTTCTGGGGATTTCATACTTGTACAAGGTATTGAAGGGAGGACTGTATCTGTACCCCTGCGCTCTGTATTCTTGAAGTCAGATTTAGTTACAGGACAGGTAAAGGTGGGACTTATGTCAAGTCTACCTATCAAGGGTGTTTCTCTGTTGCTAGGCAATGACCTGGCTGGGGGCAATGTAGTTCCCCCTGTTCATCTTACTTCACAGCCGAGCACTGAAGATGGCGATGAAGACCCATCTCTGTATCCTTCCTGTGCAGTGACTCGTGCTATGGCCAAGAAGGCTCAAGAAGAAGATGATGTGGTGCCGTCCAGCACCTTGAAAAGTCATGACTCAGGTGGTTCGCCTCATGACTCTGTTCAGCCTACTATGGTTTCTCCGTTTGAGGACTTATCAGACACTTTTATCAGTTCTCTATTCAGCCAGCCAGATGGGTCTGGTGATTCTGATGTGTCTGGAGACTTGTCTCTGTCCAGAAAGCGGTTGATTCAGGAGCAAACCAATGATCCTGAAATTTGTGTACTAAAAAGGAGAGCCCTTCCTGATGAAGAAATAGACACAGTTCCAGTTGGGTATTATCTCAAGGATGGAGTGTTGATGCGGAAGTGGCGCCCTCCTGATATCCCTGCCAATGCAGATTGGGCAGTGGTCAAGCAAATTGTTGTTCCAAAGGTCTACAGGAATGAGATCTTAACAATGGCTCATAGTTTGCCTTTAGGAGGTCATCTTGGTGTTAACAAGACTGTTGACAAGATCATGAAACACTTTTTCTGGCCTGGACTTCGGAAAGATGTTTCCAACTTTTGCAAAACCTGTCACACTTGTCAGGTAGTTGGAAAACACCAGTTAGACCCACCTGTAGCTCCATTGCAGCCTATCCCAGCATTTGGGGAGCCCTTCTCCAGGGTCATTGTTGAATGTGTGGGTCCATTACCCAAGACTAGATCTGGAAATCAGTACTTGTTGACAATCATGTGTGCATCTACCAGATTCCCTGAAGCCATCCCTCTACGCAACATCAAGGCAACTGCAATTTCAAAGGCTTTGATAAAGTTCTTCACGTTGTTTGGCCTTCCCCAGGAAATTCAGTCAGATCAAGGTAGCAATTTCACTTCCGGATTGTTTCAGCAGGTTGTGTATGAACTAGGTGCGAAGCAGATTCTTTCCAGTGCCTATCATCCAGAGAGTCAGGGTGCCTTAGAGCGGTTTCATTCCACTCTGAAGACAATGATGAGGACTTATTGTTATGACCATGAGAAAGACTGGGATGAAGGTGTTCATTTGCTGTTGTTTGTAGCTAGAGAAGCAGTGCAGGAGTCTACTGGATTCAGTCCGTTTGAGCTAGTGTTCGGCTATGAAGTGAGAGGACCTTTGCTATTGTTGAGTGAACAATGGCAAGAGAAAGAGCCGCATATCAGTCTGTTAGACTATGTTAGCAAGTTCAAGGAAAGACTGCGTGCAGCTTGTGACCTAGCCAAAGAGAACTTGAAATCAAGTCAGGGAAAAATGAAAACTTGGTATGATCATAAGGCTAGAAGCCGTGAGTTTAAACCAGGAGACAAGGTCCTTGTGTTGTTTCCCTTGCAGTCCAATCCATTGCAGGCTAGATTTCATGGTCCTTTTGAAATTCTGACAAAACTCAATGATCTCAATTACATTATGAAGACTCCAGATAGGAGAAAGCCAAAACAGTTATGTCACATTAACATGCTGAAGCCTTATCATGATAGGAATGCTAGGGTTGCAGCTGTCACTTCAGATCCTCCTATGGCCGAGACTTGTGAAGATGAGGGGGAGTTTCAAGATGATGAACCTAGAATTAAAGCTGAAGTTCTTTCATGTAAATTGTCAAATTCTGAAGTGTTGAAAAATCTAGATGTAAAACTCCAGCACTTAGAACCCTCACAGAAAGATCAGTTTGAGAGGTTGATCAAGAAATAAAAAGATCTATTTCCTGATGTTCCAAAGAGAGTTTCTATAGCCTCTCATGATGTCGATGTTGGTGATGCCAAACCAATAAAACAGCATCCGTACCGGATGAATCCTGAAAAGAGAAAGATTGCTGAGAAAGAGGTTGAGTACATGTTAGAACATGATATTATCAGACCCTCTAACTCCCATTGGAGTTCACCCTGTGTTCTAGTTCCAAAACCTGATGGAAGTACTAGATTCTGTACAGATTATCGCAAAGTCAATGCTGTAATTAGAACTGATGTGTTTCCAATACCTAGGATTGATGATTGTATCGATAGAGTAGGGCAAGCAAAGTTTCTGACTAAGATTGATTTATTGAAGGGTTACTGGTGTGTGCCTTTAACTGAGAGGGCCAAGAGCATCTCTGCTTTTGCCACACCATCTGGGTTATACCAGTATGAAGTCCTACCCTTTGGCATGAAAAAATGCCCCAGCCACATTCCAAAGGATGATACAGTCTACAATCGCCGGATTGCCACACACGGGTGCGTACATCGACGACCTGATCACATGGAGTGACTCCTGGGAAGAACATCCGAAAGATGTAGAGAGCGTTGTTCAGCGCTTGACCCAGGCTAACCTGACTGTTAACCTGAACAAGAGTGACTTTGGTTGTGCTACTGTCACGTATCTTGGCTACGCCATAGGCCAGGGTAAGGTGGCACCCATAAATGCTAAAGTCCAAGCCGTGCTCAAATCTCCTGACTTCAACAAACCGTTCTCCATGGCGGTCGATGCCAGCGACCAAGCTTGTGGATCTGTGCTCCTACAGAGAAATGACTCTGATGACATTGAGCATCCCATGGCATACTTCTCCAGGAAGTTCAATCGCCACCAAAAGAACTATTCCACAATTGAGAAGGAGCTGTTGGCTCTGGTTCTATCCTTACAACACTTTGAGGTTTATGTTTGTACAGGGCAAAAGCCAATGATTGTATATACTGACCACAATCCGTTAATGTTTTTGAGTAAGATGAAAAACAAGAATCGGAGATTGTTGAATTGGAGTTTGATTTTACAGGAGTTTGACTTGGAAATTAAGCATGTAAAGGGTACTGACAATGTAATTGCTGATTGCTTATCCCGTGTTTGAGTATGTGTATATATATCACGTGTTTATTAGCATATTGAATTATATACACAAGTGTCTACTTAACCATTTTTGTATTGAAAAGAAAAATTTTGCCTTTATGAGTCAAAATTTTTCCCTTTTGGAATGGAGGTGTAATGTGGAAAAAAAAGAAGTCACTAGATGGCAGTATTGACTTTTTTTTTTGTTAAGCCCAGTCTAAAGCTAGGTTGGGCATGTCCTGGGCATGCCTCAGAGGGGGCTGGACAAGAGTATATAAGGAGAAAAATTGAGGGAGTGGAAAGATAGTTGGAGAAATTGCAAGGAGAAATTGCAAGAAGGATACATTTGACCAGACCTGTCACTCTTTTCAAGACCTTTTAAGCTTTTTGTGGATTTTTGCCTGTGTTGGAGCATTTTCCTGTCCCAGGACATCACAACAGAGCAGCCCATCTCCATTACAGGGAACTGTAAATATCTATTTTTTTTTTTTATTTTCATTTCAATCTTGGTCAGTAGTGTAGGGTGTAGATTAGTTCTATGTGTTTGTTTAATTAAATCTGTTGAACTTTAAGAATTTTGTCTGTCATCCTTTGCTGTCCGTGACGTCATAACAAATTGACGCCATAACAAATTGGGGCCATAACATAAGCAAATCAGAATGCTTGTTAAATGATTGTCCTTTTGAGTTTCCCCTGTCAAGTATTATTAACAAAAATGGCTGGCACAGAAACGCCTTAAAAAAAAACTTGTTGATAATGACATTTGTTTTGTATGTAAAATAAGAGTCGGATCGAAGAAAGAAAAAAACATGTACATGAAAAAGGCCAACTCAATGTTCCTTCAATTATAAGTCGTGTTGTTTTCATAAATACTGCTGTATATTCCTCAAGGGAACTGATTGTGTGCCGTATGGGATAATACCGTTTATTAGAAAAGTTCTCAAGAAAAGCCCACTAGATTAGAGCATAAAGTCAATCAAGCGAGTATACCATGATAGCGACCGGCTCCGCGTCAGACATTTAACTACTGAAGCACAGACTGAAGTGTGCAGCACTGCAGTTAATAATATTGTTTTCAGGAAAACTTCAACACCAAAGAAACCTGGAGAAATTCCCCCTTTTGAACATTTTCAACATGTTGATTGGCCTTCGTTACAGAGGGCTTAGTTTGTCTATTGCGTACTCCCACAACAGTTTTTGCTTACAGCTTGGAAATTTCTGAGCTTCTCTCTGATTGGTTGAACACAAAACCCTGCTCGAGTGAGCAGACGTTGGTGTGTGAGGGAAGCAAACCACATAAGATGTCAGAAACGGAGGCTATACGGTACACTGATGAAAGCGTATTTGGAGTTATCCCTGGCTGTGGTCGTAAGCACTGCCTAGCAGTGGAGTTAAATGATGTTTCGGTAACGACTAGAATGAGTCCATCGTTCTTTTACAGGCAACAGTGCCTAACTTGACACGTGGAAAGAGGATGATTGCTCATTGAGCACTTGAGGTGAGCCTGTGCTTATGCTACCTCTGGTCTGCATGAAGTGCTTCACATGACATAACAGCCCATTCGGCAGGACAGTCCGCACCATTACTACCACTGAAGTGTACTTTTGGGTGCTTTTAAGAGCTACATGCCATCTAGCACTGCATAAGGCCTGGTCTTTGAACCCCACAGAGCTTCTGCCTTGACTGCATGACATGGCAAGCTCTTCCACATCATGACCTCTCTCTGGAAGTGAGGGGGGGGGGTTGATGGAAAGGTGCTGAACAGACACAACATGATGAAAAGGGCCTGAAATCAGTGAAACTTACCTTTAGCCAATTTCCATTGATGGCCTGTGGTCCTGAACTTAACTGTACTCCAAATTATCTGTTGCTCACTTAAAAATTAAACATTCATATTTTATGAAGGATAATTACATACGGCTAGAAGGGCACAAATGAGCCTCATTTGAGCTGATGTAGGGAAATGTGGTGGATTTATCTGTAACACTGACTTAGACTGGCATAGAGCTGGAAGGGGAAAATAATGGAGTTTGTCTACAGAAAAGTGATGCTGTGCTGGTTAAGCACATTTTAGTCTGCATATTTAGTTATTCTTGGGGCACTTTGTGAGGGTGAAGGAAGGAGGCATTCGAGGTGGTAAGTGATGTCTCCCATCAGAAGATGTTGGGCGCAGCGCAATGCTTTCACCAACATTGAAGTAGAGGCTGAATATGGAGATTAAGGCTTAAAAAAATATATGGGTCAGGCTGATGAAATGGGAACCTGTGCCCTTTTTGTGTCTTTGGTCCAGGAAATGTTCACATTTGCTTTTATTTTTGATAAATAGAGAGAAAATGAGAACACTATACTTTGATATGATATATCATATCTCGGACTTAACATTTCTTGATCATTTTGGCCTTCAAAAACCCTGGTTGAGCTGATATCTGTGCATTTTGTATATGAGAGAATATTAAATAATTCACGGTTTCCTTAGAATCTATCATTTTCAGTCGAACATATTGTGTTGTATGGATACTGAGAGAAACGGGAGAAGGAACCGACGAGCAGTGACTGAGAAGAACGTCATCCTAAAATGAGCTTCGTCCTTAAGGAAAGATTAGCCGTGATCCCCTCACTCACAGGTTCCCATTTCGCGAGACTGGCCCATATAATTTGCACACTTGTTTCGCTGGTTTTCTGAAATTTCAGGAAGGTTATCGGAATTTGTCCTTTATGCGGTTAGCGTAATGTGTTTACAGACGCCATGCTCTCGGCGGTACTGTTATGTGAGAGGTGTGCGCGATTCAGAAATGAAAGGGAAAGTGCGGCGAAGTGCCCCGGGAGCCGAACGACGCAGCGAGTCAGCGAGTTTTCCCTCAGCGCGCGTGAGAGATAGGAGTCGGCGTCTGCGTCTCGACTCTCAAGCTCATGTTTCATGTGTCATGCGATTAATGCTGGTGATATCAGCTGCAGTTCCTGTTCAAACAGCAGCCTGACGCTGTATATATAGGGAGGAGAAAACTTTCATCGCATTTTCCTTTCCAACGGGACTGGAGAGAGGCAAAGCAAGAGGTTCACTCAGATCCACGTTTTTGAAAAGCTGGAAAGAAAATCGTCAGATCTGGGACAGGACTGCTGAGGAGAGTTTCATTGGAATTTTGTACCACAGAGTGATGTAAACGCACTGAAACGGGTACACGGCCTTACCTGTGGGATTTGCATCATCAGCTATCATACGTACTGGGGAAAAACTGGTTTGAGCCAGATCCACTGGGACTTCTCTGTACCAACAGGGCTATCCACAGGGGATCCTCCACACTGATTGGCTCTCCACTAGGACTTCCCCGCAGCGATTGGGTACCCACTGAGGATCCTCTATACTGATTGGCTATTCACTGGCTATCCTTCACTGCATTGGACATTTGCTGTGGACTCTGGCGCCGCTCCCACGGTTTACTTGTGAAGTTGGTGTTGGTGCATCTGCTGAGTGGTATCCTGAACATATCAAGGTCACAATCCCATGCTGATCACACTTTCCTTGCGAATTATCACTTGTTATTGTGTCCGATGGCTTTGCAAGAGGTGTGTGGTTTTCAGGACACCCCTGGCTATCCCAGATGGAACATTCCAGCCTCTCTCTCCATGATAAGGCACAACAGTCTGCATTCTAGTGGATGGGATCGGGAGGAACCAAATGCTACTGTGTGGGAGAGGGACTGTCGCTATCCTTTGAGTTTGTACGTACCCAACCCAGAGCACCTCACCCAGATTCCTTTGCAGGCTGTTACCCTGCCTTTCCAACTGAGCCACGGCACCACCACCCTGGCGTTCATGTTCCAGGGAGGCGTCGTGGCGGCCGGAGACACGCGGGCGAGCTGCAAGGGCCTCGTCTGTTCCCCAGACGTCCAGAAGGTGGTGCCGGTGCACCCGCGTTTGGTGATGACGATGTCGGGAAGCGCGGCTGACTGCACACTGTGGAGACGCATCCTGGCCCGTGAGCTCCGCCTCTACCACCTCCGGCACCGACGCCGGCCGTCAGTGGGGGGCGCCGCTAAGCTGCTCTCGCACATGCTGCATCCATTCAAGGGTACCGAGGTGTGCGTGGCAGCCATGTTGTGCGGATGGGAAGGGGAGGAAAGTGGACGTCAGAGACGGGATAGATGGATGGGCTGGGAAGGAAGCAGGGGAGAGGAAAAGATGACCAGCAGAACAGACAGGGATGGAGGGAAACAGGAAGGGAGTCCAGGAGAGGCTGAGCCAATTGGAGAGAGAGGGAAAGAGGAGGAGCAAATTGAAGAAAGAGAGAGAGAGAAGGAGTCAATACTTGAGAGAGCAACAGGGACCAAGGCAGTCAGGGAGAGATGGAGAGGCATAGAACCAACCGGAAAGAGAGTGACAGATGCAGAGCCAATAAGAGGAGGGAGAATACAGGGGGTGGGTGGGGAATCTGGCCCAGTAATGAAAGAGCCATTTGGCCCTGCCGGTCTGCTGGAGTCGCCCTCTGGTGGGGGAATGAGGGGTAGTGCAGTGAGGGAAAATGAGGCCCCATGGGCGGGTCGCCCAGTCCTGGCAGGTTGGGGCTGTGGTGTCGGGGGCCTCGGCCCCTCCGGGCCCCAGCTGTACTATGTCTGCAGTGACGGGAGCCTCCTGAAGGGGACGCTGTTTTCAGTGGGCTCTGGCTCGCCGTACGCATATGGGGTGCTGGACGGGGCAGTGCAGTGGGGAATGGGTGTGGCCGAAGCCTGTTGGCTGGCCCGCGAGGCTGTGTTCCGCGCATCCCACCGCGACGCATACTCCGGAAACTGTGTGGACATTTACCATGTAACTGCTGAAGGGTGGAGGCGTTCAGAGAGGGAAGACCTGGGGGAGGAGTATTACAGAGAGAGAGAGAGAGAGCAGAAATGGTGAAATGGTGTCAGAGAGAGGACCCGAAATAGTATTATAGAACGAGGGAGGGAGAGAGGGCGGAGAAATGGGATCGGTGGAAGAAAAGTAAAGGAGGTGAACTGGGGGGAAATTGTGCAGGAGGAGAAAGAAGATGAAAGGATCTGCTGGAGTACTACAGAGAGAGGGAAAGGATGGAACTTTGGGAACTGTAGTCTTCCCCCAGGAACACTATTGCACAACTGAATACAAGTTTTAGTACCTTTCTTCTTTCTCATTTTTTTTTTCTCCTTTTGGTAAAATATTCAAATATTATAGATTCAGTGTGTGTCAAAATGAATTCAGTAATCTGTAAGTTTGTCGAAAAGGACTGTCTCATTGATATTGCAATACCATTTTGAGAAGTGACATTGAGTTTAACTTCATTAAGTTCTTTTACTCTCCTTGCCCGTCCATCCCTACATGATATATGTATGCTTGCATGACAAAAGTAGATTCATAAAAGACGTGTGTCAGCAAATGTATTTGTAAGAGAGAAAAAATGAAGTCTAACAGGAAGGAAAGTGGCTTCATAAGGTTTTAAATAATCAAGTGATGTAGAGAGACGGGAGGAATGGAACAGAAGATTTAAAACCCGAATTATTGGAAGGTTCGCGAAAAACTAATGACAACGCATTAAAGCTGCTTTCACACTGAACGCGAAACGAATTTTTCGCACGACAGATTACATTCAAAGTCAATGCAAAGACGCGAATGCATTGACTTTGAATGTAATCTGTCGTGCGAAAAATTCGTTTCGCGTCCAGGGTGAAAGCGGCTTAAGTCTGCCACGATCACAGATGGCGCTGTGATTTTGAGCTTCACAAGATGACTGAGTTTCTCTACATGGCTCTGCGTTGAACGTTATAAACCAGCGGAACTGCATCATCTGCTTCACATTCATCACAAAAATGGCGCTCGCAAGTGTGCTGAAGAGTGAGTCTGCGGATTTTTCGCTCCGTAGCGGGCGGCCTTTCACATTCGGCGCAAGCTGGGATCAGACCGAGCTGGGCTTCGGATCGTCCGCGGCCGATGGTGGGAACTTCGCTGTGAAAAATGGTCTTTTCCCTGCGGATGAAGATGGTCCTGAGCGAAGGATAGAATTTCTCCATGGAACAACTACGCTGGCTTTCAAAGTGAGTGTTACACTGATGTCTTGCTAGAGTTATAAGCGTTAGTTAGTCTGAAATGGTGGTACTTTTTTAATCAGAAAAATTCTATTTTAACCTTCGCTGAATGTACTGAGCGAGCCTTCATGCTAATTCGCGTTAGCTGCGATGACTGTGTTGTTAGCACGTCCTTTACTTGCTTGCTAACGCGAGACACCGTAAGCATTTAGTCGTTGTTTGTTTGAACCTGGAGTACATGACTAATATAAAGGTAGAAATTAGAGTTGCGAAGGTCTCTTTGGTGCAGTATATAATGTGGCAATAATCTAATCATTGGCTAATGTCAGAGCGATGCTAATGCATTAGCACAATGACTCAGTCCCGTCCGCAGCCATGTAGTTGACTACCTACAGTGGCTAGTGATTAACGTTAATTGTCTTGCTGACTAGTCGCTAGCGTTACTTGGCTGCTTTAACGTTACCTAACCGGTACATTCTGGCTGTCTGGGCGAATTTTGCTATAACTGACATAAACTGATGAAATTTCCTTTATAATCTAACTCCGTTAACTCTGACAAATCTGCTTTCACATTGCGTTTTAGCCCAGTTAATGTCTGTACTGATAGTTGATTGTCGAGGAGCTAGAGCTCGCTACAGCGTGTATGCAGCTGTATTGTGCAAAGCGACCGGACTACTCCGCTGTTTGTAAATGTGCTCATACAGAGCTCGCCTATCTAACATTCTCCAGCAGCAGGGAACATTTTAATGTTGGAAAATTGTCTTAGAATAATGATGTCTTGGAGTGTTGTTTAGCTAACGAGCTGTCATGGCACAAACATCTCCATACAATTCCAAACAAGGACAGTCAGCCGGCACACCAAACCCTCTCTCACCGGCCACTTCATTAGGCACACCTTACTAGTACTGGGTTGGACCCCCTTTTACCCTCAGAATTGCCTTAATTCTTTGTGGAATAGATTCAACAAAGTGCTGGAAAAATTTCTCAGATTTTGGTCCTTGATGCAGCTGCACGTCCTTGATGTGAATTTCCCGTTCCACCGCATCCCAAAGGAGCTCTATTGAATTGAGACCTGGTGATAGTGGAGGCCATGTGACTATAGTGCTCTCATTTTCACATTCAAGAAACCAGTTTGAGGGGATTTTCGCTTTATGACATGGTGCGTTACCCTGCTGAAAATAGCCATTAAAAGATTGGTACACTGTGGCCATAAAGGAATGGACATGGTCAGCGACTATACTCGGGTAGGGAGTGGCATTTAAATGATGCTCGATTGGTACCAAAGGGCCCAAAGTGTGCTAGGAAAATATCCCCCACAACATTACTCCACCACCACCACCACCAGCCTGAACCGCTGATACAAGGCAGGATGGATCCATGCTTTCATGTTGTATATGCCAAATTCAGGCCCTACCATCCGAATGTTGCAGCAGAACTCGAGACTCATCAGACCAGGCAACATTGTCCCAATCTTCTGTTGTCCAATTTTGGTGAGCCGGTGCGAATTATAGCCTCAGTTTCCTGTTCTTAGTTGACAGGAGTGGCACTTGGTGTGGTCTTCTGCTGCTGTAGCTTCATCTGCTTCAAGGTTTGACGTGTTCAGAGAAGCTCTTCTGCATAGCTCAGTTGTAAGGAGTGGTTATTTTGGTTACTGTTGCCTTTCTATTAGCTCAAGCCAGTCTGGCCATTCTCCTCTGACCTCTGGCATCAACAAGGCATTTTCACCAAAAGAACTGCCACTCACTGGATATTTTCTCTCTCTTTTGGACCTTTCTCTGTAAAGCCTTGAGATGGTTGTGCATGAAAATCCCGGAAGATCAGCAGTTTCTGAAATACTCAGACCAGCCCATCTGGCACCAGCAACCATGCCGCTTTCAAAGTCACTTCAATCACCTTTCTTCCCCATTCTGATGCTTAGTTTGAACTTCAGCAGATTGTCTTCACCATGTCTACATGCCTAAATGCGTTGAGTTGCTGACATATCATTGGCTGATTAGATATTTGCATGAATGAGCAGTTGAACAGGTGTACCTTATGAAGTGGTCAGTGAGTGTGCGTGTTTGTCTGTGTTTGCTGGAGATTGTTTGATTATTGTGGGCTGGGCGTTAGCTTCTACTGAAGATTGTCTGACCCAGTGCATCACATCAGCTGCTCACGTCACATCAGCTGCTCACGTCACATCGCTGCTCACGTCACATCAGCTGCTCATGTCACATCGCTGCTCACGTCACATCAGCTGCTCACGTCACATCAGCTGCTCACGTCACATCAGCTGCTCACGTCACATCAGCTGCGGAGTGGAGTAGCTGGCTAATGCTGCATTTTGCCTCCTGACAGTTCGACCACGGCGTTATCGTGGCGGTGGACTCTCGGGCCACAGCGGGCTCCTACATCGCTTCTCAGACGGTGAAGAAGGTGATTGAGATCAACCCGTACCTGCTGGGGACCATGGCTGGCGGGGCGGCCGACTGTAGCTTCTGGGAGCGGCTGCTGGCACGGCAGTGCCGCATCTACGAGCTCCGCAACAAGGAGCGCATTTCTGTGGCGGCCGCCTCGAAGCTGCTCGCCAACATGGTGTACCAGTACAAGGGCATGGGTCTGAGCATGGGCACCATGGTGTGCGGCTGGGATAAGAGAGGACCGGGTACGTACTCAAGCGTCTGCCGCATACACCCTTCCATGACTCAAGTGTACCAACATGTATCCGTTTCTGTCTCATAAATGCGTAAGGAATCCCATAATTCCTGTGAGCTATGGCAGGTAGGGTGAAATGTGGTGACGGTTCAAGGGACGTACAGCTCTGCATACCTGTACTAGACGCATACCTGTACTCCTGGCCTGTAATTCCTTCATTCGCCAAACCATGTGTACAGTCTCATATTTCAGATGCATTTCTCAATATTTTCATGAATGGCCACCAATTCCTTTTCTTGTGTTTCAAAAATGAAACATTTTTCTGTGATCTAAATTATGAGTAAACCTATGTTTGTCTGCAAGGCCGTTTAGCTCATTCAGTCAGGAGAAGTCGTGGAAACACAATCCTGCATACACACTGGCCCTCCGGGGCTGGAATCGCCCACCCCTGGGCTATATTTTACCCTTCTGCATGGGGTGCTACAGGACGTGAAAGACTGGTTTCAGCAGCTTCACGGTTGCTGAAAGATCTTGGTAAACCTTGGCTGGACTGGAGCCCCTCATACTTGTGTTCACTTCAGCTTAACCTTGATGAATTGAGCTGAAGTGTCCTTAATAATATGGCCGCTGCTGGGTTCTCTCTGTACATTCTCTCTGTCCTCAGCGGGAAACCTAGACAGTTCAGTTCAGCAAGCAGTAGGCCAAATGTAAACAGTATCCCACTTTTATAAGACGTGGCAGAGAAATGACACTGATCTGGGATTAGTTCAGGATTTTTGCTCTTCATGGGTAAGGATTGGCTGTAGACCAGGGGCACCTGAGGCCTGTTCCACAAAGCAGGAATATTCTGTGAGCTGGATAATTGCCCTGAATAAAATCTGAAAACCTCTCAAAACTGGAACATGGACTGAAGTACAAACCCCAGTTCCAGTGAGGTTGGGACGTTGTGTAAAACGTGAATAAAAACAGAATACATTGATTTGCAAATCCTTTTCGACTTGTATTCTATTGTACACTACAAAGACAAGATATTTAATGTTCAAACTGATAAACTTTATTGTTTTTTGGAAATATTCACTCATTTGGAATTTGATGCCGGCAATATGTTCCCAAAAAAGCTGGGACAGGGGCAAAAAAAGACGGGAAAGTTGAGGAATGCTCAAAAAACACCTGTTTGGAACATTCCACAGGTGAACAGGTTAATTGGAAACAGGTGAGTTTCATGATTAGGTATAAAAGGAGCATCCCTGAAAGGCTCAGTCGTTCACAAGCAAGGATGGGGCGAGGTTCACCACTTTGTTGGACTATTTGCAGTTGTTCAGTTTAAGAACAATGTTTCTGAACTTGCAGCTGCAAGGAATTTAGGGATTTCATCATCTACAGTCCATAATATCAATCCGGAGAAATCTCTGCACGTAAGCTGCAAGGCTGAAAACCAACATTAAATGCTTGTGACCGTCGGTCCCTTAGGCGGCACTGCATTAAAAACCGACATCATTCTTTAAAGCAGTGGTTCTCAACGTCGGTCCTGGGGACCCCATGTGTGCGCTGGCTTTTGTTCCAACCACAATTGCAAGACTGTCTTAATTAGGTGCTTTTCATGTTCAGAGTTGTTAATATATCTCTTTAGTCAAATGTTACATAGGAACATCCATATATGCAATGAAGAATAAAACACCCTTGAAGACAGTGTGTTTATTGCAATACTGAGTAATGTCAAGTAACATAACATGTCAAACAGATCAAATTATCCACTGAGGAAATCAATAAACCCCAGAGGCTGCTGGACACAACTGTTTCAAGTTCTTTCAAAAAGCTTCAGGTGAACTTAATCAGATCAACATAACACAAAACTGGTTTGTTTGTGGACTACATTTGTCATGATGAGCCAAGTAGTTTTCACTAATTAGGAGCCATCTACATCATTAATTTGATTGGTTACATTGTTTTCTCTCCTTTTATGCTGTTATTTCCGATATACTGCAATGTGCGAATGCTATTTTTGAAATTCTTGATGGCAAATAGATATTTCTGTTAAGTTGTGGGTTAAGAGGGCAAATAACTGCTCTAAACATTAAATGCACATAATTAAGACAAATTAGCAGCTTGTTAAAATCCTACGATTGCAATTCTGGTTGGAACAAAAGCCAGCACACACATGGGGTCCCCAGGACTGACGTTGAGAACCACTGCTTTAAAGGATATTACCATGTGGGCTCAGGAACACTTCGGAAAACCATTGCCAGTTAACACAGTTCATTGCTACATCTACAAGTGCAAGTTAAAACTCTACCATGCAAAGTGAAAGCCATATATCAACAACACCCAGAAACGCCGCCGGCTTCTCTGGGCCTGAGCTCATCTGAGACGGACTGACGCAAAGTGGAAAAGTGTGTTGTGGTCTGACGAGTCCACATTTCTAATTGTTTTTGGAAATCATGGACGTCGTGTCCTCCGGGCTAAAGAGGAAAAGGACCATCCAGATTGTTATCAGCGCAAAGTTCAAAAGCCAGTATCTGTGATGGTATGGGGATTTGTTAGTGCCCATGGCCTGGGTAACTTGCACATCTGTGAAGGTACATACAGGTTTTGGAGCAACATGCTGCCATCCAAGCAACGTCTTTTTCAGGGACGTCCCTGCTTATTTCAGCAAGACAATGCCAAGCCACATTCTGCACATGTTACAACAGAGTGGCTTCATAGTAAGAGAGTGGGTAATAAACTGGCCTCCCTGCAGTCCAGACCTGTCTCCCATTGAAAATGTGTGGCACATTACGAAGCACAAAATAAGACAATGGAGACCCCGGACTGTTGAGCAACTGAAGTCGTACATCAAGCAAGAATGGGAAAGAATTCCACCAACAAAGCTTCTACAATTAGTGTCCTCAGTTCCCAAACGCTTATTGAGTGTTGTTAAAAGGAAAGGTGATGTAACACAGTGGTAAACATGCCCCTGTCCCAGCTTTTTTGGAACATGTTGCAGGCATCAAATTCAAAATGAGTGAATATTTCCAAAAAAACAAAAAAAAGAAGTTTATCAGTTTGAACATTTAAATATCTTGTCTTTATAGTGTACTCAGTTGAATAAAGGTCTAAAAGGATTTGCAAATCATTGTATTCTGTTTTTATTCACGTTTTACACAACGTCCAAACTTCATTGGAATTGGGGTTTGTAAAAAGAGCTATTTTGGGTTTTGCTCAGAGCAGTTATCTGGTAAGTCACCAGTCCTGCTTTGCCGAACAGGCCCCAGAACCTAGATCAGCTCTTCACCAAAAAATATGAATATAGCCCAGTGTGTGTTGTAGCTGTAACTCCAGTGCTCTAAGCACCATCGTGTCAGACAGAAGTGTCCAGGGGAGATATGGCATGTGCGCCGTGTGAAAATGTGTTTTTGTTTGTTACTCAAAGGAAATAAGCCGATGCGATTGAGTTTCAGGTTTAAAGAAGTTAAACTTAATTACCTTTTGCATTTGTATGGGTTTTAGCATGTACAACATGTGCTAAATTGCAACGCCCAAAGTCCACGCTGAAGAGTTATTCTGTCCAACAGAAAACACAGGTCCTGAACTGTCTGTAGTCCTGTATTTTCTTCTGTAACATGTCTACATCACAATGTATTATGGCGGCACGGTGGCGTATTGGCTAGCACTGCCGCCTCACAGCAAGAGGGTCGTGGATTCGAATCCGGTCTGTGTGGAGTGTGCATGTTCTCCCCGTGTTCGCGTGGGGGCCATTTCACGGTATTTATTTTGTTGCGGACAGGACATTCACAGGCTTTTTTCCTTAATAAAAATTATTCCTGGGAATAATTAAAAAGTTTTAACTGGTGAGAGGCAAGTACTACCCAAGTACCTTATTTGATAAAAACATCAAATGTTTTGAATTTCATTTTCATTTTCAAAATGAGGCTGGAAGTTGCGTTGCGGACAGGACAAAAAGTGAAGTGGGTTTTTTTTCCTCGGAGGGAAGGGAAAAGTTCTGTCCATCCACTGGAGTTTTATAATCCAAAGCCAGGTAATTTTGTTCCTCTACATCTTAGGTAGGTTTCAGAAGAAATTATGAATTTGTCACTCAGTGAGCCGAGGGGGGGAACTTATTCCAATGGGATGAGCGTTGCGGACAGGACGCGTCGGACGGGACACTTTTTCACTTGGATTAGAAATGAGCAAAAACACACATTTACTTCATACAAAATGTATTATATTGCATTATTTACATATTTAGAACATAAAGCTGCATTATATAACACAGTTGACATGTTTGAGAGGATATCAAAGATTTCAGCAGTACTCCAGTTTCCCCCACCCACAAAAACATGCATTATAGGAACACTCCTACCAGTATCCCTGACCAAGGCACTGGCTTTGGAACTGGAGTTGGTAACAATAGGATGGGTCAAATGCAGAGGGCAAATTACCCCATGGGATTGAATAAAGTGTGTCTTAACACATTTGCGTAATGTCTGATTAACTGCCAGTTTGGCTCATCCTTGAACAAAGTAGAGCTGAGTGGAGGTTGGGAAGAGTTTTGTCCAGGAGACTGTTAACTGTTTCCTTCCGTGCAAAGGCAAATTCCGTGTGTATGGACTTCAAATGGAAGACTAAATTGGTTCAAATAGATGTTTCCCTCTTTTCCTCCACAGTACAACCCCTGCGTTTTATCGCGCTCCTTGCATTTTGCCTATGACTGTTTCCTGGACCTATCGGTCAACCACAGCAGAGTGGGCTTTAAGGGAGGGGGCCTTGGAGACAGGACTCAAAACGGCCTGTTCCAGGCTGAGTGAGCCTGAGATTCTGCACACGCGGCCTGCACAGCTGTTACCAGGTGCTCTCTGACCATAACGACATGCCAGTATTTCTAATTAGACCACCAAAATAATCGCATAAAACTGGGAAATATTACCTCTTAAATATCTGCTGCTGTTCAGTACTTTCAGGGCTACATTTGGGGTGACTGCTACATTGACAGTGATTCTGCAGCTTACCGTGAATGGGCCAGTGTAGATGCCGGTATTCATTCTAACAATGTCGTTATAGACCTGATTCTACTCATGAAGCAGAAAGGGAAAGTGTCCTGGAGCTGATGCGCAGAATCACGTACGTAACCGTTAACTCGGGGAAAAGAATATCAAGGGTGTCATGTCTTCCCTTTGCCACGAGAGGGACCCCTTCCTGCACTTGCAAACACAACATTTGCTGTTCTTTTGAGAAAATGTCTCTAGTGTCTTTGAGCAATAATGTAATATATGGAGAACATCTGTTTCTCCCTTTACCCTTGTTAATTTCTCACTCTCTTAAAGGGGCAAAACTGCTCCCATAATTCTCAGAATCTCTCTAAAATCATAAAAAAGAGTGCGTATGTAAAAAGAGTATATTTATACTCTGTCAATGATCCTTAAGGCTGTGTGTTAGTGTGAGGTAGAACTGCATAAATTCGCTGAGCAGGTAGTCGATGCCTGTTTGTCGTATAATAGCACCTGCCTTGTAGCTTGTGTGAGCTCTTTCTAATCGATCATGTTGTTCTTTGATATTTGGCCTTAATCTCCTTTAAAATGCCCCTGGGCCTCAGCCTGTTAGGGAAAAAGCCGGAGTGTAAATGCCTCTCCCTGTCATGTTGTGCTGGAGGGGCGGCAGGGGAAGCCTGTGGTTGATGTCAGAGTCATATGTTCCACTTTACTGCGACTGGTCTGCGAGTCGGTCAAGCTCTTATCAGCGGGGTCGGTGCTGCGTGCCGCTGAGCATGCGTGGAATTACGCCGTTCACAGCTTAAGCTAAATCTCGTTTGCATTTCAGCCGTGGAATTGAATTTAGATTTTTTAACGCAGGAAACCTTTTGCCTGCACTGGCTGTAAAATCCTGGGGTATTTCTGAATGACGATTCTGCTGTGAAAGTGCGGCAGTAACGGTCAGCAAGTGAGTGCGTTTACATGACGTTAGAGAACATCGATTTACTGCCTTAGTCTGACTAAAACCGGACTTGTACAATGCTCGTAAACATGTTAGTCCGACTGGCATCATCCTAAATTTAATTTCTCATAGTGGGACTCACGCACCCAGATAATGTGGTTACTTGTCGCATTATTCCTTCATGTGTACACTTGAATCAAACCGACCTGGACTATGCGCTCTGAGCATGCTCCACAGTTCATGATGCAGGGCTTTGACAACGAGGTCTTGAGGACATGTGATCACCAAACTGATGAGCAACAACTCTGTACTCTGCGCTACTAGCAAGTTTGTACAGAACAGCAGCAATCCTCATCTGCAGTGGTACTGGTGCTTGAACGGTCTCACCTTGGGGGCTCATAACTTATGCTATTAATCCGCATAATTTATCGAATCACCTGCGCGTTATCCGAAAATTTTCCTTCTAGCCATCGGAAAACTTTCAAAACGACTCACTCCCACCAGTCATTACTCCTGACCCACATACAACATGCACGGGAAGCCCGGGGTGCGTTTCCCAAAAGCACAGATGCTAATTTACATTGTTGGAACCACTGACTAAGTGGACAAACTACTTAAGTTGATAACTTATTTTGCAACAACATTTTGGGAAAGGCACCGTGGGGTAGGAGAGAGGGCAGAAAGTGGAATATAGCAAAGCTTGCGCTGTCGGAGCAGTCCAGGAGCATACGGCGTAGCCACCTGCCTGCGACTAATATCATAAGCATCAGGGACAACGTGCATCTCAACTGTAGGAAAAACGGTGTACAGCGCGTACAGAATGTACACAGCTGTGAGGTTGCCCATGTTCTCACCTCTGGACATAATGCTACCGGTTACACACCAGCTAACTTGTTTGCCGATTGTTTGGTCTGTGATGTAATGGGTCAACCAGAAAAAGGTCCAACACGTACAAGCTGAAAGGGGGCATATCGCCACCTATTGTAGTGGAGAGGGGCATGCTTCGGTCAATAAATCGGTTTTCCTTCTGTGCATGTGAACTGTGGCAAGGACAGAAGTCCGATTAAATGGTCTAATCGCGCTATTACCGTAGCTCGATTTAACTGTGCATGTAAACGTACTGACTGGAAAGTCGCCATCGCGGCAGCGAGTGAAGCGGCTTCTCCTCGGCGACTCTGCGTCCTATCGGATCATGCGTTCTGGGACACGTGACCCGCACCGAATGACAAAACCACAGTAAAAGTACTTTACCCCCCCAGAGTAGGTTTTTTTTTTCCTTTCCTAATACCCCCCATCTTGTGATCAAAGGAACATTTGGAGAAGGATGAGGGCGTATTTGCCCTTTGACCTGCGTAATTACCCTCTTCCCCTGGTTTAGGAGCTGTCGGGCACACCCGCGCTCTCTACTGTGCTTTCATGTGCAAATCAGCTCGCCGGTTCCTGTAGGAGCAGCGCTAATTACGCTAGCGTGCCCTAAAGCCTCTGCAGAGCTGTATTACAGTGCAGCGTTTGATGTGGGCGGGGCGTGGCGCACTCGTCCGCTCCACACTCCGGCTGATTGGATTTGACGGCTGTCGCTCACTTTGAGGGGCAGTTGAGGAGTCTGGGTTCTCTTCCAGTCTCTTATTTCGAATGGCCCATCATTGGCGTTGCTGGGGCTACGATGCGTGGACGGGCGGGAATAATTTCGGCCCGCTGTCATTTTATGCATTTTGAATGGTTTGTTTCGGCGCAGTGCATCTGCCGCTTGTTGTGTTTTAATCTTCACCGGTAATTTTGCGGCCTTATTACTGTCAGTTGTGTTAAAGCGCCGCGTTCGTCACATTGTGAACGGTTTGTAAAGCTGTTTAAAGTCGTTTGCTTTAATGGCTACGGCTGTTTTCTGTGTACTGCTTTAGTGATGCAATTAAAATGCGCCAGAACATATTTTATTCATGCTGATAGAATATTAATTTCCTCTCGCTGAGTAATTTGTTCTAATATATAAGGGCAAAAATTTTGTGGTGCCCCCAGTTCCTCGTCTCCTTTTTGGTTTAATTCCTCATGGTTGTTGGCCTCTCGGACCGCGAGGTGTCCCCTCGTAATAACACAGGGACAGGTGCAGCTGATGAGGTGTTCTTTAGTCACGGCTCTCGTCATGCTGACAGACGGAGCCTCGGTCACAGCAATCTGGCCTTGCTTGTACATAGTGTGTGTGTGTGTGTGTGTGTGTGTGATTCTATGCTTGTGGGGTGTAAAAGACCCAACAAGTATAGGAAAGTCTGAAAAACAGCACTGTGGGGACATTGTTTTGGGTTTAATTGTAGGCTTAAGACTGGGTTTAGGTCTTGGGCCGCTGTTGGGCTTATGGTTAGGGCTAGGTCAAGTTTAAGGTTAGCCATTAGAGCTTGGCTGTAGGTAGAAGTTTGATGTTTAATTAAGAATAAGGATTGGGTTCACTCTAAGATTAGGGTTAAGATTAGAGTTGAGGAAAGGGTTGGATTAAGGTTGATTTTACAGTTGGAGGGCAGGAGAGAAATGCCATACTCACTGCTGTATTCCAGTCACGGTACCTGTCCTAACTATAAGTGTCTGTGAATAAAACTAGCTAAGACAGCATTGTCACTCTGAATACCTAATGTGTGTAGCTGTGTGTAGTGCATGCTAAACTCGGTGCTCACAAACAGAAGGCGAGCCCCCAGCGAGTCATAGTTTGGAAGCACAGGGGTGCCGCGAGTGGTGCTTGGGTCCGAGCAGCAGCCTTTCCGTGCGCACGTATGTGCTTTTCCCCTCCGACTGGAGTCAAGATGCATTTGCACCAATCGCAGACCCTACGCTTCAGTCGTGAATGTGGTCACAGTGGGTCATGCATGCACCAGGTCTGCAGTGGGACATTTCCAGTGTGAAACGAAAGGTTTTAACACTGTAGCAACCTCCTGTGAGGGAGAGGACGGGAGCGTTTAAGATCCAGACGAGCGCTGAAGTTTGGTTGCGCCGTTTGGTCATGCCAGTGCCGGTTCTGCTGTCAATATCTATTTATATTAGATTAATTTATGTAGTGTATTTTTCCCAAACACTGCAGCTGCACAAAACGCTGTAAAATCAATGGGTCTCGTTCAGCTATTCGCTCGCGCGCTCTCACACACACACACACACACACACACACACACACACACACACACACACACACACACACACACACTCAACCATAACAGGCCGTGTTTAAGGCACTGACCAGCTCGTTGGGAGTATGTGGGGTATTGTTTTTATGTTGAATGACTGTTATGAAATATTGAAATAAGCGCATTTTTATTTTCCGCGCAGCTGAATTCGGCACTCGCCTCGTTTGGTCCCCACGCTGTAATCGGAGCCTTCGAGAGCCGGCGGTTCCCAGAGACGAGTTAACCCGGCGTGAATAATGAAAGAGAGCCATTTATTATTCACCGCCATCTGACACAGTTATTTACTCCTCTCCGCCTGCCAGGAGAGCGGATCGTTATTCGCCGGCCGCTGAGCTCCGCCGTTCGCGCTAACCGGTCCGAGCTGGCCGATCGCGGCCGTGGCTGCATTATTAACCAGCCCGCCTCGCAGGAGCGCCATTACTGCCTATTTGGGCAGATTAGCGCTATAAAGCGCTGCGCTATGCTAAGTGCTACGCTACGCTAACTGGACTGTGTGCCGCTGGCTGTCAGCGGCCGGTGTGAGGGGGCGAGCTGCT
Source organism: Gymnothorax javanicus (assembly GCA_029692085.1). Taxonomy (NCBI): domain Eukaryota; kingdom Metazoa; phylum Chordata; class Actinopteri; order Anguilliformes; family Muraenidae; genus Gymnothorax; species Gymnothorax javanicus. The sequence goes on along the minus strand of CM056197.1, from coordinate 20,644,340 downwards.
GCGCGGCGGCTGTAAGGCGCAGCAGGGATTTCATTTTAATGTCGATAAACGGGCGGCAGCATTTTGCATTCGCCCTGGACCCGTTTCCCTTCTCGTGTTGGAAAGGCTTTTCTCTGGGTTCCCTGGCTTCCACCCACAGTAGTGCCACACGCACACAGGCTCCTTAGAGAGGTTTGAGTATGTGAGTTTAAAGTGTGCTATTCCCGTGGTGGAATGGTGATCTGTCCACTGTCAGTTCCTGCCTCTCACCCATTGCATGCTGGGATAGGCCCTCCGAGACCCTGCCCAGGAATATGCACAGTAGATGATGGATGTACGGAGCAGTTCTGGAGGCAGATCGGCTCCACAGCGGCGGGCAGTGGGGGTGAGGTCTCATCGCCGTTGTTACGGGGGTCACACCTCTCAGCAGGCTACGCTAACCTCGCGAGGTCCGGCTCGCGACCTTTATGGGATGGTGGGTGGGCGGGGCTCTTGGGCTCGTGCGAGATGCTGCATTGCATATGAATTTTAATTTGTAATTTTTACACAAAACCTCATTTTGTAGTTATGAAGTGATCGCAGCTGGTTAGAGATTTGCCGACCGACACCATGGCCATAGATGACTGATGGCAGCGAGGAGCGTTAAGATTGTGTTAATAGAACGTTTTAAGGTGAATGTGAGAGTAAGTGTTTGTATTGCCTTGCAGTGCTCATGCCCCCCGCCTTCCATGAGCCCAGTAAGAAACGATGCAAAGGAAGGATTGATCGTTGTTAGCGCAGTTTAAGTACGGTGCTTAATGAAGTTCCCCATAGACTGACAACAATTTTTTTATTACTCCTCCAGCTGTAATGAGCAGAGCACTCCTTTGTACAGTTATTACCCATAATCCACTCTGCAGCAGTCAGTGATGAATGGAATATTTGCTAACGTGAGCCGCCATTCGTTTCTCTGAGCCCTTACTGCTCATGCTAGCACCTGACACGTCCCGTAACGGTCTGTGAACCGGCCGCTGGTGGGGGGGGTGTATTTTGGCCCAGGACCCTCCCTCAGCGAAGCTGTTTGTGGGGGCTCATCTGTGCTAATGTGCTGATGAGGGCAGATCATTGATTTTCCCATTTGCCCAATGAGTTTATCCGGGCTTGAGTGACGCTCATTGGGTCTTAATGTTACCAAAGTCAATAGAGGTGTGCCTGGGAACTTTGTGTGTGTGTGTGTGTGTGTGTGTGTGTGTGTGTGTGTGTGTGTGTGTGTGTGTGTGTGTGTGTGTGTGTGTGTGTGTGTGTGTGTGTGTGTGTGTGTGTGTGTGTGTGTGTGTGTGTGACTCGGCTGTATATGGGCAGAAGCGATATACCCTGGGATATGTGCGGCAGGTTATGAATTGGGCCGTATGGTCCACACTGGCAGGGTGAACATGGCCCCACACTGAGGAGGACCCACGGGCCCCACACTGCGGCCGACCCTTGGGCCCCACACTGAGGTGGACCCACGGGCCCCACGCTGAGGCGGACCCACGGGCCCCACGCTGAGGAGGACCCACGGGCCCCACGCTGAGGCGCACCCACGGGCCCCACGCTGAGGCGCACCCACGGGCCCCACGCTGAGGCCGACCCACGGGCCCCACGCTGAGGCGCACCCACGGGCCCCACGCTGAGGCCGACCCACGGGCCCCACGCTGAGGCGCACCCACGGGCCCCACACTGAAGAGGACCCACGGGCCCCACACTGAGGCGCACCCACGGGCCCCACGCTGAGGCCGACCCACGGGCCCCACACTGAGGCGCACCCACGGGCCCCACACTGAGGCGCACCCACGGGCCCCACACTGAGGCGCACCCATGGCGCGGTTATGGAATTGGTTCAGGTGACTGATATTCACCTGCCCCGTTGGGGTCATATTGTGGTATAAATCTCGGGGTGTCTGTAACCTGGCTTGCGTGTGCCTGTGTGCTCATGAGTGCGCTCGTGTGCGGACACACACGACTCATTCCAGTGCTGTGATTGGAGATGCGTTGGATGCTAGCACTGGCTGTAGCGCTTATAGATATGAAAGATGGCAACAGCTGGCTAAAGGTCCATCTAATTGAAGCTGCACACACTGGATTATGGGTAATGGGGGTATGGGGGAGTGGGTAAAAATGAATGGTGGTGTGATGGGAGGGTATATAAGGGGCGTTTGCGGAGTTGGCGAGAGGAGGGGACAAACCTTTAGGAAATGGGTTTTTCTGATACTGCTTTCCCCTCTCTCTCTGTCTGTCTCCGTTAGCGGAGGTCCTCATTGGACAGGCTGCACATCAGCCCCACTCAGGTGTTGTACCTCGGTTGCCTGGTTTTATGGTGCTCGCTGGCGGTCGATGCTAATTCTCTGCAGCTGCGACGGTCATGTGTTCAGCTGCCGTGATGCAGGAGGTGGCTGATGGGCCCTAGATTTTTCTGTCTGTTCAAATCAATGAAGCTTTATTGGCATGTCGTTGAATGGAAAACATGATGCCGAAATGAATATTCTTACAGAGACAGGATAACTGAAATGGTGAATAAACACTATTACTATAAACAAACAAAGCATAACACACTGAGTTACAGGACATGTCTCTCCATCTCCTGGTCTTCCTTCCTCTCCATTTCTCTCATTTTCCCTCTCTTTCTCAGTCTCTCTCTCCATTCTGTCTCTTTTCCTTTTCTCTATTTCTTTTCTCTTGTAGTAAATCCTTAGTGTTTCTGCTCCTGATGTAAATATTATTGGGCTCAAATATTCATCCCTTTGCTGGCCTCTACTGTTAGGACTGGGGTTTACCTGTGCTTGCGTGTGTTTTTGTGTGTGCACGCGTGTGTGTTTTTTCTGTATGTTTACCTCTGTATTATGTCCCCCGCAGGTCTGTACTACGTGGACTCAGAGGGGAACCGCGTTTGCGGGGACCAGTTCGCGGTGGGGTCGGGCTCCATGTACGCGTACGGCGTGCTGGACAGCGGTCTGCGACGGGACCTGAGTGTGGACGAGGCCTGTGATCTCGCCAGTCGCGCCATCTACCAGGCCACTTACCGCGACGCCTACAGCGGGGGCACCGTCAACCTGTACCGCGTCCACAGCCACGGCTGGGAGCGAGTGTCTCAGCAGGACGTCCTCAGTCTGCACCAGCAGTACGCCTCCGAGACGGCCTAAGGAGGACAGGGGAGGGGCCTAATGAGGCTGGGGGAGGGGCCTGAGGAGAGTAGGGTAGGAGAGGGGCTAAATGACGCTGGGGGAGGGGCCTAGTGATGTGGGGTTGGCCTGAGGAGGATGGGGAGGAGCCTAGTGAGACTGGGGGAGGGGCCTTACTGGATGGGACATTGGGATTTATATCAGTTTTGGAGGGGCGTACAGAGCAAGAATGGGAATCGTATAGATCCTTGGAGTCAGAGGTGTGAAATCCAGCTTCAGACAATTGGTCCTCGTGTGTTTCTGTTGGTGCAATTGTCCAGATTTTACCAAACTGGTATGATTCTTCAGCCTAACCTGGCAGGACTTTTGTATTTTTGACTCTTGGACTTCACACCTCTGCTGGGGGGGCGACCATCAGAGAACTGGGGGATTTTGGTCTAATCAGTGGAGAGAGGGCTTACAAATACAAGGTAAAAATGAAACCGCCAATGTTTGGTGGAGTGGCTCATTGATCCAACAGTGGGGAAGTTGTGAGGACAAATCTGTTTATTTCGATGCCCATCCCCAGCGAGCTGTAGTTCCCTGTGGTGCCTGAAGCTTACTGTGGCGCTGTTGTATGACGATTAAATTTACCCTAGGCACTGTACTAGAGCGATTCCCATACACGTCTGTCATGTGTAGGCTGTGAAGAAATGTCGAATAAAACCTGTCTCTTTGATGCCAGTGTGTTGTCTGTTGTGTTATTTTGACGGCTTATCATTCCATGTTCTTGTCATAACAGTTTTGACACAGAGGATTTTTGTTGTCATACTGAATGTGTCGCTGAGTTGTTCCTCCACGTTTTTCTTAAGCTTTAATTGCCTCGGGGAAAGAAAATATGCGTCTTTGTAGCCATTTGGTGTGAATGAGGTTTGGTGAATTTATCTTGGAAGCGGGGTTTCACTGGTACATGATTCGGAGTTATAACGGGCTTTTATTATCATTTGTTAACCTCGCGACTTAGAGCGGGGTCCTGCCGTGCGTACAAAGCGATTTCTAGGTCCTGGAGTTTTCAGATGAAAGTCGGAGCGCTATCGCTTTCCCTTTTCTCTCGCTTAACTTTTTGCCATGGAGATTGACTGTTGGCCTCTCGCAGCTATGGGGTTATTTCTGCTACTGTTCTCAGCCCCGCCGCAGTTCTCTTTATAAAATGTAACGACGCACGACTGAGCAAACTTTCCCCTTCAACGGTTTTATAGATGGAAATAAACACTAATGACTCTGATGGGCGCGTGGCCCTGAGGCCCGCCAGAGATGGTTAAGAACTATTTTCACAAGTGGCTAGCTGCGGATGGTGGGATAATGGCATTTCAATAAATGTAGAAAAGGAGCGCTTTCCCGTCGTAAACACAAGTTTTCTGCGATCTCTCTCGAGGGGGACATTTAAGCGCAGAATTACTCCTGGTGATCAACTTAAGTACACCATTATAGAGGGAGATATACATTGCATCGCGTCCGAGGGTGACATACGTAATACAAAATGCTCTTACTGCATTGCCGGTATACGACCGCTTATAGGCCAGTGTCAGTTGGCGGACTGTGATTAAACAAAATATGCGTAGGGTTTTTCGGACTCTAATTTGTTTCGTAATTGGACCGAGCGAGTGAGAAGTGAGGTCGTCGAGAACACGTCCAGTCAACCAATTGAGATGGCTGTCAATGAAGTAGCAGTCGATGACTAACAGAGGAAGAAATAAATCGGTGTCGTCTGCTTTGGTATCTCTTTCTCGTTGCCAAAGTATCAGCATATATACCGGGACACTACAAAACATGCACATCCACTATATTACTCAGTGATTTGTTAAATATCCTGCCACTTATTAAATTAGTTATATTTTCCCTCGATCACTCGATCGATTTCACCTTTAATATTATTATTATTATTATTATTATTACATTATTACTACTATAATAATAATAATATTTGCTTATTTACCGCAATGCTTATAGGCTACTCAGCGTGGATGATTCAAATTGCACAGAGTGGCAGAATGGCGGCAGATCGATCTGACCTCAATGCATCCCCAAGCATTATTGCAGGTTACTAAGCCTGTTCCCGTGTGTTGAATACTTTTAAACTGCCTCGTGATTTGCTGTTTTTATTAATTCAAATCGCTTCAATATTATGCGAGCAATTTTCCGTTCATTAGGCAAGTCGCGCTGAATTTGGGCAATCAACTTTGATCAACTCGGGCTGTGGAAGCGTTTCATTTGGAAGATAATTTTCATGTCCTGGATGTCTGTCTGGCTTTCTTTCCTCGTTTTTTCTCTTTTGACGCAGATAAGGCTGTGAGACTACTGGTAGAATTGTGAAATTTTTGCTGTTCTTACCATTCATAATTCTGTGGTTAATTGATCATGAGTCAAGGAATGATTTGTTTAATCATCTATTTATATACGATTTTGAGTCGATATATTAACTTCTTCCGCCGGCAAATGTTGTTGCATCTGCCTGGCCCGTGGCGTTGCCTCTTCCTCTTTCTCTTTCTACGCTCTTTCAGTTAATTCCGCGAACGTAATTTGTTGGACGGCACTGCCAAGCTCATTATGATTACCCCCTCTTTATCAGGATCAATCACGCCTTAATCGCTACTAATTACCTTGTTATGTGAGTTCAGCAAGAATATCTCTACAGATGCGCAGCAGCGGCCGCGTCAGAGCGCTCCGCTTTCCATGGAGCCGGAAGTCCTTCAGGACCATGGAGAGCGGATGACACTTCACCCCCGGCCACGCGCGCACACGCTGAGTTATTGACGATTAACCCAGCTGTGAGTAACTGCCTTCTCCGGGTGTGCACGTGAGACATTCTTTCAACAGCACCGTCATTCTTTCTAATTGCCATGGGACTACGGATCTTTTCTTTTGTCTAAACGGTAGGCGTTTCTATTTGCCTTTTTCGTTTCCCAAAATTAGTTTTCGATTGTCTGACCCCCCTACAGTGACTGCAAGATTGCCTCTGATATATTTTACGTATTTCAATAACGGTGACTTTTTTTTTTTTTAATAATAATTTTGATTCTGTACTTGGTGTGGATGCAGATTGTGCTGGTTGTCAAAAAGCTCAGAAATGAAAATCATGGACAATCATGCAAAAACCAAGGGTAAACCAAAGTCAACGGTGTGGTTCAGTATAATTGGGGGGGGAAAACTCAATTTCTAAAGACCCAATAGAGCACTGGAACAGTACTCTCAGCTGTAAATAAAGTCGCCCAGATGAAGGCCAAACAGATCAAAAACACCGGATGTAGGTGTACATCAAATAAACTACATACGTCAAAATATACTCTAAAAGGCTTCATCAGCTGGACTACTGAGGGTACAGACCAAGATTCATTTCAAACCACTTATACGTCTTAATAACTGAAAAGTGTGATCACGGTTTGCTGAAAAAACCCTTATGATGGCCCCATCCGCTGTGGAACATTGAGAGAGATTAACATGCACCAGTGTGATGCAAAGAGGTAAGTATGGAGGTAAAAGGGGAAGTGCTGTTATCCAAAGGGAGACACGGTAGCGCAATGGTTAAGTGTGCTTGACTTGAGATCGAGAGGCCATGAGTTTGAGTCCGTGCCACCGCCTTCACGGTGTGTTCTTGGGCAAAACGCTTCACTCCCACACTGCCTCACTCCACCCAGGTGTATAATTGGGTGCTGGTAAATTGCCGGGGAAACCTGACTAAGAGCTGGGGGGTAACCTGTGATGGACTAGCATCCCACCCAGGGGGAGCAGCAAGACTCCTAGTCGCTTCATGCTACAGAAACCGGGGTTAAGCACTCGCCTGATGAGCCAGTAGGCTCGGGACGGACTTGCACTCTTTACTCTCTCTCTACTCTCTGATCCAAAATGTACCACCTCATCCGTGACGCACCGTGGAGGGGATGTTCTGGCCTGGGCGCGTACGACTGTCAGCAGAACGGACCCGCCAGTCTTCATCGATGATGTCACTGCAGATAAAAGTAGAAAAATGAATTCTGAAGTCTATAGAAATATTTTATCTCCTCAGATAAAATCCAATGTCTCCAAAATTACTGAAGTGCACTTCATCATCTTGCAACAAGACCGTGGCCCTGAACATACTGCAAGAGCAACAAAGTGGTTTTTGTCGGCTCAGAAGTGGAAAATCCTTGACTGAGCCGAGCCAATCCCCAGATCTGAATCCAAGTGAAGGTGCATTTTCACATGTTGAGGAAGAGACTGAAGGCAAAAAGTCCCTAAAATGAGCAGAAATGGAAGATTCTGAGCAGCTTTTTCATGCTAGAAAATTGGGCAGGCTGTGTAGTACAGGTTGTGTAATGTCTGAAGCAGTGCTCTTCTCTCCTTTTCCTGGAGAGTCACAGGGTCAGCTGCTCTCGGTTTTTGCCCTGTAATCAATAATCAGTTTGTTCCCAATTAACCTGTTGAATTGAGTTCACTGTATTCTAGACTGCTTTAATTTAGCAGTTACACCGCCCTGCATCATTTTTGCTGAATAAACTCCAATTCTTGTTTCTTACTAACTTCAGGGTGCTGATTCCAAAAATAGTGCCAGTTTTGCTCTAGCACGTCACATTTTCTCACACTGCATGATGTGCATTTCATAGTATTGTCACTTTCGACAACCACTTGTATGATTAAGAAGTGCTTAACCACTTGAAAAACTGCCACAATTAATGATTTCTATTTTCCTCTGAGCCAGGTGAGAACTATTTGTTCAATTCTTGGCTGATTTTCACATGTAGAATGATTCTGAGGACATTATTTTGTGCTTAATCCTGATGTCAGGCGTAGTAATATGGCCACTGACAGAGGAAAATGCAGACATGATACAGCTGTTTTCTGCTACCTCTGTTGGTGTTTCACTACACCCAAATAGCATTTGTTGCTGTTTTGATCGGTGCATAAAAGTCGATTTATATGACATAATAAGGAATATCTTCATTTTTATTTTGTGAAAAAACTGATTGAAACTTTTTACTCACATTTTTAATTCAGCATCCTCAAATTAGGTAATATGAGGCCTTTTTGAGAAATCAGCTGAAAATTTTTTCAACATGCAGGGTGGTGTTACTGTTGGTGCCTACAGAGAGACTGCCCCGAACAAAATTATTCCCGTAAATCAAAGAAAAGAAAATTTAATCCTTAGGTAAGCTGCATTTTGTTTTATTACATCTTGCAGAATGCTTAAAATCTAACTGTCATTTTGCTTTCATTTATCAGTGTTTTCTTAGATACAGTGCCATGAAAAAGTATTTTCCCCCTTCCTGATTTCTTATTTTTTTGCATATCTGTCACACTTAAATGTTTCAGATCATCAAACAAATTTTTATGTTAGACAAAGACAACCCGAGTAAATACATAATGCAATTTTTAAATGATGATTTCATTTATCAAGGGGAAAAAGCTATCCAAACCTACCTGGCCCTATGTGAAAAAGTAATTGCCCCCTAAATCCTAATAACTGGTTGTGCCACCCTCGGGAACAACAACTGCAATCAAACGTTTGCGATAACTGGCAATGAGTCTTTCACATCGCCATGGAAAAATTTTAGTCCACACTTCTTTGCAGAATTCTTTTAATTCAGCCACATTGGAGGGTTTTGGAGCATGAACAGCCTATTTAAGGTCATGCCACTGCATCTCAAGCGGATTTAAGTCCGAACTTTGACAAGACCACTCCAAAATCTTCATTTTGTTTTTTTTTTTTTTTTTTGAGGCCATTCAGAGGTGGACTTGCTGGTGTGTTTCAGATCATTGTCCTGCTGCATAACCCAAGTGCGCTTGAGCTCAAGATCACAATCTGAGGGTTGGACTTTCTGCTTCAGGATTTTCTGGTAGAGAGCAGAATTCATGGTTCCATCAATTACGACAAGTCGTCCAGGTCCTGAAGCAGCAAAGCAGCCCCAAACCATCACACTACCACCACCATGTTTGACTTTTGGTATGACGATCTTTTTATGAAATGCTGTGTTAGTTTTATGCCTGATGTAATGGGACGCTCACCTTCCAAGAAGTTCAACTTTTGTCTTTTCAGTCCTCAGAATATTTTCCCAAGTCTTGGGGATCATCAAGATGTATTTTGACAAATGTGAGACGAGCCTTTGTGTTCTTTTTGGTCAGCAGTGGTTTTCGCCTTGGAACTCTCCCATGGATGCCATTTTTGCCCAGTCTCTTTCTTATTGTTGAATCATGAACACTGACTTTAACTGAGGCAAGTGAGGCCTGCAGTTCTGTAGATGTTGTTCTGGGCTCTTTTGTGGCCTCCTGGATGAGTCATCGATGCGCTCTTGGAGTAATTTTGGTTGGCCGGTCACTCCTGGGAAGGTTCACCACTGTTCCAAGTTTTCTCCATTTGTGGATAATGGCTCTCACCGTGGTTCACTGGAGTCCCAAAGCCTTAGAAATGGCTTTGTAACTCTTTCCAGACTGATAGATGTCAATTTCTTTGTTTCTCATCTGTTCTTGAATTTCTTTAGTTTGCGACATGATGTGTTGCTTTTTGAGATCTTTTAGCCTACTTTGTCAAACAGGTTCAATTGAAGTGATTTCTTGATTCAACAGGTCTGGCAGGAATGAAGCCTGGGTGTGGCTAGTAAAATTGAACTTAAAAAAATGTGGTTAATCACAGTTAATTCATGATTTAAGAAGGGGGGGGGCAATTACTTTTTCACATAGGGCCAGGTAGGTTTGCATAGCTTTTTTTCCTTAATAAATGAAATCATTTAAAAACTGCATTTTGTATTTACTCGGGTTATCTTTTTCTTATATTAAAATCTTGTTTGATCTGAAACGTGAAACGTGAAAAATATACAAAAAAGTAAGAAATCAGGAAGGGGGCAAATACTTCTTCACCACACTGTATATCAATATGAAAAATTCGCGATTTGTCAAAAAACCTGACGTGATACACAAATTTTTAGGGCAAATTTGAAATCAGCGCCTTCGAATTATATAAAATCAACACTGTTTATCAAATCAGCAGAGAAAAAGTTTCAAAATGCAGGGCAGTGTTATCTGCAGTCCTCTTCAGAAATGCTCAATTTGCTTTCACAATGGAAATGTTGAAGTCCAGTATCCTCAGCACGAGCGCCAAAATTTTCGCCGGACTTTTGGATATTTAGCAGTTTTACGCTATTGGCCCGCATAAATAACCGTTCCACACACTCCTGTAGCACGCCAGTCAGTGGGAAAATAATTCCGTCCACAGTGCGTCCTCTGCAGCCAGCACCGCTGCCCGAGATATGCGGTTCCCGGCATGTGGCCTAGTAGGCCAGGCACTTGTGTATTTACCGTCACTGAGGGGTTAAGTGCTGACTAAAAACTAAAACTAGCTGGTAATGTGGCTGTCCAGGACCAGGCCTGATGATCACTGTTCTAATGGACTCATCCAATATGGATTAAAATACACCCTAATTAAAGTGGACTGCACTCCTGCCGCATTATCAGTGTGTCTTCGCAAACGAAATGTGCCAGACTACTGATCCAAAATGTTAAAAAATTTTAAAAACATGTCATCGTCTCATGAATTCGCACTCTGTTTGCCCAGAGCCATGGCATGTGGGATGCAGTAGAGCGAAAGTTGGTGACGATTGGTCAATCCACAAATACCATGTGCTTCCTGGTTTTTATGGATTTTCCCTTTGAAAAATGTCACTTCCGTCGACACCCAAATAAAACGTATCTCCAAGAGAGTGAACTCAGCAAAGTATAAACAAGAATGGTGGATGGTGTGCATGCGATAGTGGAAGAGGCATTAAAAGCCTGTGATTTAAGAAAGATGCTGAAACAGAGTAGAGTACCATGGCGAACGCTGACAGGAATAATCACGTTATCGCCCCAAACTGTTAACTTCACAGACATCAAATACATGGCGTATCAATTTGTGCTGGCTATCGAGGTGTGCTACTAGCAGTTCCAGCACGTGCGGACCCACGACCTTGGGGTTATTTCCACGTCCATATCTGGCATATCTCCAAAGATCTTAAAAATACATTTTTACATTGTGCCTTTCGACTTGTAAGCATATTGATATTTGTACATGCATGCTGAATTTGCCAGAAAATGTAAATGTTGGACATTGGATGATAATGGCATGCTGCATGTTACCTTTAAACAAACTTATCTAGCTCGTTGTATGTGAGTATCATATAATAAGCTCATAAATATGAAAGTTGCTATCGTGGGCTGATTCAAATTTTAATATTAAAGGGGACCTAATATGCTGATCCCTCTTTTAATACATATTAGTAATGTTATAATGTTGGTTGTCCATACTCAACCTCTGAAAAGTTTCTAAACATAAGATACAGAGGTTTTGCCGTAATCCAAGAACGTGATTTTGTGAACGTGATTTCCTCTCTGAGCAGCTCCTCCCGAGATCTTCGCGAGATCTGGGCAAAACCTGACGTCAGGTTGTGCCGTCCAATTAGTACAGACCTAGCCAGAGCCAATCACGGCGCTGGACCTGCATACACCGGAAACTATTCTAGCAGGCACTAACAACGGCAGATCATACTATGCCTTAGTAGCGTTTACACTTTTGGAAATACGAAAGAAGAACCGCAGATCATTTGAGATGCAGTTTTGTCAGTATCTTTCCCAAAGCTGCTTGTCCGTTTACTTTTGGACGCAAAGAAAAACACCTATTTCTCTTCCAAGAGAGGATGCCACCAGAAATCAGTGGGTAGCTTTTTTTGTTTGCTGGCAGCAAACAGCCACGGCTAAAGGGAACGTTAGCTGTTTGTGCTCAGCATTTCACCAAAGACAGCTTTGTCAATAAAGGATAATTCGACACAGGATAAGTGTTTCAGCTGCTTCTCAAACCCGAAGCAGTTGCATCGATCAAGCGCTCGGAGCCACAAGCTGTAAGTAACGATATAACAGCAAATAATGTAAGTGAAACTAACGTGGTACGGGTGGCTAGCAGGACCGCTAGCGATAGATAGCACTAACAACTGGCCTCAAATGCAGGCTTTGTAAAATATCTGAAGATAAAGCCTGTATTGGTCGCGACTGTCCGTGACTCTCAGACACGGAAGCTGTAAGTTGCTTTTACTGCATAAGCCAACCTGACGTGATAGCCAGTTGATTGTGGCTGTAGCACAGCGGCTAACGTAGCCAAGTTACTGTTGCTAATGTTTGTGTCCTAAAGATGCAAGAGTAATATCAAGGGAAATTCTACAGAAGGTGTGTGAAAATAAACCTCATTTGAAGCTAACTTTTAATACTTGTTTGTAATTTGGATGCTTGGTACGACTGTCCACGGTAACGGAACTTGCTGTCTGTAAAACCTGTATTGCAAGGGTTTGTCTCTGTGGGTGATATGATCGCTCGGTTTTTTAAATTTATTTTTTATTTAACCCTTATTTAACCAGGGAAGTCCCATTGAGATTGAAATCTCTTTTTCAAGGGAGCCCTGGGGGTTGAGGTGGGGAGGGAGAGGGAAATTTGCACAGCTAATTGGATCAGGGGATGATTAGGTGGCAGGTCGAAAGAGCCAGGTTGGGACTTTAGCCATGACACCGGGGAACCCCCTACTCTTATCGAAGAGTGTCATAGGGTCTTTAATGACCACAGTGAGTCAGGACCTCAGTTTAATGTCTCATCCGAAAGACGGTGTCTCCTTCAGTACAGTGTCCCCGCCACTGCACTGGGGCATTGGGGATTATTCCGCCAGAGGGAAGATTGCCACCTACTGGCCCACCAACACCTCTTCCAGCAGCAACTTGGTTTTCCTCGGTGGTCTCCCATCCAAGTACTGACCAAGCCCACACCTGCTTAGCTTCAGCCGCGCAGCTGGAGCAGATCGAATAGTGGTATGGCTGCTGGGCAAAGCTACTGAATGTTAGTTTGCTTGCCGCCGTGCTAATTAAAAATGCTCCTGGTTAACTTATATGCAGTAATTCTGATCGGTATGCTTGTGTTACTTCGGTAAGCATCAATGTGGCAGTTTCATCATAACGTTGCCCGATTGTAGCCACTACTGTTGAAGCGGCTGCTTGTGATCGCTTCACTTATCCATGACTGGGATCAGCCGGATCCATCTCACAAATATTTGGGCTAGCTCTCTGATTCTACCGAGAAAGCAATCGCGAAATGCAGAAGGTCTAATGTGTCTGGTATAACAAAGGATTTCTCTGCACTACCATGACATAATTTCATCCCCCTTTAGAAATTGTTGTGGGTAATAAAAATCCGAAAAAGGCGGAGATTAAATAGATAATTCTTTCCTGTAGAAGTGATCGATTCGCTAGCTCCACATAAGCAACTTGTCCACGCTAAGAGAACTTCCGGTCTGCAAAACCTGTATTATGTTCATAACATAACCGAGCTCTCTCTAGCTGTCACATACTATCCATAGAGCTGCTCTCACATCGGATACGAAACAAATTTTTCGCGTGACGGATTACATTCAAAGTCAATGCAAAGACTTGAATACATGCGTTATGGGCACGTTAAGCAGCTTTCACACCGGACGCGAAGCAAATTTTTCGCGCGACAGATTACATTCAAAGTCAATGCAAAGACTCGAATACACGCGTTATGGGCATGTCAAGCCGCTTTCACACCGGATGCGAAACTAATTTTTCGTGCGACAGATTAGCTACATTCAAAGTCAATGCAAAGACGCGAATACACGCGTTATGGGTGCGTTAAGCAGCTTTCACACCGGACGCGAAACGAATTTTTCGCGCGAGAGATTACATTCAAAGTAAATGCAAAGACAATGCATTGACTTTGAATGTAATCTGTCGCGCAAAAAATTATTTTCGCGTCTGGTGTGACAGCGGCTTATCGCGCCCATTTTCTGTGAGCAAACGCTGGTCATTCCGAGGCAATAAGTAACCATTACCACGGGCAATTTCCGAAAAGGCCATTTAGCCTGGAGCTTTCACCCCTTCGTCATACACCAGCGCAGAGGCTGTTCGTTACTCCACGCTAACGACGCACCACAGCTATGCACACGAACCAGCAGGTCCTTATAATACACACCTAAGCAGTTCATAAGTTGTTGGTCCACTTTTTGCTGCTCCTCACTGTCCATGTTTCCCTCTAAACTCAGACCCACCGGATTTCTACGGTCTCCGGTCTACACTTGGGTTTGTCGACCCGTTCTACAAATGTGTCTGTATGGGGTGGATTCTAGCTTTCCCTCAATCCTAGCTATAGAGTAGAAACACCGGTGTACTCACCATAGTAGCCGTAGATAGACAGCAAATTCAAGCTTGAGCTGCCAGACATTCACACTGTGTCCTCCACTTTCACTGTTGCGTTTATTAGAACAAGTTAATTTCATTAGATCTATACACATGTCCTGCGTTTGATTGCGGAATATGCCCGTTGATTCCTTCGGGAGACGCGTCTCAGTTTCACTCTGAGGAGGCGGAGCCGGAAAACTGCGTTCTGCTGCCTCATCCCGCCTTGATCCGCCCTCCACAGAGCTGGCCAGTCAGAAGAAAGTGGGCACACGGGGAGTGGAGGCTATAGCGGAAGAGCCACCCCAGCGAGGCGTTTCAGGCAGAGACTACAATGGACTACAAATGGGGTTTTTTGAGGATGGCAGTATGAGCTAAATAAGGACCCTGTTTAGGACTTTGAACGATCAGGAATACTCTAGGGGAGTCCAAGATCAAAATATAACCTTGGAAATATAGCAAAATAGGTCCCCTTTAAGGTGAAAACAAAGACTCCGCGGTTGTTTTGCCTAGCGTGCGCACTTTCTTACGAGGCAGCATCACTTGTCAGAATACCGGTCAACACGGGGTTTCAAAAACCTGCCGCAGCATGCATTTGGAAAAACAACCATGATCCCACCTGGCATGAATGAGGGCAGTACTCCTGGTTGGGGCAATTCTATAGGCCCACTGCTAGAAAAGGCCCCAAAAATTCCAATAACAAACAAGGGGCCCAGAGCTTTTAATTTTGGGGGCCCAAATTCCAAGCTGAGCCCCAGGTGAAGGCAAAACCTAAAGTATGTTGTTTGTTGCTAAAGGCAGTGCTAGGAAACTATATAATTTCAATGAAACAACAAAATAAACAAAAATATAAAAAGTGTTAAAGTTTGTGCAGTCTTGAAGGCAGTGTGACTGACATCAAGGTTAACACAGATGCACTTATCGTCACGGAGTGAGTGGGGAGACCGATCTTACTCTGTGCTGAACCGAGAGGATTATTGAGACGCTGGAGTACACCGTGCTGTGATTAATTACGATGGTCTTCTTGCGTCAGGCCCGTCGATTCGAGCGGTGCTCGGCGTGTCTCTGCCCTCCCTCTCTCTCTCCTCCCATCTCCCCGCCTGATCGAACTCTCTTATCGGGCGCGCGGGCAGGTGCAGCTTGCGGATAGCGATAGCGCGGAGGCAGATTTTCTGTGACGGAATTGGGGAACGCCCGCGCGTGCTCTTCTCCGCTGGGACCCCTGTGTACCGGGAGAGCTGGCCCGGTGATGATAACATTATTATCAACACAGCGTTCCCCAGAGGGCCTCTTCATGCGCAAACACACACACACACACACACACACACATACATACAGGGGTTGTCAAATCATTAGAAAGGCTGCCATAAATGCCATCTTTGAGAAGCTTCTGGCGTATCCTACTGTTTTTTGTTGAGGTGTACTACCCACTCAAACTTGCAGGCATTCAATCACACACACAGGCACATGTTCTTGTACCATACACTCTTTAACCAGAGTGCTGTTTTGAACACTTGCAGGTGGATTTGGGTTTTATTGTCTTGAACAGGTACACAGCCAGAGCAACAGAGAGGCTGCAGGAATCAGAACTGTGTGTGTGTGTGTGGGTGTGTGTGTGTGTGTGTGAGAGAGCATGTACATGTGCTTGCATACGCACGCGTTAGCTCATTCATTCTCGTGTGCATGTATGTGAGAGTAAAGCCCATTGAATTAACCCACCACCTCTGTTCTTATCCTTCTCTCTGTCCGCCTCCTTCTCTGGGTGGATCAATGCAGGTTCCTTCGGACGCCACAGGAGAGGCATTAATTAAACACCCCAGCGACATTACCCAGACGCCCCCACCCCCCACCCCCCTGCAGGTCTGCAGCTGTGTCTCTACCTGTAGGGTTGTCAAGGAAGCAACTCTGGCACAAATGTGCAGCACTGAGGCCAACCATCTTTCTGCCAAAACGGTGTGGGGAAATGTTAGCATTTTACTACTAAAACACTGTAGGGAAATGTTAGCATCTTACTGCCAAAATACTGTGGGGAAATGTTAGCATCTTACTGCCAAAACACTGTGGGGAAATGTTACAATCTTACTGCCAAAACACTTTGGGAAAATGTTACCATCTTACTGCCAAAACACTGGGGGTAAATGTTACCATCTTACTGCTAAAACACTGTAGGGAAATGTTAGCATCTTACTGCCAAAACACTGTGGGGAAATGTTAGCATCTTACTGCCAAAACACTGTGGGGAAGTGTTACTGTCTTACTACGAAAATACTGTGGGTAAATATTACCGTCTTACCACCAAAACACTGTGGGCAAATGTTATCATCTTACTACCAAAATACTCTCGGGAAATGTTTGCATCTTACTGCCACACCTCTGAGGGGAAATGTTAGCATCTTACTACCAAAATACGGTAAGGAATTGTTCGCATCTTACTGCCAAAACACTGTGGGGAAATATTTTCATTTCACAGCCATAATGCTGTGGAGAGATGTTAGCATCTTTCTTCCTGAAGTTCTAAGGAGAAATGCTACCATCTTTATGCCTTAATCACTGTAGGAAAATGGCATCTTACTTCCTAAAACAATGTGGGGAAAGGTTAGAATATTACTGCAAGAGCATTGTGGGATATGTTCGTATCTTACTGCCAAAACACTGTGGGGATATGTTAGCATTTTACTACCTAAAACACTGTAAGGAAATGTTACCATCTTACCACCTAAAACACTGCGTGAAAATGTTCGCATTTTTCTGCCAAAACACTGTGGAGAAATTTCAGCACCTCACTGCCAACGCACTGTGAGGAAATGGTTGCATCTTATTACCAAAAGCACTGTTAGAATCTTACTGCCTAAAATAAAACATTGTGGGGAAACGTTAGCATCTTATTACCGAAAGCTCTGTGGGGACCTGCTGGCGTTTCCCAACCAAACTCAGTGGTTCTCTGTGTCTGCCTGTTTTTTGTTCCAACTACATTTACAATTCTGGAACTTTGACAAGCTATTAATTTTTCTTAATTAGGTGTGTTTAATTCTCAGAGGGATTATTTGGCTTCCTAAGCCAAATTATGTATGAAATGGGGGGAGAAAATATTTTATTGATTGCATTTGACACATCAGTATGTTCCTCATTCCTGAAAGTATGGACACTGGCCAGACAAACTGGCTATTTAGATGTTGATGGCAAATTAAAAGACAAGGCAAACGATGACCAGCCAAACCTGCATTGTGTGAGAGTAAATGAAAAAAAAAATGTCAGGGTGGTAATCATTCACCCTAGTCTTTAAGATGGTCTGAAAATTGTAAATATTGGCACTGAAGCAGGCTATTATTTTACATGGTGTGCCACTATAGCTAATTCTGACGATGTGGATTGAGGGTAAATAATCCCTTCAAACGCGTGGACTCATTTAATGAAAAAGTAATGGCTGCTGAAAATTGCTTTTCGTATTACATGCCAAAAAAGCAACTGGAATTGAAAAATTGAACCGAAGGCAAAAGTTTGTGAGAGTGAAAGAGTTAACCCACCTTCATTGTAACACACAACCTTTAACCCGCCTTTATTGTACGCAAAGATCCATAAACCCCAACCAAACACCCTGAAAACCAAAACTACGAATCAATATAAATAGAAAACGGAAAATATGTCTCAGAAATTAAGAAGCATTTCATCATTTGTTAGAGCTAAACACAGTATCTCCGCAAGACCCAATGTCTGTGTGAAACTCTCCTCATTTCCAACCAGACTACATGAGGCCCGCTGTACTCTGGGCTGCCCGTTTATTATACCTTTAAACACTTGTACCAGGTCCGTTGATCCCAATTCCCTTATCTTATTTTTTTCTGGTTTTTCCAAATTGCCAATTTTTCCACTCCTGAAATACAATTAATAAATGTCAGCAGCAGTTTTTTCTTTCCTTTATATTTTGGGCCACTGATAAAAAGCTCAAGGGGAAAAGACCTCCCCTAAATCCTGAAACAGTCGAGCAGGCTGCACGGTGGCAGCAGGCGAGAGCACCCTGCAAACTAATGAAAAACAGACTCTAAGCTAAAGGGACAGCCCTCCCCAACACTGTGGCCCAGGTGCGCTCGATGCTGATATGTGACAATAGCCCCATGTACGACCCCCTCGTTGGAGGTCAGCTGTCCGTTTATCCATGGGTGGCTTGTATAAAGACCTCCCGCAGCCTTTAAGGGAGGAGTTTGAACCAAAAATTTTGGTCCACCATGATGGATTCATCCCAACCAATGAGCATATTTGAGAAACTATAACAAACATAGAGAACTGTGCATATGCTTTGGGCACCCTGGTGTTCCCCCAATTTAAATTTGGCCTCAGATGTTTGTTATCCTCATTAATGTTTCTATAGATGGAAAGGACATTTGAGACACCGAATAATAATAATAACAATAATAGTAATAATAATAATAATAAAATTTATTTATTTAGCACCATAATTTTTTTTTTAATCTTTCGAGAAATGTTTGTATTTCATTAAGACAGTTGATAGAGATAACACAGCCTTGACAGAGCCCTGATCTCAACATCATCAAGGCTGTGTGGGTTACCTGGAGAGAAGGGCATTAGTGAGACTGTGAGCCTGCAGAAGTACTGGGATAAGTTCTCCAATATGCATGGGACAAACAGCCAATTCGCTTATATGACTAATACAAACTGTCAGACGGTGTTCCTATTTTTTAGGCGAAGGGTAGTCACACCAACTGTTTATTTGATTTGGTTTTTAACAGATCACAGATCTTAATAGTGCATTTTTCAAAATTCTGAAACCTTTTTTTCGTGATCTTTGGAAGCATCTTCGCCATACGGAGTTGACCTATGGCTAAGCCCCGCCCTCAAATGCGATGAGCCAATTACAGTGCGAATTCTCTCCCCATATACTCGGACATTCTGAGCCTGAACTTTCATTGAAATGCATTACGGAAACTCCATATCATTTGCTTTTATGGGGTTTTCAAATGTTTCTTAGTTAAAAAAAGTGAAACGCTGTGATCGGGGTAAATGTAACTCCGATACGAGGTATCCCGAGATGCTGGGCGATGGGGTGTATTTTATACCCTTCCCAAAGCCACATCATAACCGAGAGAAGTGTCTCCTCTGGATAAAGCTTTGTGGAAGACCCCACTATCAGCTTTTAACGTAACAAAGATTACTTAAATTCGGTAGCAATAATACAATAAATTAAATTTCTTACCCTGCAGTGCACGAACAATGCTGACTCTCCATCTTGTTGTGTGAGAGGGTGACGGAAACGAGATGCGGTTGATTGCGTTTGCACTGAGACCTGAAAATTTTAGCTTCTAATTTAGACTTTTTGTTGACCTTCTCCACTCTAAATTCATTAATATATCCCTCCAATGCATAGTGTAACCCTATTTGCTGACTTCTTGGTGATACTTGAGCCATCTGTCGCCAAAAATTGATCGCATCCTGAAAAATATCTCTGACTGTGATAGGCGTCATTACCGCCTGTTCTAAAATGTTGATTGTTTGTCCGAGTCAGTGGAGGGGGCGGGGCTTAGCCATCAGTCAATTGTTCTGAATGTGCCAGTAACACTACTGTAGAGTAAGCTGCTTTCTTTCAAAATGCCAGGAACTCCCCCAGCTCTGATGTCACAAAAGACAGTAAGTGCCTCTCCCCCGGTAGTGTTCACAGGGGCAGTGAGGGTGGGGTAATTGTACTCACAATCAGCACCCCATTGGTCAGAATGAACACAGTTTTCCGCTAACACGTTTAGGGATTCCGGCAGAGATGCACAGACCTCTCCCACAATCCTTTGCAGCAGTCTTGAGGACCTGATGCCAGTTATCTCCCCGAGAGCTCTCACTGATGTCTGGTTGAACTTCATAACTTCATCAGATGCCCCGGCTTCGCGTACCCAGCCTCCCGTAAGCAGGAGCGAAGGCTCGCCAAGGACAGCGACCGGCTCTGCAGAAAGCCGTTATAAAACAATGGTTTCTCTAATCGCCACGTTCCTGTCATTCCACCTGGTTTGTTTAGTAGCAGTGAAAACCTGCCTGGCCTGCAACAAGAGCTGATCGAGAGGCGTTTTCCTGCTGAATCCGGAGAGAGAGATGGAGAGAAGCGTTTTACCTTAGACAATAAACTGCTTCTGCGTTCAGGGTCGTGCGCTGAGATTTGGTGTAGTGTTTGGGGGGGGTGACTCTGTGTTTGACAGAGAATATCGAGGCCGAATTTCATACGCAGGCGCACCAGGGTACATTAATGACAGGCGCTGATGGATTGAGATAGATTTGAAGGGGTTTGGGTTTTCACTGCAAGTATCTGAGAGAGGAGAGGAAGGAGGGAGAGAGAGAGAAAGAGAGAGAGAGACAGCAGAGGAATGAAGAGAAGGACGAGTAGCAGATGGATCAGCCATCTGGTGGAAGGAGAGAGAGAAAGATAAAAAAGAAGTAGGAGGAAGTGGTGAGTAGAGGGAGATAAGATGCTGGAAAAAATCTGTGTGCGTGTGTGTGTGCGTGCGTGTGTGCGTGTGTGTATGAGTGTGTGTGCGTGTGCCTGTGTGTGAGTGTGTGTGTGCGTGTGTGTATGCGTGTATGTGTGTGTGTGTGTGTGCGTGTGTGTATGAGCGTGTGTGCGTGTGTATGTGTGTGTGTGGGCACGCGTGCGTGTGCGTGTGTGTGTGTGTGTGTGTGTGTGGCGCACGCGTGTGTGTGTGTGCGCGTTTGTGTGGTCTGTGGAATTCCAGATTTCCTCATCCTTATAGGGACATTTTCAGGTCCCCATGAGGAAATTGAGCTATTTTAGGGTTTGGGGTTAAGGTTAGGGTTAGGGTGAGGGTTAGGGTTTGAGGTTAGGGTTAGGGTTAGGGTTAGGGTTCGGTATGTACTGTTGAGGGTTAAGGTCAGGGAAAGGGGTTAAGGAATGATTTATTTATTTCATATGCATTCCATCCATACAGGCCAAGAGACCCACTTACAGGACAGAGAGACAACACAAGGAATACAGTAAAAATATACACAGATAAAAAGAATAAATTACAGATCGCACTTAGAATAGAACATTCTTCAGCTGCCACTTAAAATGAATGTGGTTATTAAAAATATCTACCACAGATCTATCATTGACATGATTATACAGTGTCTGAGCTGACAGTTAAAAACTGCCATTTCTGACATTTATCCGACCAAACTGTGACTTAAATATGGCGGGTCTTCGTAGAACCCGATTAGGCACATGCAAATTAATTTGACTTGTTACATAAAAACAGTCAATTGTACCATGTAAACATTTATGAAGCAACAATAGTTTAAGATAATTTCTCCTATTTTCTAAGCTAGCTAATTTAAAAGTCTTCAGATGCTCAGTATAGTTAAGAGAATAGCAATCAATATCAAATTTGTTGCAAAGATATTTTACAAATTTTTTTGCACACTCTCAAGCTGGTCGACATACGTTTTCTGCCACGGTGACCAAACAGGAGCACAGTACTCCAAAATACTTCTAACCAGAAAGCAATAAAGGACCACATGACTTTTAATCGACTTAAACCCTTTACAATTGCGTTTCATAAAACCAAGCATCTGGAGTGCTTTCTTCTTCATCTTAGCTACCTGAACATCGACATATAAAGAACTTTTTAAATAAACACCAAGACCACTTGTTTCACACTTACTGTTGATTTTCATTTTGTTTATGAAATAATTAAAAGAAAGTTTCACTCTTTTGTTTGTAAAAGACATAATAAAACATTTATCAACATTTAAAACCATTTTCCATTTATCACACCAATCGTTAAAGGCTCGTAAATCGTACTGAAGTTTTTCAGCATCTGCAGAAGATAAAACTTTCCAATAGATCTTGGCATCATCTGCAAACAATAGGCAGTCAGAATATTTCAAAACTGTAGGCTGATCATTTATATACAATACGAAGAACAATGAATGCAAGTCTATGGAATGTCCCATAAGACATGAAAACCCAACGTGTGTGTGTGTGTTTGTCTGTGAGTGTACGTGTGTGTGTGTCTATGTTTGTATATGTGTATGTGCGTTTGTGAGTGTGTGTGTGTCTATGTGTATGTGTGTTTGTGAGTGTGTGTGTGTGTGTGTTTATGTGTGTTTGTGTGTGTACATGTGTGTGTCTATGTCGGTATATGTATATGTATATGTGTGTTTGTGAGTGTGCGTGTGTGCGCATGTATATGTGTGTGTGTTTCTGTGCTTCAGCGCATGTGTGTGCGGGAGTTTGTGTGTTTGTCACTCGGTGCGTGAAGCATATGCGTGTCGGCACGCTAGTGTATGTTTCTGCATGAATAGATTTGTGAACATTATTCAGTGGATTTACTGCCTTATAAACTCCTTGAGTACAAATAACAACCCCCCCCACCACCCACACACACACACACACACACACACACACAAATACACAGACTGAACGCATCAAATAAAAACTGACATTTCATGACCCCTAGTGATTTTGAGATAAAGGCTGTTAAAGTTGGGCACTTTTTACTTGATATACGATCTCTGTTTACTTCTTTCATGATGCCATTGAAACTAATTGATGAATCACTCTTCTTATTTGACATCAAATACTTTATAGGTACTTACAACAAATTAAAGCAAAAAGTAAAAAAAAAAAAAAGAAAAAAGTCCAAGTGTCATGAAACGTCCATTTCTACTTGATGTGTTCACATAAACACAAGAAACACAACACTGAGTTCTGTTTTTCTTACATCTGTACCCCTCGCTGCGTCTCGCTCAGTGCTCTTACTGTCTGACTGTGATGTTTTGCCAGTGAAGTGGAAATTCTCCTTCTTTGTTTTTTTTCAAACACTTTTTCCCCTCATCCACCCCAGTTCAGAATGCCTGACTGCACTGCCTCTGCAAAAAATGTTTTCCTCAACAAGCATCTCTGTCTTATTGTCCAATTTAGAATTTATTCGCTTTTCTAAGCAGAATGTACTATTAGCTTGTTTTTGGAACAACTGGGTTTTTGAGGAGTGAAAATCTCTCACCCATTAGGCAAATTTTGAAATGAGGCAATTTATCGCCCCTCATCGGCAGATTCACTGTCCAATTGAGCGAGAAGAAATGGAAATAAGATTTCCAGTAGAAGACTAAAAATGCTTCTTGGATTGACTAATTACCATAATTACCTCCACCAAGGTAAGTATGTTTGTTTGCAAAATTACGGGAAAAAATTATGGACAGATTTTATAATTTTTTATAAAGATGTGTCTTTGCCCAGCTTCGAAGTGATTTCATTTTGGGAGTGATCCTGATCAAAGTCTGGACCCCAGGAATTTTATTAACTCATGTGTTGGTACATAAAAGTACTACTCGTGTGTCCCAGACATGGGGGGCGTTTGGCTGTTTGGCCTCCAGTGTGCTCAGAGTGCTCTTGGTTAAGTTATTTTTCTTTTCGGCTTTTTTTTTTTTTGCTGTGTATTGAGTCATTTCCACAGTGTTTCTGTCTGTCTGTCCGTCTGCGTGCCTGCCAGTCATGCGCATGTGCACACACACACACACACACACAAACACACTTCTGAAAAAACTTTGGTGGCACCGCGTGACTCACCTGCCTAAAAGCTGCTTCGAGATCATGGATGAGAGTATGCTTTTGTTTTATATTTTTTTATATTTTCCCTCAATCCATTTTTAAAAACCTGGTTATTCCTGTTGCAGGTGCCAGTCCCTACCATGGATGGATGGACGTATGGATGGACTGATTGGGCGAGAGGAAGGAATTAACTCTGGAGAGGTAGTGAAACCATCCCCCACCACATTTTCTTACAGAGTCATAACACACGTACTATTTTGATGAGACTCCCATTAGTCTAACCTGCATGTTGTTGGATTGTGGATGGAGAGCAGATGCCCAGGAGAGAGTTAAAAGCTCTTTTCTCGACTGAGCTCTTGGGCATTTTGTCGCCATGAAACCCTCTTATATGTGATGTAAGGCCGTGATCAGACACAGAGCGGTTTAAATCGCTCTTGCGACTTTTATTTCATGGTTTTAAATGATCTGGACACACCTCTTCATGCGCCTACAGGCGCTCCATGCACAGTGACACCAGGTTGAAAAAGTGTTCTCTTCAGGTTGAAAAAGTGTTCTCACTTTTTTTTTTTGCATGTCAAACGTCACTCTGCGATTCACGATCAGTCAAATCACTCAAGAGGTGGGACAAAATGTGAAAAGAGGGCAGAGACAGAAGACTCTTTCTAAGTGGTAGTTCTTGAGAGTTTGGGAAAGATTTTTACAATACCTTCTTTGAACCTAGCATTTTTTTTTTTTTACAATGTCAGCCGGAAATATAACATAACACATCAGTGTAAATATGTCATGATGTAATGCAGCTAGCGCTCCAGTGCACCTGCGAGTGTTTTGTGTGAGCGTCTGTGTGTGACGCTCAGCGGAGCTGACGGGCGCGCAAAAACTGCAGCGGATCTGATCACTGTCTGAGGAGTGAGAGGTACGCGACCGGAATGTTCTCACTGGAACACTGTAACTCCACAGTGACATGAATGCAACAGAGTTCTAGAATGCTTGTTTATCATTAAAAAATGAAAGAAAGACAGAGAGGAAGAAAGAAAGAAAGAAAGAAAGAAAATTTTCAAAATGTACAATTGAAAAGACATGGTCGCTGGACCTGGGGATACAATTCTTTTTTGGTAATATTTCACAATAAGGGTACATTAGGTAATTCAGTAATAAGCATTAACTATCAATTAATTAACAGTTAACTAATGCATCGGAGAGCTAAATAAGCATTAGGTAACCTGAACTTACCATTTATTAATGCTCTTGGACATCCTTAATATGAAGTTAAAAACATCCCTCAAGTATCCCTTAAGTAACACCTCAAACTATCAAACTATTCAATAATATTTAAATTAATACCTTAGTTAACAAGAACAACATTAGTAAATGATTAGTAGACCCATTAGTTTACTATTAGTTATCTGATAGTTCATGCTTCTTACTGCATTAGCTAATGTTAATGAATCTACCCTTATGGTAAAGTGTTGCCCTTTTTTTTCCTTGAATATGTGTTGTAAATAGATTAATAGACCCATTAGTTTACTTTTAGCTATCTGATAGTTAATGCTTCTTACTGCATTAGCAAATGTTAATTAATGTACCCTTATGGTAAAGTGTTACCCTTTTTTTTCCTTGAATATATGTTGTAAATAGATACTGGCCAAAAAAAAAAAAAAACCGTCCTACGCGGACCATTTATTGTGTTCCAGTTGTCTTATCATTTCATATTTCATAAAAGTTATTTAAGAAGCTGAATTCATTTTCCATTCCGAGAAGTCTCGCGTAATGAGATAATCCTGAACCCCACATCACCGCAGCATGAAGGCCTGAATAACAATGTCCAAACATTAATCAGGGTTTATTGCAATATTTACATTGAGTCTTTATTTATCGAATAGAGCTCTTTATTCCGATACGCAAAGCTGTTTTCCTCACATGCATTCACTAGCTCTGAAAATCTACCCGTGCGATTGTCAGAAAACAATTCCTTATTTATAAATTTATTTATTTAATTTGTCTTGGGAGATTTAAAAGGGGGAAAAAAAAACAAACAAACTGAAACCTGCTTTCAGGGTGTTATCGTTATATTTTAATTTCCTGCCAGAATCCATTTCCAACAGCTGGTCCAAAGCCAAGCTGGACTCGGAAGAGTGAGAGTGAGAATTTGATTTGTGCGCGATACCAATCGAGTCCAAGGACTGTGAACGTCCACAGCTGTGCCGCAGACTCATTGGAGTAAAATACTGGAGCTCATAAACATTTCTCTGCCCGCCACCAGGGGAAATGTCTCAGCACTCTGTAATTGCTCCAGCTAAATAGGGTGAAATACCATTTTGAAATCAATGAAACATAAAGAAATGCTTTCGCTCTTTTTCTTGCTTTATTTCGGGAGGGGGAGGGAGGAGTTTACTTATAAGGTCGTATGTGTGTAAAGGATATAAACGTGGTCGGCATAGCTGTGACTCATGTGTATCGTGACTGTTTCTTCAAGCGTAGAAGCGGTTCAGGGAAAGCTGAATGATTGAATCGCGGGAAGTTCAGAAATTTCTCTCCACGAGTACTACTTACGCAATCCACACGATCTTCTTTATTGCGCGCCTTTCAGTCCTCATACATGACACGGATCAATGCCTCAGAACGCCTTTATTGCGAAGCTGAGCAAAAGTAGGCTACAAATGGAATGAAAGTGGATGAAATAAACTTCCTCGATTCCTATCTACCCCTCTTATTCACGGTCAGGGTCACTGGAGGACTGGGGCCTATCCCAGCATGCACTGGGCAAGAGGCAGGAACACACCTTGGAGATATTGTTAGATCATTGCAGGGTCCGACGGACAATTTAGCGTCTCCTCCTGGCCAAAAGTGCATGTCATTGGACTGTGGGAGGAAACTAGTGCAAACATGCGAACTCCACACAGGAAGGTGAGCAGTTACCGGCCTCATTTGAACCAATGGCCCACACACGCTAGCTCAATTAACACAAGCTCCAAGACACAAACTCTTAAAATCTTTGTCTCCCTCAGACTCTTGTGATTCTCTCTCTCTCTCTCTCACTCACACACACATGCATGCACGCACACACGCCCAGTTCCATGCTGAGCAGGCCTGTGTGTCTCATATCTTCATTGGTACGCATCACTCCCCAGAACATGAGGTTATGCACCCCACAGTGACGGAAGAACCAGACACCCTAATATTTCAACTGTCTATTTTCTCTGCTATCTCACCTCTTTCACTGTTTTCTGTCTCTCTCTCCCTCTCACGAACACACACACGCACACATACACTTTCTTTCTCACACACACAAGCACACACATACACTCACTCTCTCACACACACACGCACACACACACAAGAATACACACACGTACACTCTCTCTCTCTCGCACACACTCAAACACACACACACAAACAAGAATACACACGTACACGTGCGTAAATTCACGGGACTGACATGTAAAGCAGGCCCTTGACCCTCCCCCTCCACCTCTCTCCCTCTCTCTCTCCCTCCCTCTCCTCCTCCTCTCTCTCACTCATCCTCTCTCTCCCGTTCTGATCGTGGCCACCTGGACGGGGAAAGCGGCGACAGATGAATAAATGAAATGGCGTGAAAGTGACGCACATGCACACTCCCACACCCAGCCGCACCAACACAAGGGCCCTGGCTGCAGTCCGGAAAATCATTTCCACAGAGATGGCAAGGGGGAGGGAAGGTGGTGCTCAGAAAGAGACAAAGAAGAGAAAACGAAGGCAGTAAGAGAGCAGGAGAAAGAGAGATGCATAGAGAGATGCAGTATGTGCATCTAAACTCTACAGACTGCTGCAGCATCAAACCGTATGACATGCATCTACATCCAACAGGCTGCTGTAGCATCACACTGCATGACATGCATCTAAACCCGACCAATAACTGCAGCATCACACTGCATGACATGTATTCTAACCCTACAGATTGCTGAAACATTATACTTCATGACGTGTATCTAAACCCCACCAATTACTGCAGCATCACAGTGTATGACACGCACCCAAACCCTACAGATTGCTGTCGCATGACACTGCATGACACGCATCAAAACTTTACAGACTGCTGGGGCATCACACCACATGATATGCATATGCATCTAAACCCTACAATATGCTGTATACAGCATCACACTGTACAAAATGCATCTAAACAGTACAGATTGCTGCAGCATCACACCTCATGACATGCATCTAAACAGTACAGATTGCTTTAGCATCATACTGCACAACAGGCATCTAAAAAGTACTGACTGCTGCAGCATCACACTGCTTGACATGCATCTAAAACTAACAGACAGCTGCTGTAACATATCACAACATAAGGTGAATCGAAACCCAATGCATTGCTACAGCATCACATTGCATTACATGCATATAAACGCAAGACTGCTACAGCATCACACTGCAGGACATGCATCTAAATCCTGCAGATTGCTGCCACATCACACTACATGACATGCACCTGAACTCTACAGACCGCTGTACATCACACTGCATGACATGCATCTAAACTCTACAGACTGCTGTACATCACACTGCATGACATGCACCTGAACTCTACAGACCGCTGTACATCACACTGCATGACATGCACCTGAACTCTACAGACCGCTGTACATCACACTGCATGACATGCACCTGAACTCTAAAGACATCTGTACATCACACTACATGACATGCACCTGAACTCTAAAGACCGCTGTACATCACACTGCATGACATGCACCTGAACTCTACAGACCGCTGTACATCACACTGCATGACATGCACCTGAACTCTACAGACCGCTGTACATCACACTGCATGACATGCACCTGAACTCTAAAGACCGCTGTACATCACACTACATGACATGCACCTGAACTCTAAAGACCGCTGTACATCACACTGCATGACATGCACCTGAACTCTACAGACCGCTGTACATCACACTGCATGACATGCATCTAAACTCTACAGACTGCTGTACATCACACTGCATGACATGCACCTGAACTCTACAGACCGCTGTACATCACACTGCATGACATGCACCTGAACTCTACAGACCGCTGTACATCACACTGCATGACATGCACCTGAACTCTACAGACCGCTGTACATCACACTGCATGACATGCATCTAAACTCCACAGACTGCTGATGCATCCGTCTGTTTGACTTTCATCTAAACAGCACAAATCGCTATAGAATCGCACTGCATGACATTCGTCTAAACCTTATTGATCCATCATGCTGTATGAGACGCACATAAAAGCCTTATGGACTCCTGTAGTGTTACACTGAAGGACACACACCAAAACCACATCCACTGCTGTATGAGACGTATCAAAACTCTGGAAACTTACAATTGCAGTCAGGTCCATAAATTTTCGGACTTCAGCAAAATTTTTATCATTTTATCACTTTGCCACAGTGTATTCAGGTTAAAATTTAATATGATTATGAACTTTCAGATTTAATTAGCTGGTATTTCCAAACTAGGTGAATGGCGTCGAACCTGTAGCATTTTTTATATGTGCCCCCGGCCTCCTTTTTCTGAAGGAAAAAAAGTTATTGAACAATTTGCAGTGGGAGTGTGCAGACACAAAACGCACGTCAACTTAAGCACACTCATTCACTCATCCCTTCTGAAAACTGCACGCACACGAACCTGCGCGCGCGCACACACACACACACACACACACACACACACACACTCACAGGTACCCTTGAAGTAAAAGGTAGAGGAGGACCGTTGAACGGGAGGGTGAAACACCTGTCCTGCAAAGTGGGCGGCGGTCCGGGCCGCAGAGATTTAGGGGAGGAGAATGCGACTCAAGCGCTGTCTATCACTGCCTGAGTGGGACACAAAGCAAACGCCACGTACATTTCGCCACGTACCCAAGAGAATAAATTATTCACTCTTTTCGTTGTCTCGGCGCGGCCCCGCTCGAGTTCATGTTTGTATTATAAAAGTGGAGAAGCACCTATTACTCAAACGTCCACTTACTACGCTGACACTTCCGTGGAAAAAAAATAAATAAATAAAGTCTGATGCGCGTAAATTGTTATCGTTGTTATCGCCGATATTATGGGAGTAATGATACATACAGGTCAATATTAAATAATAATAATAATAATAATAATAATACAGAGGAGGCTTATCATAATATTTAGCCCTTGTCATCACGCGTG